>OZ005704.1:3596334-4796334 GCA_963930775.1 Cliona cf. orientalis
GTAGCTACAGTTTTACCCAGCGTGGGGTTTTGGAAGTATCCTTAAATTTTGTATAATGTGTAAAATATGATGCACACGCAAGTATCTGACTGGAGTACGATATTGCAATCTAGAGTGGATACAAAATTGGACATTGCCTCTGCATGGATACCAGGATGCCTCATTTTATCAGATACATGATATTTTTGCAAATTCATTGTGCCTAGAATATTATTATTTACTTTCCAGAGTTTGTAAGGCACTACCACAAGCAGCTTACCACCTATATACACAGATAATTTAATATCTATGCCACCAATAAGTGATTAGTACTACTGCAGTGTTTATGCTAGTGTCTGGACCTCTTCCGGGACCAAGAATACAATTGCAGTAGAGCCTTCCCGACTGGGACAGTTGCTAAAAATCCAGGACTTGTCCCGGAGACACGGGGAAAATTGGAGCCTATAGTACTTGTTAGAGTTGAGTTACAATGTCTTGTCATCGGTACGGTTGCATAGCTTATATTTTAATGGTGTGTAAATTGCGCTAGTCATCCATCCGGAGAGCCTCATTGAGAAGTGAAGAAGGCGAAATTTAATGTTGCCTAGTCTGGGTGCCCACCTCTTCGTTCATAGGAGAGGAAGGGGCAGGTACCAGACTAAATGTCGCCAGAATAATATTAGAAATCTTCCAGAATAGAAAAGATGTTTTTTGGTTTGCATGAGGCACTTATCTGTAATTGTCACTGAAAGCTATAAAACTAGAGGTCAAGGGTGGAGAACAGGTAGCAAAAGTGTGTGTGTGTGGGGGGGGGGGGGGGGGGACTCAGACCTTTGATTGTGTACTGTGACAATAGATATGCCCACAGCCGCCCTAGGGGGGTCTGGGGGCATGCTCCCCCAGAAATTTTGATATTTCTGATGCATTTTGGCAGCAGTTTTTGGACTGATTTAGTAGCTATTTTTACTCAAGCACTCTTTTGCAAACACACATAACCATGTTGCTGTAATTTTATAGATGGGCATGTGATAAAGGCTACTGTGCACTTATGGACGACCTTGCCAACAAAAATTTAATGACACTAGTCAGCCTTATAATTGTACTACCAAACGATTTGATGCTTAATGGAGCACGTTTTTCGACGATTTCGTAGTTGATATGATCTATATTTTTACCCCTTGCTACGCGCGCGGGGTAAGAATAAACCTGGTATCATGGACAATATAATATCTGGTAGATAATAAAGTGTCCATGCTGGCATGCAGGATAGCCTCGTTCCCAGGCTCTCCCCCTCCTCTTTATTTTATACGCGCGATCATATTTACGCGAAATTATTGTGCAAGAGAGAAGGGGGCCGGGCCTGGCCGCCCGGCCGGCCTGGCCTGGGAGGCTTTGATCTATTGAGCCACACCTGCAGCCTCTCTCTGGCGAGACAATGCAACTTCGCTCTGCCAATACCGATGAAAACTCAAGGCTTGATATAGCTGCCTACGGTTTCTGGGGTAGCCGTTTTGAAAGAGCATTCTTCGATGTCCGGGTCTTTAACCCATGCGCTCGATCGAACAGGCAAACCTCACTTTCATCCACCTATAGGCGTCACGAACAGGAAAAGAAAAGGCAATATGACCAGAGGATCAGGGAAATAGAACACTCTACATTCACACCACTGGTTCTATCAACTACAGGAGGAATGGGAAGAGCAGCTACAACCTTTTACAAGAGATTGGCTGCTATGCTAAGTGAGAAGAGAGATGTGCATTACAGTAAAATGATTGCCTGGATACGCTGCCGTGTGAGCTTCAGCCTACTAAGAGCCTCAGTTATGTCAATTAGAGGAGCCAGATCCTCAGCTACCAAAGGGCCACTTCACGAACCTATTGAGCTTCAGGCAACTGAAGGACAGTTGGAGAATGCCTAAGCTTCTAAAACTCTTTTGACATTGCATAGTATTTATTATTATTATTATTATTATTTTTTTTTTTTTTTTTTTTCAAGGCGACCTGAACACTAAGCAGAAAAAAAAATTGTCCAAAAACCACCATATAATCGAGCTGGGTGCATAGTGGAACCATACAATGCAAGCAGGCAGCCTAAATTTCAATTTTGTCAAAAAAGTTGGTAAAGGTCGTCACGTTTATGTGCGCGCGTGGCCCCGCCCCTCACGTAGCGCGTGGGCGGAAACATTGCAAACGCATGGCTTCCCTGTACAAACATATGGGGAAACTTCAAAGGGCCGTAACTTTGATTCTAAGGCATAAATCAAAATTCCTGAAGGTCAAATCTCTGCATTCGATCCATTCTGCGCGCCGGTGCAAAAATTATGTCCCCAAATGTTCCCAGTTCCCCCCTGAATTAATTAATTAAAAATCTTTTTTTTTTTTTGTTTAATTAAAAAAATTAATTAATAATTTTTTTTTTTGGCCACATTTACAAGTTTTCCATTGTTCATTATATTACTTTGATCACGTGCGGACACTGATGACGCGTTCCGTGTCCACATCCATATCCCATGTATGCATGTATGGGCCTGGGAAGAAGCCCGGGTCAGCGTGCTAGTAGGCTTTTTGGAGTGCTCTACTGATGGCTTGATCGATGGACAAGACTGCCAGCCAACTTTCTGACGCCGCGCGCTCTTGAATCTCATACAGTGCCAGTGAGTTGGCTGCAATGATCCAATGATGATCGTTCTCAGAGATTCAAGAGCGCGAGGCGTAAAAAAGTTGGCTGGCAGTCTTGTCCATCGATCGCGAGCCATCAGTAGAGCACTCCAAAAAGCCTACTAGCATGCTGATCCGGGCTTCTTTCTCGTTCTTTTGGACTCCCATACGTGGACACAATGGACACGGAACGCGTCATCAGTGTCCGCACGTGATCAAAGCCTCCCATGGCCCATCGATATGCGATGCAGAGGAGGTTCGACAGGGTCAAAAGGTCAGCAATAACTACCTGTTAACGAGCATTCTTGTACTTTGACCCCAAATTTAAACAGTCTTGATTTATCGTGGTGACAGGCACTGCTTTCTCCAAGGCGGGTGGCAGACGTTTTAGAAGCAATCGGCAGCTTCCTATGCCATAATTCTCACCACAGCAGTTTGCCTTGCTGTCCAAGGTCGCAAAGGTCAGCCAGATGGTAGCCTAGAAAATCGTTCACGAAGGGTACAGGGCTTTAACTAGCATTAGATATGACGAAAAACATGATAGGAACACTCTCGTAGCAAGATAACTGGGGTACAACGGTGAAATCAGTATTCCCATGCAAACATATGGGAGCACGTGATTAGTTAATTGTGACCTTTTGACCCTGTCGAACCTCCTCTGTATGCGATGCATCGCGTATCGATGCATCCGGCCGGCCAGGCCGACTGAAAAGAAGTTAGCCGCACATTCTGGAGCCTCACATTCCAATTCCAGCGGTACTCGAACTCAACCGCACATTGCAGGGCCAACATTCCTATTCCCATTCCCATGCCACGCTCGCAATAATATTGCTAGCTGGTTTCCTGCAGCACCAGTAATCGGATCGGAGGAGCCAGAAGTGTCCATGCATGGATCTACTTGAACGAATGTGAGGCTGGCTCAGATTGGTGTATGATATAGTAGTGTCCATGCATGGACCTAAGGTGAATATTATGGTAGAAATCTATTCTATGTATAATAGTATACTTGTACTTTGATGTATACAAATCTTGTATACCAATTACAAGTATTACAAGTGAAATAGGCACCTGAGTTTGAAATACCATTCTGAGTTGAAATACCTATCTGACTTTGTGTATGTATACTATTAGCCTGTGATAGTGAGGTTGTATGTTGAATTTGGGTAAATAGCACTCTGAAATAGGCATTTGGTTCATCAAATTGTACTCGCTATCGCTCGTACAATTTTTGAACCAAATACCTATTTCAGAGTGCTATTTTACCCAAATTCAACATACAACCTCACTATTACCTATACTTATTGAACGAATGTGAGGCTGGCTCAGATTGGTGTATAAGGCAATGTGAGGCTGGCCTCAAATTGGTGCCTACACTCGTCAAAAGAGCCTCTAGCTACCCAGCCTCACATTGTAAACCAAGTATCTTGTGTGTACTAGCTAGGCAATGTGAGGCTGGCCTCAAATCGGTGCATACAGTCGTCAAAAGAGCCTCTGGCTACCCAGCCTCACATTATAAACCAAGTATCTTGTGTGTACTAGCTAGGCAATGTGAGGCTGGCCTCAAATTGGTGCATACAGTTATCAAAAGAGCCTCTGGCAACGCAGCCTCACCGTGGCATTGTAAACCAAGTATCTTGTGTGTACTAGCTAGGCAATGTGAGGCTGGGCTCAAATTGGTGCCTACACTCGTCAAAAGAGCCTCTAGCTCCCCAGCCTCACATTATAAACCAAGTATCTTGTGTGTACTAGCTAGGCAATGTGAGGCTGGCCTCAAATTGGTGCACACAGTTGTCAAAAGAGCCTCTGGCAACGCAGCCTCACCGTGGCATTGTAAACCAAGTATCTTGTGTGTACTAGCTAGGCAATGTGAGGCTGGCCTCAAATTGGTGCCTACACTCGTCAAAAGAGCCTGTAGCTCCCCAGCCTCACATTATAAACCAATTATCTTGTGTGTACTAGCTAGGCAATGTGAGGCTGGCCTCAAATTGGTGCATACAGTTATCAAAAGAGCCTCTGGCAACGCAGCCTCACCGTGGCATTGTAAACCAAGTATCTTGTGTGTACTAGCTAGGCAATGTGAGGCTGGGCTCAAATTGGTGCCTACACTCGTCAAAAGAGCCTCTAGCTCCCCAGCCTCACATTATAAACCAAGTATCTTGTGTGTACTAGCTAGGCAATGTGAGGCTGGCCTCAAATTGGTGCACACAGTTGTCAAAAGAGCCTCTGGCAACGCAGCCTCACCGTGGCATTATAAACCAAGTATCTTGTGTGTACTAGCTAGGCAATGTGAGGCTGGCCTCAAATTGGTGCCTACACTCGTCAAAAGAGCCTGTAGCTCCCCAGCCTCACATTATAAACCAATTATCTTGTGTGTACTAGCTAGGCAATGTGAGGCTGGCCTCAAATTGGTGCATACAGTTGTCAAAAGAGCCTCTGGCAACGCAGCCTCACATTGTAAACCAAGTACCGTATTTCCTCGAAATCCCGCCGCCCTCGAAATGTCGCCGCATCTATCTGCCAACTCGTCCCAATAAACGCCGCCCTCGAAATCTCGCCGCATGGTAAGGGGTCGACAGAAATTTCCGTACTGATGCGCACGGACATTTTACGTGCATACAACTAGGCTTAATATTGAAGCTGTGTACGTGCGTGCGTATCGATCTCTGTAGCTAGACGCCGCCCTCGAATTGTCGCCGCACCAAATGAAGCCTTGAAATAAAATCTCGCCGCGGAGAGATTTCGAGGAAATACGGTATCTTGTGTGTACTAGCTAGGCAATGTGAGGCTGGCCTCAAATTGGTGCCTACACTCGTAAAAAGAGCCTCTAGCTACCCAGCCTCACATTCTAAACCAAGTATCTTGTGTGTACTATCTAGGCAATGTGAGGCTGGGCTCAAATTGGTGTGTACTAGCTAGGCAATGTGAGGCTGGGCTCAAATTAGTGCGTACAGTCGTCAAAAGAGCCTCTGGCTACCCAACCTCACATTGTAAACCAAGAATCTTGTTAGTACTAGCTAGGCAACGTGAGGCTGGCCTTAAATTGGTGCGTACAGTCGTCAAAAGAGCCTCTAGCAACGCAGCCTCACATTGTAAACCACGTATCTTGTGTGTACTAGCTAGGCAATGTGAGGCTGGGCTCAAATTGGTGCGTATAGTCGTCAAAAGAGCCTCTGGCTGCCCAGCCTCACATTATAAACCAAGTATCTTGTGTGTACTAGCTAGGCAATGTGAGGCTGGCCTCAAATTGGTGCATACAGTTGTCAAAAGAGCCTCTGGCAACACAGCCTCACCGTGGCATTGTAAACCAAGTATCTTGTGTGTACTAGCTAGGCAATGTGAGGCTGGCCTCAAATTGGTGCCTACACTCGTCAAAAGAGCCTCTAGCTCCCCAGCCTCACATTATAAACCAATTATCTTGTGTGTACTAGCTAGGCAATGTGAGGCTGGCCTCAAATTGGTGCACACAGTTGTCAAAAGAGCCTCTGGCAACGCAGCCTCACCGTGGCATTATAAACCAAGTATCTTGTGTGTACTAGCTAGGCAATGTGAGGCTGGCCTCAAATTGGTGCCTACACTCGTCAAAAGAGCCTCTAGCTCCCCAGCCTCACATTATAAACCAATTATCTTGTGTGTACTAGCTAGGCAATGTGAGGCTGGCCTCAAATTGGTGCATACAGTCATAAAAAGAGCCTCTAGCTACCCAGCCTCACATTGTAAACCAAGTATCTTGTTAGTACTAGCTAGGCAACGTGAGGCTGGCCTTAAATTGGTGCGTACAGTCATCAAAAGAGCCTCTGGCAACGCAGCTTCACATTGTAAACCAAGTATCTTGTGTGTACTAGCTAGGCAATGTGAGGCTGGCCTCAAATTGGTGCCTACACTCGTAAAAAGAGCCTCTAGCTACCCAGCCTCACATTGTAAACCAAGTATCTTGTTAGTACTAGCTAGGCAACCTGAGGCTGGCCTTAAATTGGTGCGTACAGTCGTCAAAAGAGCCTCTGGCAACGCAGCCTCACATTGTAAACCAAGTATCTTGTGTGTACTAGCTAGGCAATGTGAGGCTGGCCTTAAATTGGTGCGTACAGTCGTCAAAAGAGCCTCTGGCAACGCAGCCTCACATTGTAAACCAAGTATCTTGTTAGTACTAGCTAGGCAACGTGAGGCTGGCCTTAAATTGGTGCGTACAGTCGTCAAAAGAGCCTCTAGCAACGCAGCCTCACATTGTAAACCAAGTATCTTGTTAGTACTAGCTAGGCAACGTGAGGCTGGCCTTAAATTGGTGCGTACAGTCGTCAAAAGAGCCTCTAGCAACGCAGCCTCACATTGTAAACCAAGTATCTTGTGTGTACTAGCTAGGCAATGTGAGGCTGGGCTCAAATTGGTGCGTATAGTCGTCAAAAGAGCCTCTGGCTACCCAGCCTCACATTATAAACCAAGTATCTTGTGTGTACTAGCTAGGCAATGTGAGGCTGGCCTCAAATTGGTGCATACAGTTATCAAAAGAGCCTCTGGCAACGCAGCCTCACCGTGGCATTGTAAACCAAGTATCTTGTGTGTACTAGCTAGGCAATGTGAGGCTAGCCTCAAATTGGTGCCTACACTCGTCAAAAGAGCCTCTGGCAACGCTACCTCACATTATAAAGCAAGTATCTTGTGTGTACTAGCTCGGCAATGTGAGGCTGGCCTCAAATTGGTGTGTACAGTCGTCAAAAGAGCCTCTGGCAACGCAGCCTCACATTGTAAACCAAGTACATGTATCTTGTGTGTACTAGCTCGGCAATGTGAGGCTGGCCTCAAATTGGTGCGTACAGTCGTCAAAAGAGCCTCTGGCAACGCAGCCTCACATTGTAAACCAAGTATCTTGTGTGTACTAGCTAGGCAATGTGAGGCTGGGCTCAAATTGGTGCCTACACTCGTCAAAAGAGCGTCTGGCAACGCTACCTCACATTATAAAGCAAGTATCTTGTGTGTACTAGCTCGGCAATGTGAGGCTGGCCTCAAATTGGTGTGTACAGTCGTCAAAAGAGCCTCTGGCAACGCAGCCTCACATTGTAAACCAAGTACATGTATCTTGTGTGTACTAGCTCGGCAATGTGAGGCTGGCCTCAAATTGGTGCGTACAGTCGTCAAAAGAGCCTCTGGCAACGCAGCCTCACATTGTAAACCAAGTATCTTGTGTGTACTAGCTAGGCAATGTGAGGCTGGGCTCAAATTGGTGCCTACACTCGTCAAAAGAGCCTCTGGCAACGCTACCTCACATTATAAAGCAAGTATCTTGTGTGTACTAGCTCGGCAATGTGAGGCTGGCCTCAAATTGGTGTGTACAGTCGTCAAAAGAGCCTCTGGCAACGCAGCCTCACATTGTAAACCAAGTACATGTATCTTGTGTGTACTAGCTCGGCAATGTGAGGCTGGCCTCAAATTGGTGCGTACAGTCGTCAAAAGAGCCTCTGGCAACGCAGCCTCACATTGTAAACCAAGTACATGTATCTTGTGTGTACTAGCTCGGCAATGTGAGGCTGGCCTCAAATTGGTGCGTACAGTCGTCAAAAGAGCCTCTGGCAACGCAGCCTCACATTGTAAACCAAGTATCTTGTGTGTACTAGCTAGGCAATGTGAGGCTGGGCTCAAATTGGTGCCTACACTCGTCAAAAGAGCCTCTGGCAACGCTACCTCACATTATAAAGCAAGTATCTTGTGTGTACTAGCTCGGCAATGTGAGGCTGGCCTCAAATTGGTGTGTACAGTCGTCAAAAGAGCCTCTGGCAACGCAGCCTCACATTGTAAACCAAGTACATGTATCTTGTGTGTACTAGCTCGGCAATGTGAGGCTGGCCTCAAATTGGTGCGTACAGTCGTCAAAAGAGCCTCTGGCAACGCAGCCTCACATTGTAAACCAAGTATCTTGTGTGTACGTAGCTTGGCAATGTGAGGCTGGGCTCAAATTGGTGTGTACGCTTGTTGATAGAGCTGTTAACTGTAGATTTAGCCTCCTTCTTTGACCTTTATTGTGAAGCTGAGCATTATGCTCAATATGTGAGCTAAGTAATTTCGAATGTTTAATATCCTTCTATTTTCTTATAAGATCAACTTATAGATTTAAAATGTCTGATTTTATGACTGTTTATTGTGTTTTCTCCAGTAATTTGAAGACTGCTGAGTGCATAATCTCCCTTCAACACGGATTCAGTGATACAATACTAAGACATTATACTATATTATTATAGTGGGAAACTTTCGAGGGAGAAAACCTTCGCGAATATGGCAATTTTATAGCCACTTGCGAAAGTTTTCTCCATGAAATTTTAAGGCATGCCATATACCCATGTATGCAATCAGTTTAACATTCCATGAAAATTTAATGCTCGCTTCCTACCGATTCACGAAAGTTTTCTCCCTCGAAAGTTTCCACTATACAGTTGTAGATCATCTTCTTCATTGTACACCAATCATTGCAATTACATTTTTATGATAGTGCCAACAGTTTCGGCTACCATACTGTAGCCATTATCAGGGCAACAATGCAAACATACATACACAAGCTGTTCCCCAATATAGAAATCTCCACATTCACATCGGATCACACCAGTTCTTTCATCTTGAGCTGAAACTGTTGGCACGACTATAAATGTGATTGTGTGATTGGTGTACAGTGAAGATGATCTACTAACTTAATGCCAGATATCCAATAATTAGCTATTGAGAATTTCACTCAAGAAGTACGGAGACAGCAGATCTGTAATAATTTTTGTGTGTACAATAATTAAATTTTTTTATTGTATGATAATAGTCATCAAACACACACAACTATGTATGTACACACTATAATAATATTTTTTGTAACCAATCATGTTGATTGCATCCTATTATATCAGATAATATTATTATATTATTGTATACAGCTCTTTCATGAGAATTAACATGATTATGGCTATTACTACTAGAATAAGTTGGTGCAATATCATTCATTCACTGATAATATTATTAATTGTGTTGTACAGCTCAGCCTAAACCTATTATTATGCATCACACTCGGTGGTAGTGATGGAAAACTAGTATACAAGAGACATCCTTATACATCATGATGTATGAAGTCAGTAGTGACAACTTATGCATACAAAATAAAATATTATTATGTAGTATAATATTGGATGTCTCCTAGCTATAGTAATACTAGCCTCGTATCCAGGCCATCCCATGTTTTTAAACATTGCACACAAAAATGTTGAAAAACATAATGAGGCTCTATATAGTAATACTACTGTTTTCCATCACTATACCACTATAATATTATACTTTGGTGCTTTTTGTTACTGCCACCCCTATTCTTGCTTATTGAAAGTTGATGTCATTCAGATTCAGTTGGAATTGATGATGTCCACATTGAAATAATACTTTTATTATAATAATATTATGGGAATTTCAAGTGAGGTACGGAGGTGCATGCATGTGCATGCAAGAAGTGGATTAGAGACAAGAGTGTAGAAGCTGACTGCATGTAGTACAAAAGCAATGGACACATCATGCATTGAATGAATTAGACATGACTACATTAGGAAATAATTATAGTAGTAAATGCAATAACGAAACAGTTATCAAAGATGACACTGTCAGTTAACAATATTATATCATAATAATTATACTAGTCTAAGACTCTTCTGCATGGATAAATCAAATGAAAGGTACAAGGATTTTATTTAAGTGATGAATGAGGTCGGCTGTGTTCTCTGATACAGGCAAAAAGAGTTGTTGAGATTGATATATTATATACACCTCCCATTGGAAACAAATTTCCAGAGATGGATAATTCTTGAGATGTATAATTGTGAGCTATAGTATTTAGTCTTAAGTTTGCTGCTGTATAATTATAGATACTTCACTAGTCCCGTATACATAATATTAATACCTCAAGCCAGTGCATGAGTGGCAGTAGGCATGTGATATAATAATATTATTATTATAGTGTGCACAACCATTATGACATTCATCCGTATAGCTGAATGACATAACAGTAATTAAGATTCAGTGATTCCAATCGGAGTTGTATAGAAGCTTGACAGTCATACATGCATGCATGCTCTGAGAATCATCCCATGGAACATACTGTATACTTATAGTGCCTATTCAAACCCAAGCCCCGGCTACCAGCCATAATTTTTATTATCATGATTATATATGCATTATGGCTACTAGCCAGTAGCTAGTATAATAATTATTATTTACAACCTTATAGTGCATCAGAATTGCTTGCATGCATGTACCTCATGCACATGCAATCTTGGAGGCCTCAGGGTACCGGTCTCCTCCAGATCGCTTTGTCGTTGCAGAGCTCCTCGAGCTCATATTTCAGCAGGCCAGTGCTGTCTCCTTTCTTCATAATAATAATTACTTGTAAAGCTTGTCCTCTTGGTTCCCCGAGCACCCCACCATGCAGACATGTATAAGAATCTGATTGTCGTCATCCAACATTCCTTAGCTTTATAGTCACTTATAATAATGGGCCATCTGATGCTTTAGTCTTGCGGGTACTGGTAATAAGTAATCAGTATACACGTACAACAAAGTCCCATCCCTGTAAATAAATATTATTATTATTATATATAGCTGCCACAAAATAAAGCCATGAAGTCTAATAATAATAGTATAGATTGTATTGTGTAGGGACCGATTTCACTTTGACTAGTGATTATGACTCAAGTATGGATCCCCATCCCCAGAGATAATATGGAAATGGCCAAGTGAAGTGACATACTCTGAGTAATTAGTTCCATACTAAGTCTTATTACCTGTATTTTGCATTGGATCTGAGGCATAATGATTTAGATTCCATGGCACTGGGGTATTTTCGCGCGCAAATCCAATTACTTTTGAATTCTAGGCTGGCCATTGAATCTCAATCATTCACCTTTCCAGGGGGTGTATCATCATCAAACTTTAATTTGTAAGGTTTTCTCTCTATAAGTTTAGCACTATGCATGGATGTACAAAAATAGCAAAGCTAATAAGAAAATGCACATGTACACCCAGTTAAATAAACAGCTAACTGAACATAAACTGATATAATTTAGTCTTAAAGCTACCTACATTAGTACAATGTCATGATACAACAATGCTACTTAACTTATTCCAATCATTAATGCTCTATAGTATACGGGGAAAATAAGAATATAAGTATTGTGAAGAGTGACCAGTTTGATAATCGAGCTGCCATGAGTGATTGAATCTTGTTTCATAGGGACAAGATCGCCAATTGATGGGGTTACTTGCGGTGTCAGGCTGTTATAATCAACAGTAGACAAAGTCTCAAAGCTTTTCGTCATCGAATCTAGGGATATTAAGTCTAGCAAGCATTTCTTCATATTATAGTCTAGGTGCCAGTCTTTTATACAGATCTTGCACGCAAATTTTTGAACATCTTCTATGAGCTTGCAATCTGATTAAATATGGATCCCAGATTGTACTACCATAATATTCAAGATTCGGGTGAATAAGAGTGAGGTAGAGAGTTTTTATTGTGGATGGTTCTGCATAGAGATAGAATTGTCGAAAGAGTAGCCCAACAAGCCTCCTTGCTTTGATCAGATTCCCTTAATGTGGTTGGTCCGAGTGAGGTTGCACTTTGATTTTTAGTCCAAGATATTTGAAAGAGTCAACTCTCTCCAGCAATGAGCCTAATAGAAGAACTGGACATGGGCTGAGTTTTGAATCTCGTACAGGATAAGACCATTGATTTGCATTTGGATGCACTAAAGATAGATGGTTCAGAAGACTCCATACTCCAAGCACATCTACATCATGATAAAATCATTTTCTGAAGTAATTGGACGATACAGAAGTATGCATGTCATCAGCATACATAACCAGTTTGGATCCCACAGACAGACTTAGGTCATTAATGTCATTGACATACAGCAAGAATAACAAAGGACCCAGGACTGAGCCCTGTGGCACACTGGATATGACTGGGAGAGCAGTTGATGTTTCACTATTCAGGACTACAGATTGCCATCTGTCTATAAGGTAGTCCGTGATCCATAAAATGAGATGTTCACTGAGGCCTACTGTCTCAAGTTCAGTTATGAGGTTCAATGCTGCCGACTCATAATCACAGTCTGTTTTCAAGGGAGTGGCAAATTGTTAGTCTTTGCTTTCGTTTAATATCACTATAAAAATAATATTATTACTGCACCATTTCAACTATAGTATTATACCCTTTTAGTAATATGTTAACCATCACTAGAATAATATTGCAGATTTATGGCCACTACAGTATCACAGCAAGAAGGAAATTGTCGGGTAATGCATGTACGGGCATGTCCACACAAAATTTAATAACTATATGATGCGATTGAATCAAAACTGATAAACTGAAATATGGTGACAACTAGGGAACAACCTGCATGAAAGTCTCCCACATACCGCACTCAACAAACACGTAAACTATGATTAATAGGTGCACAATAGTCGAGAAAAGCAAGCGTAGGGATGTATAGTAGATGTGATTACTGGTACCTCTTGTTTGTGTACTTTTTGATCCTGCCATCCCTACTTCATTCTTTGATTTTATTCAATTGTTTTTATACTTGTTATAATGTAGAATAGTACATTAGGGGGGTCTGGGGGTATGCTCCCCCAGGAAATTTTTTAACCCTACAACCTCTGAGACTGTTTCTGGTGGCTTCTGAGCACTTGGATGGAGAAGCATGTCAGTGATATTCCTCCTGTTTAATAGTCAAGTGTTGGACGGGGAATGTATTTCCTAACACGCGTAGCGCGAAGCTTCAGATAGTTTATAGGTTAAATATGAGCAAAACTGCCGTGTTGGACACTTTCTCATCATTTAATCTTTTTACATGTACATGTATTATACCTGATACGTATGGTTGGTGGCTATTCTCAAGGGGGGGGGGGGGGGGGGGGGCAGCCAGCTTCCAAGGGAGGGCGAATGTCCCCCCCCCCCCTCAAATGAAACCCTGATGCACATAGTCAGCAGCGATTCAATACTTCGTTTCAGACAGTTCACACATTCACTACACGTACGCACGATCGTGCTTGCGATGCGTCTGTGCACACAGAACGTAGCCATGCCCACAATAATGCCAAAGTTTTGTGATCAGAAGTCCAATCACGAAATTCACGAAAATTTGAAGCTATACAGTATTGGTCTGAGTTTGACATGACTCGATATTGCTCTCATGACTTCCCCATTAATATGACCACTGGACAGCATGCAAGATCATTGAGAAAAAAGATCCATTAATATAGAATCTGACGTTTAAATTATTATTACTGCAGTGTTTTATCTGTATGTTTATGGAAAATACCCAGGCACATTAAGGCATGGGGACATGCAATTTTGTTTCAAAACTAGAGCTCTGTAGAGCACATACCCCGCGCGCTCTGTAGCCACTGTAGCGTAGTACTGCAACACTCTGCATCAGAGTTTCATGACCTGACGACCCTTTCCAACACCGAGCTTGAGCATGCGCAGTCGCATCAGCATGCTAAAGGAGTGGGTGTGGTCGATAAACCACAGGCATGTTGAACAGAAAATGCACGATTTGTAGCACTAGTAAGCCGTTTTGAGCAATTCGAAGCCCGTACAAACCAGTTTTTCATCGATATCTATCGATTGGATGTGCTTATAGCACGCATAGACGCCTAGAACTCGAGATCTGGCGATTTTCGTGCCGACGACGACGACAACAACGACAACGACAGACGGACAAACCGATTGCTTTACCCCTTGCGCATGCGCGCGGGGTAAATATGGTGATACAAAACTCACTGTATCTGGAAAAATCTTTGAAATATGTATATCAGATTTGGTTCTTTGATTGTTAGTACATTAATATAATTTAGAACCAAATTGGTTACCATAGCAACCAGTCCTGTGGGCGTGGCAACCAAAAACGGCACATGATATTTACAAACAAAAATCACGAATTGTGGAGCAGAAGATGACCTTAGTTTCTCTCCTAACTTCGTAAGGTAGTTAAATAGATGCTAGGGTATCTCAAACATCGCCTAGATAGTACACACAAGTTATTTAGTTTAGAATGTGAGGCTGAATAGCTAGAGGCTCTTTTGAAAAGTATACACACCAATTTGAGCCCAGCCTCACATTGCCTAGCTAGTACACACAAGAAACATGGTTTACAATGTGCGGCTGGGTAGCCAGAGGCTCTTTTGACAAGTGTAGGTACCAATTTGAGCCCAGCCTCACATTGCCTAGCTAGTACACACAAGAAACTTGGTTTACAATGTGAGGCTGGGTAGCCAGAGGCTCTTTTGAAGACTGTAGGCACCAATTTGAGCCCAGCCTCACATTGCCTAGATAGTACACACAAGATACTTGGTTTACAATGTGAGGCTGGGTAGCCAGAGGCTCTTTTGACGAGTGTAGGCACCAATTTGAGCCCAGCCTCACATTGCCTAGCTAGTACACACAAGAAACATGGTTTACAATGTGAGGCTGGGTAGCCAGAGGCTCTTTTGACGACTGTATGCACCAATTTGAACCCAGCCTCACATTGCCTAGCTAGTACACACAAGATGCTTGGTTTACAATGTGAGGCTGCGTTGCCAGAGGCTCTTTTGACGAGTGTAGGCACCAATTTGAGCCCAGCCTCACATTGCCTAGCTAGTACACACAAGAAACATGGTTTACAATGTGAGGCTGGGTAGCCAGAGGCTCTTTTGAAGACTGTAGGCACCAATTTGAGCCCAGCCTCACATTGCCTAGATAGTACACACAAACTACTTGGTTTAGAATGTGAGGCTGCGTGGCCAGAGGCTCTTTTGACAAGTGTAGGCACCAATTTGAGCCCAGCCTCACATTGCCTAGCTATAGTACACACAAGAAACATGGTTTACAAATTATGTGAGGCTGGGTAGCCAGAGGCTCTTTTAAAGACTGTAGGCACCAATTTGAGGCCAGCCTCACATTGCCTAGATAGTACACACAAGACACTTTGTTTACAATGTGAGGCTGGGTAGCCAGAGGCTCTTTTGACGAGTGTAGGTACCAATTTGAGCCCAGCCTCACATTGCCTAGCTAGTACACACAAGATACTTAGTTTAGAATGTGAGGCTGCGTTGCCAGAGGCTCTTTTGACGAGTGTAGGTACCAATTTGAGCCCAGCCTAATTTGCCTAGCTAGTACACGCAATCTTTGTTTATAATGTGAGGCTGGGTAGCCAGAGGCTCTGTAGACAAGTGTACACACTGATTTGAGACCAGCCTCACATTGCCTAGCTATATTTTCATAGATTTTACCTTTTTTGTATCTGCTCAACCGCAGCATCAGCAATAACAATACACATGTACATGTAATTATTGCGAGCCTAGCTGCACTGGAATGGGACATGAACACCACAGGAATGTGCGGCTGCATAATGTGCGGCTAACTTCTTTTGAGTTCCAGGCCGGCCAGGCCAGGCAGGAGGCTCTCTCCGGCTATATAGCTCCCTCCCTTCTCTCTGCACAATAATTTCGCGTAAATATGATCGCGCGTATAAAATAAAGAGGAGGGGGAACGAGCAGGGACGAGGCTAAGTCTCGCCTTTGTCTCGTCCCCAGACCCCGCCCCATTGGAGCGGGGTCTGGGAACGAGATCGCTATGCATGCGCATGCGTAATGGACACGTGAGGGAAGGTGTGGCTCTAGCTCGTGATAGAAATGGAAGGGCTATCTCCTGAACAGTTCGAGATTTCTCAGGTGAATGCTTACATTAATTACTTATAGTTTCAGGAGATCTACTTCTTTTATCCTAACACCCTCACAAATGTCCATGTTTTGTACTGCTCTTTGAACAGTTCAAGGAATTCTTGTCGACCTACAATAATGTTACAGAAAATTGCTTCAAAGAGTGTGTTCATGACTTTACCTCAAGAAGGGTTTCCAAACAGGAGGCAAGTTAACCATTGTGTGAATGTATGTAATGTTTATGACAAACATGGTACCATGTCATACAGGGTATATTTCAGGGGCCGGGGGTACCTTTGCCCCCTGGCAATTGGCTTTTCCGACATAGATTCTACCCGGGCCCACCCCCCTATGTTTCACTGAAATCTTGCACAAAAGGATGATAGAAGGGCATGGTGTGGGTGTAGCCTGTAGCCACACCAAAGCTCGTGGATAGCCACATCAAAGCTAATGGATTTTCCTTATTCCCTCATCAAAGGGAATTATGCACTGAAGGCTTTTTGGGCGACATACCTTGTATATGCTGCCCAGGGAGAACACCGAAGTATTGTTGACTTATGCATGCTTTATGCCTAGGTTTAGAGCCTGCATGCTTCAAAGACGACGAAGCAGGTGAGGTACTCATAATTATGGATTTAAGCTCTAGGTATATAGCCATAAAGAATGGTGAACAGAAGTGCTGGAAGGAAGTATGGAGTCAATCAAAAGCTAGATTCGATGTTGCATTTAGACTGCGACTTATACTCCAGCGAACATGAAACACTGCTCTAGCCCTCTGCATGCAGTGATAGCCATCATACCTCTCATCTTGAGTGAAGCTGTATAGCTACAGTGTAGCTGCAGTCTATTACACGTAGTGATGTCCACTATTTTACTGCTACTTTGTCTGTGAAGATAATATTCATACCCCTAGCCCTTCAGAGATAACCCAGTTCTAGTGTCTAATGCTTGTGGATGATCTTGCATACAGCCTTCTTTGTCTCGAGGTCAAATTGTTTCTGCTGACCTGATGGAGGCACTTGACTAATTTTAGTGTAGACTTTAAAACTACTCACACATACAAAATACTATTCATGTTACAGATCAGCTGTTCAGCCAACTGTGTGGACAAGTACATCAAGATGACACAAAGAGTGTCCCTAAGGCTCCAGGAACACTTTCAAATGCAACAAAACAGTCCCCAGTCTAGGAGTACATAGTACCATCTATGATTATAAACAAATAATGCATATTGCCATATTCTTTATTCTGAGAAAGTGTACAAATGCCCAACAAATCTCCTGCCCATAATACTTGTGTATATTATATTATAGTGGTAATGCTTATCATACCACAGACTTCACTATACAAGGTTCAATGTTGGTGTATCTTCCCCACCGCCCACCGCCGCTCCCCCCCCCCCCCCCCCCCCAAATATATTATACAAAGAATAAAATGATTCAATAGAGGCATACATGTATAAGAAATAACAATGATAATTATGAATGATTCTGGCTAGCTATAAGTTCTATAGCATGTAATAATAATATTTATGCTGGGATCCATGTGAGCAACTTGCAGTGATAACATTGGGCATGCAATACCACTCGGTGCACTTGCACTGAGGTTTCACACTATAGTGCGGTATTATACAAGTGTATCACCAATTATTTATCTTAATAGTGAAAATGAATGAAATATTCTCTACTGAAAGTATTTACAGAAAGGGAAAGTCGACAATGAAAGCTTATAATATAAGAAATTTTCCAAGTGTCTACTATTTTCAGCTTAACTTTTAAAGAAATGAGAAACAGAGAGTGAACTAAGGAGATGAGGCAGCATTGCACTCAGAATACTGATGCAAAGTTAATCCTGATAGTAAAGACATGAGGGAGATTGCACCAATGAAGGTGAAAATTTTTATATATAATAATGGATAAAAGAAGACTGCAGGCTGAAATTTCCAGTATTGTCATCTCTGTAGCTAAGAGATCATGAATATTAATGAGACTGAAGAAGCTCAATTCAGGAAGCCAGTAGTGGGACATAAAATACACAGAGAGAGAGACTGGAGGAGACTAAAGTGGCTACAGAGAATATTATGTTGTGGAAATATATGAAATATACAGGGAGACAGATTGAAGGAGACTGGAGAGACTGTGGATGCCAGTGGATATAATAATGCATACACTCTCTAGTCTGTTTAGTATACATCTCCCTAGCGTGCAAATCCAGTTTCTGTAGTCTCATCAAGTTTCTCTGTATTGCACTCAATTGTATTCCCATGTCTAACAGGTCTCCGTATAGTCCTTTTGGTCTCCCCCTGCAATTTTGTATTGTCATTGGTGTCTTATATGTCTCACCCTGTACTTCAGTATTTGCATACTAAGTCCTGGGGAAGACTATGGAGACCAATCAAGATACTACAAGTACAGAAAGGGAAATGACTAGTCTGGAGATGAACACAAAATAAATATGTAATAGAAGTGCAAGGAGACTAAAGAGACTGTGGAGACCCGAGATACAAAGTATAGGGAAAGGCAGAGTAATAGGCTAGTAAAGAGAGGGGCTGTAGAAATCTGTGGTATGATATATACGCACATAAAATGTCCAGGGACTCGACTCTAGGCCTATGGGAACTGTGGAGACCAATAAAGTATATGCAAATACAAGAAGAGACAGTAAGGGAGGTTAGAGTGACTGATGGGAATACATGCAATGCTCAAGTACAGGGAAAAGTGATGGAGACTAAAGATTGCAGCAACGTGCACATGGATATTAACTCTTCATATTATTACACCCAAGTAAGAACTGCAGGAGGAGATACTAGATACATGCAAATAGTGGATACAGAGTGACTAAAGAGACTAAAACATTACTAAGCATTAATTACTACTTAATTTAATAGGGCCAAGATATGAAGCTTACTTTTATATTAGGTTTATGATAATTATACATCACCAACATGAAAGAACGAGTGAAATGAACATAAATCATCTTTAGCTAACTTATAGTATTTGACTGTGGACAATGAACATTCTGGTAGATTGACACATATAGATACCAAGGACTGCAGATAGTTCTGTGGGATAAGATGAAAACAAATTGAATGGTACCAACTTCTTTCAAAAGTGATCATGCATTACTGTAGACTATAATACAAACAATAAAATTGAAGGATGAAGTAAGGATGGCAGGAACAAAAAGTGCACATTGTAGGGATAATCACGTCCACTACATCCCTACGCTTGCTTTTCTCAATGAAAAATCCATGTTATCCCGGCTCGTAGGGGTGGGGGTAATCTACTTTGACCGTGGCATTACTGTCTGGTTAGTTTATTCCTGCACCTACTCAAAAAGAAGAATAGGGATGTATAGTGGATGTGATTACCAATCTTGTTTGTGCACTTTTTGGTCCTGCCATCCCTACTGGATTCTTCAGTTTCATTGTTTTTTATACTTATTTCTGGTATTTTTTAAGGATACTTCATTAATGCTATCTGACATGATTTTCCTATTAGTCATTGTCAATGGTGCAATGGCATAGCCACGCCCATCATTAGTTCGTTCCATCATCCGTACCGTGGCTGCATCCCCTCAGTTCCAGATTTACAGTCAGCTCAGTGACTAGCCTCGTTCCCAGGCCAAGGGAAGCTAGTACCAACAATAAACTTACTGGCTTCTAAGATTCGCTCCCTCAACTGAAGTTCTTATTTGTCAGCTTAGTAATACCACACCGATCGTACGCATGCCATGCTCCTGTCACATGACTTCACCATGGCAACACTAAGTCTCGTGAGCCAGCCCCTCCTACGCAAAGAGAGAGCTAGAGAGAGAGTAGTTTCGTCTGGGGACGAGACTAGATAGATATAGAGAGGGGCTGGCTCACGAGACTAGGCAACAACACTATGAACATGCGCATTATGTTATTACAACTTGGCATATATAAAAATAATATCAGACACATCGATTGTGCTCCATTACGTAGCTGTCATGATAACACAAAACACAGACTTGTGCACTACGAAATGGAGTGGATCAAAGGCTTATAGACCCTATAAGCCCTTGAGTGGATTTATATGATGAGGTGGTCCAGAGAGCCTAGAGTTAACCCTGGAAATTAAAAAGAAAGAAAGAAAGATTGACAAAATCCACTTTTTTACTGTTTAAAAACAGCTTATTCAGGCATACCTGGTCGTTTCCATGGATGTATGGGGGCTTGATAGATATTCTGGCGTAGATCATGAATATGTAAGTTAAAAATCTTATTGCTCTGAGACATTAAAATTTTGTAATGTATTTCCAGGAGTACATTACAAGGAGTGTGCAACACACACAGTAGTAGTACAAACATCTCTTTTCAGATTTGACATCACAACCACTCTTGTACATGGGCCTGAATATCATTAAAAAGTACTTAAGTTGCAACCACTGAGTTACACATTCTGTATATATATATATAGCTGTAGCTGCTGATAGTTACTATCAAAACACTGATTGGACAGTGCAGACACAACATTCATGGCTTCATGGTCTTAGTGGTTGCATATTAATGATATTCTGTGATGTCAAATCTGGAAAGAGATGACTGTACTACTACTACCATGTGTAATTCGTGAATAGTTGATTTGCCTTGTGCAAAATGATCAATAATATTAATAATTTATGACTGTGTTTACTTGTACCAGTTAATACAAGTATAAAAAACAATTGAATAAAAATTGAAGGCTGAAGTAGGGATGGCTGGGCCAAAAAATACACAAACAAGATTCGTAAGGATAATCACATCCACTATACATCCCTACGCTTGCTCTTCTCGATTATCGTATTATGCACCTGTTGATGTCAACAACCGTACTCTCTTGATGCTGACTCCCATATATACGGGGAAGCAGTTACGTAAATATATCAGGGCTATCTTTTGAATCTTCCTGACTCTATAGCTATACATGTGGGAGAAATTCCTATACTAGGGATAGTCAATATCCCTCGCTGCAAGTTATATTCTGGGCCTCACAGCTACTTGAAAAGCAAGCATAGGGATGTATAGTGGCTTAACTTGTTCTGGCTGACTGTGATTTCACCATGGTAATACTATATGAGCATGCGCATTATATGACAAAATGCATGTGGCATATTGGAGATGACTACTTGTGCAAAATGCACTTCATAAACCCACGATTTATTACTCGTCATGATAATATAAAAGTAGTGTACCACGGACGCACGCTCAGCAAAATGGAGTGGATTTATACTTGTATGAAAACTTGACCATGTCCTTGGTGGCTGCATAGTGAAATGGTGCATGTGGTAAAGGTCGTCAATATAGTGGGTTCACGGTACAGTACGCCTCAGTCTCAGACTAGACTCTGATCATCTGGAGTCCAATAGTTGCTCTCGACCTCAACAGTGAAAAGTTTCAAAGCTGAGAAGAACTCAACAGCGCAGTACAGCTTCCGAACTTCAGATCGGTCCGGTGGCACGCTGTGCGTGCTTGAATTTTGAGTCGCAGAAAGGCTCCATCGAGGCCCTGAATTTTCTCATAATTACCTCATAGATTACACCATAGGTTTCATCATAATTAATGCATAATTACCTAATAACCGCAAAAAAGTAAATTGTTACCAAGGATTTAATGAAAAACTTAGACTACATCCAGAGTCCCTCATGAATACGCCGCCATAATTCGAACTAGGACACATTGACAAACTGCGCATGCTCCATATACGCGTATAATATTGGGGCGCGCGGCTTGAGCCGGTTGACCTTCACCTGCCATGTGCTCGACTGAATAGGGAAACCCCCCCTGAAAGCGAGCTCGCTAAAGAAAGCGAACTGAGAGAATCGCCATATATCATCGGATAGTCCATGATCTCTTCTACGCTAGGTTCGAATTCTGGGTCTCAACACCCTGTCATGTGAGCTAAACATTTTGTAGCAGTTTTCACCCTAATTTCATCATAATTTCATCATAGGTTTTATCATAGGTTTCATCATTATTCATCATAATTACCTCATCGGTTGGCCGAATCGATTTGTGAATTGGGACTCTGGACATGTAACTAAGGTGAGAGGTCAAGTCAGCCTTGCACTAGAAATTTCATGTAATTATTTCGTTTGCTCCATAATTATAGACTCTAGGGATGGCCTGGATATGCCACAATATGTAATACATTACAAAAAAGCAAATATCTCAAAGCAAATGAATTTCTAAAATTTTGTTACTTTCATATTCGTGATCTACGGCAGAATACCTATCTATCCATGAAAACAATCAGGTATGCCTGAACTTTGTAGCTGTTTTGGAAAAAAGTGCAAATTGTCAATCTTTCTTTCATCTTTTCCAGGGCTAACTCAAAGTTGAACAAAATGTTGACCACAATATATTGTAGCTGCCTCATTTTAATGGTGCATATGGTAAAAGGTCGTCAATATATAGCATACACAGTCTACAAGCCACATTGATGCTGGCACCTCAATTGCAGAGATGGAGTCTGAGACTAACTTGACCCGATATGCAGCGACAAATTTTGATTCTTCAATCACAGGAGATGAACTCTACAGTGCAGTACAGCTTCCGAACTTTCAATGGGTTGTGCATGGCACGCCGCATGCATGATGTGTGCTAAAGGCTAGCTTTATAGTAATTAATGTGACCTGCTCTGAGAAAAGGGACCGTAGGGTATAAATATTCATTTTCCAATAATGGCTAAAATGTGAAAGAATCTACTTTTCTTCAATTTTCTACTTGTTAGTCTATCAAAAAATTGAAAGTCTTGGCTTTATTTTGATATAATATGAACCCTTGACCACATCCCCAGTGGCTGTATAGTTCTAATGGTGCATGTGGTAAAGGTCGTCAATACACACATCGATGTCAGGGCCTCAATCGTAAAGATGGAGTCTAAGATCAACTTTCGACTTCGAGTTTCGATGCCTCTATCAAAGGAGATGAACTCGACAGCACAGTACAGCTTCCGAACTTCAGATCGGTCGTGGCATGACGCGTGCTATAAATAGCGCAAGGCTAGCTTTATTTATCCACAGGATTACGTCAGCCAAGAGAACGCGTGAAGTTCGGCCGGCATTACTTGTCGGAGAAAGTAGCACTCAGCTTTTAATGTATTCGCTGGATATGTATGTAAGTTAATATATGATTCTGTGGATTTTCAGGTCTCAGAAGTGTTCTGTAAAGGCTCTGAATTTTAGCGCTATGACGACATAGGTTACATCATAATTACATCTAATAACCGCAAAAAAGTAAGTTTATACTGGGGATGTAATTATGTTTATACAAATAAAATGTAGCTATGGGCGCAATTAACTGCTCTGATATATGCAACTTAATACAGAATTTAATTTTCAATATATGACTATCTACCCGAGTGTATAAAATGGTCGTAACTCAGTTTGTGATCAATATTTTCCCTTGAAACTTGCACCATTGTTCTTAGCATAGAGAGAGAGAGAGAGAGAGAGCTATTGATTCATGCCAAGATCTCAATATTCATGGTAAATCCTGAAAGGTCCCTTTACTCAGAGCAGGTCATATTTATTCATCCACGGGATTATGTCAGCCAAGAGAAAGCGTGAAGTTAGGCCAGCTGTACTTATCAGAGAAAGCATCACTCAGCTTGTTACAGTAATGTATTTGCTGGATACATGCATCAGTTACTCGACATATTATTTCACAAATTTTCAAGTCTCAGAAAGGCTGCATGGAGGCCCTGAATCAGGAATTTTCTGGTAATAACCTCATAGATTACATCATGCATAATTACCTCATAACAGCACAAAAGTAAATTGCTACTGGGGATGTAATGAAAAACTTAGACTATATACATCCCTCTTCCCTCACGAAAAGTATTACACCGCGCTACTTTTCCCTCATGAAATGTATTTATTTACACCACGCTACTGTAGCTACGCCGCCATAATTTGAACTAGGACACATTGACAAACTGCGCATACTCAGTATACGCGTATATTGGCCGGGGCGCGCAGCTTGAGCCAGTTGACCCGGACGTGACCTCTACCTGCCATGTGCTAGACTGAACAGGGAAATCCCCCCAAGTGTGAGCTCGGCAAAGAAAGCAAACTGAGAAAATCGCTATATCTCATCAATAGTCCACGATGTCTTCTATGCTATATTCGAATTCTAGGTCCCAACAACCTTTCATGCGCGCTAAGCATTTTGAAACAGTTTCACATGAATTTCATCATAATTACCTTATCGGTTGGCCGAATCGATTTGTGAATTGGGACTCGGGACGTGATGAAAACTTAGACTACATCCCTCGTCCCTCATGAAAAGTATCGCTATGGTACGCCGCCATAATTCGAACTAGGACACCACGACAAACTGCGCATGCTCCGTATATTACGTGTATATTGGGGCACGCTGCTTGAGCCGGATGTGACCTTCACTTGCCATGTGCTCAACTGAATAGGGAAATCCCCACCAGAGAGCTCGCTCGCTAAAGAAAGCGAACTAAAAGAATCACCATAATATATCATCGTCCACAAACTCTTCTAAGCTATGTTCGAATTCTGGATTCTGGGTCCCAACACCCTATCATGCAAGCTCAACATTTTGAAGCAGTCTTCGCCCCAATTTCATCATAGATTTCATCATCATTTCATCATAATTACCTCATCGGTTGGCCGAATTGTTTTGTTGACTGGGACTCAGGATGTAATGAAAAACTTAGACTACATCCCGAGTCCCTCAAGAAAAGTATTCACCGCGCCCATTGCATCAACAAACTGCGCATGCTCCGCGGGCCGTATACGCGTATATTGGGGCGCGCGGCTTGAGCCAGTTGACCCCAGTACGTGACCCCCACCTGCCATGTGCTAGACTGAACAGGGAAATCCCCCCGAGTGCGAGCTCGCCGAAGAAAGCGAATTGAGAACATCGCCATATCTCATCGATAGTCCACGATGTCTTCTACGCTAGGTTCGAATTCTGGGTCCCAACAATGTTTCATGCGCGCTAAACATTTTGAAACAGTTTCACAGCAATTTCATCATCATTTCATCATCATTTCATCATTACTTTCGTCATCAATTACTCATCGGTATAGGCCGAATTCTTTTTTTGGAATTGGGACTCTGGACGTAATTATTGCAGATGATTATGCAATACAACTTGACATCTACACAATATGTCATAGTGCTTTGTTCAATTAGAGCACATACAGTGTACCTAGTGTGGTATATTTAGCCATCAGACTGTTTTCCACTACATTACACGATAAAGATTTAACTTAATTAGGAAAGTTTGGGATCACCTGTAATTCCTGTCTCCTCCTATCAACAAACTCGGGACGCTTAGCACCAAACCATTTTGCAGGTGGAAACTTCAGAGTTGATAGCTATAGAGAATACATACCAAAGGATGCATCACTTAATGTCCAATACAAGAATTCCTTGGCATTAATTTCAGTCACTTATAGGTACTTACAGTAGGGTATCTCCTCAAAAGTTCATCATGCATTGCTCTGAATTGTGAGTATTCCTTGTATAATAACAGCTTGTCACCTTTGGGAAATGTAACCTGCAGTCATTAGGTATACATACACTGAGTGCATGTCAAGTAAAATAATATTATTATATAGATCTTGATATATATACCGTAGTTAATTGAATACAATGCATGACCCAATTTAATGCAAGAAATTAGCACTTCATGAATTCTCAGAACGTTTATATACAGAGTGATCGACGACCTTTACCAGAATAATATATGTTTTTCAAAAGTGAACATGCATTCTATTAGATTAAGTACGGTATACTGTATCCCCAGTCATACTTAATTTTTCTCTGGCTATCAGGTATAATCAAACCTATACGAGCTGAGGTATCTTAGGGATAGGTTTAATATTAATTTTGTAATTTAGGTCAAAACTGTAATACTTAATACCTGCGAGTAATTTCGAATTTTTGAATAATAGAACCAACGAATGAACATGAACTATGACTCTAGGTCAAAATCAGAGTTTGAGTCCGTATTGTCTCTGCTGTCTTCTATATGGTACTTTCAATCTTGCAATTCCACAATTATTAGTACCAGCAAAAATGAATACAGACAGGGGCGGATCCAGAGCCTCCAATAAGGGGGGTGCTAATTTAAAATTGAATAATCATGTGTGAAGTGTGCGCAAAATTTTTGGCCATGCCCCCTTTTTACGAAACCACACCCACTTAATTGCCGCGAAGCGAAGCAATAACTAGAAAACGTGGAGAAATCAGTGGAGCTCGAATTTTTGTCCCTACAGGTAGGTTTATCAGTCAGATTTTATAGCTAAATGTATGTCAGACCGAGGTTTTTGGCTAGAAGGGGGGTGCTTATGTTATCTTGGCTGGAGGGGGGGTGCGCACCCCCCTGTATCTGCCCCTGACAGAAGTACAGCCAAATCAAAAAGTTAAGCACTCGTTATTGACCTGCCCTTGAGGAAAATTCAGGGAGCTATTATACTATGGTAGATACGCATAATAATAAACTCACACCTATATCCAGCAATAATATTATTATAACATGATTTATAACTCAGTTGCTTTTCCAGTTGTCCAACAAAGTATAGGAGTTCAAATGCTTGTATGGGCAGGCTACACCTATCTACAGCATGCCCTTACCTCTTTGAACTAGCTACCTGTTACCATTAATTTTGTTACTATTCAGCTACATACACTGGGGTATGGTGAAAATTATCCGGCTGAACCCATTTTTTCCACCACCAGTACAGGCAAAGCTATATTGTTGTCAGTAGCTACTGTAATAACTGTAAGTGTGGGCAAAAAACATCAGAATGACCAATAAAAAATCAGAATGCCATCAACAGAGGCTAACAATGATATTCAGATTCAATAGTATTCTACCTCAATTATGAATGGCCAGCCTAATGCAAATGTTGTTCTCGCTATTTCAAAGCTACTTTTTCCTACTTAGTTGCATCCTAATTACATCCTAAGTCGGAAAAATACAATGTAATGTAATTCAGCTCATGCAGCCCCAGAATATGCTACAGACATAATTCAAAGACCAGCAGATAGAGCACAAAAAAATAAAAATTCACATGTTCCAGAATTTTCAATTTCACTTTCATTGTCGAGTTATGAGCAAAAATGTCCTTGTCAAAAATAGAAGCCACAGCCATGCTATTGTCCAGTGGTTAATTAAGCTCTTTCAAGCAATGTCAAATGCGCGCACTGGTTCAAATCCTGCCTGGACCCTTTTTTTCACTGCCAGTGGAACGTATTTACATAAATTTTTAACAGGATTCAAGTATATAGCCAAAGCCACATCATATTGTAGTCAGCAGCTACTGCAACAATTATTATACTTCTAACACAGTATAATTGTAGTATGTACTGTATTGGACTGACGACTTGGGTCAAGCAAGGCTATAGCTACCTACTGTGTTGTAAAATATGCTTACAGCAAAAAATTTTTCCATTTAGGATTCAGTTAGTCGTCTTGTGAAAAAGAGAAAGATAGACAAAATCTATACTCTTCCAACAGTAACAGTATGCATGTATGACCCTTACCATATATTCTAGCCAGGGTCTATTGTACAGTACTGTATTCCTAGACACTGGATTTTGGACTAATGACTTGGGTCAAGCTAGGCTAGCTGCCTACTGTGTTGTAAATATGCATACAGCAACTAAATTAGCAATTTTTTTCCACTTAGGATGCGGTTAGTCTTCTTGTAATAATAACAATATTATATTCCCTAGCTCCCTATGCTTACTAATTGCTCAGATGCCTAGATATCAAGAGTTGGCAATTTCGTGCCAATGACAACAGTGCTAAAAACTGATAACATACATGCAGTGCTTGTGACGCTCTTGGGTCTTGCCAAGTAATTCAAAACATAACAAAACCAGATGATTTGGTTGTGCTTATTAGTTGCTCAGATATCACTAGATCTCCAGATCTGGTGATATTTGTACTGATGATCACAGAATTACAATCGATCAATAATTTACTTACCCCGTGTGCATATGCACAGGGTAATTATAGCATTTTAGAGCATGACTAACATACATGTACATAGATACAGTGAATAAGATCATATACTGTGTTTATGCTAATAAAATGCAAGATCTAACTAGTGCAAGAAAATTCGCCTGCTAGGACTTCACAATGTATCATAACGGAGCGTGTGATAACCTTTACCAGAAAATCACGCGAAAGTTAATTAGATAATGTACTCAGCATAAAATGAGGGACGTGAGACTAATAGGCACAGTATGATTTCTAAGGCATATGGGTATTGTATATCATTTTACCACACAAAGGGTAATAGAAGCCACACCCCAATTAGTAGCCGCCCTTGAATCACCTACCTTTACTTCATATACATAATAGGATGAAAATCCATTTCCTCTCAAAATTGAGTAAGGAATCTCAACCAAAATTTGTTTTTTGATGTATATATCTCTTGATGAGCTATGCCTTCGAAGTTTGGGACCATCTTTCTCACCAAATGCATTACTTCTTCGGCGGGCTCCAGTGTCTAGCACATTCTGAAAGATGTATTAATTACACAGGTTATGTATAATTATATAGCTGAGCTTGTCCAATTGACCTTAGCCTATCTCACCATTTTCCTCACTTCAGCTTCCAATCTTTGCACTTTTTCTGAAAGAAGTGCTTTATCACTGCAAATAAATCAATTCAGCATCTTCCCGAATGAGTGAAACTATGACCATACAATTGAAATTCCAACTAGTACTGGTCCCAACACACACTCTCTATCATATCAAGCATTCTCAAGCAAAAAAGGTAACTAGGGACGAAATATAGAAAGTAGACAGGTTATTTTCAAGTGAGCATGCATATGGTAACATACACACACATACATACATACAAAAATGACTACTGTAATCCTACCTATGGCACATACGCCAAGGGTAAATAACATGGATTGACCACATGGAGTGAGTGGAAAAGGGGTCCAAGTTTTGTGGAAAGCTAGTGTTCAAGTTTTCACAGTTTAATTTTTGTGGACGTGTGATCATGCCCAGTATACACTGTACAATTGTGCTTAGCTTATTCTGTGGGTCTGATGATAGTGGCTTATCAGTGAAAATTGGATCCCTAGAAAATTTCTGCTATACGGTATGGTGAACATGCTTCAAACTTCAGGTGCATATGTTACTTTCATACTTTTGTATCATTTACCCTTCATAGGCTTCCTTTCGCCTTTTGATTGAAGCCTCCAGCCTCTGGTTTCTGCTCTTTGCAGCCTGTTCATTTTTCAATGCTTGATCTAATAAACTTTGAGCTCTTTTGATCTCCGACTGTAAGTCTGCATTGGTTCCAGAACTTAGGCTTGTGGTAGCATTCTTGAATGATTCTTGGGACAAATTCCCTAAAGAACTATACATAATGTACACCTCAATTATTGCACGCATTTACAATTAGTCAATGTTTTCAAAAGGTAGCAACCCCATCAGTACCACGGGTGTACACACAGTCAGGATTTCATCCAGTGGGGGGGGGGGGGAGCCCCCACCCCCCCACAAAATGAAGAGAGAAAGGAGAAAAAAGGGAAGAGAGAGAGAGAGAGAGAGAGAGAGAGAGAGAGAGAGAGAGGTGGTGGGGAAGGGGAGTGTATTCTTTTTTGTGCTGTGGTGCAAGTGATCAGTAATCCCCTAGTTAATAACTTAAATTATTTAAGAGCACTAGATAAAACCATGAAATATCTCAGTGAGATCCCAAAATACATCTTAATATCAATGGCTAATAGGGGGAGGGGGGACACGGTGTGTAACACTGCTACGCCCACTTCTCCCCCCCCCCCCCCCCAAATTTTTCTGGATGAAACCCTAACAGTGATATAGCCCGTTAATTGAGCTATATTTCAAGTATACTCTTATTGCATGGTTTGGCAACTAAGAACTCCCATAGAACTGTAGGGCTTTTTCGAGCGGGGTGGGTGTGGATCTTCATGGCTATCTTCCCACACTTCAAATATTTTTATGCTGCACAGATTATATGTATGCACACATACCGTAGACTCGGGTTATTAAGCGCACCTCGTTATTAAGCGCACATTTTTTTAATAAGCGCATGCTGCCTTCCTACTACTAGCATTGGCTAATAAGCGCATACTCAATAAATGTAGCCTAGCTGTTCACTGTAGCTTTCTGATCAGGTTACCGTCCCTTTTGATGGCTCTGCTACTCACTTGATAGCTCTACCAGTGCAGTATACTTCGATCCCTCGCGCGGATCACGACCGCCCGTGAGGGGGTGTGGCTAAACTACTCTCGTTAATAAGCGCACATTTTTTATTAAGCGCATATTTCCCTACCACCAACAGTAATAAGCGCATGCGCTTAATAACCCGAGTCTACGGTATCAGTAGCAGCCCACATTAATATTAGCATAAACATATTGATAAATTTTTATAGGAATTCCTGCGACATTCACCAAGGCCTTATACATTGATTTCATATATAAGATCTACGTTGTATGTTCTGTCTCTCTTCCCTTCTAAGAATCTTACAACTCATATTAGTGGCAGGGCATGTAAGACGCAACTCACTGTATCTCTCTCTCATGTGTATCAGCAGCATCCACTTGCTCAATAAGGGATTTTGTTTCCAATGATTCATCTAAGTAAGACATTTCAAGATTTCCCTCTACAAGTGAGATATCAATGTATCCAGTTTGCAAATCACTATCTTCTTCAGACAAGTTACGATAGCTGGAATCGGTGGTCAGCTGATTAGGACTGTGTACTACAGCGTGTCGTTCTTCACCAATCACAATTCTCTTTGATAGATCTGGTGTAGAGGACATAGGAGTACGTGTGGGCGGTGTGTGAACAACACTTTGCATTCTAGCATATGGCTCAAGTTCCTTTATAGATTCATTATTGTCATCAACTGAAGAGATAGAAGCTGAATAATCACGTCGCAGCTGATGAAAACGTTCAGCATCTTCTTGGTTACTTCGTTTCTCAAATTCCTCCTGCATCAATGCTACCCTTTTATCAAAGCTTTCTTGCATAGACTTGCGTTCTTTCTCTAGCTGGTCCCTGTAATTCATAGAATGGTACGTATGCATACATGGTAAACAAACCAATCACAGCATGCATTATGTGATGAGCATGCACAATTCTTATACAAATGCTGTCTTTGGCACAAAATCAGGCTTTGCATGCACACACATGCACTAATACACTGACAGATGACTAATAGTATCACCATAGACATATTCATGTACATGTATATTGTAATTTCAGTGCGAGATATAACATATCAGACTTTCGCCCAAATTTGGAAGCAGTACAGTGGTAGGTGAGCCATTTTAGCTACTGCAGATGGACACTACAGCTAATACTGAATTGAATGACCCTATAGCTTGCCTATTTATTCTGCAATTCTGAAATAATGCATGGAGTTTAACTTTGGTAGAGGATCACCAATGACTGTAAATAATGGCACAGTAACCCATCTTTGTGTACAAGGAATCCTGACCTTAAGTTTCTAACCTTAGCGTCTTTAAAGCAAGAGGTGAGACAGGAACTTGGCTTCCTTTCTGAAAATTAAAGCAAATTCACTTCAAGTGATAAACCCCTAATGATGATGTGTCAATTAACAACCAAATTATGGTTGCTATACTTTACTACCGTACAGTGGGAAATTTTCATTGGTGCTAATTTTCATATGATTGACCAAAACACCCTTAGAATAAATTTTCATACTTTTTTAATTTCGTATGCTTGCTGAGGGAGATTGTGTGCATGTGGCAGCTGCTAGTGCTCGCTCTTACGTGTGGTATATGGTAACGCTAGCATCACTGGCTTCCTTGATAGTAATCGATGCTGATAGCGGTCGACTGGGATCAGAAAGGTCACTCCGTTTTTACGCCTGGGCAAAGAACCGATAAAGAGACATCGTTCAGTGAGCTAGCCTTGCATTTAGCACCTGCCGCTAGTGACCGCGTGTGGCCGTGGTAGGAGTATAGGTCAAAGGTCACGCGCGAAAGAAAAAAAAAATCGTACCTTCAAATTTTCGCAGTTTTATTTTCGTATAAGGGATGGAGCATACGAAGTATATGAAAATAAGCACCATACGAAAATTTCCCGCTATACGGTACAACATGTACATCTACTACAGTTACTGCAGAGTGCCTTTGTATGAGGCATCCACACTCCTGCATGGATGGCATTTATTTGTGTGGCATGGGCAATGGGCGCAGTCTCCATTTTATAAGGTGCATGCCAGGGGTATTGAAAACTTTAGGTTGAAGACAACATTTTGGTGCCACAATACAGCTTGGCACTGCATACAAAAGCTCACATTGACACAAATTGTTTATTAATTTTGATGATGAACCTATTGTACGGCATATTCTGTTATGTACAATAATTATGCATCTGCTGTATTCCACTGTACATTTTCAACATTTCGGGAGGATCGTCCAGGGGTTGAGACATATTTTTGGGTATCAAAACATTGTACCATTCTGATGCTTGCATTTGATTTCCCTTCAGCTTATAGCTGCCTCTGCCCAAAATGTTTGGGTGGTGATATGAGAGGGCGAGCACATACAATAAAACCCCAAAAATTTAAACTTTGAGTGATATAAAATTTAGGCCAATGAACACAGCAGAATTTATGCTAAAAGAAGAGAGCTATACCTAGAATCATTTATTGATTAGGAAGTAAGCTTTGGCACCGGAAATTTCATCCTTGATGCCGCTGTAGGTTGTTCTGGCACCAACTGCGGTCCCATAGCGCCAAATCAACACCCCTGGTGCCGTGCTTGCAGAGCCATCATGTCATTTTAAGGGGCGCAGTCTCCATTGTCATTAAATTTTTCATAGCCTCATGTCCAGGCTCTCTTACATTGTAGAAGCTGTCCCACTTCACGGACTCTCCCACCCTCAGGGTAACTGCTGGCCAGAAGCCATTCCCCTCACTGCCATCAAAAGTTGTGGCTCAGGCCATTCTCAGTGACATTTTCCGGTGTGTTTCGAATTCATTTAACGAGAGTCAAGCACTGTTTGAAAAAATTCTACTGCATAAATTATTAGCGTGATACATTACAATGCACAGAACGTCGAAATGTATATATTTTTTTGAAAGGCCCATATTCACAATGTCATAATTTTTAAGTACATGCTGTCACAGTACAGTGCGTAATAGCATGCATACAGCAGTATGCATTCCGGCCTGCAGTTTCTACAGTAGCAGTTGTATGAAAGCTCACCTGATTCTTCTGACTATTTAAATGATTGAATCGAAATGTAACCTTATCACCAAGTTGAATAATATCACCTACATAATTCAAAATATGGACATTGATATTGATATTGATATTGAATATTGACAAACAACACACACTTGTATAGCTTAGTAGAACAGTGTGACCTTGCAGGCAGTACAAGGTATAGAGCATAGAGCACCATAAAATCTTTAATCAATGCGACACCCTGCCACTCAGTTTCCAAAAAGCAATTTTTACCCCAATAAATGTTTGACACTCGCAACCTGCAATTATTTCTTGACATTATAGGATTCTACAAATTTAATAGTAGTTTGTAATTTAGTACATCCTGAAATTTCTTGTACATGGCTACGTAGTCTACATAACTACGAATAGTCATTATTCAGCCAATATTCATGAACGCACATCCTACGTAGAAGTGTGCAAATTCAGCATCGTGGTTATGTTTGCTACTCCTCTGTGCTTGCAAATGTAAGTATGCGTTCAACCACTCACCATGATTCAAATCTCTTGTGCCATCAATTTCTTCACTGTTAACATTACATAACCCATCCTCAACAATCAAAGATACAGTGCCACTGGAAAAGTTTAGCTTACAATGCTTTGGCTTAATGCCTTCCACTTCAAGAGCTATGTGAGCAAGAAGACACAGCAAATTTGTCTATTTTCACAAAACACAGGTATACATACTTACCTATTTCAGGATGTGACATGCTTGTTTCACAACCAATATGAGTTATACCATCCTGAAAGTCATAATATTATAATTAAATCAATGGTCAATATACTTCATATTATATATTACATGTGTAGATACTACAAGTACTGTAATTTTGTGCTAAGCCGCTATCTTTATTTTATATTTTGTGGCAGATAAGTGTGTAATAATATGGAAGTAATACACCCTAGGGCATACTAGGCCAAAGGGACGAGTGCTTTTATATTACACAAGTATAAAGGTAACTAAAATGGCAACAGTAGGGATAACAAGGCATTAGCTCAAGAAATAAACGCATGCTATTAATTATGAAACACTTGACCATACCCCCAGTAGCTTGTCAATATATTATATATAATGCATCTATGGCCTGATACCAGTGCCTCAATTGCAGAGATGGAGTCTGAGATTGACTCTCGACCTCGATAGTGACAAGTTTCGATGCTTTAATCATAGGGACGACCTCAACAGCGCAGTATAGCTTTTGAACTTCAGATCGGTTGTGGGCACAGGACACTGCATGCATGATGCATGAAGCATGCTATATACAGCATTATTAAGGCTAGCTTAATTTATCTGTGGGATTATGTAAGCGAAGAGAACACGTAAAGTTCAGCCAGTGATATTTATCATAGAAGGTAATACGCTGCCTATAAAGTATTTGCTGGATGTACTATAATTATACATACATAAGAAACTCTACAGGAAGGCTTCCTTGGAGTTGATCAAGCAATTGTTCATGATGTCACCTTAGGGTCCCCCCTTGACCTTGCCGTTGATATTATTAGCTATCTGTGTTACAACTACAGCTATCCCATTCACATATGTATTATTATCCCATGCATGCACGCATGCGCAGCAAGGGTAAAGCAATCGACAGATTTCGAGATCTAAAGGTATCTGCAGTGAGCAACTCGTAAGCACAACGAATCCATCAAAATTGTTGAAAAATTTGCTCCATTATGCTTTGAATGAGTTGGTAAGGCCCACGAGTGTCGCAAAACTTCGTTTTATTAGCCACGCCTATCAACTGCACCCACTTGTGCTTTCTGCTCATGTGCACAACTTTTTGTATGTAAAGGTCGTCAAACAGTGCTACTGCTCTATGCATGCAGATGCAGATGCAGATGTAGCGTGCGGGATATGCTCTCTAGAGAGCTCTAGTTTTGTTTGAGAAGACGTTCACATTAATTCTTAAAAATCACATTGTTAAAAAATTACTGAAAGTTTAATAGTAGTTACTTTCACTTAAGTTGTGGCTCTACTGCCATGACTCAGCTGTTGAATTGATGGCAAATAGCAAGTGTGTAACTACTGTAGTCACTCGGGCAAGCACCCACTCCTGGATAAGCGCCCATGCACGTACCTCATTTCAAGGGGTCAATGTAGCAGCTTCTATACAATCCAGGGCCATAGGAGCCGGTCAGGCTGGTCAGGCCACGGCCTGACCACTTTTCTAGCAGTGGCGTAGCCAGGGGTGGGCCTAGTAGGGCCAGGCCCGACCAACTTTGTTCTAGTAATGCTTACTACTTAACCATTGATCGTGTCAGCCCTTCAATTCTATGAGAATAGGGCAGAAATAATCCAGATTGTAGGCTAAAGATTGAGATTCAGCAGTGTTAATTTGGGGTGTGGTCAAACTTAGCGCTACAATTACCATACTTGTGCCTTACCAGACTCCTAGCTCTAGCTACGCCACTGTTTTCTAGTCGATGTTTTGGTAAAGGTCATTGGTGCTACGTGCACCTTGCAAAGCAATAGCCTATTATGTGGTCATAATTGCTCTATCAATGATGGGCCTGACCACTCAAAGTTGCTTCCTATAGCTATAGCCCTCCTATGTGGGCCAAAATTGCAATCTATGTTTAAGCACCCATGGGCAAGTTCTCTTCGGTATGCAAGTTTCCTTGGGCGCTTAATTGCCATAATATATGGGAGTATGGATAGCCTGGGCACTTACATGGGAGTGGGCACTTGCCTGGGACACTATGGCATACATGTATACATACACAAAACTACTATGACACCACTATCAATAACGTTGGACCAAACAATACCAAATCATGGGTTGCAAGAATTTCATATTTTGCTATGCATGATCATTCTCAACAGTGGTAGATAATACTAGATATAAAATCAAGAAAATTTTAAGAGAAACTCAAAGAAAATGCATACCTGCAGATAATAGAGCACAACACCAGAAGCTGATGTTCCGTCAATTGTCAATAAGTGGGGCTTCTCAGAGGCTAAAGTCATTTTGATGCCTTCCGTGTGCAATGCCAGATTTTGTTTCTAATTCACAGAAAAAAGTACCATACAATAATAATGATTGTGCAAACTAAACCCTCAGTGCAAGTGGTTAGAGAGATGAAATGATGAACACAAGCAAGAAATTGTGAACACATTAAGCATACATGAACTGAATATGCAGATACTCTGGTGGAGAGTTAGGCTAATTTTGTTCTTCACATTACTGATCAAATATTAATAACGCCAGGACTATTGTGGTTGCTAAATCATTGTCATGATCTACTAGGTCCAGGGTTCATCATCAAATGGTGACGTGGACACACTAGCTACCGATGCCTTGGGTACAGTAGCTATGGTGCTATTGTGATATCACTATAGTCAAGAAATGCACAGCAAAGTTTATAGAGCATAAACAATGCCAAAATTATGGCCAGACTGAGAGCTCCAATTTATGTGCTGCTGTAACTGGCTACATATCTGCTATCCTGTAATAGTGTTACACGACTCAGTGACTCACAAACCAAGGAAATAATGTTACAACTACGATGGCAATAAAACCCTGATATAGCTGATGCCAGGGCTTGCCGTCGCATGTGCACGACAGTTACCAGTACAAGCCAACTGATTTCCCGCTGCACTCCCGAGTTTAAACTAACAGATTTCTATAAAAATTTAATGGCTACCACATGTATCTATTGATAGCAAAAGAAGCAGCTAAATTTAGCCAACTACTTAACGATAAATTAAAAGTGCACTCGAGCTCTTTGCTCTTAGGCCACACAGCTAGTTCTATTGCAAATCCTATGGTTGAGTTTATCTCACTTCTAATGCTAAATTTCAAATAGTAATAATAATATTATGCCCATTGCAGTACAAATAAAACCTTTCCCTAAATGTTATATAAGTGAGATCATGAATTCATGTGAAATGCAACTTGCACTCAAGCATTTGCAAAACATAATAATGAAAAAGTAAAGGAGTACTATGAGATTTAAGTGAGCTTTGGAAAGCCTGAGCAAAACCATAGCTGGACCGGTAAAAGCAAACTGCGAGCAGATATGTTTCCAAACAGAGAGCACTAGCCAATATGGAACTTTGGCTAGACGTGAGCAAGATCGAGCCTACACTGCCAAATGTAAGGAGAGCTTGAAAGGCCAATTGAGAACAAAATTGATACAGTTAAAATTTTCACATTGAGCATTAAATATTATGACACCTGTGGTGTTCATTTCACCAATATACATGCAAGTATGTACATACTTCAATCACTGTCTGAATATCCTTCCATTTCCCTGCCCACGTTCTTGTCAGTTCAGCAATCTGTATGTGTATAATAATTATGCCATATACCCGGTACATGTAAAAGCAACTAGACCATGATCATGAAAAAAAACAACAACTTAAAGTAAGAGCGCCTAGCTAATAATATATTATGTCAGGCAAATTCTATCAAAGAGCTCAATCTAGAGCAAACCCCAACATTGATGAAGGTTCTATCCCGGTCAATATCCTCTATACCAGTACTTTGTGTATGTGCCATATACTTCAAGAGTACACTGTGTACAGAAAATTAACTTTGAAGTGAAGGCTTAATCGTTGTCATTTTCGATACCTTGACAGAATTGACAACTCGCTAAGATATGAGATCGGGTAACTTTTCTGTCCACAATCACAACGTTGATAACATAACCGATTACTTCACCCCTTGAATGCACGTTGTATAAAATAAAGTTTCTTGAAAAAGAGTATTATGGTGATGTACATGCATGTATGTTGCATACAATATTATCCCCACTGTCTTGTTCGTTAACCTTTTGTTCTATCATCCCGACCTACTTAATATGCAATTTCAGTTACTTTTTTAATACATTAATTATCCATATCATGAATCATGTACACTGTATATACTTACTTGTTCCTCCTTCTTGTGAATATCTTCTGATAAGAGAGCTTTAGCACCACCCTGTTCAGTGTCACTCTAGACCAGCATAGTGATATGATATCAAGTTACGATACCGCCTCCCTCAAAATAAATGGTGGTCTCGTTTAGAAGCTGGGGTTCACCAGTGTCTCGATAAGGGTCTCAAATAGAGGCGGGGTGCCTCCGAGGGGGTGTGACACCTATCGCGCTGGGCATTAGCTGGGGGTGTAATCTTAATAGTCGCACTTGTGACTGCATGCACGAACGAGAGCAGATGTTCTGCAGCTGTTTCTGTAAGCTTTGTCAACCTAATGGCCCAGAAACGAAAGGATTCCTGCAAGGTAAAGGCTATAGAGGAGGCAGAAACTCAATCTATAGAGGCTGCTGTATTACCGATACGGTGCTGCATGTGCCACGTGGCCAGGAGTCAGCACGGTACTGCATAAATAAACGCCAGTCTCGTTTTGAAGCTGGATTTTGAGATCCAGGAAGGAAATAGAAGCCCGGGCTTATACCATATTTATTCGAATAGAAGCGCACCCCGATTAGTAGCCACCCTCGAATAGTAGCCGCACGCATGCGCGAACACAAATAAGTGGGCATGGCCATGATCACAAGCCATAGTTCGAGGCAAAAACATGGCAGAAAACATCCTTGGCTTGGTTCTGCTGTTTATTTATTGATCATCTATCTTGAATATTCGAAAATCAGTCCTGAAAATCGAGGTCTATTGTGTCAAAAGGTGTCACTCCAAATTAATAAAAGGTGCCCTTGAATAAGAGCTGCCCTCGATTAGTAGCCGCACTCCAGCAAGGCTGAAATTAATAGCAGCTGCGGCTAGTATTCGAATAAATATGGTACATGTATATGGTGCATATCACCATCATGCAAAACCCTCAGCATGTGGCAATAGCTAGTTACACGTTGCAAATTAGCAAGCTAAGCCAACAATACTGCTGTTAACAGGCTAGGGATATAATGCTAGAATGATCACAAGAATACATACAAAGATTGCATACAATTACGTAACGATACCATAAAAAATGTATATTATGCCAGATCAGCAGATCTAGTACAAGTATATGCACAAAGGCAAAAGTATATTTAACAGCCTGCAGTGATGAGTCAGTCGAGCTATAAGAACTGTTGCTATACCTATACACTTACTATAGTCTTCTTGAAATGAAGCGATTGTGGTCTCTTTTATCCATCTACAACTTATCAAGATTCAAAGAAGGCAGTGGTAATCAGTGAATTTTACCACAGCTTTTTAACAATCGATCTACACAATATCTTAAAAATTCCACAAAAAGACTATAATGACGCCATATTTTTGAATGTATAAAGCATGTAGCAGCTAGTTTGGTAACAGACATACACAAAACAACTATCGTATCCCTCATGCATGCATGTGCCGAGGGTGACAAATATATATATGCATAATATATACATTGCTAGTGATAAACTCACTAAATTAGAGGCTGTTATAATTGCTTTTAATCTCTGAATTTCAGCCTTCAATTCACGAATTAGCCGGACATTTGGATCCTGCAAGTATGTACACAGTATTACTTTAGTTTGGCAGCTTAAGCCAGTGTCTGTTAATTTACACATCATAAACTGGTTTTATATGTAATAGTTATATAAATCACGGGCGCGAGGGATGTATGGCATTTATTGCACCGAAGCACGAGGGCGCAAAGCACCCGAGGGTTGAGGGCAATAAATGCCATGCATCCCGAGTGTGCGTGGTATAACTAGTTTATATCCCGTGGGCATAGCTACCATAGATACGCATAGAACACTGAAAAGGCAAAGCTATCTTACTCAAAACGGACACACAAAGCCGCTCTCTGAATCCAGTTCTCAAACGTCAATCGAACGTCTCGTGATCGAGGGGTGTGGTCAAATCCACACAGCTTGCTACAGCCATCCGACTCTTGACAACGAACTACCCTCGTTAGCGTGACCTGCAACGTCGAGCTCAGAAGCCAAGAAACGAAGCTTGAGCTGTTGACTACCCTAAAAACAAGGCTACGTACCTACGCAGTAAGCTTACCTGGATATGCGTACACTGTGTTGACTCGTGATCGATCGATCGATTGACGACTCCGCCCATCTCTTCGAACTGGTGATCTCCCGCTACCTTTCCCGCCATACGTTCCATTTAGTCTCGCGAGACACTCCATTGATAGTTTTACTTTTGTTGCTACCAACATGATTATTGTTCAAGGCCTGCAGTATTTAATATTGCACAGTAAATCTACCTGAGGCTACTCATATTATTGCACAGTTACCAGTGCAATATGGCACATAGCAACAACATAGCAATGGGATATAAACATGTGGTTGCTTCCACTAATTATTAATATATACTTAATATTATGAGTAACAATGCAAAAGGCAATGAACGAGTGGTATTTCCGAGGTATCGTCGTTCTACTATGGCAATAAGGTATTTATCGTATATTTAAGAAACCTATTGTGTACTGGAGCTTTAGTAGTTCGAGCGGTAAAGCTAAGAAGGGACCGTGCTTTAAGTTTGGCGATGGCCGCCAACATTTCAGGCACCGAAGACTAAGGCGTATAGCTAAGTAAGGTAAGGGCAGCGGCACCGTGGCTCATTTATCTAACTCAGGCAACAAAAATGACTGATAGCAGCAACTCACTTTCTTCTATGGCGCTCAACGTTCAACCATTGTTCAACGTTTCAACACTATATGGCGATCATGTGACGAACACGACTGATACGGATTTTGCACGTGACGAACACGACTGATATGGGAAATTATCATACGTGTTTCCACCCACGCGTTTCCCATATGTTTGTATTACGGGTCAAAGTTCAATATACGATAAACATTTTTTATATTGCAATGGTAACCTGGTATTCACTCGAGGTAGGCACTCCTCGATCATTAAGATATAATACAGAAGTGGGAATATAAGGAAGGCCCCTTATCATCAAGATAGAATATGCACGTACCTCATTGACAACAGGCTTATTGACAATATTCTTTGCTCTACTGGCATATCGAAGTGTACTCAGAGTTTCACCAAAACTAACTTCCGCAGGTGAAATGGCTACAAAATTAAAGAATAATGTGTACACGTAGGTAGTGTCAGTATAGGATAGGATCTGAAGGGAATTAAGAGAATGATCATTATATGTATGCTATCAGCTTGAAAGATGGAAACCACATGTACATAATATTATATATACATGTATTCTACACCAGCCATCGTCACCTACAAATATGTTACAATTTATTAAGCCCCTACTTGCAACCATGATAGTTCTTGAGTTTCCTCCAAGGCTATCCTTCAGTAGCCAGGTGAGTACGGAGTCACGGTAGGGAATAAATGCCTTCTTCTGCTTATTTGAACGAGATGACATCTCAGCTGCATTAAAAATGTATTGAAGTGAAGAATTATGTATGTGTACACATCTGTCACACAGAAATTGATATTATACTAATTAGATGTGACAGGAGCTGAGAAAAGGGACCACTTCGTGCTAAATGCGGTTTTGTCACCATTCCAAGGATCCAAAGAGACCCAGGTTTCTGACTGGGTTTATTAGCAGTATGGGTCTTCTACCTCACAGATGCAGTGTTAAAAGCTACATATACAGCAATCCTCCTGTCCCAAGTGGTGAGCCACCAAAGCAAGGCTCAAAATGGTGATTTTCGTTTCAAATGCGATCGATACACTTGCTTGGCTCACACAGGAAGTGGGCAGGGTTCAGATTTCCTAGTGGATGATGGAATAATATTTATGCCAGGTTTCAAGTTCCCGAGATATAAAATGAAAATTCAGGAATAGTGCGAAATGGTCCCTATTCTCAGATGCTATCACAAATATTGTAGATCTACATGTAAAACATTATGTAGAAATTTTCTTCACCAGGAGAATTTTTTTGCCAATTTCACCACCTGCTCTCATTGGTGAAAATTTTATCATGCTAATTTTTCCCATGTTAAAACACTGTGTAGAGTATATGGCGACTTTTACTGGTCTATGGAAAGTTTTTCTATCAAGTATTTCTGTAATATGTAGCTGGGCTTGGCGAAATTTTTATCCAGCAAAAATTTTCATGTATATGGTAGTAAATAATAATAATGCAGTATCATAATGAAACGGTAGTCTGGCGAGCTAGCCCCTCCTCTCTTCTTGCACGCGCGAAGGAGGAAGGGTCTAGCAAAGGTCACTGTTGATTACTAGTGAGATTCTGACTAGTGGTCAGCATAAACTAATTACAAAATTCCAGTGTGGTTTGTGTGCATGTGCGCTTATGTAAACTGTTGGTGCACTGTGTGCACACTGCACATTAGTCTGGCGAGCTAGCCCCTCCTAGCTCGCCAGACTAAATGAAACGGTGGCATCATCCTACGTGTGTCAGCCTAACAACACTTATACTATATGCAGGTTACATATTTCATTTACACAGTGATCTTACACGTAGCTGTGTGGTTGCAGTGTACTGCTCAGAACTACTCCACCAAGAGACTACCCTACAATATACTATTCATAGGCTTGTGGCCATAAGTATTTCATGAAATTGTGTACTTCTACAGCACGCATTAGTTTGGTATATGTATCTGCTACAAGTACACAATGATAGAGCATATTGGTCACATGATAGCACCAGATTGCATACAACAAATGCAGTCTTAATGGATACTTCAACTTCCAGCCAATCAACTCAGCTGTGCTAATTGGATTTGCCATCACTGCCCCGTGCCATGCACAAGGTGTAAAGCAATCGGTTTGTACGTCTGTTGTTGTTGTTGTTGTTGTCCTTGTTGGTACGAAAATCGCCAGATCTTGCATTCTAGGTGTCTGTGCGTGCCATGCTATAGGCACAACCGATCGGTGGCTATCGGTGAAAAACTGGTTTGTACGCGCTTCGAATTGCTCAAAAAGGTTTACTAGCACTATAAGTCGTGCATTTTCTGTTTAGCCTGCCGGTGGTCTATCAACCACACCCACTCTATTGGCATGAGCTGATGCGACTGCGCATGCTCAGAGTTGGAAATTAGGGTCATCAAGTCATAAAACAGCTCTGGAGAAGAGTGTTGCAATACGCTACAGAGTGCACGGGGTATGTGCTCTATAGATCTAGAGCTCTAATTTGAGAATTGACTGACTCAATTGATCTATAGCTGCTGCATTCTATTTATAGCTAGCCCATTTCACGTACATGTAGTATTATAGCCACACCCTCATACTTAGATTAAGGGATATGGCTTGCACACACGTGTATTAGATTCACAATGTAGTGTGCATGAAAGCCTTGCAGTTACGTGTAACTTAATTCTTACCTAGAGCAGATATCACATTTCCAAGGCATGCTAAGGACCGATTGATATTACCACCTTCCTTCAGTCTGATACCTTCAGCTCCCGTGGCACTGGCACGTTCACTGCATGTTCAGAAAATTATATGATATCACAAGCATCCACTTACAGATGAGGATTCATGTTTGGATACATCCCTCTACAGGGTCCACATTCACCGATCTCATGTAGGCATCCCTGGTGTGCCGTATCCTTGCAAAGAGGGCCCACTACGGAATATCGGTTTGCCCCCTACTTTGGGCTTAATTTCCTGCCATTGCCAAGGTGTAAAGTTTACTGTAAAAATATGTGCCCATAATATATTATGTAGCTGCATGCTCTGAAACATGCATGCGCAACTATTAAGTGGCATGGCTAGCTGTGCACAATCATTCTTTTATGCTGAAATGGGTGTAAGACCAACTAGGCTATATAATACATGACATTGTAGTTCTGCGGCTGTTTGGTAGGTTAATTTCGATCCTATCATGATCATTTGAAACGCAGTCCTCATAAACTAGCCATTTGAGGTATGATTGCTGTCAACGGCACCGTGAAATTGGCCCAATATTAATAATAGCTGGCTGCCTCAGTTAGTAACCATACATGTACTTGCAGTACTTGAGCATGCAAGATTGAAATCAATATGAACATTGATCATGCAGGTAATTTACCTGGGCGCTCTTTCGCATCAATTGCGACAGTGATACTTCAAATATTGCAAGATGCACCACGCATGGTCATTTTTGGTACATATAATATTATGGTACATTGATATTATTATACTGGTATCTGATCGAGATACGCCATAGATCACTCTATACATTGTAGTTACCTGAACAGCCAAAAATAATTATTAGATCATAGTTGTAAGAAATACTGCAATCTGATTGGTCATTAATTAGCAGGTATCTATATGTGACTACAAGTCTGACAGAATCCCTACAAGATTAGATAGCTAGAATACCTACAACTTTGTATACTTGGGCTATTACAGTGTTCTACTACATGATCTAAATTTGTTAAACACTTACTGTTTAGGAGGTGCTACATGATCTAGAAGACCTCAGGGCTCCGTAGAACCCTCGCTTCGCTCGGGATTCTACATAGAGCCTTTCAATCTTCTGATCACAATGTGTAACTAATATTTAAAATAGTCATTTGGTATTAAAATTAATAGAAAGTAAATAAATTCAGCTGATGGCTTAATTGTTCTGGTATAAATAGAATGGATCTGAAAAAACGAAGGTGGTGACATTCTCTCTGGCAGCTGCTCCCTCTGCTACTGCAAGGTTTGAGAAAATTACATGACATATGTTTCCTAAGATATTGGCCACATATACTAGTTAGACACTATTTAAGAGGTTTCTACATGTATGTGATTTAGAAGACTGAAGGACTCCATATAGAATCCCGAGTGAAGTGAGGGTTCAATGAGAGCCCTGAGGTGTTCTACATGTAAATCACATAGAAACTGACTAAACAGTGTCTAATAAGTTTAGATCATATAACGTACAGCTTTGTATTCCGTCTACACGTAGACCCCAAAATTTAATTTCTGCTGACGTCAGCAAAAATGTGCTGAGTGTGCACAGCACATTCAGGGTCACTGTATGCTGGCCCTCGATCATACAGCCAAGTGAAAGTGTCCAGATAAGCTGTTTAGAGGCTTTGCGGTCAGAGGAAGGATGGATTGATCAGGCTTCAAGGAGGCAAATGCACACAAATGAAGGTAAGTGTCTGGGCCAACTTGAATTTTGTACGATTTTGGGGTGGCGGTTTTTACGCCACGCCGGTGTGTTAAGAATATTGATAAGTTTGAAATGAACGTATACTTTTCTCTAGAAGTTTTCTCTATTATACAGATGGCCGTTTAAAATCTTCAAAAACTTAGGTGAAATATGGACCGTTTGTGTACGATTGCCTTAATTACCTACCCTTCAAATCCAAGAAAACAAACTATATCTATCCATAAAACAGTATCTCTGTTATGATATCAATTGGACTTACAGTTTTTTTCATGATGGCAGCTTTTGTATAGCTATTATTTGATTTTTTGTTTCGTTTTTGCCAACTTGAATTTTTGGGGTGGGCCACGCCCCTAGTTCCGGCGCTCCGTATACCTTCATTCCCACGAGTTCTTCAAGAAAAACGAGTGTTGAAGGCTAACTCTGCCTATAGTCAGCTGGTAAATAGCGTACAAATTTTTGATAAAACTGGACTTTGTGGCCATTTTTTGGCGGGAAGGTGTTTCTTCCCGGTAAAACAATTATTGACTGTACAAAGATTGCATCTCATTGGTCCCTGCCTACAAGTGCATGTTGATGACGTAAAATGTGCGTGGGCGTGCAGTTGGAATTAAAATTGGCCAAATCCCGGGGTCTTCGCGTAAACTGATTGCTAGAGCCAGAGGGCAAAACTTGTAGGTGACTATGAGAAGCTTGTAGGTGACTATGAGATATAGATACCTGTCAGTAGCCAATCAAATTGCAGTATTTGTTACAGCTATGATCTAAATATTAGTTAGACACTGTTTAGGAGGTTTCTATGTGATTTAGAAGACTGAAGGACTCTATATAGAATCCCTAGCGAAGCAAGGGTTCTATGAGAGCCCTGAGGTCTAAATATCATTTGGCTAACCCCACCTATTAAATTTAGACTATAATTATGGAGACCGAGTTATGCACTCCCTGTATGCTATTATGATGTAATGTGGCAGCATGTGCTCGCACAGTTGCCCAACATCAAACATTCAGTGGTAATGTTGTATGTATGGCATGCGGTGGTGCATGCACATGCACATAGAAAAAGACCCTAGCTGTTGCCTTGTTATAATTAATTAAGCTAGGCTAGGGCTAGGGTGCACCTTGTTGGTTTATTCCCCTTATCAGCACAAATGAACCATCATGCACAGCTAGTGATTGTAATCACACCCAGCTAATACTTGTGTGCTAGCTCCAGGGCAGCTACATATGGGCGTGTATTAGGGTAAATTTTAGACCTTCACAGAAAATTGGACCCTACCTCTTTCTACTGCCCCACTGAATTTGCTGAATTATGTACCAATGCGCATTTTTTTTACTGTCAATGAACCATACCATAACTGTACTAAGTAGGCAGTCTTGTCAGAGAACTTGCCCAAGATGCCTAGATGTTTAGATCTGACGATTTTTGTGTGAATATCAATCACAAACAACAGAACTGATTAATTTACCCACACACAGTAATTAATAAAATGCAATGTATGATAATGAAATAATAGTGGATATGTTCAGGAAATAAGTAGACAGAGATTAACTATGCATGCGCAAAATTAGTTTAATAACAGCCCATACCTTCCAGCCAAATCTACCAAGTTGATTCTACTGACAGTTTCACAAGGTACATCTGATGAAAATGCTGCCTGTAGGATTTTTTTTTTGGAACTCATAAGACATGTTATAGACACTAATAAACAAACCTGAGTAAACATTATTGAGAAAATGGCATGTGAGCGACTGCTGACATCATTCATGCTGGTGGATGCAGTTGCCCTATAAGTACAGCGTAATATGAACACAATATGAGTTATGTGCACATGATCCATGATCATTGTATTCTATACAAGATGGTGTAGCAATGTGTGGACAAATTTGGATACAACAAACAATACGAACTACAATGAATCTAAATCTACATGTACTCACATAAACACTATAATATAATTATAACAGGACATACAGGGAGAGGGTTGAGGAGAGAGAGAGAGGGATGTAAGGAGGGAGAGGAGAGAGAAAGAGAGGAAGTAACTAGCTATAAGATACCAATTAACCAATACCTAAATGTATGTACATACTAAACTTAGTAGCTGCAGTGGTATGTCATGGTAGTAATTAATCGCAAAACTACAGGTGTATGCAACTTGGCTTTCCAACCAATGGGGTATTGTTACTCGTGTTGATGAAATCAGTGTAGGGTGAGCCTTTGTGAAAGTCAAAAGATTTCTTTATATAATATTTCAAAGCGACATTTTTATCCATGAATTTTATATTATTATAACAAGTGGACCACACACTAAGCAGAAAAAAACAATTGCCCGGAAAACACCACAAAGTACTGGTGGAATGCATGGAGAGCCATAAAATGCAAGAAAACACATAGTAAAAGCAAGAAAACTCAGAGTAGAGCCATATAATGCAAGCAGGAGCAATATAAACAATGTTCGGTAAAGGGTCGTCAACGTACCCCGCGCACCCGTAATTTTTTTTATGGGCAAACATTGCAAGTGCATGGCTTCCTATACAAACATATGGGAACCTTTAAAGAGTTATGTCATAACTTCAATCCTAAGGCGTGAATCAAAATTCTGTCCAATCAAACCTATTATTTCGACCCATTCTGCGTGCCCATGTAAAAATTACGTCCCCAAGTACTCCCAAATCCCCCCCGAATTACATTATGAAACTTTTTCTTTGTTTTTTTCAAGGAGACCAGAACACTAAGCAGAAAAAAATTGTCCAGGCAGCCTATACACCAATTTTGACCAAAGTGGGTAATGGTCGTCACGTTGATGTGCGCGTGGGCGGAAAACATTGCAAATGCATGGCTTCCTATACAAACATATGGGAAAACTTCAAAGGGCCGTAACTTTAATTATAAGGCGGGAATAAAAAATCTGTCCAGTCAAATCTCTAGTTTCGACCCATTCTCAGTGTTAGTGTATAATTTTTTCTACTTAGTGCATAATTATTATATGTTTGTACTGTGAATGGTGCATGCATGCATGGAATATGCCAGAAAATGCATGGAATATACCTGTATTATGCTTGAAACATGCAAGTTTCATGCATGAAATGTGCATATTCAATGTGCATGCATAGAATAAACATATTATTATTATACGACATGATTGTATGAAACATACATATACATATTCCAATGCAGGAAATATATATATGTATGTAGGTACTAATCCATGCATGTAATGTGCACGTAAAAATGTATGTCCTAAATCCTTGCACTTAGGTTACGGGATAGTGTTCTGCCCACACACGGTCAAAGTTCATATGAATAATATATGAGACAGTTATATTCCAGTCTTTGCCCACGTTCTTTGCACAGTCAAGGCACAGGTAAGTAGCTCTCCTGATGCCTGCCCCATGGAACACAAAAACGAAAAGCAAACCTGCCACTGTCTGTCTGCAAGCGCGGGTAAGTATTGCAATTTTCTGTGTCAGTTTTTGCCAAGGTAAACAGCCTGTACATAATGATATACAAATGAAACGATAGCTTACGAGTCACTAAAGGGTCAAGTATAGCGTTTTAACTCTGTTGAGTTACACAAACTGCTCAGCTGCCAAGTGACTCGCTTAATGGCGGCCCTCCAGGACAAAATCTTGCCTGACGATTCACCATGTTAGAGTTCTCAAAAAAAGCACTATACTTGGCACTGCTCCGATCGATGGACTATCGTGAATGACAGCAAAGTCAGTTTGTTTGAGTCTCTGGTCTTCAAAAATTGATGCAGAAATTTGGACTTTTTTACATCTGGAAATGGTCGACATTCGTTCGCGTTTCCAACTATACTGCATTAAAACATACGTACGTGAATTGTATCCGTGCGTAATCATTTATAAATTGCACATCGAATACTATCCCGTAACCTTAAATATTGAATTTCATGCATGAAATTTTCTGGCTTTAGCCACATGAAAAATGCTGAGATATGCATATACATGAACATGCATGTTTCAGGTGTTACAATTCAAGTAGGGCACTCATCTTTCCACTTTCATGCCTTTGCCTGCAGTTATGCCAAATTATCATAAAGATCATATACAGTGCGAGCGTATCCACGTGACGACTATTAGCATTAACCGTGGTTCAAAATTTAATTAATTCTCTCCTCACTGAAATGATCATACATGTATATAATATTATATGTCTAAAAACCATTTCCTGTCTCTCATGTATTCGGAGCCTCGCTCTGGCTCGCCCTGAACTACACTATAATCACTGAAGCATGAGTACACCATGGACCCAAGAAAGCTCTTGTAAAGTTTAAGACCCTCACATTAGAGGATCAGTCATATTACAATAGGTTGAAATATATTATCATAGAGTTGGTAGACTCTGTAAGTAGGGATGGCCCGGATATGCCATATATCAATATAATACAAAACCAAAACGTTAATAATAGGGATAATCACATCCACTATACATTCTTACGCTTGCTTTTTGAGTAGGTGCAGGAATTAAGCTAACAACCCTGTCAGTAATGCGATGATCAAAACTGATTATTCCCCACCCCCTATATGAGGATAGTGAATTTCTCCCACATGCATACTATAATATTTGAATTAGTCTAAGGATAGCACCAATGGGTCACCATCGACAGCTGCATGATAATCGAGAAAGCAAGTGTAGGGATGTACAGTGGATGTGATTATCCCTACAAATCTTGTTTGTGTACTTTTGACCCTAGCTGCCATCCCTACTTCATCTTTCAATTACACTGTTTTTTTATGCTTGTGGTATAATCAGTCCTAGAGTGTTGTAATTGTATATACATGTACAAGCATTCTACATAGGTAATTTATAATTACCTGTGTGCATTTCCAATAGACATCAGTTTACTGACTGTTCCATAGTCTGAAACTTCATGGTGGCTTAAATCTGTAATGATGATAATATCAGTGCACACATTACTGTCACAATATTAATAATATAATACTTACACGTAGCTACGTAAGTTGACATAAGATTATCATAATAATAATACTCTTTGATTATACTATATACAACAAAAAATATTTTTCAGACGGTCATTTTTCTTATATAGTTCGTGTCATTACATGAGGGCATGGATACGCGTCTTGGATGCGCCCGGTTGCTATGAACGAGCCGCACTACAAGGCTCAGGATTGGTCAGAACTGTAGGGCCGTGTGCACAAAGAGGAGTGGCCTTAATGCCTCGGGCCATAGCTAGCTACAGCTAGAGACGCATTGTCGATCGGTGCGAAAGCGCCGCGCGTTTCGAAAGGCCTGCTAACAGCTAGCCACCGAGCGCTCGAGCCTCGAGCGAAGCGAGAGGCGAGGTCTGTTCATACCTGTCAGTAGTCCGGTAGCAACGTTCACGTTGCCATTGCACACTTACTTGGAGCTGCTTGCTTTGCCAAGTGGTGTGGCCTCTGCAACCGCTTCCATCTGCGCATGCGCACGGTGCTAATGGACAATCTTGCCCAGGCAGGATACTGTTTGTGCATGAACTATGTCTCTATGTTTTGTGAGCATGTACTGTTAATAGGTGATCATGCATGCTAGCCACATTATCCCATGATTGTGACATAAACATCCTTGTTAATTGGGAATAATAATAAATTCATAAGTATGCAATCTCAGTTGACAGATGCACAGATGATGCCATAGCACCAAAATTAAAGGAGGCAAGCTACAATATAAAGTGATACAAAATGATATACACTGTTGGAGAAGAATTAAATTACATTAACATAGTATTGTATATTATGATATAATATTACTGTGGATCTAGCCTCGTCCCCATGCTGCATAGCCTAAAATTTTGAGATTGAAAATTTTTGTGGTTTTCATGGATCAGATATAGACCACAAAACTTTTTATCCCACAAAATATTTAGTACTGTGTTTATGCTAATAAAACACATGATCTAATTAGTGCAAGAAAATTCACGTTCTAGAATTTTTCATAGTGTATCTTAATGGAGCGTGTGAAGAGAAATCTCGTGAAACTTGAAATTGCAATTGCTTGCATTCTATTCGAACAAACACAGTACATACTATAATAGCAATGATTTATGGGCGTGGCCAATTGTTACCATCTGTGCACACACAAAAAAATGACGTCTAGCGCTCTGCAGTGGAGTCTTGTTGGTTTTATTAATAACTAGCTTTTATGTCACTTCTGAAGTGCTTCAAGTGTGGCTGCTTCCAGGCCCTGCTGGCCCACTATCCAGAGTAATGCTGTTGACAGCAATATCATCTGCAAATAAGCTAGTCCGAACTACCCTAGCCTGGACGGCATAGGGATCGCTTGCATTCTTCTTTACAAGGTTAAGGTCTGCCCCATATGTACGTCTTGTTGACGTCATAGCTTCGAACCATTATCAAAAACTCAATACCACAGGCCTGTAGGAAGCAATTTACATGTGGTCCGGCCAGCTTTAAGTCAGAACGTGGAGCAAATGTGTGCGTAAGCACGCAAAACTAGGGGGGTCTGGGGGCATGCTCCCCCAGGAAAATTTTGTAATAATTTATAACCTCAGAGATTGCTTCTGATGGCTTTTGAGACCACTTTCAATGGCCAATATTTAGACTTCATTGTATAGCCCAAATGCCATGGTTGTCTGTATAAGATTCAGTGAAACAGAGAACTTTTGATAGCAGAAGGCAGCCTCATGATTGAAATAATCCCTCCACTTATAACTTATAAGCTTTAAAGACTGTTGAACTAGAACCAAAATATATAAATACCTTAGGAAGCTCATTTGAAGATGAGTTGGTGTGGACACTCACCTGGTTGCACTGTTTATCAAGCATGCGCGATTTATTATCTGAAGATCTTTATACCATGCGATGGCATTGAACGTAGACTGTGTATGCACTAGACTGACAACGTGCACCTTTCGCCATTATTACTACACATGTACAGCTACTAGGGATATGGTGTAGTGTTTCATGAAGCCTGTGCAATACCTTTGTACAAGTAATGAACGTTAACTCTGAATTCAATGTTATGTGAGCTCCTAATTTTATGATACGCGTATGTCTATATGTATTGCTAGCACAAGCATTCACGTGTGTTGATGTCTTGTCCACAAGGTTCTCAAGTTCTGGAGTTCTTAATTGGTATGAGTAGCTTTACTATATAGCCTACTTACTTTTGTCAATAGTTCCAGTGTGAGATACACAATAAGAACTATTGTCAACCTTTTGATTTGTGACCAACTGTGAGAAAAGGGACCATTAATTTTAGGACTTCATGTTTATCATATGTAGCTTATACTAGTATGCATAGAGTATAATGTATATTCTGTAGGTATATCTGCTCTTTGTTGGTGTCAATACGTTGATACAAGATACTCACTCCTACACTTGTAGAAAGCAAGTTGGACATTGCCATGATAAAAATTGATCTTGATTCATACTAATATGAATGGTCCCTTTTGTCTGCAGTAACTAGATAGTACATGTTTTACTATCAATTAAGAATCATCCATCACTGCTGTAGCCTTTTAGATCACATCCCTTTGAAGCCACAAAATTGAGGGGGTGGTAAGCTAGCTATAGATCCTCTCGATAAGAGTTGTGTCTCCTAATGTGTCCATTATTTAGAGGTTCTACTGTACATAAAAACGTACTTTCAACATATGGACCATCCTTGGGATGCTCTCTGATCTTCAAATTATGAACAGCATTTTTCCCACTATTCAAATCAAGCAGATCTCGAACCTTTTCATTATATATCTCCATAAAGCTATGATAGCATAATAATACTATTATGCATTAATTGTTAATATATTATGTTACGTACATGTATAACACTTACCTTGCTTTAACTTCGTATGAAACCTGCTTCCTTGAGCCAGCTGCAATCTTGGCAAATAGGTTCTGAAATATAATTGTTGCAGGCTCGTGAGATGTATACATAGGCATTTCATGTATTCCGACTAGATCTTCTTAAAAGCTCAGTGACACAAGGGTATTGCATTGCATCGTGTTGAGCTTGCGAAAGTTGCCAACTTTACGAGTTTTTCAAGATCAGATGCAAGAATGCAACACAAAGGAATTCATAGATAGGATCTGAGTCTATTTTTGTGTCGTGACGGGCATCAATGTGAAGGTAACGCAATTGGATTCCCCTCAAAAATTTCCCATTATACGGTAATGACTTTGCTGAAAGATAGTACTTCCTAAAATTTCGCTGCACTTTGAATTCCTGCTACTCTCAAAATTTCACTATATATGGCAAAGGGTCGATAACATTATACGTTAAGTCCATGTGAAAAATAATGTGCACATGCACAACCGGATTCTTTATTGAAGTATGTAGTATCCCACTACATTTACATATCAGGAGCATATGAAGGGAAGGAGCGTACATGTACATGCATCTACAATAATTATTACATCCTGAGTCCCTATCAACAAAAAAAATTCGGCCAACCGATCTCAGAGACAAGATCACCTACTAGTAAGTCACTGTCACTTAGGTATGAGAAGATAGGTAGTAAGATAACCTTGTAGTAGCTTAGTGGCAGCCAGTGTGCAGCCATAAATATGTGTGTGTATCATTCACGCTCTGAGGTGACTCACAATTATTGAAACTCTATAGTACTAAAGCTAGTCTGCTACCAACTACATACCTGGGGTTACACAAATGGGCCATTACAGTTAATGAGGATACATCCCTGTTGACTAACACTTTGTAGTCCTAGGCCTCCTCCCCTCCAAAACAACGTTAGGACAAAACAATCTAAGCCCAATAAGAAATTTTCGGGAAAATTGTCAGATGTCGTACTGCTAACATGAGCTCTGTTGTAGTAGTCCTGCTACTCATCAACCATCTTAACAGTTTAGTGGTTAACTGACCCTGGGCTTCTTCTGTACTTTACCACATGTATTCTTGGGTTTGGGTTTGCATCAACATTCACATGCAGTTTTTGCACTTCACTATAATATTATTAGTAGTGATGCTCACCTGGCAAATTCGTGGAACTAATCCAGGGTCTGCCTGTAGTGTAAAAGAATCATGATTTAGTAATACATACCACTGCAGATCTGGAAATTTTGGTATTATCACACCTATACACATGCATTTAAGAAAAGTTGAAATATTAGGAATTAATATACATCAATTAACATTATAGCGTGGATGTGGCTACTAACCGAGAGTGGCTCTTGTTAATTTTGGAGTGATAGCTGAAATCTGACTGGCTTTTGCAAAAGTAGGAATGCTGAGCTTGTAAGAACTGAGAAAGTGCTCAAATGTCACCAGACCCTTTTACCTTCTCGAGAGTGGGGTCCGGGGATGAGACTACCATGGCTTGCGACTGTGGCCACACCCACTTAATTGTGTTTGCGCATGCATGTGGTATACTACCGTATTTATGCTAATAAAACGCATCATCTAATTAGCGTTCTAGGATTTTTCATAGTATATCTTAATGGAGTGTGTGACGACCTTTACCAGAAAATCGCGCGAAATTTAAAATCGTAATTATTTTTTTAGCTAAACATGGTATTTCTTTTGCAGAGCTCCATGTGCAGCTACCATTTGAGGGTGGCTACTAATTAGGGTGTGGCTTCTATTAATACAGCATAATTATTATCACACAACCTCAGTTCCCATCATTGTGTAAGTCTTTCCTGATCCAGTTTGGCCATACGCGAACACACAAGCATTATAGCCCTGAAATGCTGACTCTAATACTGCAGTTCCGAGATCTTTGAATACCTGCAGTATGCAACCTTAAATTGAGCAGTGCTGTGATGCCATGGAATGCCACTGTTTGCAGTACCTGCTCTTGAGAGACAAAATGATCATTGCTGGTATCTACAGACCAATAGGAATGATCATATTCAAACTCTTTTGAGTCATCTCTGGTCTCACCAACTGCTAATCCACTCACAGTCTTAAGGAATACATGAATAGTCATGAGTGATCTCACAGATGTCCAATGATTATACTAATAAATTATGAATAATTAAGACTATACTATGTACCTTAAACAGTCTTGTACACCTGCCATTCATGCCAATACAGACCTGTGACTGGAGGTCAATCTCTCTGCAGGAAGCAATTAAATTTATGCTAGCATTTTTACTAAGAGAATCCTGGCCTCTACATCATGCACACTGGATTTGAAGGTATAGTACCCAGCCTTGCACATCACAAAACACCCACAAGCTAGACCACTGTCTGCAGCATTTATGTGTCTACTATGTACCACATCATAGCTAAACTAAACTAGGGACTGTCCTGAAATTTCCTCACTCAGCCCACAAGCCAAGGTAGCTTAATTTCTCAGATCTGGGAAGTAGACTAGTTTTGTTTCCTGTTCCATGGTGCTAGCAGTAGTCATGACATATCCAGAGATTGTCAACTGTTGTTTGAGTTGTAGTGCAAGGGGGCCACGACAGTGACAGTGGAGTGTGGGTACCGGTGGCACATAAATTTTTTTTAATTTGGTAGATCAACTCATGCTAGCAGGTTAATAATATTGTAAAACTGAAGTGGTTTTCTTGTGGTGCTCTAGCCGAGAGTGAAAATTGGGAAGCCATATCGAGCTAGTACAATCGGGTTCCCTCGCATTGCTTGAAATCACTAAATTAATCATACCACACAAAGGTACACAATATATGCTAAAGAACGACACCAAGATGACATTCGTAGGGACACGCACATTACACTATGCTACTTCCCAACACCAAGCCAATTATGCTCATCGTTTTGTACTGCCACGTGATATTTGGACCCCCGAAATATTCGGGCCCCCCATGCAGACCCTGAAAATTAACCCTGCCATACAGACCCTGGAAACTAACCCTGCTAACCATTTATACCCAAAACCCAGCCCCTGACCCTTCTGAATCTCTGCTATAGTTGATAACATGCACGGGGGTCCATATATTTCAGAAATATAAGGGCCAGGGGGTCCAAATATTTCGAAATATATGGACCGGGGGAACAAAAAGGGGGTCCAAATTTATCGTGACAGTACTCACTATGCTCTTAATTATCCAGGGGGACTGCTCGTGGCAGCACAGATGCCGCTATATTATCCATGCACCAATATTGAGAGGGGGGACCGTCAGTGTCCAGGGGGGACTGCATGTAGCAGGCCACAGATGGTCCGGTGGGATAGGTTATTCCAGCACCGATTATCCGGGGGGACCATCTATTCCCGACATGGCTGGTCCAGGGGGACCGTCAGTAGCATGACAGGTCGATTACCTTATAATTAAATTTTATGCTGGCATAACAAAATCTGCCCAAGGTTATGCCAGCATATTATGCTTGTCTCTAATCATTCCTGCACTGATGTGTGTCCCTAGTTTAATATAGCTATGTGGTACATGGTAGACAAGTAACAAAAATAATTATATGCAGGTTCATCCAGACAGTGGTCTAGCTTGTGGTTTACTGCCATACACACACCTTAATGTTCAGACAACTTCGATGAATGCGTATATTAAACACGATATTAAATTTTATTATGCACCGATATTAAAGTATCTGTACCGACAAGAGTATCAATATATAATTTAAAATTTTATTCTATTAAATAGACACAAATTATATTATACCTTTTGGATAGAGGTCGTGCTCTAACGGCCACTCGTACGTTGCTGACTTCCATCATAGATCATAATAAGAGATAGTCTAGCTATGCTTCCATGAGCTTCAGCATGCAGTCACTCAATCGATCACTGTTTGATCCTGTATTTTTACAAGGTGATGACAACAATAGTCTCTGCGTGGTATAATATTATATTACCTACATGTACTGCTACATGTAGTTTGTGGGCGGAGTAGAGGTCAAACTAACCTTGATTCGATTCCCGATATTTAGTCAAATCTCGCGTGCGCGGGTATATCCAGATCTCGTACCTATACCCCATATCCGATGTCCAGTGCCATGCCCACGTGGCCGAGAAGAGTCTATCTCTACTGTTTCAGGAGCGAAAGCTAGTCTTTATTGGTGTGGGAGCTGCAAAGAACATATGGAAGGTGGTGCGACCATCAGCTTGGAGGTATTATAACAGATTTCTTTCAATTACTCCTTTCATTGCTTTCTTTAACATTTAAAAAGGATTCAACCTTTACGTGCAAGTTGTTTGACACCTATCATCGTGCACAGCAGTAAGCAACTGTAATCCTGGTAATCGTTGTAGCTGATGCTAGCGATTGTCTACCTCAAGGACACTTATATGATTACTTGTTTCCTGTCCATATTCTTTATCATAGTATATTTGTACAGATACACCACTCTGTATAAACTGACTGCTCATTTAGGTCATATACGAAAAAATAGTTTCTCAGGCCTGTCCGCATCGGTGTTCGCTGCTGGACCTTTTTAAAATTGGGCCAGTACAGTTAATAAGAATACACCCCTGTTGAGGAACACTTTTCCAGTTCCCCTGAAGACTAGTAATCGGATAAATTTCCCCCAGAAGACTTAATCAAAATGGAGGCAGTAACCCCCAAAACATCGTTAAAATGCACCATTTTACCCCCAGAACATCATTAACATAGCCTCAACACCCCCTAAGACTTCATCAAATCAAGCTACCCCCTCAGGATACATTTATCGTTCCTCAATAGGGGTGTATCTATATTAACTGGAATAGCCCATTAAGTGGGTATAATAATTAAATTATCGGCTTAAATGTCAAGCTTACCGCTTGATCTCTTTGGCTGGCTGTATTTGAGCATTAGCCTTGCCACTCTGGCAGACATCTGGCTTCCCAAAACCACTTCTCTTATGGCTATGCTTCAACACACTAGACCTTTTACGATTAAAGTGTGAAAGAATTTTGATGATATTCAGCACTAGAATTAACCTCCTCTTCTAGTGTTGCATACCTCCACCTATTGGGGGGAACATTGTACAGCCATAATGCTAGAATAGAGCGATTTCCACAAACCTGGGACAGATGAATGCTCTACTATGAAAAATTTATTTCTACAGCTGCATGATGTATGGAGCCTGCTACTATGCATATTGAATGCTTATAAGATCCTTCTGGGTTGTTGCTTTGTAGCGATTTCTCCATGAAGTTGGGCAAAATTTCTAATAGAATCAAGTTTAACATGCTTAGCAGCAGCCTAAATAATAGTTAGATACCAACTCCGAGGGATCTACATGATTTATAGAAAAGAAGGCCTGAGGCTGTAGCATCCCGAACGCAGAATAAAATATAGAATAGTATAGCAGCTGTAACCATGATAGGAAGGAAGTTCAAAAGAAGAGTCAAGGCTAGTTAAAGTAAGTACCGTAGAATCCTGCAATTACGCCCCTTGTTCATAAGCCCCCCTGCATTTTTAGCTCAAGTTCCTGCATAGGTAGTTTTGTCTTGCTTATAAGCCCCCCTCCTCACTGACAGTAAAATGTATATACTAGAGTACATAAGCCAATAAAAACAGTACCTACATGTAAAGGTAGCAAACTAGCTATTTGTGTCATATTACCGTATAGTGGGAAATTTTCGAGGGAGAAAACTTTCGCGGATCGGTAGGAAAGGAGCATTTCGCAGAGAAAACTTTCGCGGAACGTTAAAACTGGTCGCATAATGGGTGTGGCATGCCTAGAATTTCGTGGAGAAAACTTTCGCGGATGGCTGAAAAATCGCGAAATTCGTGAAAGTTTTCTCCCTCGAAAATTTCCCGCTATACGGTATGCCTTACTTTGTCGTTTTTCTCGAGTTTTGCCCATCAAACAGCCAGAGAAAGTACAGAGATTGCATGCCCACATGGCATTCGACAGTCGGTAGTGATCGTCACACGGAAATATTACGATCCCGCGAATAAGCCCCCTCCTCATTTTTGCCCAGTGCTAGCATGCACGAGGGGGGGGGGGAAGGGGAGAGCGTAATCACGGGATTCTACGGTATTGTGAGTTAGCCTAGCTTCTGTTTAGTTTTTTTTATGTTGAATGATATTTAAATATTGTAATATTATTGAGCTGCTGGGAATGTAGCTTCAAAGCTTCATGAAGTCTAGACATGACATACTTACAAAGATTGCTTACCTTGAGCACCCTTCTATCGAATTTTACGGACTTGCACGATGATGATTGCCAACTCCCAGCAGCTCATCTTGTGGAGTAGCTTGAGTAGTTCCTATGTCACACTTACATAGGTCCACACTAGCTCTTTTCAAATCCGTGTTCGACGAATGTTTTGATCGCTTGATACAGTTGCCGCCTTTGACTCTCTTGTAGAACTAGAAAAGCCTAGTGATGAACTCAAACTATTCACTACACGTTAAATAGAGGCCTAAGCTAACGACTGACACTGTAGATAGCTCACTAACTACGTTCTAGCTACTCGCTTCTTGATGGACTGCCAAGTCAGCCATAGCCACACCTCCGTACAATAATCAATTTTCTCTGTATACTTCTGCACGCATGTATGGCCTGGCCCAGGCCTTAACGTGCATGAGCATACAGTGCAACACTCTTCTCTCGATCGAGAAACTAAAAGACGCCAACTATTGTTGACCAAACTGGTGCTGGACTATTGATGCTTGTAGTACAGGTAGATCGCGACTCAAACACTCATAGCTAGCTAGCTGTGCTACTCATAGTCAACAGCTAACCTTGCTCAGTCAGTGAGTTTGAATTGGATGATTCTTTGTCTTATCACTGTCAAAGTTGAATATGTTTCTATGGAGGTGCTTATTTCCATGGAGAGTAGTCATTGATCAGTCAGCGGTGAGATAGAACTCTGTGGGGGCTACTGTTTACTTCCTTGGGATATAAATTAGTTATATCATGTGCGCACGTGATCATGGCGATAAATTTCACTCAGCCCTTGGGCACAAAGTGTCCTTGGGCTTCAGTGCAATATATTGCATAGATCCCTTGCACCTGTGATACAACTATTAATTATGATATGCAAAATTCATAACCTAATGTAAATGTACCCAATTTTCACTAAATTTCGACTATTGTGGTTAATAGTCATAGTTTGGGCATCAAATTTGGTATAGAGGTACAGACTGATGGTACCTATACCATAGCAGAGTGGATTATAACGATCGGTCATCGGCTAAAATCCGACCAACATGGCTCCATGGCCGCCCGAACCACTCCTGGTTGGACATATGCCTGCCTTACCATCACTTCCCAGTATAGTTTGCAATGCACATGCGTTCTAATAGTACTGGCAGGATGTTAGTAGTAGTAGTTTATTTAGCACCCACTTAGTTTACAACTTTCACTGCCGTGTGCTGTGGTTTGTGGTATATGTAACTGCACCTTTGCTATAGCTGTATAGCTGTGCTTGTGCATTGCTACTACCTTCCCTTGCAAGGACACTACTCTATCTGGCTGTACTATGCATAGACATGTACATTTGTACAATGCATACAATGTCCGATCAAACTAAAATATGATCTGACATTTGTCAGATCATCAACAAAAGTTATAATCCATACTGCATAGATAATATAGAATATGTAAACGGGATTGGAAACCGCTCACATGAGTAATAGACTGTGTATGTACACTGTTATGGTTTGCAATCTTGGATAGCCCCATTGCTATGACTATTTGAGCAAAAAATTGCCAAAATGGCCACTGCAGTGCACTTATTGACTAATAGCAGCGAAACAATAGTAGTTTCATGCTTGAGGGAGGCTTGTTTAAAGGTTCTCTGAAACGCAAGTCATTACATAATTTGTGAAGGCGCTAAGCGCATGCATGACGCATTGCGTATTCTCTTAGCGTAAAAAGTGTGCGTGCACGAGGCCAGCTCCTGGACGCCTACCACCCCTCTTGATGTCGACGATAGCAGGATCGTGAGCCATCTTCTCTATTTTTCACCTCGTGAATTGGTCGATCGTTCATGTTGCGCGTCTTACCTCTGGGGCAGTGCAAGCATAAGCGTGAAAATATCACTTGGTTACGCCTTCGTGATAGCATTGGATTGACCAATCAGGTTTGAGCTTTGAAAACCAGGTCAGGAATTCAAAAATGTAGGCGAGTGGTTCGACTTCCGTTTCAGAGCACCTTTAAGTGAGAGTCTTGATTTCAAACGTGGCTGACAAACTTGAATTTCTGAAGCCTCTCTGCTCTATGTTACGGTCCCACAAAGTCCAAGAAGCAAAAATGGCAGATTTTTGGCCCTTTTCACGGCCTGCTTGCTCACTGAAGACGGCGCATCCATCAAGAACTGTTTACAATGTATTTCAGTGTACCGGTGCAGTGGCTTTGCTCTTGCCACCATTTTATGGCTGTGCCCCATACACGGTTCAAGGTAGAGTCCAACAAAGTGTTTCTCATTGTTTTGTATTGGTCAGCTCTTGCCGAAGACAGCAAAAAACGAGAGCAACTTTGTTGGCCGCAACAATGCGAGTACAGTATCTGCATAGCTTACAAGACTTGCTGGTAGTGTTTTCCTATCTCGAAGCTTTTAATGTTGTAACAAAAATAACATTACACGTAGAACTCGAAAAGTCATCAACCTCAATCATAACACAGAGTGCGCAGCCATCACGGCAACATAAAAGTCACAATTTTCGGATGTTTTCATCACCAGATGAAAATTTCACCAGTGTCTTCATAATCCACAAGTTGACAAGTAGGTAGTCCAACCATTGACCTAACTGTGTACATACATGTAGTCAAAACTGATGTTGATAGCTGCGAACTAGATAGTATTACACCAATCTGGCATTATTTCTCTCAATGAAAAAAATTATACTATATACAACGAATAATATTTTTCAGACGATCATTTTTCTTATATAGTCTGTGTCCTAACCTGGAGGGCATGAAAGATGCGCTCTTCTACAAGTTCAGAAGGCCCACTATTGTTCAGATTTGCAATGCCGTGTGTACAAACAAGGGTGGGCATAGAGATGCATTCTCGAACGAACAGCTCGAAGTGCCACGCATTTTGAGAGGCCTGCTCAGCAGGCCACCAAGCCTCGAGCGAAGCGAGAGACGAGGTCTGTTCTTTGTCATAGCCTGGTGGTAGATTCGACATAGCGAGGACGTCGCCATTGCAGTTGCGAGTTTGAACAGCTGCTATTGACCTGCATCGAGGGGTGTGATCTACGAAGTAGTACTAATAGGTTCAAAGTTTGTGCTGCTGCAGCTGGCATGCGCACTGTACTAACGATTGACATGCGTACAGCTAGGGAAATGAGACTTTCTGTGAGTATGTGAGCTTTAATACTGTGAGTAACTCATGCGTATTAGCCATTATTCCGCGACATCAAACATACTTGTTCATCATTGAGAGAAACAATGCTGGATTGGTGTAACATGATCTAGCTCGCAGCTATTAATATCATGACGAACACCCAATCAAGAAGTTCGCTGAAACGTTAGTCCAAACTGGTTACATGCAAGATTCACTTATATAATCTGAAATTGACTTTCTTTCCCAGTAGCACTGTAAATTTTTTACGGTTCGGACATAGACCACGAAAAATTTACCCTGTACTACTGTATGCTAAAAATTTTCACACGCCCTGCTACCTTCGTATTGCAAAAAAAATTGGTGGAGAATAGATTTGTTTGATAAAATTTATTCCAATGAAAACAGGTGGCAGAATTGGTGAAAATTTCTATATATATGTTGGTATGACATTGTGTGCTCGATGATCTGAAGCCTTAGCATTGTAGGCACATGAGTGTATGTACGAGAATGTGGCACAAGCTACAATGCTGAGTTGGTAGTATGCCAGATCGACATTTTCTTGAACAGCAGCATTAATATTGCTGCTTTTAATACTGTTACAAGAATTGTCATTTTGTATTTTAATAGCCAAATAGGTATTGCTGCAGTAGAAGATGAAGACCAGGCTCGTTCTGTTGTAGGTCTGAGCCTTGAAGGAAAGAAGCTATTGACAACTATTGCAATCGCTTGATTATGGCCCCTTTGTATCTGTTTAGAATTCTTCATTGATATTGGGGCTTTTAATCCTGAAGCAAGTGAAACTCTAGCTACAGAAACAATTAAGCATAATCTACTATATTAGAAGTCCGATGCCATGTGCACCTCTGTTACTGAAGTGCTTCAAGTGAGGCCACTTCCATGTCCTACTATCCAGAATGAAGCTGTTGACAACGATAATCTCAAATGAGCAAATTTGGCATAGGCATGAAATTTAGGTATACTTTTAGGTATTGACTATATGTGTACATGCTACAAGATTTCATACTGAACTATGAACAAGATTAAGCCACTGTTAATATAACCAAGATGACTCGACTCTCTGCGCACTAGCAGGAATCAGTCATAATCGAACGTTAGTGTGCAGATGGATGGCCACACCCGTAGATCATTAATGGCAGAGGTCAAAATAAGAATCTGGAATGTCCAGACATACATATATGGCAGCAGATGCATAATTTTGCATAGACATCTATAAATATGGTAATACTCTACGTATATATACATACAGCTATTGCAACAGAATATGCCTGGACATAATATCCATACTAACAGTTTTATAGACGGTCATTTGGTTAATATGCACAGAAATTGACCGATGTCAGATATTATTTCGGCCGCTGTTAACGTCATGGCCATACTGTGCTGAATATTTTGTGGGATAAAATGTTCGTGGTCTATCTCTGTCTCGACAAAATGGCGAAAGCTATCAACCGGTATATTCTGCTAGTTCAGAAGCAGTCTAGGATATGAACTTGTGCCCCAGTTATTAACCCTCGGCGCATGCGCCGTAGGGTTACGGTAGTCGTTCTGTGTGTCTGTCTGTCTGTCTGTCTGTTAACTCTGTAACTGCTTCATACTTTGTTTGCGAGTCTCAAGCTCGGTGTTACATGATTCCTTACAGCGTTTCAAACACATGTATTGTGTGGATTTCGCTGAAAACGCTTTGTTCTCCAGTTCTGGCGGCATTTGCCGATTCTAAGGTTCTTGACTTTGCCCGAGCTAGCGATAGCATGACTTAACGTATAAATAGGTTGCACGCTATATACGGTATGTACGTCATTTAACCCTCAGCGCATGCGCGGTTGCTCCCGCCGCTCAGTCCATTTGACGATCGCGGGATGACAGTGGCTTCTTTTCCAGGCTTAGCTGCCTGTATTCTTGTGGTACCTCTGGCTTGTATGCATGCATGGCATTACAGTGTTTGAACCCAAGTGAGTTACACTATGATAATATTGGACATACAATATTGCTCAGTGTACTTCAGTCTTGTGCCAATGCTTTGCATCATAGTCCTTCAAGTTAAGATATAGCTATATACCCAAGTCCCCAAGAATTGAAGGTTAGACTACAGTGAGGGAAGTTGAATTGATGTCAACACCACAGCGTGGAGTTTGATACAACACACTAGGGTTGTTGCTGCTATGAGCTGTTGAATCTTGAATAACACTGCTGTGCAAGTAGCTATAACATTAGCCTCATCCCTGTCTCGCCCCGGCCCCAGCCCTTTAGCTACCCTTCTGCATGCAACTGTTGAAGCATGTAGCTAGCTAATGCCAAGCAACGCGCCGTGGGTTTTGTGCTCGAGAGAGCTCTAGTTGATCCCTGTGTATATAGGTTATCGTTTTTATAGGGGACTATAGTGCTCAGCTATTGCCCTATGGAGTCACCTTAAAACTACATGTGTAGTTACATTGATTGTACACTTGATTATTGGAAAATATGCACTGAAACCATTTGACCAATATTTCAAGCCTTGTTGTTCAATGTTTCATTCTTTAGTGTCTCTCCTCAAGACACATTTTTGCTAGAGAAACTTTCAGAGGTGAGCATAGCGGCTGATGAATGTTTGTCTGCATGTACAATGTGAGTATTAATTTTTTTGTACATTTTTTCATTAAGCACCCTTACCTAGCGAAGGATGAATTGTGTGCACTTTGCTACTTAGTTCTTTCTGATTTGAACTGTGTTGCTATTGAGGGATGCAGTGGCAGTGGTAAAACAACACTTTTAAAAAACTTGATGAAGATATCTCAAAGAAAAGTTGGAGAAGATGTTGTGTTTCTGCACCTTGGTGACCAGATAGACAGCAAAGTAATTCCCTTTTGTTAACCCATGGCATGCATGCAGTAGTTATCCTTGTGTTCTATATGGCTTTTATAGAGTGTAACTCTTATGGATTCTGCTAAAATATTACCGTACCCTCACAAAAGAGGGCCCATGGGTGGTGCACCTTACACTGGGCCAAGATTGTGGGATGGGCCGATATTCGAGGTATCAGTATCGCATTTATACGTGAAAGAGCGCCCAGGTAAGTTATCCACGCTAGCTTCATAATTCGAATAATAGCAGGCTACTATTAATTTCAGCCTTATTCAAGCACGGTTACCAATCCAGAGCAAGGGCGGCCGTGATACTTCACTGAGTGCAGCCGTATAAGTGGGTGTGGCTACGATCGCTAGCCGTGTATGATCGTTTGTGCTGAAACGTGGCATATTAAAAGCTAGCTAGGCTGTTTGGCACGGTATTTATCGATCTTACACAGACTATTCGAAGTTTAGTCCTCATAAACCAGCTGCGTTTTCAAAGTGCAGCTACACATGAGTGCATATTTGAGTAAACACTAGACCTTAGCAGGAACTTGAGCCCAAAGTGGGGGTGGGCCGACATTTCGTAGTGGGCCCTCTTTCGCGAGGGTACGGTATTTGCAAAAAGTTTAGCATTGTTCACCTAATGTCATGGCATTGATGAATAGAAAGTTCATTAATTGGGAGAGTGTGTGTGTATATCTAGGGTATGTGTATACATTCATTGATAGCTCCTGTGATAATTACACAACTTCTCACCGAGCATTATAGTACTTTCTTCACTTACGAACTCTGCTTTTAATATTTGGTGGTGTGTATGATATTTCATTGTTACATACATTGGTTGATATTTACTTACAGATTCTGTTGGGGACCTACTCATCCACCATAACTCCTGGTGAATTTACTTGGTTACCAGGTGTTTTGACTAAAGTAAGCTGATAATGCCAAGCACAACATCAAAATTATAAAGATTTTACAGTATCTCTCCTCATACTATTTTCTTTGGAAGTATTCCAGGATTAACATATGAATAGGTTGTATGACAAGTACTCATCATCTAGTGTGCAAGGTGCTAGAAATTTTAGTCTCATGTTTTAGTGGCCTATTTTTGAGAGCACCAAACCTAGCATTGTTGACCATTTGCATCTTCCATGCATATATCATGCAGGAAACACCTACTGACATGCATGAACCATGGCTGATGCATTCATGGAGCATCCCTATACGAAATCCTGTGCATGTAACATGCATGTTACGTGCATAATTCAGGTATTGACCCTGTACGAAATCTTGTGCATGTAACATAGCAATAAGCACAATCCCAGCAATGAACGAGTCCAAACCTTGAATGGCAGATAGATGGCATGGCGTTGTGGAGACAGAGAATGCTTCATGGAAGTCATTGAGCTAGACCCTTCCTCTTTGCTTGTATTTATGCATCTCTCTGCTGTCAGAAAGCTGAGTTTTTGAACAAGTGAGCAAAACAGCGACCGACTCGTACTAGTCCACGTAGCTACTCGTGCATATGACAGTGAGGCATGGTGGAACTTCAGTTAGCTAGCTTCTTGAGACTATCAAAGTGTTGAACTCATCGACCACTTACCAATATCAGGGTTTCATGTCATCACCATCATACTATAGATTATATATCACCCGCCCCATAATCTATGATCATACAGAGGCGCAACCGGGCTCGAGCAGCAGTATTAAAACGTACATATCATAAAAAATATGCCGGGTAGCTAGGTGCTGCCAACAGTAAAACTTAGAACTTGATTTTCTCCCTAAGCGGAAAAGTATCATCACTACTTGGGCCGCCTAAAGCAGCCTTCTTTGTCATCCTGTTCATCGTCATAATTATCGGAACGCAAGTTAATGACTATTGTACACCTATTAATCATGGTTGACGTGTTTGTTGAGTGCGGTACATGTATGTGGGAGACATTCAACATGGAGGTTGTTCCCTATAGTTATCACGATGTTTCGGGTTTATCAGTTTGATTCAATCGCATTATTACTGGTTATTTTTGCACCCCTCAAAAAGCAAGCGTAGGGATGTATAGTAGATACGACTCTCATCTAATCCCACTACATGCATGGCACCCCATGCAACCACTCACCAACATGTTCACAATCAATTATAATTGGGTATATCGGGCGACAGTGAGTGCAGAAAAAGTCCGCCACACAACAACACAACAACACAACAACACAACAACCACATCAACACAGTATCACATACGAACAGTTACATAAAATGACTAGCTGGGATAAGCAGGGATGGGCCAATGAAAACATAATTGTATACCAGACTGTACACAGTTTTAGGGTATGCGGCCAACTATACCCATGGGAAAAAACCTCTCACACATAAAAAACCTTTGATTAAGGGAAAACTGTGAGAGAGGAAAAGCCCGGAAAGAAAAAAGAATTACAACATCCCTGGTAACAAAAAAGGGATGAGTTTTGTCCATTAGAGTATAGATCTAGTCCGGTCAGGTGGATCTCTGCTTAGCTCTGTTCCGTCAGTAAGTTGCAATTAGAGCTGCATGTGATACTCAAACAAACAGACATGAGCAGTCAATGCACTGATATATAGCATCCATGTACATACCTGGGGAAAACTTCTCTGCACTGCGAATAGGAGTCGCCGAGAGAGTGACTACTACTCAAAGCATCCACTTTAAATACCCACCAGCTGAGCCAAACCGTCCATGCATGCAACATAAACACACAACCCAGCGTCTCCACTATGACGACAAACAATTATCTCCCAGACGTAATGCATGCATGCATACACAGAAACGATAAGAGAATATTTTCCTTCTAATTCACTGCGTTCAAACGACAGAAAATATATTTATCTCTTGTTTGTGTACTTTTTGATCCTGCCATCCCTACTTCATTCTTCAATTTTATTCAATTGTTTTTATACTTGTTTCTGTTCTTTTTTATTGCACTTAGTGTAATTTATCAATGCCATCTTACATGGTTTGCTCAAATCATCTGATTAAGTGGAAGATGGGAAGTGCGCAAAATTCTTTGCCACGCCCCTCATTAACTTGCGTTCCGATAATTATGACGATGAACAGGATGACAAAGAAGGCTGCTTTAGGCGGCCCAAGTAGTGATGATACTTTTCCGCTTAGGGAGAAAATCAAGTTCTAAGTTACTGTTGGCAGCACCTAGCTACCCGGCATATTTTTTATGATCTGTATGTTTTAATACTGCTGCTCGAGCCCAGTTTTGCGCCTCTGTATGATCATAGGTTATGGGACGGGTGATATATAATCTATAGTATGATGGTGATGACATCTATGATTGATCCCGGCAGCATAACACTAGCGCTGCAAACGCTAGCAAGTAGCTCGCCTATGCCTAGCGCCTTACCGCTCCTCGAGCCTCGAACCTTCATATCCATGATCGGTCCAGCGCGCTGTTGCACGCTAGTGATGTACGTGCTAGTAATAAATTAATCATCGATCGTGCATGCATCTGAGCTAGGCGCCTAGGGCCAGGCGCTGTCACATGACTTTACCATAGCAACATATTCCGAGCATGCGCATTATATCATAAAATGGCGGATCAGACACACCCATTCGATAACGCGCCGTACACACCCACTATTACGTAACTGTCGAGCTAACGCCAAACTAGCATGCCACTGCACTGCGCGCTACAAAATAGAGTGGATTTATATAAGAACTAAGGTGAGTGGTCCAGACAGTCTTGAGGAAGCCCTGGAAATGAGAAAGAAAGAAAGAAAGAAGAAAGATTGACAAATGGCCTATTTTTTGAACATCTGGTTCTGACGTGTACAATTGTTTTGATGAATGAATGATCTTGGTCTTGTTAGATGCATAATTTGCTGGAGATTCTGATTTTCACACTTTGAAATTTCACAAAATTACCTATTTTGAGATATTTAGGTATTTGTAATGTATTACATATAATATGGCATATCCGGGCCATCCCTACTTATAGAGTCTACCGACTCTATGATATATGGAAGTATGTGCCCCATCCCTACTTATAGAGTCTATCGACTCTGATTACAATAAATCTCACAGCACAATTACTGATGGTTTAGCACCAATGATGTTCATGTTGTACATGAAGTGTATACATGAAAATTTTTGCCGAATGAAAATTTCACCAACCCTAGCCAACTTTGTAATGCAGACAAAGTTGGTGGAAATAATTTTCACCAATGCGGTAAAGGTCGCCATCCTCTGTGCAATCTTAACACTAGACATAAAATCAGCATGACAAACTTTTTGCCAATGAGAGTAGTTAGCGATAATTTTTCCCTGTTTCTACAAAATTATGCAATTAATTTATCTTTAACTGTATATGCAGGCAGTAAGCAATGGAACATGGATTGTACTTGAAAATTTTGATGCAGCACCTTCGGATGTGGTTGAGTTTATTATTTTAGTATAATACATTAGTCCATTTACATTGTTGATGCTTGAGCAGATCTCCCTGTTGATTCCTCTTATCAAAACCGGGGAATTGATTGTACCTGGATTTTCTGAACCACTAAAGGCATCCCGTAGGTTTAAGATGTTCTGTACAGTGAGGTAAAGAAAAACCTGTAATTAGTGATGTGCATTCTAGTATATAACATGCATTATTTGTTTAGGGAAACTACCAACTTGGGAATGAAAGTACAGTCGAGTTTCCTGAGAGCATTTCTTGCCCACTGTCCAATTATTCACCTTAAGGCTTTTGCTGGAGTTGAGTTGACCAAGGTAAGAAGATTGATTGTCAGATGTAAAATGCATGAAGGGGTTAACCTCATCAACTACTGGAGCACAAGCTGATATGTGATTTATAAGTGTGTCTAGGGCTCCATTTGCTTTCATAATTGGGGCGAGCCTGAGTGAGCCCCACATAAACGGGAATGAACTGCGTGGATGAGATATATAATTATATATATACAAGTATAAAAAAGAATAAAATCGAAGGATGAAGTAGGGATGGCAGGGTCAAAAAGTACACAAACAAGATTTGTAGTGATAATCACATTCACTATACATCCCTATGCTTGCTTTTTTCAATTATCATAATTATTATGCCTGTTGATGGTGACCCATTGGTGCTATATCCTTAAGTTTGTATTCTATGCACGTCATAGAGGGGGTGGGGGGGGGGGGGAGATTAATCAGCTTTGATCGTCGCAGTACTGCCTGCATGGTTAGTTAATTCCTGCACCTACTCAAAAAGCAAGCGTAGGGATGTATATATAGTGAATGTGATTATCACTACAAATCTTGTTTGTGTACTTTTTGACCCTGCCATCCCTACTTCATCCTTCAATTTCATTGTTTTTTTATACTTGTTTCTGTTCCTTTTTTTATTCCTCTTAGGATAATTCATTAATGCCATCTGACATGATTTTTCCATTAATTCATATAGCTACGTAGTGACTGAGTAGGGTAGGGTATTTCCTGACAGAGGCTGTTATTAATAACGGACACCTCGCACATAGCTAACTGCATTTATATGATCAAAATAGTATTATAATCTTTCACCGCTTGTCACGATGCAGGGTTCGGGGCCATCTGCATCTCATTTTTGGTGGGGTGCATTTACACAGAAGCTGCACAGCACCACTCTCAACGGTTGCCACTTTTGTTTCATTATAATTGAAAGGCTGTTTTCCAATATTAGCTAAAATTTCTCAGACCACGCCAAGCCATCACTACTTGCTGCCATAGATTCTATGACTCTATGTTGCTGCATGATAGCGCATATTAGCGATCTAGTTCTACTCGTTTTGTTGGTGATCAAAGTATAGCGCTACCTTGGCTTAGCTGTTCGACGGGCCAACTCAACTCTGTCCCAGGCCCAGAGAAGTTACTACCAGGCAATAAACGTACTGGCTTCTAAGATTTGCTCCCTAAACAGAAGTTTTTCATGGCCTTAGCCCTAGTATGTAGTATGAGCCTGAGTGCCTTCTGTCAGCTCCGCTCGCGCGCACACGATCGATGAGGTCGCGCAGGCCCATGCAGAGTGCGAGTATATAGCTAGAACGATCGATGCGGTCGCGTGCTGCGCCATGCCAGTGTCACATGACTTCACCATGGTTACCAACACAATATGAGCATGCGCATTATATGATAAAATGGCGATTCAGACACACCCACTCGCAAAGTGTGCTGAAGACCCACAATTAAATCGCTATCCTGATAACACAAAACGAGCATGCCACAGATGTGCGCGCTCCAAAGCGGAGAGGATTTATGCTCGAATCAGAGTGAACGATCCAGGGAGTCTTGAGTTAGCCCTGGAAAAACAAAGATAGAGATTTTAGCACTTTTTGTGATTTCTTTACACAGCTTGTTCTGGTATACCTGATTGTTTCCGTGGATGTGTTTGGGGCTTTCTAGATAGATATTCTGACGTAGATTATGAATATGAAAGTTAAAAATCTTAAAGTTTAAGTTGCTCTGAGTTATTAACGTTTTTGTAATGTATCACATATATGGCGTATCCGGGCCATCCCTACTTATAGAGTCTACCGACTCTATGATATATACATGTACAAGTATGTTTGATGTCACAATCATGGGGTAGTGTGGCTAGCATGCATGATCATCTATTAATTTTAATAACAGTACATGCTCACTCATTAGTACCTTGCGCATGCGCAGATGGAAGCGGTTGCAGAGGCCACACCCCTCCAACAAAGTGTGCAGTGGTGACGTTCTCACTCTGCTCGAACGTTGTTACCGCACTATTGACAGGTATGACAAAGAACAGACGTCGCCTCTCGCTTCGCTCGAGGCTCCATAGCTAGTGCTAGCGCCTGCTTAGCAGGCCTCTCGAAACGCGCGGCGCGTCTCTAGCTGTAGCTATATGGCCCGAGCCATGAAGGCCACTCTTCTTTGTGCACATGGCCCTACAGTTCTGACCAATCCTGAGCCTTGTAGTGTGGACTTTCCCTCCGCCCGCGCCGCATGTTCATAGCAACCGGGCGCATCCAAGACGCGTATCCATGCCCTCATGTAATGACACAGACTATATTAGAGAATTGTTGCTCTGAAAAATATTTTTTGTTGTATATAGTATGACAAGTACAAGAGCAAACCAAGTCTTGGTTAATATATAATAATGAGAAAATGCATTGCAACTCTACATGTACCTAGCTCACTCTGTCACGGCCTAAGGGACACAATTTTCGGACACTGATGGTGTCATATAAACAGTGCAGACCCTCTAAATTGGGGACCCGGGTCCCTTTTTCATAATACATGTAGTTAGTGACCTCATTTTCATAGGATTTTGGGGACCCTCTTATGAAAATGTCATGGCCATGCAGATAATATTCATTCTAGCAACAAGTATGTTTAATGTCACAATCATGGGATAATGTGGCTAGCATGCATGATCATCTATTAACAGTACATGCTCACAGAACATAGAGACGTAGTTCATGCACAAACAGTATCCTGCCTGGGCAAGATTGCCCATTAGTACCGTGTGCATGCGCAGATGGAAGTGGTTGCAGAGGCCACACCCCTAATAGCAAGCAGCTCCAACTATTAGTGTGCAATGGCGACGTTCTCGCTCTGCTCGAACATTGCTACCGGACTACTGACAGGTATGACAAAGAACAGACCTCGGCCTCTCGCTTTGCTCGAGGCTCGGTGGCTAGTGCCTTTTGAACGTGCGGCACTTTTGCGCCAATCGTTCAACAATGCATCTCTAGCTGTAGCTATGACCCGAGGCATTAAGGCCACTCTTCTTTGTGCACACGGCCCTACAGTTCTGACCAATCCTGAGCCTTATAGTGTGGACTTTCTCTCCATATTCATAGCAACCAGGAGCATCCAAGAAGCGTATCCATGCCCTCATGTAATGACACGGACTATTATAAGAAAAATGATGTCTGAAAAATGGTTTCGTTGTATTGTACTATGACTAGAGTAAAGATCAAAGGCACCGCCTGTAGTATATACAACGTAAACCACTGTCTGCCTACTGTGCAAACTGTGGAGTAACCACAGCCATGGTATAACTGCCATATACCACAGCTGGCAGATAACTCGTGTATTTACTATGGGTATAGAGCCGTGGTATAACTTCCATATACCACGGTTGGTGGTCATAGTACACTATAGCCTTATCGTGATTTATTTGAATTGTATGCTCGAGGCGTGCATTTAAACCACTCGGCTTCGCCTCGTGGTTTAAATGCCCACCTCTCGCGTACAATTTTAATAAACCACTCAAGGCTATAGTCTAACTATAACATAACAAAAAACAATTGAATAAAATTGAAGGATGAAGTAGGGATGGCAGTGCCAAAAAATACACAAACAAGATTTGTAGAGATAACGTATCACACCCACTATACATCCTTACTCTTGCTTTTCTCGATAATTATTAATATCATGCACTTCTGATTGAGTATGTAAAGTATCGCTATATTATTTCGATATATATATGGTATTGATTTTCCATTCCTGCATGTGCCCCATATACTATATTTCCTCGAATAAAGGCCGCCCTCGATTAGTAGCCGCCTTCGAATAGTAGCCGCACTTGGAGCTCTGCGAAAGAAATGGTAGCCGCCCTCGAATAGTAGCCGCACGCATGCACGAACACAATTAAGTGGGCGTGGCCTCGATAGCTAGCCATGAACGTTCTTTAGTTCGAGGCAAGAACATAGCAGAAAACGTCCTTGGCTTGTTATTTATCGATTATCTATCTCGAATATTTGAAAATCAGTCCTGAAAAATCGAGTCTATTGTGTTAATGTCACCAAGAGGTGTTGCTTCAAATTAATAAAAGCCGTCCTCGAATAAGAGCCGGCCTCGATTAGTAGCTGTACTCCAGCAAAGCTGAAATTAATAGTAGCCGCGGTGTCTGATCGAGGAAATACGGTAATATTAATATTATGTGTGTGCACGGCTACTCAAAAAGCAAGCGTAGGGATGTATAGTGGGTGTGATAAGTTATCCCTACAAATCCTCGTTTGTGTATTTTTTGACACTGCTATCCCTACTTCATCCTTCAATTTTATTCAATTGTTATTTATACTTGTTACTGTTCTTTTTTTTTAGTGCCCTTGGGGTAGTTCATGCTTGTCATTAATTTCATCAATGCTACCTAGCTGACTAATCTTGTGGAGACAGAGGCTGGGCATGAGACTATACATACCATGGTGACCTGATATAGTGATTTGCCTATATTCATTTATTGTTATTAGATGCATGAAACTAGCTACTTCTTTTTTCTGGACCTAGCTACATCAATTATTGTGCTCCAACAATAAATATAATACAAGTATAAAAACAATTGAATAAAATTGAAGGATAAAGTAGGGATGGCAGGATCAACTAGAGCTCTTTAGATCCTACTTGTAACAAATACTGTGATCTGATTGGTTAAATTGAAGTATCTATCCTTCATAGAAAATCATGTGAGCTCTGTAGAAAATCATGTAAAGCTCTGTAGAAAATCATGTAAAATTTCTAGCCTATGGTTAGGGTTGTTGCTAGGCAGCAGTTTATATGTTTAGCTTTTGGGCATTGTTGCTAGGATCTAAACATGTTAGACACTGTTTAGTCGGTTTCTACGTGATTTAGAAGACCTCAGGGCTCAGTAGAACCCTCGCTTCGCTCGGGATTCTACACAGAGCCCTTTGGTCTTCTAAATCACATAGAAACCTCCTAAACAGTGTCTAACTATTATGTAGAGCACACACCCCGCGCGCACATTGTGCAATCTATTGAGTTCTTTTGTGTGCATGGCTGTAATTTTGTGGACTTCAGAAAATTAGTGGAAGTGCTGCTTAATTGTATGTAGTTACCGGAGGTCCCGGTGACAAAAGCACTCTCTCCTGCACCAGATGTAGTCTACTAGGAGATATGAACTGATACTTCCAATAATAGTATAGCCGTCTTACATTATGTTTTGGTTCCATAGGGCTGCAGATTTCAGCTCTGTCAGCGGATGCGGATAGATTCTAGATTTCACGAGCATAATTAATTTCGACGATCTTTACCAGTAATATTCTTGGCTACTTACTTGTGCACATGAGCAGAAAACACAATGGGCATGCATTATGCATTGAGTAGGCACTGTCGATAGGCATGGCTACGTTAGCCAATAAAAAGGCACTATTTGTGACGCCCGTGGACCGTATCCATCGATTTGACACACACTGAAGCTAATTTTTCGCCGAATTCGATTGATTTGTTGTGCTTGCGAGTCGCTTAGATGCCTACATCTCGAGATGTGGCGAATTTTGTGCTCACGACGATGACAACGACACAACTGATTACTTTACCCCTTGCACATGCGCGCAGGGTAAAAAGTACACAAACAAGATTTGCAAGGGATAATCGCATCTACTATACATCCCTATACGCTTACTTTTCTTGATTATTATGCACCTATTATTGTTGACGTGTTGAGTGAGGTATGTGGGAGACATTCAGGTTGTTCCCTAGTTGCCACGATGGTGGTATGATCAGTTTGATTAATCGCATGCGTTATTACTGGTTATTTTTGGACCCCTCAAAACGCAAACGTAGGGATGTATAGCAGATGCGATTATCCCTTACAAATTTTGTTTGTGTACTTCTTGATCCTGCCATCCCTACTTTATCCTTCAATTTTATTCAATTGTTTTTATACTTGTTGCTGTCCTTTTTTTATTGCACTTAGTGCAATTTATCAGTGCCATATCTTACGTGGCTTGCTCACAACTTCTGTCCAGTGTAATTAAGTGGACGATGGGAGGTGCCAAAGTTTCGTAGCCACGCCTCTCTTTAACTTGCGTTCATATGCTTATATTGTGAAGCAGACCGACAAAGAAGGCTGCTTTAGGAGGCCCCTGTAGTGATGAGACTCTTCCATTTAAGGAGAAAACCAAGTTCTAAGTTTTATTATTAGCAGCAGCTATTCAGCATAATTTTTTTACATTACTGCTCCTTGAGCCTTGCACCTTCGTATGATGTCTATGATCAATCCAGTGGAGCACTAGCGCTGCACACAATATCGAGTAGCTCGCCTATGCCTAGTACCTTACCGCTCCTCGAGCCTTGCGCCTCCATGTCCATGATCGATCCAGCGTGCCCCTGCTAGCGATCGCGAGTAGCTAGCTCGACTCTGCTTGCCTAGGGCCAGGGCACTGTCACAGGACTTCACCATGGCAAAACATTCTGAGCATGCGTATTATATCACAAAATGGCGTATCAGACACACCCAGTTGTCAATGCGCGTACACACCCACTATTACGTAACTGTCGAGGTAACTCCAACTTAGGGTGCCACTGCACTGCGTGCTACAAAATCGATTAGATTTATATGAGAACTAAGGTGGGCGGTCCAGACAGTCTTTAGTTAGCCCTGGAAATGAGAAAGAAAGAAAGAAAGAAAGATTGAGAAATGGCCACTTTTTTGAACATCTGGTTCTAGCACGTACAATTGATTTGATGAATGATCTTGGTTTTATTATATAGATAATTTGCTGGAGATTCTGATTTTGACACTTAGAAATTCGCAAGTTACCTATTTTGAGATATTTGGGTATTTGTAATGTATTACATATATGGCATATCTGGGTCATCCCTACTTATAGAGTCTACCGACTATGATTATAGGGAAGTAGGTACACCACTGATTCAGCATGTTTGTCGATCCTAGCCTTTAGGTCAGGCACTGCTATGGTCCCCCATACACACTGTGAGTTCAAACTTGAATACTCGTGTAGGTGCAAATCCATTGATAGCTAGCTAGGACATCTTCTTTTGCATCACACACTATTGAACATACATCTCAAGATAGCTCCGGTAACCAGCGTCTAGACTGACCTGCGAATGAAGCCACGCCCCTTGTTATCTCGATCCTAAAGCTGGCTGACCAGTTTAACTTGAAAGAAGGCTGTTTTGAACCAAGTAGCGACGAAAATGTTCTGTTTCGGAAGCATACATGTATTTAATAGGCCAGTAAGTTTATTGTTGATAGTAGCCACCATAATTGACAGTTCACTGAGCTGATCAGCTGAACGCTTGATTGATCGAGCAGGTCCTGGATGCGCTGGCACACATGTGCCACTGACATCGGTCACATGACTTCACCATGGGAACACCGTATGAGCATGCGCATTATATGATAGAATGACTAATCAGACACACCCACTCGCAAAATACGCTGTACACACTCACAATTAAATCACTGTCCTGATAACACAAAATGAACTAAGGTGAGAGGTCATGGTAGTCTTTAGTTAGCCCAGGAAAACAGAAAGAAAGAAAGAAAGAAATTGCTATTTTTTTAAACATCTGGTTCTAGCATATACGATTGAGTTGATGAATGATCTTGGTCTTGTTTGATAGATAATTTGCTGTAGATTCTGATTTTGACACTTAGAAATTAGACACAGTTACCTGTTTTGAGATATTTGGATATTTGTAATGCATTACATATATGGAATATCCATGCCATCCCTACTTATAGAGTCTACCGACTCTATGATATATGTTACGTCGGTCCTTAGTTAAGTTGTGCCCCACCCAACGTCCATCATTCATTCCATCTCTAATTCAGCGACTTGCAAATTTACATTCATGCATGTGTTCTACGCTATCACTATGAACGTTGAACAAAGTATAAACCAGTGAGAACTGTAAGAGTGGGACAGAGTTCATCGTCAATCAGAGCCTCAGCTCAATAGCGGCTAAGAGTAAGAGACAGAATTAGCCACAGATTTGGCAGAAGAGAGAGAGACCAGGCTACGAGCGTGCATCCTGCAGCTCTTAGTTTATAGTTGGGTGTGGCTCAACATAAATCACTGTTGCATGCTCACTGTTGCTCAGACTTGCCCCACAGTGCTGTGCATTTCCCTAGTATATACCTGTATGCATGAGTGCTTGCAGTAGTGCTATGAAAGGCAGACCTTGCATATATGAAGAGGTCGTACTGCATAGCGGGAAACAAATGGCTCTCAAGCGATTGACACAGTTTGACTTCAGTGGTCTGAATGCTTATAGCACCATAAGTGTGCATAATTAATTACATCCCTAGTAGCAGTTCACTTTTGGAATAACTAAAATTTGCCAAGCAAGGGTAAATTTGGCACAGACATCGGAGGGTATTGAAATTATTTCAGAAGTTAGTCGTATTTAAGTTATACCATTGTTAGAAGCATTTTATAACGAGTATGTAACATATTGCATAACTTAAGTATGTTATGTATGCTTACATACATAGTGATCCTTTACCATATTAGGCAATGAAGTTACTAACTAGGGATGTAGTAAGCTAGTATTTCACATTATCACCCCATGCACATTGTGCAAGCGGATAATGTAATCGGTTGTATTGTCGTTGTGAGCACAAAACTCACCATATCTCGAGCTCTACATGTAGGTACCTGAGCTACTCATAAGCATCTTGAATTAGTCAAATTTGGCAAAAGCTGTCTTCATAGTGTTTCATATCGAGGGACACAATCAACGAGTGTCAGAAATAATATTTTAGTGCCTGTTTATCACTTGAGCCATATGCATGCCTATGCATAGTGCCTACTCAATGCATAATGCATGCATTTGCTTTCTGTTCATGCACATAAGGCCTGGGGACGAGCCTAGCGCATGACTACTAAGTATATGAACTGGTAGAGATTGTTGGCATGTTCTGCTTGTGACTACTGTATTTTCTCGTTATTAGGCGCATCTCACTTATAAGCGCATATTCATTATTAGCGCATGCCATTTTCCTGACCTAAGTACTCACTTTTAGGCGCATTTTGCGTATAAGCACATATATGACCCTTGACCTCGATATATTATCTGCAATCAACGAGTGTCAGAAATAATATTTTAGTGCCTGTTTATCACTTGAGCCATATGCATGCCTATGCATAGTGCCTACTCAATGCATAATGCATGCATTTGCTTTCTGCTCATGCACATAAGGCCTGGGGACGAGCCTAGCGCATGACTACTAAGTATATGAACTGGTAGAGATTGTTGGCATGTTCTGCTTGTGACTACTGTATTTTCTCGTTATTAGGCGCATCTCACTTATAAGCGCATATTCGTTATTAGCGCATGCCATTTTCCTGACCTAAGTACTCACTTTTAGGCGCATTTTGCGTATAAGCGCATATATGACCCTTGACCTCGATATATCTGCACGCTTTCTTGCTAGCCCAGGGTTCCAGCCTTTTCAAGTTACTTGAAATCACGATGGCTACTATTGATTCTCAGGTTCTTCGAGCTATGAGCGTCATTTCGAGCTGGGCGGAATGCAACAACACGAATGATCGTGCGATCAATCGATTGGCCACACCCATAGACGATACCGCAAATGCGCATGCATTCTTGGATATAGCTATTCTTTTTTAGGCGCATCTCGCTGTGTGCATGCAGCTGCCACTCTTATCTAGGCTCTGTGTCATGGGCGCTCTATGTAGCTACTCGCTTGACTTCTTTAAGCCGTAGCTCAGTAAGTATAGCGTTCTACCAGCTGCGACAGACTTTTGTGGAGAGAAATGATTGCTCGATCTACAAAATGAAAATAGATTATTATCACCATAGGTGACTATTTTGGCCTACATTTCAGATTGATCTCCAACACTTTATGCTTGGTTTCATCTTGGAGGGTCACGTTTACGTATACCACATCCTGTTAGGGCGTGTGGCCTAGTCAATCAATAGATCAAGAAACTCAATGGTTTGTTTGCCATTACTCCTGCAACGAGCGAGTAAGAAGGGGTGCACTGTTACTGGAGTCAGCATTGCAGTGCCACAAAAGTATTTTCTGATGGGTTGGAGTTATTTCAGTGAGATTTATGTGTTTAAGATCTTTCTGTATTTTGTATCCATACAGATGCTCCTAGAAAAGTATCCTAGTTTAGGTATGCTGTCAGATAGTCTGGTTATGGTGTGTGACAAGTTTGGTGTCCATGTCAGGTGAGCTTATTAACCCTCAAATTATTCTGTATTTCCTTGAATAACTCCCATAGCTTGGGTACCATAATTACATGTATAATGTATGATCCCATATGCCGTAAGAAATTCGATGCCTAGAATTTTGATGAATCCAATGCCGATGAATCCAATCTAACCATTTGATGAAAGAAATTATAGCTTTCTGGCATTTGAGTCCAATCTAAAGTAAGGTCCGAGATAAAATTGTTTGATTTGCATACGTACATGTAGTGTTACATGTAGCAGTAATTACAGCTTTAGAGTGTACTTGGATGCTAACACTATCCTAGGGCTAGAGTAAAGCAAGGGTAGATGCAGATACTATCGGGCGCTTAAGTACAACTTGTGATTTTGGCCTGCATGGGGTGTGAATTTCGTTTATATATTGTGCAAGTGTCGCAAATAATTATAGTACCTAAGGGAGTATATGATCCATATATTCCTATTACTTTGATTAGAGCCACTGTTTTAGTTCACACAAGTAGTCACCTAATTATGCTAATACATTTGTGTGTACCAGCACTAGTACTAAGGTGCCATACACTGCAATACGCAGTGTGCATACAACACAGGCAGTAGACATTCGAGGCTGCCTCACTGTCATCTATTCACGGAAAGCTGAAGCACTGGTTGATTCAACTAGCTGTCACGGGCGGCATGGTTCATTCGAGCCATCCAGCATCAATTGTTTCTTTGCTGGTTTGTTTATACTTGACAGTTGCTAGGTGTGCGCACCGCACTACTGACCTATCAGATGGGATATACCGTAAATCGCGAATATTTCGTTGCTAAAATATTTTCGGACAGCCTGGCTTGTACGAGAATTAAATGCACGAAAATACATGCATGCGCAATATTAACGATAATGCAGTACAGGGTCGTTTGTCCGAAAATTATTTAACGTGAAAATTTATGGCATGAAATATTTTAGACATGAAATATTTGCAAATTACGGTAGTATAAAAATAGTTGTAGCACGGTTGCCAGGGGTTTATAGCAATGTAAACAGTCCTTGTCCTCGGGCTACGCCCTCGGAATCGGATCAGTTTACTGCCATTAATCCCTGGTCCCGTGCTAAGCTATAACATATACCGTACCCTCGCGAAAAAGGGCCCATGGGCGGTGCACCTTAAATTGGGCCAAGATTGGGGGATGGGCCGATATTCGAGGTATCAGTGTCACGTTTATACGCGAAAGAGCGCCCAGGTAAGGTACCCACACTAGCTACATCATTTGAATAGTAGCTGCGGCTACAGCCTTATTCAAGCACGGTTCCCAATCCAGAACATGGACGTCCGCGATACTATACCATGTGTCGTTGAGTGCAGCCTTATTAAGTGGGCGTGGCTACAATCGCTAGCCGTGTACGATCGTGGCATAAAGCTAGCTAGGTTAGTTTTACGGCTGTTTATCACCTTACTTACATAGACTGTTTGAAGTTCAGTCCTCATAAACCAGCCATTTGAGCTGCGTTTTCAAGGGCAGCTACACATGGGCGCATATTTGAGTGAACACTAGACCTTAGCAAGAAATTGAGCCCAAAGTAGGGGGTGGGCCGACATTCCATAGTGGGCCCTCTTTCGCGAGGGTATGGTATATACTGTAGGCGTGAGTTTGTAAGTGCACTTACGAATTTAGCACATATTTAGGAATAGACGCATACTTTCTTCCTGATTAACCCTTGGCACATGTGTGAGGGTTATGGTAGTAGTCATTCTGTGTGTCTGTTACCACACTAAGTGCTACATACCTCGTTTGCATACTACCACAGTGTTCTCCCCTGGAAAAATTAAGGCATGACAGTTGGGTGGAGGCTGTGGCCACATCAAGGATTAGCACTATTCCCACATCAAAAGGAATTCTGAACTGAAGGCTTGTTGGGCCGACATGCCTTACGTATGCTTGGGAGAACACTGTACCATGTGCATGTCAGATTGGCTGATCTAGTATGAAGTCAGTGTAGTTGATGGCCTACGGTGACTAGTGATGAGTCAGTCGAGTTGTAAGAACTCTTGCTAGACCTACACACTGAAATGAAGTGATCACATATCCATTGAGAGCTCATCAAGAAGCACTGGTGATGTGGTCAGTGGCAAATGTCGCCAGAACCTAACAAAATCCACCAATGGTGTTCATTATATATTTACTATTGTGCATAGCCTCATCCCCAGGCCTTCTGAATGGGGGGGGGGGGGGCACAGGTGTTTCAACGCGGCACTTAGTCTTTAATTAGAATTTACGGTAGGTTGTAAATTTCAATTACACACATAGCAACGTGAACTCATTAGCGACCTTAGTGGTTGCTATATATATACTACCAGAGCCTTTTACCATAGAAGGCAATAAAAACAGTCTTAAAATAGCGAACAAAATCTCCTGATTCACTCAAGACCCAGTGCTCAAATATAGAACCCTTTATACTGTTGTGCGTATAGGTACAACGGTTGCCACCCCTGAACAAGATTTTTACAATGGTCATGTTTGACAGCCTATAGTGCATCTCCTGAAGTTTTCCTGGCTTCTTCTCCACTTCTAGCAGATAGCTGAAGGCCCAACAAATCCAGACATACCATGAATCACTTGCTACTATTTTTTTTACATGTGGATATCAAGATCCAAAAATTTACGAATAGTCGCTAATAAATACACTGAAACAAGCTAATCTACAGATCCAGCAGCATCATGAGACACCAGTGGAGTTCCCTGAGACTCAGTAAAGGTGTTGTGGAATGAAATCTTGCCTAGCCAGGCCTAATAGTCCTGCTGAGTGTGTGATAGTACTGAAATATGCAATGTCGTGATGTATTGTACACAAAATGCTTATTGCACATGCCATGAGAGAGTACGAGGCAAAGACAGAAGGGAAAAAAGATGGAGAAAGAGAGAGAGTGAGGGATAGGGGGGATAGAGAGAGAGTGGGTAGGAGAAGAGAGATGTACTCTTGCATGTTCACTGTACATATTGACTATTGGGCCTATACGAATACATGGAGTATACAAACCCCCACAATATCCTCCCAAGAACTGAAATACACAGGTTTTGAATGTTACCTGAGGCTATTTTATCAACTAACTGCCTCTACACAACAAAACTACCTTCATTCCGGGCTTACCATTCTCACAAACGGCCAGAAACCATAGTCAGAGCTTGTAAATTTCAATATTTTTCCATCGCGTAAAACACTAACTAAAAAAATAAGTAACAACACATACTATGGCTTACAGGTAACTTCAGTCATAGCACAAGGCTACTCAAAAACACCTTGGTAGGAAAACTTCACAAGAGCCAGCATAGGCTGTCAAAGAGACACATCACAAAAAGATTAGTGTGCGCTGAGCTAGAATGTCGTAGAAGAGTCAACCTTGGACCACTCAACTCAGCTTGAGTTGCTCCATCTTGCTATGCTGTGGATAACCACGTGTTTTTAACGATATTCACAGCATACCAGTGCAAAGTGCATAGAGTGGTTGCTAGGAAAGTGCATCCCTCGTTGCTAGGTGTAGGAAAAAATTATGCGTGGGCAACTAAGTGTCCGCATGCGTATTGCGCTGAAACACCCGTGGGGGAGGAAGGAGGCCTCGTATCCACTGCATGCGCATGCATTTCCGTATTATTTCCGTAAAAGTATCCGTACACTAATCCTTACCACATGCTGATAGTGAAATGGCCCGTATGTCTCAACAGGAGTTGATTAGATAAGAATGTTAAACTATAATACAAGCGTACATTTAGATAAATGTGACAGGATCGATCTGAGACAAGGGACCATTTCGCGCTATTCCCGAATTTTCATTTTATTTCTCTGAAATCATATTAGCTATGAACTTCAAACCTGGCATGAATATTCATCCATCATCCTACTACACTCACTGCAAATTGCAGGCCCCGCCCACTTTCTGTGTGTGCGGGGCGAATGTGTGCGTTGATCGCGTTCAAAATCACCGTTTTATGCCTCACTTTGTCAGTTCACTGCTTGGGATAGGAGGCTTCTAACGTTGGATCTGTGAAGTAGAAGGCCCAAACTGCTAATAAACCAAGCCAGAAGCCTAGGGCTCTTGAGGTCTTGAATGGTAACAGTTTACATAATGGCAAAAATTGGTCCCTTTTCTCAGAATTGTAGTCAAAGCTGACATGCATGCGCTATCAACATCTTGTACTTAAAGTGGGTGTTATGTAAACACAGACTGCAGCTGTACATAATAGTTATCTGTCAGTGAGTGAGCAATATGAGCCCTGCAAGGGCTCATATTGATCACTCACTGACAGATAACTATTTTGTTGGAAGTTAACCCAAAGTTTATGCAAGCCTACACTCCTAATTGGATAGTGGGTAGACTGCATGACATGTGCTCTCAACAACCAGTTTTACAAAGCTCTTGAACACTACTCTAATGTACTTGGTTGCTTAGTAACTTCCAACAAAACTGTATATTATAGCTGGTATATACTCTGGTGGCCTGGATTGGACACATCTGCTATACTCACCTACATGACCTCAAATTCATTTACTCGCATATTATCTACGTCATCCTCCTGGAACGGATCTGCATGTAGTTCAACACTCCTATCTAATATACTCCTGGTCTCAAGAATACGGGATGTCCTCCTGACCTTTGTACTAGCAATCGTGTACCCATGCTGTTTAGAGGTCTTCGTTGATAGATGGATAGCGTTGCTCAAGCTACATCAAAATCTTGCTCGAAAGTTGAGCTGTCCGAGCCTGCCATTTCTAGGTATGTTGAGCGCGATGAATTAAGGTCAGTATCCATACATAATTGGATTATTCAAAATCTGAATGCCATATTTTCTCGTTATTAGGCGCATTTCGCTTATAAGCGCGTATTCGTTATGAAGTGCATGCTATTTTGTTGGCCTAAGCACTCGCTATTAGGTGCATTTCGCGTATAAGCGCATACAACCCCTGACCTCGATATCTGCACGCTTGCTAGCTTACCCAGGGTTCCAGCCTTTTCAAGTTAGTCGAAATCACGATGGCTACTATTGATTCTCAGATTCTTCCAGCAATGAATGCCATTTTGAACTGGGCAGAATACAGCAAAGTTGAACAATCATGCGAGTGATCGATTGGCCACTCCGCTTAAATTTAATGATACCGCGAACATGCATGTGTTCCTGATGTAGCTATTTTTAGTTGGGCGCATCTTGCTGTTAGGTACACTTCGCTATTAGGCGCAGGTTTTCTTCCTGTGGAGATATAAGCGCATGCGCTTAATAGCGAAAAAATATGGTAATAACATCGCATGCGCATGCAGTGGATACCAGGCCTTCTATCTGCCTCCCCCCTCCCCCATTCAGAAGGCCTGGGGACGAGGCTGCATCATGCTAAACCCTTGGCACGTTGCAGGTTTGTGCAATCCAACTTGTAAGCCAGTAACTGTTACTGTTTGAGTAACTGCAAGAATGAATACTATTACGCAATATTGCCATTGTGTGCCAGATCAGCAGATCTTGTGTATGCAAAGAAAAGAAGCATAGTGGATAGCCTACTATGACCAATGATGAGTCCAGTTATACTGTATATGAACTATCGTTAGACTTGTACACTAGTCTTCTAGAAATGAAGCAATCGCTGTCTCTTATCCACTGAGAGCTTGTCAAGAAGCAGTGGTGGTCAACAAGTATCACAAAGACTTCAAACAAAGGGTTTCAATTAAATCCATACAATACATATCTTGAAAGTGCCATAAGAAGTGTAAGGGCACCTTGTTTTTATGTATAAACAAGGTATGTAGCAGTTAGTGTGGTATCAGTCTCTGATGGACACACTGAGCACAGATAACGACTACTGGCATGTGCTAACTAAGTACATGCCGTATATGTATGGCTCGAGTATAACATATTATGTATAAATAGAAGGTTGAGTGTCAAAGTCAAGAAGCTTAGCAAATGATGCCACACTGGAGAACAAAGCATTCTCAGTAAAATCCATGCGTTTGGAACGCCGTAAGGAATCTTATGAACTGCAGTTTGAAGTTGGAAGCAATTACATGTAGCTTGGTAATGTTGCATATTTTTGCAAGCTAACTTGACTGTATCAATTGTATCAAGCACAATAAATGCATGCGCTTAAAACCTTTGTTATACTACACTACATACAACTAAAAATATTTTTCAGACGGTCATTTTTCTTATATAGCCTGTGTCATTACATGAGGGCATGGATACGCGTCTTGGATGCACCCGGTTGCTATGAATGCACGGCACGGGCGGAGAGAAAGCCCACACTATAAGGTTCAGGATTGGTCAGAACTGTAGGGCCGTGTGCACAAAGAAGAATGGCCTTAATGTCTCGGGCCATAGCTACAGGTAGAGACGCATTGTCGAAAGATTGGCGCGAAAGCGCCACGCGTTTCGAAGGCCTGCTAAGCAGGCGCTGGCGCTTGCCACTGAGCCTCGAGCAAAGCGAGAGGCGAGGTCTGTTCTTTGTCATACCTATCAGTAGTCCGGTAGCAACGTTTGAGCAGAGTGAGAACGTCGCCATTGTACGCTTAGTTGGAGCTGCTTGCTATGAGGGGTGTGGCCTCTGCAACCGCTTCCATCTGCGCATGCGCACGGTACTAGTGGGCAATCTTGCCCAGGCAGCTCGCAGGATACTGTTTGTCAATGTGCATGAACTACGTCTTTTGTGAGCATGTACTGTTAATAGATGATCATCCATGCTACCCACATTATCCCATGATTGTGACATTAAACATACTTGTCTATGGTATCATAGAGTTGGTAGACTCTATAAGTAGGGATGGCACGGATACTCCATATATGTAATGCATTATAAATATCATAATATCTCAAAACAGGTAATTTTGTGAGATTTCTAAGTGTCAAAATCAGAATCTACAGCAAATTATCGATCTAACAAGACCAAGATCATTCATCAACTCCATTGTATATGCCAGAATCAGATGTTCAAAAAATAGCCATTTTCTCAATCTTTTTTTCTTTCTTTCTTTCAAGGAGACCAGAACACTAAGCAGAAAAAAAATTGTCCAAAACCACCACGTAGTTGAGCTGGATGCTTAGTAGAGCCATACAATGCAAGCAGGCACCCTATACTCCAATTTTGACCAAAGTAGGTAAAGATTGTCACGTTTGTGTGCGCGCGCCTAACGGGGATTCCCCGTTTTTCACGTAGCGCGGGGCGGAAAACATTGCATACGCATGGCTTCCCTATACGAAGATATATGGGAAAACTTCAAAGGGCCGTAACTTTAATTCTAAGATGTGAATCAAAATTCCCCAGGATCAAATCTCTAGTTTCGACCCATTCTGCGTGCCCATGTAAAAATTATCCCCCCAAGTGCTCCCAACTCCCCCATGAATTAGATTATTTATTTAAATTTGCTTTTTGTTTCTACTTAGTGTATAACTTTGTTTCTTTCTTTCTGTTTTTCTGGGCTAACTCAAGACTACCATGACCGCTCACCTTAGTTCGAGTATAAATCCACTCTATTTTGGAGTGCGCACGTCTGTGGCATGCTCATTTTGTGTTATCAGGACAGCAATTTAATTATGGGTGTGTACAGCGCATTTCGCGAGTGGGTGTGTCTGATTAGCCATATTGTCATATAATGCGCATGCTCATATGGTGTTGCCATGGTGAAGTCATGTGACCGATATCAGTGGCGCGCATGCGTTGGGACATGCTCGAGCGCTGAAGCGCTCAGCTGATCGATTAGCTCAGTGAACTAAAGATTATGGTGGCTACTACCAACAGTAAACTTACTGGCCTATAAAATGTGCTCCCGAAACAGAAGATTTTCGTTGCTACTTGGTTCTAAACGGCCTTCTTTCAAGTTCGCCGGTCAGCCAGCTTCAGGATCGAGATAACGAGGGGCGTGGCTTCATTCGCAGGTCAGTTTAGCTGTTTACCTCGAGAATCACACTGATATACGTTCAATAGTGTGTGATACAAAAGAAGACGTCCTAGCTAGCTATCAAACGACTGCCTGGGATTTGCACTTCAGGAATATTCAAGTTTGAAATCACGGTGTGTTGCAGTACCATAGCTCAGGCCTGATACAAAGGCTAGGATCGCACAAACATGCTCAATCAGTGGTCCAGGTGTACCTACTTCCTTAAAATATATTGTATTATTGTTGAAGCACAGTTGGATATAGCTTGGTCCAGAAAAAAATAAATTGTAGCTAGTTTTAAGCATTAAAATTTAATATAAATAACAATGAATACGCAAACCATAATATCAGGTCACCATGGTATGTATAGTTTCATGCCTGGCCTCTGTCCCCACGAAATTAGTCAGCTATATAGGTGGCATTGATGAAATTAATGACAATCATGAGCTACCCCGAGGGCTCTAAAAAAAGAACAGTAACAAGTATAAAAAGCAATTGAATAAAATTGAAGGATGAAGTAGGGATGGCAGTGCCAAAAAATGCACAAACAATATTTGTAGGGATAACGTATCACACCCACTATACATCCCTACGCTTGCTTTTTGAGTAGCCGTGCACACACATATTTATATATACTGTATAGCGGGAAATTTTCGAGGGTATTAATTTTCGCGGATCAGGGTGAATCCGCGAAATTTTATACCTCGAAAATTTCCCGCTATACAGTATGACTTGATGACCCGTTCCTACACTGACTTAGGTCGAACATGCGCAGTCCCACCAGCACATGATATCAGTAGAATGGGTGTGGTCGATATAAACCACAAGGCATGCTGAACAGAAAATGCACTATTTGTAGCGTTAGCAAGCCATTTTCGAAGAAAGAGCGAACATATAGCTGATATTTTTCTTGGGACGTGTCCAACTATTTTTGAAGGTACAGGTTTTGTGACAGCTACAGCATAGGGGTCACGGACGTTGCCGGGCTCTCAGATACACGTCAGGTTTTCTCCAATTTCAGCCTCCCAAATGCTTTGATACTCGTGGTAGCCACGGATCATCGCCATCGCCTCCACAACACAGCTTCGTAGTTCAGACATAGTTAGCTCGTGTTTAACACTACCTGCTATGATTTCCACGCACGTATGAAAGAAGAGGGGCGTGGTTTTTATTGCATCCAATTTGAGGGTGTGGCTTTGTCTCAGGGCTGATCCTTGAAAATTAAAATGCGAAATAGTTCAAAATCCCACATCCGTGAAAATTGCTACCCTCGAAAATTTCCCGCTATACGGTATGGGCACATACAGGAATGGAAATCAATACCGTAAACCCATGGATAGTGATACTTTACATACTGAATCAGAATTAAGTGTATGATATTAATTATCGAGAAAAGCAAGCGTAGGGATGTATAGTGGGTGTGATACGTTATCCCTACAAATCTTGTTTGTGTATCTTTTAGCACTGCCATCTCCTACTTCATCCTTCAATTTTATTCAATTGGTTTTTATACTTGTAATAATATGTTATGGAAGCTACTACGTTGACCCCTTAGAATGTCGTGTACATGGGCACTTGCCCGGGACACTACTTAATAGTCTTTGCTCGTATGCCCTTTACGATCCCATCAGTTTTAATATTATTACAAGGACACATCAACCTAAACCAACCTCACTGTACAACTTACGGATTGCATGCAATATTTGAACCGCAAAAGGCCTGTATGGCCAAGCAGATACTGTATAGTGGGAAATTTTCGAGGGAGAAAACTTTCACGGATTGGTAGGAAAGCAGCATTTCGCGGAGAAAACTTTCGCGGAATGTTAACTGGTTGCATAATGGGTGTGGCATGCCTAGAATTTCGTGGAAAAAACTTTCGCGGATGGCTGAAAAATCGCGAAATTCGTGAAAGTTTTCTCCCTCGAAAGTTTCCCGCTGTACGCTACACTATTGACGAATTTTACTCAAATACACAAGCTAGCCGAAGTGAAACGTTTATATTATCAAACTTTCATTTCGGCTAGTGTATTTGAGTGAAATTTATCAATAATATTTGAACCGCTGAATATGAGTTATGCACACTAACAATTAATATAGGTTATGCCTGTACACGTAGTTTGGAAATTATTTGAGGGTGTTATCATCAATATGAAAACAAACCAGATAGTTACGTAGCATAGAAGAAATTTGAAGACAGGGAGAAATATGTGACGGTATCTGACAAAACCCAGCATATGGGATCCGCGTACAATGCACGTTTTTAGTACCTCAAGTAAAAAAATGTCCAAGTTGAGTTTTTGTCATATTCATGACAAAGAACCTTTCTCTACTAACCTTTGCCGTCGTCTACGGAGGCTAACTGTAAGTTACAAAGGCGAAATAAGCCTTCATTTTGACCTACCTAGTCTGTACAGCTACCGTACACGGAGCCCGTTGCTATGGGCGCTAATTAGAATTCCCTACCTAGATACAGCTAGATTCATCGAACTACTGGATGTTCGCTCACCTTTTTAGCTTTTTAGGCATTGAAAAACAATCGGATGCCATTATCAGCAACGAAATTCAACTCTTGCTCGATCTTTACGTTCATTTCGAACGGCTCCGCCCAGGTCCATTTAATTGATTTCCGGGTCATGCGTAGTATGCGGAAACGCCATACGTGTGCATAGCAACACCTTTGGACCGTAATTTCTTGATAGTGTTGCGCGATTGCAAACAAAGCACTGTATCTCCACAACAAAATGCACAGTCGGTCTGAAACTTGAACACGGGTTAGCTCTATGGTAGACCTTATCAACCATACATAAAACTGAACTTTCATAAAAAAACCATATGCCGGGTTTCTCAGGGACGATCACATATATGAGTTCATGATCAATATTTTTCTCATTCTTATTCCTTAACAGGCATTTATGGAAATTATGTGAGCGAATTTCATCTCAAGTGTACAATGGTCGTATTACCTCAGTCAATGCTTTTATGTTGGAGGTATGATCATGCACCATCTAAAGTGCAGACTGATCATGGGTATGTTTGTGTGCAGGTTATTGATTGTCTTTGTGCCAGTTTATCTGCTGAAGACAAGTTACTAAGGGCGCAACAACTTTCATTTTTGTGTGGAGGTATCTCAGATGAACAGGTAGGCGATATCAGTTCGTAATGTACTAATAGTCTCTCTCTGGAGAAGAGGTGACATATTGCACTGTTTTCAGGATTAAGTCCGTTTACTTCTGTTGAATATTAAATGATTTAATTTGTGCTTAATTAAGCACACAAAATTTTAATGCAAAATTAATTAACCCTTGCCACGTGCAAGGGTTAGGTAGCAAGGTTTCATTCAGAAAAATTTTTTGGGAGAGAAGTGGGTGTGGCAGTTGCACGCACCGTGTCTCCTCCCCTATTAACCATTGATGTGTATTAAAGTGTTTGGATGTCTCTGAGGTATTACATGGGTTTATCTAGTGCTTGAAATGATTTACTATAAGAGATTACTGATCACTTGCACTGCAGCGCAAAAAAACACACCCCCCCCTTTCCCCACCTCTCTCTTTCTCTCCATTTTTTCTTCTTTCTCTTAATAGTTCTGTCGACATTTTGCTGATAACCATTGCCTCCGCTTCTTGACGAGCTCTCGATGGATAAAAGAGACAATGATCACTTCCTTTCAGGAAGACTAGTGTGTAGGTATATAGCGATAGTTCAACTTACTCTCAGTAGACTAACAAATACGCTTCTTGGCTTTACTTTCTTGTGTGCACTATGATCGGGCATGCATGTGGTACTATTGCATAATGGCATGCAATCGGTATTAACGAATTCTTGTGATTACTCTAGGTCTAGGCTACATAGCTACAAGTAATAGTTGCATGCTGGCTTAGCTTGCATAATACTGTAGAATCCCGTGATTATGCTCCCCCTTGTGCATATAAGCCCCCCTGCATATTTAGCTCAAGTTCCTGCATAGTTAGTTTTGTCTTACGTATAAGCCCCCCCTCTGACTGTCTGTAAAATATAGATATTTACACACCGTATATAAGCCAAATAAAAACAGTAGCCACAACTAACAAACTACTAATTTTCCCGCTATTAAGCACATGCCGCTTATATCTCCACAGGAAGAAAACCTGTGCTTAATAGCGAAGTGCACCTAACAGCGAGATGCGCTTAACTAAGAATAGCTACACCAAGAGCACATGTGCGTTCGCGGTATCAATGATTGAGGGGCGTGGCCAATCGATCAATCACACAATCGTTCACGTTGCTGCATTCTTGAAGTGGCATTCATTGCTGAAAGAACCTGAGAGTTGACAGTAGCTGTCGTGAATGGACTAACTTGAAAAGGGTGGAACCCTGGGCAAGTTAGCAAGCGTGCAGATATCGAGGTCAAGGGTCACATAATATTATGCACTTGTATATACGCGTAATGCGCCTAATAGCGAGTGCTTAGGCCAATAAAATAGCATGCGCTTAATAACGAATATGTGCTTATAAGTGAAATGGGCCTAATAACGAGATAATATGGTAACTATTTGTGTCATGTTATGCGTTACTTTGTCGTTTTTTTTTTCGAGTTTTGTCCACCAAACAGCCGGAGAAAGTACAGAGATTTCGTGCCCACATGGCATTCAACAGTCGGTAATGGTTGTCACGGAATATTACGATCCCGCGAATAAGCCCTCTCCCCGCTTTTGCTCAATGCTAGCATGTGCAAGGAGTGGGCGTAATTGTGGGATTCTACTGTCTACAGTAATAATATAGGCTAGCTATTCCGTCCCCCCCAATGAATTTGCAGGATAATGCTTCATTAATTTAGTAGTTAAAGATCAGTTTGTGAGTCTTTTACTAGTCTCACGAGTGCATATCATTTCAGTTCCCAATGCGTGTACGACAATTCCTTGAAGTTTAACACAATTTTTGGTGAACCCTATCTAACATACGAGTGTAGTTCAGGTAGCTAGCATTTTTGTTGATATAAGGGTGTGGCTAGTGAGACTATAGTTGTGCTGGTGACCTTACCTGGAAGCTTTTTTTCACAAGGAAGTTGCCATAATTGACATTCTTTGAACTATTTTCACATTATCACCTGCGGGAAGACAGACTGTGGGAGGGGGAAAGGAGGAAAGGGGAAAAAGGAGAAAAAAGGAAAGAAAGAAGGAAGGAAGGAGAAAAAGGAGGGAAAGAAGGAAGAGAATGTCATATAGTATTTGTGCTGTTATTAAAAAGCATAGTAAATTATTATTAAGGTCATCAAACATTGCCATACTTTTTCGTCAATCATTCCTACAATCACTGCTTCGTTTGCTGTTTCTTCAATCTCTTCACTTCGTTTGCCCTCCGCCATGCCGCCTGGGTTCTTTCCTTTTGTTCTTTTTCTAAGGTCTCCAGGATCGATTTATCGTCTGCATACGGACACCAGAACCTGTTTGATTGTCCTAAAACACGATGAATCTGGCCGTCCCGTGTTTTGTTACTGGCGGTACGGTCCGTAGCTGGCAACAAACAGGGCAGGGATGCTTCTCGCTAAGAGCCTCTTCCTGAAAATTAATATTAAAAGATTGTCTAATCAGACGGTTTAGTGCTCCCAGGGCTGGGTTGGCTAGCCAGGCATATGGCAGTTTGTTTGGGTCATCTGAGATACATCCATTGCGGATGTGGATTAGCTGCTTTTGGAATACGTCCATCACCCTCTGTGTAACAAGGGGATATGCAATGTCGGCAAGCGTGAGGTTGTCTACTTCCAGGCCAGGTGCTTCAGCTTGAGATGGACACTGAAAATTAAGCTTCAACACCAAAATCATCCTTTCTGCTATACTCTCTGGCTCACCAACCACTCGTCGGATAAACATCACTTGCTCAGTATACATAGGTGATAGGCTGCAATGCTTGTGCCAGTATCACTCGAGGTTGACAGAGAAGCCCGCCTTTCCATTGCAGCATGCACAGTCCATGTACAAAGACTGGTGCACCTTGATTCCCACTGACATGTGTTGATCAATCACTTTAGTCATGGCCTTCTTAACCCAGGAGAGTGCGGTGTCAGGCACTACATACACCCCACAGGTTAGGCCGAAATCACTACATATGCAGTGTTTTATTTAGAGGGGGGGAACCATGAGATTCCCCCCCCCCCCCTGAAAACTACCATATATTATAGTAATAATAATAGCCATTGATAGCTTAATGCACAACACATTGCCTATTGCTAACTAGAATTAAAATGAAATGCGCCTGTTTGACTCCTTAAATATGTCCAAGATTTCCTCAAAAGTGCAAATTTTGATCAATGGGTGGCTATGCCCACAAGATATGTCATGAAAAAGGTGAAAATGTGCAGTAACAAACCAAACTGAGATGTGGTCTCAGAAGCCACCAGAAGCAGTCTCAGAGGTTATAAAATTAAAAATTTTCCTGGGGGGCATGCCCCCAGACCCCCCTAGTCTGGGCGTGCTACGCATGCCATGATAGTATTACCATCGATTGTATCCCCCCCTGGGAAAAAAATCCTGTATAAAACCCCGCATATGGTGTAGTCTCGTGCCCAGCCCCCTTTCACGCACGTGGAGAGAAGGGGTCTGGACAAACGTATATGGGGGCTGTGTTGCCCGTGCAACGTACAGTACGCGCCAATTAGATGTACGGATGAAGTCACATGACTGCACGGGCATGAATGGAATGCACATTAACGATTGTGCGCGTGCGCGTTCGTACGTAATCTAACCCTAGTTATCCAATGGAATTGTAGTTATTTGTGTTTCTTATTCATGCACATCAGAAACACGTGACATCGTATATTCCTTGGCGACATGGGTCCTATACACGTTTGTCCAGATCCCTTCTCTCCGCATGCATGAAAGGGGGCTGGGCACGAGACTACACATGGTGAACGTCTGCCCATCGTGGCCCACTACATATCCACCAAGTGTGTTTGATAACGTGGTCAACTGCTAGGCTGCTGTTACTGACGATGGTTCAAAGCTCTTGCATGATGTGGGACGTGTTCTCCCAGTAGACCTTATGAACATTCCTATTAGGTGTGGCCTACACGGAACACAGTGGGAAGGGAAATGAGGAAGAGCATCATGGGGAGCCACGTTCACCTTCCCAACACCACGCATAGCATCCAGCTAGATTTCGAGACAAGTAGAAGCATTAAAAATTTTGTGACAATTGGTAGATGGCAACTAAAAGATATTCTCTACTTAGTTACAAAATTTAATATTACCTTATCCCAAAGCTTGAGATACTTCACCTTCATCTGTAGGTAGCACTTTATGACCCACGACACGAGCTACGTAGACACCATTCCTTCAAAGGAGCAGATCAAGCGTGAGTTTGCCTCGGCGTAGCACAGCTTCCGCTTGCCAACTGAGTTCGCTGAGATAAGCGCACACTTGCAGTATGGGCACCTGCCCTTCAGTGGGGAATAAACCAACAGATCCTGCTTGCCCGGAGATGTTTTTTTCCCGATGCTAATCGCCCTCAACTCGCTGATGGTAGGCGATTAAAAATCCTTGTTGAATGTGGGAGGCACAGGTCCAGATACAATCTTAGGTGGGTCTGCTGTCGTGGATATTTTGCTAATCGATACAGTGGTGCCGGTAGTGGGGCTAGCTGAAGGGGACAGTGAGTCACTGATCGATACAGTACTGGCAGTGGGGCCAACGGAGGGGAAGAGTGGGTCACTGATCGACACAGCGGTGCTGTTTCTTCCACCTCTTTGCTTCGTTTACCCTCCACCATGCCGCCTGGGTTCTTTCCTTTTATTCCTTTTCAAATGTCTCCAGGATCGATTTAACGTTTGCATACCGACACCAGATCTATTCGATCATCCCAAAACACGATGGATCTGGTCGTCCGGTGTTTTATTACTGGCGGTCCGTAGCTGGCGACAAACAGGGCAGGGACGCTTTCCGCTAAGAGCCTCTTCCTGAAAAATTAATATTAAAATAATGTGAATGAAGATACACTGTAAGAAAATCTTATAGTTGTTGAAAGAAAATTAAGCAGGGAAGAATGGGTAATTAAATTGATTATGGGTTCTAAAATAAGTCCTTACCTGGAGTGCAGGGACACCCAATTCCAACAGGCGAGCTGATGCTCTCTGCTGTCGCTCCTCAAGCTCAGGTGGTATGGTCTTTCTCTTCTTTTGAGGTGGTGCCTTTGGAACAGATTCTGCACATGCACACTCTTCTCCTTTCTTACGACCCTGTACTTCTGCTCGTTTTTCTGCTCTCACTTGATCAGTCACCTGCTCAGGCCCTAGTGATATCGCTGCCGGCGGAACCGCTGGAGAGGCTAGGGGATGGGTGGGGATTTGACACACTTCAGTCGTACGGGCCCCACCCCTGGGAGAGACCAACATTGACAAATCCCAAGATGAATTGAGTTGTTTAAGTCTTCTAGTTCACAACATAGATGACAAGAACTGTAGTTGGTATGGCAGTTGCTCAGGTGCATGTGACATTTGCCCCACCCTTGGGCCATATTATTCTAGTGGGCTGCTTCAGGAGTGCAGCTGTTGACGCTGGCTGCTCAGCCAGAGAATGATTGAGGTCGGCGACAACTTCTCGTGCTTCCTCTGCATTCATGGTGTCTGTCTAGAGGGGTTCAGATTGTGCTCTTTGCTGCTTCAACAACCAATCCTTCGCCTGCGTATGCGAAACTGGCAGCAAGGCTGCTGGACTCTCAGTGGAGTCTCGTGGTTGCTTCTTTTCGGCTCTACAACATTCCTTGTAGCTATGAAGCAGGCTATTGACAAGGACACTAACTCAGACCACAAAATAATGGTTGGACATTGGTCAATTTCCGACCAAAGAAGCTACTGGCACAGACATATTGAACTATACACAGTCAAAAACATGTCCGGACATATTGATGACCTTTACCAAATGTCATTCAGTATCCATTTACTTTCCAATTAGAGCATGCTACATGTGTTGGCTATATACTGTGTGCGTGTTGAACTAGATATATAACCATGAAAGAGTTCGAGGAGCTGAGGCTGAGGAAGGCTTAGTCTCTAAAAAGTGATGATTGGGATGAGTGGTTAAAGGCAGCGAGTGATCCAACTTCAATTCAGTGTCTCCATGTTGAACAGTGTTCAGTTTTTATGTTGATACTATCATGACTCATGTGATCTATGTGTATGTCTGTGCATATTTGTATCTTGACCGACCAAATCATATATTGGACAAATGTTCTACCATTCAATAATAATTATTTTATGGTCTGCTAACCATGCCACTCCGGAGCATTGAGTGCCATAACTCGTCCCAGATAGCCAACATGCTCCTGTTAAAATTGGGAGGAACACACGTGGGGTCTCCTCCCATAGCATGCGGGCAGGCCACATTGTACTGACGTCCAGGTGTGGCGTCAGGTAGTGGAACACTTTTCCACTTTTCCAACCTGAAGGAGACTTAGCATCAGCAGGTATTGAATCTTTCGAAAAAGAAAGAATATCAATCACTATACCACTCAAATATAATATTTAGGCGTGATTATCTAAGAAAATCACCATCTATGGGCATCACTTCATCCCTGTTAGGTAGTTCCACGTCCTCTGGCATACTGGAAGCAGCACTGGCTTGAGGTGCTGACTCAAAGGTAGTACTTCATCAGCCAGGTCGACTGCGTCAATCCCGAGCTCCTCTAGTGCCTAAAGCAACACAGAATAAAAAATTATATATAAAAAGCCAACTATGATAACATTAGAATAATCTGAGACAAATACCTCAGCTGATGTTTCCACCATTGTCTTTTCTTCCAGAGGATCAGGTACTACATGTACCTGACTTCCTTCAGCATTCATTCCTTCCTCACTAAGATCGAAATCACTATCCTGCTCCTCGCCAGTCACAAAGCGTCTGTAATCATATCCTATCTTGACGCTGTCCTCAGAGCTGCTGCAGCTATCAACCACTCAGAGAAGTCAGTACACAGTCCATGAGCAATGTAGTACTTGCACACCTACATGTACAAAAAAGTACATACAGGTCTAATTCAAAACAGTGAAACATGCATGCTACTGATTTTACTGCATGTGTATCAAACATACCTTTGGTGGCATACTGTTAGGAGGAACCTTCTTGCCAAGAGCACACAGGCGACGTCTATTGTACCCCAGAATCCACCGCCCCAGACGTGCATCAAAAACCTCTGCACCTCTGCCACAGTGGGAGTAGAGGTACGATCGAGCACTGAATGGACAGCTTCCACCTTGCTGGTGCTGCGCAGTGACTGGTAGTGCTCCAAGTGATGGCCGGTCAAGTGGTAGTTAACCGTACCCACTTTCACATAAGGCAGGTGTTCTGGATCATCTGAGGTACATCCATTGTGGACATGGATTAGCTGCTGTTGGAATGCGTCCGTCACCCTCTGTGTAATAAGGGGATACGCAATGTCGGCAGCTGTGAGATTTACTTCCAGGCCAGCTGCTTCAGCTTGAGAGTGACACTGAAAATCAAGCTCTTGGTGGGCCTTCAACACCAAAATCATCCTTTCTGCTACACTATCTGGCTCACCAACCACTCGTCGGATAAACTTCACTCGCTCAGTACGCGTAGGTGGTCCTTCAAGTCCAGCCACTTCTCTCACTTTCATCAATTGCTGCTGATCACCCTCATGCTGCACAAACATTGCGTGGCTTAGATCAACTTGCGATGGGGGTGTTCAGCATTCATTTCTCGGCCAATACGAAGCATCGAATGCATGGCATCAAGCTTGACAGAAAAGATCGACTGCTACTAGGCTTCAACACTTGTGCCAGTGTCACTCGAGATTGACTGAGGAGAAGTCCGCCTTTCCATTGCAGCATGCACAGTCCATGTACAAAGACCGGGGCACTTCAATTCCTGCTGACTTGAGTCGATCAATCACTTCAGTCATGGCCTTCTTAACCCAGGATAGTGCGGTGTCAGGCACTACATACACCCCACAGATTAGACCAAAATCACCGCATATGGTGAACGTCTTCCTGCCGCGTCCCACTACATCTCCACCAGGGGTATGTTTGATAATGTTGCGCAGGTGATCAACTGCCAGGCTGTGGCTACTGACGATGTTTCGAAGTTTTTCGCATGATGTGGGGATTGTTCTCCCAGTAGTCCTTCACAAACATTGCTGTTAGGTGTGGTCTAAATGGTACACGGAACATAGTGGGAAGGGAACGGAGGAAAAGCATCATGAGGAGCTACATTCACCTTTCCAACACCACGCATAGCATCCACCTAGATTTCAAAACAAATAGAACCCAAACCTGAGCTAAGAATCTTGTACATAGAGACTACCATAATACTGTTTTAGTTCAAGTGCCAGTCTACTTCATACATCTGTAATCTATGGTTCCATTATGGAGGAGCCTTTCAGTGTATGTTGGGTGGCACCTAATTTTGTGTTCAATGTCATTGAGCTCAGCACTGTTGATCAAACCACATTAGCCTGCTGCTACGCTAACAAATGTATTTCTTCTGGTATTTTGTGGTGGTAACTTTGCTGTATCCTTGCCTTATTATCCCGCGTGCACACATGCACAGCAAGGGGTAAAGGAATCGATTTGTCTGTCGTATGTCAGCGTAAAAATCGGCAAATCTCAACATTTAGGTGGAAGTAGGATCGATAAAATGATGTAAGACAGCGAAAAAACACCTTCTGTCTTGTTATTAACCCTAGGCAATACCCAAGAAAGCTACAAATTGTGCAAGTATGTCAGACACGCCTACATCGGACATGCCCACATAGTACATTATGAAGTCTATTGCGCGTGCTCAAGTTTCTCTACTATAGGGAGTCTACTCTACTCTACTGCGCATGCTCGAGCTTCTTCTAGCAATGTCATTTGTAATCATGGATCTCGGAAGGGAACGAAAAAGTTCACGAGTAGTAAGAGAATAAACCTCTAAGAATACAGGTCTCTAAGAAGAGGCATGGTCATGGCACGCGGGGTATGTACTCTATGAGCTCTAGTTTCTTAACATTCTAGTTGCACCAGGAAGGCACTGTATCAGCATATAGCGGATAAAAATAGAAACCATGAGGTTTTTTATATTTTCTGGGCCAGGAAAATGGGAACGTCCATATATATGCTCTGCGCATTGCGATTTTGTGATATTAGGATAATATGGGGATCATGCCACTTACCATGACCAGCTGGTGTAGTACTGCAACTGCGGTCGGGCAAGAGAACTAGTGAAATCGACATCGTGAGGATACTGAGCAGTGCAGAAGAGTCAGTTTGTTGATATTTAGTCTTCATTTCTGTCCTTACCTACTATTTTAAGGTGCGTATGGCTCGATCAAACGTCAGCTGTGGGCATGGTAGGTGCCATGCGGTCAGCAATACTGCCTGCGCTTGCACACGCTTTAGTGCGGTTGATTTCAAATGTTTCTGAAAATAGTAACACACGGCCCTTATATTCTGATATAGTGCCTTCAATGTGCTCCACATCTGTTTGCAGCATGCATGTACCGTATTTCCTCGAAATCTCGCTGCACCTCGAAATCCCGCCGCACCTATAAGGAGGTTGGTTTCAATAAACGCCGCCCTCAAAATCTCGCCACATGGAAAAGGGTCGTCGGATTCAGAGTACGCGGAATGCAGGTGCACACGCGTGATTCGCACTATCGAAATGGATGAGTGCACAGGCGCGAGGCGGGTGAATGGACTAGTCGCCGCCCTCTAAATTTCGCCGCAGGGTGCAGCGACTTGAAATTAAATCTCGCCGCGGCGAGATTTCGAGGAAATACGGTATACATGATGGATGTGTCAAACTAAGTAGAATGTATTTCAACGTTGAAATAAGTCCTCTCCAACTTCTTTTGAATGTTGCTGGATGAATTTGGAACAATTAATCAGATGGCAACTAATATTAACTTTCAAGGGAACCATGAAGATCATAGTGTCCTATGGGTGCTTAAATGTATTCACGATTTTGGCCCACATGGGCGCTTACCCGGGATCAAAATCCCTTGCGTTTGTATAGAAACTGCTACAGTTGCCCCTTAAAGTGTGGCAAATGGGTGCTTACCCGGGAGTGGGCTCTGTGACCTCTACTTGACTCACATAATTCACATGAATAAAACTTGTGCACGAAAATATTGCTACAATATGATGATCTGATAAATTTAATTCCTGCAATGTATCCCGTTCTTGTGGTACTGGTCACACTCTTTTATACTCTTTTTTTACAGATTAAGCAACTTTGCAAATCACACAAGCCCTTAGTGCAGATATCTTTCACTGCTGTATCAATTGGTAGAGCTCATGTTCCTCGATACACACAACTTTCTCCACGGTTTGTTTTTAATAATCTCATGAATTTTATATGCATATGGATTATGGTGTATAATAGAGTTTGCTATGCGTACACACAAAGTTCCTTATGTCTATTGGAGAGTGTTTGCCGCTGCATACAAATGAATGAGCCAGTTCTTTTGGTCGGTGAAACTGGAGTGGGTAAAACTGCTGTAGTCAATTACTTATCACAGCTGACTGGTAATTTCCTAGTTATCGATATCTTTAGCTATTGTGTCACTAAATGCCATGTTATTGGTAGGAAACAGACTGACGGTGTTTAATGTTTGCCAACAGACGGACAGTTCTGAGCTCCTGGGAGGGTAAGTTCTTTTTAGCTTGTGTGTATACATACATGTATATACATGTATAGTAGCAATTAATAAAATAGTTTTATCTCTGCAAGTATTGACCCTTGGCGCATGTATGAGGGACACATGCAGTAATCATTTTTGTGTGTGTGTGAGTGTGTGTATTAATGAGCCTCACCTCATTTGTAAGCCTCGAACAAGTGTGTTATGACAAAGCTCATTATGGCATATTGTGCGGATATCTCGTATTCTCCAGTTTGGCATTATTTACTTACACCCCCTACCTTCGTTTTTATTGGGGGAAAGATGAACATTAACTGGGTTTTGAAGACACACAGTCGGTCATAGCTGCTATAAAACTACTGCTGATACATTCTCCACTTTAAGCTTGAATGATGTACTGTAAAATCTGGCTAATAGCATCGTGCAAAACCTTCGGCACATTGCAATAGCTATGTCTAGTTTACACATTAGAATAGAGTCATGGCTACATGGCTGCATGTGTATACTAATACCTTAGGGTTATGGTATAGTATTCGATGTGCAAATTAAAGTATGCAATTTACGTATAGTTTAATATGGTTTAGTTGGAGACACGAACAAACTATTGACCATTTGCAGATGTAATCAAAGTCCAAATTTCTGCATCAACGTTTGGGGACCAGAGACTTGAACGAACTGACTCTGCTGTCGTTCACAATAGTCCATCGATCGGAGCAGGGCCAAGTATAGCGCTTTTTTGAAACTTGAAGATGGTGAATCATCAAACCAGGTTTTGTCCTGGAGGGCCGCCATCAAGCGAGTCACATGGCAGCTGATCAGTATCACCCTAAACAGAACATTTTGACCATAGGCTTTCATCAGCTGTTCTGATGATGATCGGAAACATGAACGACTAAGTAGTAATGATGTGTTTGTAGATTGTGTCAAATAGAGGTGCAGTGAAAGGCATGCGCATGAGCGTTAATTAGAACAAGTATAATTGAAATCATAATAGTTTTGCAAGATTTCCTTGTGGCTTCTTTATGAGTGGGTGCTACACTGGGTTTATTTACTGGCCACAGCCAAGGTTGGAGGTGCTGGGTTGTTGATATAATATAGGTTTGGATAGCTACATAAACCTTCCTCTTCCACTAACGCTGTACTGTACATCTCACTTTCGCTGCATTCCAGTCCACTAAACTACATGTTGTATGCAGCAATACCATGCTTGCTTTTTGAGTAGTTATATATTATGGGGTGTATGATTAGACTAACCGGGCAGTAACGCGTCAATCAAGGATATATATCCCCCTCCGAGCCGTATACATATAGAGTCAAGAATACTCCAAGGATAGCACTAACTGATTGACATCAAAATGAAAATAGTCTATGCAGGCCGAGTCGTTATAGGATTTCTTTGAAAGCATAAAGGCGTGGGACTGGTACCCCAAACTACAGCAGTATGTCAGATTAGTCAGTTGCACGAGTATTGGTACATGTACCTTAGTTCGGGGTGAGCCTGAACGAGCCCCTAATACATGAGAGACAGGAAGTGGTTATATATATATATATGTTTGAGAGTTAAATTTGAACGCATAAGGTAATGGTCGTCATGCACCTACACGTGCACACGATCTGAGTGCAACTTAGGCACTGAGACATGCTGAGATGACCTATACAACGTAGGCAAAGGCAAAGGACCACTCTGGCAAGGCTCAGGTCCACAATTAACATCACTGGTAGATATACTTCACTAAACGTAGCATAAAGGTGCATGGAAGCTCCGAGTCCCCTTGTTCAGATACAGGTACTTGGACTGGTGATGGTCATAGCTGGCTTACTATTCACTCTGACACTATTATATCTACTAGCAAGCTATGATACTTTCATGGTACTCTTGCGGTAGCCTAGCTGTGCTATTACTCGGCGTACAACTGACTGACATACTGCCTGCATGCTTTCAAAGAAATGTTGACTTTCACGAAGGCTCGCCCTGCACAGATGATTTTCATCACTACTAGTATTAACATATAGCTATACCTGAGAACCTACCCCGAGAGTAGATTGCTAGCAGTTCAATGATGTTGATCACTTGTACTTTATTGGGGCGAGCCGAAGAGAGCCCCACAAAAGTGATGTCAATCGAGATTTTCCGTTTGTATATCATTATACTAAGATTATAGTTGTCCGTGCGTGCGTGCGTGTGTGTGTGTACGACTGGAAAGGTGACCGGAAGCGGTTCGACCTGAGCTAAAACGTTTTATTTCTAAGCATTGCTGGACTTGGAGCGATACAACAGATAGCCCACTGACACGGCTGGGTATGGCCCCAGCAGCGACTAACGTCAACTGCTTCAAAGATACGCCAGGGCAGAATTAGACTGAACAGTACCACTTACAATGGCAGTCTGGAGAATGTAAAGGGGTGACACTCTGGAGTCAATATTGCCCATAGGTGCTTTCCAGAAGGAGGCGTTTCTATTCTAAGCGTCTTCTCTTGGGAGCCCTTGCAAGTGAAGCTGCAAGACAACTAACGAATGCGATTTTTAACATTTTTCAAACTGTCACCATTCCAAGACCCCAAGAGCGACAGACTTTGTGAATCTGACTCATAGATCCAACATTGGTTTCTGAAGATGTCTTATGAACGTTTTATATTTGGGAATAGTGCAAATGCTCCCTTTTCCTATCAATTGGGTGTTTGTGATTGCTTGGTTTCAGATAGCAAATACACTGTATGGCAGGTGGGGTGTTAATTTTCGTTATTTTCGTGGTTGACTTGACAGTCACGAAATTTTCCCACCCACGAAAATTAATGCCTACTGTAACAGTGATATGCGAGTCCATGATGATGGGCATGGCCACAAACATCGTGGCAGCGTGGCAAACACTTCCCAGTATTAGCAAGCAACAGTAGCCATTGTTATCCAGCTGATGGCATCTTCGACACTAATATTCTTCTATCTCATGGTATTTGTCCAAGTCTCTGTAGGTATGGCTTAGTAACAAAGAAGATCGCGAGCGCGTGTATCGATTACATCATCGCTTGTGCAGCATGCAGTTCCACGCCCCTGGACTGGTTGCTGTCACGAAATTTATAACCACGAAAATTAACTTTCAGGGCCTTTTCGGACTTTTCCACGAAATTTAGCCCCCATGAAAATTACCCGTCATACGGTAGTTTAAGGGGCCTGCCTAGTAGTGGTACAAGCTAACTCAAAGGGTGACTAAACTGTTTGCATGTTTTAGTCCTGGAACATTTCTGTCTTGTCACAAAGTTATTAATCACTGTTCTGTTATGCATATATACTTGAATCTTTGAATGGTACTACCACCTACAATGCAGATTTAAGCCCCTTGAAACATCCAAGTTAGTCGCTCCTTGCAGAGAGGAGTTTGAACGACTGTTTCATATAACGTTCTCTGTTAAAGACAATGCTGAATACCTTAATAATATTCAGGTAGGTGAGCATGAATGTGTATTAAAGTACGTATTTGATGAATCAGAGATCAAAATACATAATAGTAATAATATTATGTTCTTAAGATTTAGTTGGGAATTTACTTCCATTTTCCCTATGAAGTAGTTTCATTTGTCTTGTATTTGTGTCCTCATGTACCGTAGTGTCCTGAGCAAGCACCCACTTTTGAGTAAACGCCCATGCATGGTCACAGTCTTGTAGGCTATCAACTACGCTTCTTGCCTTGAGGCTTGTTCATGTACTAGATTTAATCTGGCACACAACATGCTACATACTGGTACCTAATTCTAATTGCGTGCTGTCGGTATTAATGAATTCCTGTGGTTACTAAATCTATAGACCTACGTAGTTTGCAAGTTGGCAAGATATAGGCTAGCTGTAACTGTTACAGTGTACCGAGGGTTTTGCACAAAAGTGCTTTAATTACATAGCAATGAACTAGGCTCTTATATATATGCATTGTTATGTACTAAGACTGCATTTGCAAGACATAAGTGGAGGAAGTTGTTTAAATTGATGATGCATTCGGTTCAGTCTGCTCTTGAGAAGTTGGCAGGTGAGTGATTAGCTGCATTTTAATGTAATTATATGATGTTCATTATAGGTGGCCATCAAAAGCTATACCAAGAGTGGAAGTCTCTCCATGGTGCCGTACAGAAATTTCAAGCTAGCCTGAGCAGGAATGCAATGCCTTTTGGATTCTCCTTTTTTGAGGTGTGTGGATTATTTAGTGCCAGTTCATAATAGTTAGAAGCAGTGACGGATCCAGAGGGTGATCCAGGGGTGCACAGGAACCCCCCTTTGGGCTGCATCTAGCACTGAGAAGTATACTGATGTTAGACTAAATGGAACCCCCCTTTCTGGCTACAGAACTAAGAAAACTGCTGCTATGCTCACCTTAGAACAAATTCGTTCGAAATTAGACTAGTAGAGCTCAAAAACAATCAAAATGGGCGTGTTTTTTTTTCCTGAAAGTAGGCGTGGCTTCTAAAAATTTGCACACGCTTCAACCCCTCTTCTAGGAATCTTGGATCCGCCACTGACAAGTACAAAAAAAAGCACTTTGAAGGGTGAAGCAGGGATGGCAGTACCAAGCAAAAATTGCATTGTTGGGATAATTATAATGATTATGGTACATACGTTACATCCCTACATCTCTTCAACTTGTTGCTCTCTAAGCAAGTTGGACTAGGCTCTAACTCGTGCGGTAATAAGCAATGCATTATCGTTTAAAAAGATATGCCTTATGTGTGTTGATGTATATGGTAGTGTTCTTGTGTGACGATGCCTGTTTATATCAGTCTACTCTAAGATCTACCATTTAATGGTAAACTGAAATGATGTGATTCTGCTTATGATTACACATGTACGTATAGTATGATGTGGGTATACGCAATAATCTTGTATACATCCGAATATCTGTGTACTGCGCCCTACCCAGGACAGAATGAAATATTTCAAGGCTCGCGAAGCACCTCGAGCAGTTCTGTTCCACGCTACTGCTATACATATCCACTATAGTACAAGACATCAAAGATGCCTCATTTTTTGTTCTGGAACGAGAGTTACTGCTTTGCCCCTAAATCAAAGTCCCAATCAGCCAGGAAAGATCGAGAAATGGACAAGCAAGTTGAACTATTATGAAGAAAGTATTCAAGACGACGAGTTTATAGCCAAAACCAGCTAGCTGCACTGGAGCTATTCAAGGTGATAATCCACTAGGAAAAGGGCTAAAGATTGTGTCCATTGCTAGAAAGCAGCACCAAACCTGGAGTGTCATTTGCGCTTGCAGCAACCTCCAACTTAACCATCATGAGTCCTCCTGTGGATAGTGCCTTTGTGGAGAAAAGGGAGCTGATGCTCTCTAAATAAGTTTACAACCCACAGCAGTGGCCTGATCAGAACCAGAATAAGCTGAAATAGTGGCAGGGTATGTCTCTAGTATAAATCTGTCTGGAAGAGCACATTTTGGGGCACTGATTTGCAAATGCATGACATGACCTAACATTGAACCCAGGCTCATTTTCCTCTCGCTCTGAAAGTGAGCCTGTGTTTGTGGCTAGATACAACCCTCCAAGCCATTGGAAACAAAACAACGAGCACACATGCATACACATGCATGTACACAATTAAACAGAGTGGACAGAATACGAGAAGTTAAGGTTATATCGTTGCGTAGAAAAGAGGCTGAGTGCACTCAAAGATGACCTCTCGGACTGGATCAACCTTGAAAGTTGACTGATTATGATCATACAGTAGATACTTTCTTCATACCATGCTGTAAAGGCCTTTCGCTCTGGTATTCTCTTACACCAAATAATATTATAAGTAGTCATTCAAAACAAATCTCTCATTTGTGTACATTTTTATTTCAAGGTAAAATTTTTAGTGTCATATACATAATATTTAATAAAGAGAATTATTCAATAGTGGTGTCTAATTCTAGAGGTCTTGAATATCACCTTCAAGTGTACCCAGCCTTTCACTCTCTACATTACTGTATCACCTTAGCTTGTCGTACTCTGTCCACCATGTTTAACTGTGTGTGCATGTGTGTATTATGAGCTCATCCAGCCGTTAAGCCAGCAGTCCAATTGTTGCAGATCCAGAAAGTGCATCCGATGGCACATTCCAATGCATGCATGCAATTTTGCCATTTTTAATCTATTGTTCTTACCTGTTCTATCTAGGCAATCTTTCACTTCTAGGACTCTAAACAAGGACCAGAAGACAGACTACTTTCTGCTCGTTTAAGTCCTATAACACGGAAACATGCATGAGCTCCACAGCGACTGCTTTCGTGCATGCTACTCTCAAGGGCTCACAAAAAGTGCCTCGCACAAAAAGTGGCACGTTTTGGTTCCCTAGGATGCATTCCCATGATTCAAGTACCATTAAATAGCTCTTGTGTTGCTCTACAATCGGAGACTGGAACAAAGTTTTTCCACCAAGCGGTCCCAAAGTTACACGCTGTTAATAATAGCATAAAATTTTGTTATTTCACCATAGAAACAATGAATAAAATACATATAAATCAGTGACAAAGCTCTCTAGGGGGTACAAATATATTATGCAGCCATCAAAGGCCTTCTTGAAGGTTTGCAGAAGGTTGTTAAAGCTTTCACAACCAATCTCCTACGCCATCATGACACATTGACAGCTATGGTTGACAGAGAAAGTGCTCAAGCAGCCACAGAAATGGTGTTAGGACCTAGACTGAGTAGCTAGTTCTCTCAGCACCTCAGAAGATAGCCTCAAAACAAAAGCTAAACCTGAGGCATAGGCAGCACCTTCTCTTTGATGGTGGAACTCCGGTGCTCCCCCCTCCCACCATCTCATACTCATCGATAGGTAATCATCACCTAAGAGATTGTGTATGTGCGTATACATGGGGTAGGGGTATGTGTGTGTGAGAGAGAGAGAGAGTGAAAGAAAAAGAGGGAGAGAGAGACAGGTGGGACCTAGAAAAGTACTAGCATATTTAACCTCCATGGACGTGAACTTATGTTTTTCAACTTCGATGTCAGGTGATTTACACAAAATTTAAGTATGCCGTAGGTATGTTATTAAACTTTCTATTCTTTTGTCATTTCACTGGTAAGGCATCCCTGGACTTCATTATTTACCTGATACTGAAGTTAGGTACTTGCCTCACACTAGCCTTGAACCCCAAAGTGAGCCTGGGTTCGAGACTAGCCTCACACACGCTAGAAAAATTTTAAAAATTTGAATATAGAAAGAAACTAACCCTAACCATTTGAATGATGATGTCTACTCACTAGACTCTTGGAGCTTCATAACTCCCCCTCCTTGGCATTTACTGCATAAATCGTCGGACACTCCACAAAACTTCGAGAAGACGTGGAAAATACCACGCAGTTGGTTGTACTGAAATTTTCCGATTTTGATGCCCTGTAACTCTGGAACCGCTCGATGGAAAAACTCTCATATTGTAGAGCAACACGAGCTATTGAATGGTACTTGAATCATGGGAATCCACCGTAGGGAACCAAAATGTGCCACTTTTTGCGCGAGGGACTTTTTGTGAGCGCTTGCGAGTAGCATGCACAAAAGCAGTCATCACGGAGCTCATGAATGTCTCCAGGTTATAGGTCTTGAACGAGCACAAAATAGAAGAGTTTCTCTGTCTTCTGGTCTTTTTTTTTTTTTTTTCAAGGAGACCAGAACACTAAGCAGAAAAAAAAATTGTCCAAAACCACCACATAGTTGAGCTGGATGCTTAGTAGAGCCATACAATGCAAGCAGGCACCCTATATTCCAATTTTGACCAAAGTAGGTAAAGGTCGTCACGTTTGTGTGCGCGTGCCTAACGGGGATTTCCCGTTTTTCACGTAGCGCGTGGGCGGAAAACGCATGGCTTCCCTGTACAAACATATGGGAAAACTTCAAAGGGCCGTAACTTCAGTTCAAAGGCGTGAATCAAATTCTTTCAGGTCAAATCTCTAGTTTCGACCCATTCTGCGTGCCCATGTAAAAATTATGTCCCCAAGTACTCCCAAACCCCCCATGAATTAGATTATTTATTTAATTATTTAAATCTTTTTTTTTTCAAGAAGTGGACACACTAAGCAGAAAAAAACAGTCCTGACCACCACATAGTTGAGCTGGATGCATTACTAGACCTATACAATGCAAGCAGACAGCCTAAACTTCAATTTTGACAAAAGTGGGTAAAGGTCGTCACGTTACTGTGCGCGCGTGGCCACGCCCCTCACGTACCGCGTGGGCGGAAAACATTGCAAATGCATGGCTTCCTATACAAACATATGGGGATATTTCAAAGGGCCGTAACTTTAATTCTAAGGTGTGAATCAAAATTCCATCCGGTCAAACCTGTTACTTCAACCCATTCTGCGTGTCTGTATAAAAATTATGTCCGCAAGTGCTCCCAAATCCTCCATGAATTAGATTATTAAAGTTTTTTTGTTTTTTCCTACTTAGTGTATAACTACTTAGTGTTTAATTTTTTTTCTACTTAGTGTTTAACAAGGTGACCAAAACACTAAGCAGAAAAAATTGTCCAAAAACCACCACATAATCGAGCTGGGTGCATAGTGGAACCATACAATGCATCCTAAATTTCAATTTTGTAAAAAGTTGGTAAAGGTCGTCGCGTTTATGTGCGCGCGTGGCCCCGCCCCTCACGTAGCGCGTGGGCGGAAACATTGCAAACACATGGTTTCCCTGTACAAACATATGGGGAAACTTCAAAGGGCCGTAACTTTGATTCTAAGGCGTGAATCAAAATTCCTGAAGGTCAAATTTCTGCATTTGATCCATTCTGCACGCCGGTACAAAAATTATGTCCCCAGGTGCTCCCAATTCCCCCCTGAATTAATTAATTAAATTTTTTTTTTTTTTTTTTCAAGCTAGCGTGCACACTAAGCAGGAAAAAATTGTCCAGAAAACCACATAATACACCTAGGATGCACAGTAGAGCCATACAAAGCAAGTAAACAACCTAGGATGCACAGTAGAGCCATACAAAGCAAGCAAACAACCTATATTCCAATTTTGAAAATTTTTCTAAATAACGCACACCACGGGTATTCCCCGTTTTTCACGTAGCACGTGGGCGGAAAACATTGCAAACTCATGGCTTCCCTATACAAACATATGGGAAAACTTTAAAGGGCCATAACTTTAAGTCTAAGGCATGAATCAAAATTCTACGCCATCAATTTTTGTATTTCGAACCATTCTGCGTGCCCATGTAGAAATTATGTGCCCAAGTGCTCCCAGTTCCTCCACGAATTATTTCTTTTTTTTTTCTAGTTAGTGTGTAACTGCTTAGTGTTTAATTTTTTTTTTGTGTATAATAATTTCTGTCGTGAAATATACAGAGGTCACATGAATAGCAAAAAGTGCTAACAAAAACATGAGACCCGGCTTATAACTAGTGAGCAAAATATTAAGTAACTGATAACTATAGGTTCGATTTAAAAACATAAACGGAGGGTGAAGAGGTAGTACTGCAAGGCAGGGTGTTCCATTGTGCTATGGTCCTGGGGAAAAACGAATTTTGGAACTGAGAAGTTCTAGCCGCTATGTTTTGCAGCTGCAGAGCATGAGAAAACCTGTTGTTGTAGTTAATGATCCGATATTGGAGAGGTGCTTCAGGAAAGACAGTCAGATCGTTGACTATTAATTTTTGAACAAGTGACTCAACCTACATTGCTTACGCCTGACAGAAAGAGCAGGGATTTGACTCTGTATATACAATTGATTATGATCGGAAGACCAATTCTTGAGACATACACGTAAGGCAAATCTTTGTTTGGAGTCCTAGTAGTGAAAGATGGCCTAGATAGAACAGGTAAGAAAAATAAATAAAAAAAGGGAAAAATTGCATGCACTGGAAAGTGCCACCAGATGCACTTCCTGGATCTGCAACGCTTGTATGTACATGTTTTGGTCAGCTGGCTTATGGACTGCATTGTATTTTATTTCCATGGTCATGTTATACGTTTGCAAATCAGTGCCCTAAAATGTGCCCTTCCAGACTGAAGTGACTTACCCTGCCACAATTTCAGCTTGTTCTGGTGCTGATCAGGCCACTGCTGTGGGCTGCAAACGTGTTTAGAGAGCGTCATACCATAAGACAGGTTTTAATTGTGTAGTTTAATAATTGCGTTCTAGTCAAGTCAGGCCAAATTACGAATCCAATAATTGCGATGGACGACCCCATACCGTACTGTAGTATACGTGCACGTTTAAGTTTGCGAATCTATTAATTGCGAAACGTAGAAAAACTCGCAATTCGCAATTAATAGATCCTCGCAATTAAAACCCGACCTACAATAGTTCCCTTTTCTCCATGAAAGCACTATCCATAGGAGGACTCATGATAGTCAAGTTGGAAGTTGCTGCGCAACTGACACTCCAGGTTTGGTGCTGCCTACTAGCAATGGACATGATCTTTAGCCACTCTCCTAGTGGATTGTCGCCATGAATAGCTCCAGTGAAGCTGGTTCCAGGTGGGAGACTGCGTTTTTTGAGGTGTACTTCTCAATACATTACTATGGCGTGGTTCTAATTAGCGCTCACTTTTGACCACCTTCACGTTTATGACTTAATGCTGGAAAGGGTCTATTGAAAGTTGCCATATGCAGCTAAAAACTAGTTCATCTTTACAGCAGTTGTTTCTGCAAACTTAGTCTTGTTATTGGTATTACCCGCTTTTCAATTTTACACGCAGATAAGGGGGGTAAAAAGCTGGGAGGAGGTTAATATATTATTCGGGGGGAGCCTAAGCGAGTCCCTAATACACGAGAAACCGGAAGTGGTGTATATATATATATTTTTTATATATTTACTTGTTTGTGTGTGATCTTGCACGGCAATGACTCAATGCGCATGCTCAGACACCATGTGGTAGACGTTAACTGTGAAAGGTAATGGTCGTCATTAACGCAGCTCGAAGGTCAGATCCATGGAATCGTGGCAGTGCTGTGTGGCTCGAGCTCAAGGGCCTTAGGCGGATACAAATCTGCATCGTGGAGTGTGCTATAGGGTAACTTTCGACCTTATTCATCTCGAGTTGTAACCATGGCAGTGGCAGTCATTCATGGCTGGCACTGTTTTCAGTTGTACTATAGTTACCGGTAGAGTTGTACCTTTCTCCAGCTTAATACCGTACTCAAGGATGTCAGAATCATACCATGGCCAAACTGAGGAGAGCCTGTCTGCTCCAATTTGCTCATTAGGTTGTGCGCTTGGACTGCCCAGTTAGTGACTCAAAACCAAGGTACCGTAAACTCTGGTTATTAAGCACACCTCGCTATTAAGCGCACATTATTTATTAAGCGCATGCCCTCTTCTTGTCATAAGCTATTGTTTATTAAGCGCATGCGCTTAATAGGCGTGGCGTTCTATGAACCTGACCTTGACCGGCTGGAAAGTATTTGGAGTCAGGTATCTTTGGAGAAATGATGGCCACGAATAACGTTATCATGCAAGAAGATCGACAAATCACCAGCACTCGTCATCTTGAGTGGCAACTGTAAATGCTCAAGTGCTCGATCGGGCCATGCATCAATCACGTGCCCAAATGTTTGTGGGCGTGGCTATGTGTCATATAAGCGCATATCCTTTATTAAGCATATTCTGTCATTCCGTTTACCGCTATAAGCGCATACGCTTATTAACCAGAGTCTAATAACACTTCGATTACCTTTACAAATGAAAACCCTGGAGTACAGCTGATGCCACGAGCAAAGGCTCGCCCCGCCAGATGATATCATCTTCCTAGTACTCTCAAAGACCTGGTAGAAAGAGAATCAGGCTGACATTGCCGGGACTCCTACAACCAAGCCTGAGCGTTTTTACTAGTTTCTCAAATTCACCAAATTTTAGCCATAATTATACACAAAAATAGATCCACAGACTGAGACAGAGCTCTACTTGATTGTTTGTAATAATAAAAAAATTGGTGTCTCTAATATAATTGTTCAATTAAGATTTGACTAGCATACCCCAAGTCTTGCTCACTTCCCAAAACTTGAGATAAGGATTCACAAGTACACAGACATAAAGTCCATGCACTAACAGTTTTTTTATTTTGTTTAGACATGTTCAGTTTGTAGCTTCTGTCATTGCATTTGCACAACTAGACTTTCAAGCTCTCACTTTCCATAGGCTCCTCTTCTCACATTATGTGTTTTAATAAAGGGTTGCCCTTTGAGACCTGCACTCATAAATGTAAGAGACAGCTTAGTTTGACATCTAAACCGCTAGTAGCTTGATAGATTGACTCGATCGACAGTATCACGATATTCACGTGGCAATACGTTCCAATTAAAATAGGTGCCGCCTAAAAATAATTGATGTCCGGAAAGGCAGCTTAAATTAAAACTGAAAAAACAGCGGACTTACCTACCACTTGGATATCTTTCTGGAGCTAGAGACAACTATTGTGATGGCTGCAGTACCAGCAACTCGAGCGTGATTCAGCGATCGAGTGAAGTTTTCAAAAGGAAGTGAAACTAGAACCATATTTTTGTTGTTTTAGCTACTGACATATTCACTGCCACCAAATAGTACCAGTCAGTGTTAGCGCTTTTGCTCTGGCAAAATTTCCAGAACTGTTCTAATTGTAGCTCTTAGGTGCCTTTTGATCTGCTCATGAATTTTTTGGTTCTAATTGGAGGCGCCTTTGCGATCTGTGATTATTTTTTAGTGGCGCCTATAAAAACGCATGTACAAAGTATATGTATGTGTGTACTTCTAAAATAAGTGCCTGAGAATATAAATGCACCAGAAGCCATCTCAGGGAGTCTGAAACGCAAAACTTTCCTAAGGAAGCATGCCCTCAGACCCCTTAGAGCTTATATGCACATGGAAAATGGCCTTGCCCCCTCTCATTCATTCTCATACTTGCTTATTCCCCCCCCCCCCCCCCTTCAGAAACTTTCTAAATGCAGGCCTGTTGTATGTGTTTTGATGCCCATTTGCCACACACAGCTTAACGGTATAACCATGTTTCTGTTCGAGCTTTGTATTGCGTCATGCGTGATCATTCCACTTATGATATCACACCAAGCCGAATATTCAACAGCAAATGATCATCTGGCTGTGTTCCGTGCTCATAAAAGAGGGAGGGCGCATAACTGGGTACTTTTGATCCGTTTTTTATCATCGTAACATTCATTTTTGTTTCTTGATATCACCCTTTAATTGTACATTGTTTCAGGGTGCACTTGTGGAAGCTGTTATGAATGGATCATGGATGTTACTGGATGAGATAAATCTTGCCTCTGCTGAAACTTTACAGTGTTTAAGTAGCCTCCTTGAAGGGCCACAAGAATCTTTCCTTTTGCCAGAAAGAGCGTGAGAAAGGCCAATTAAGTTTTTTATAATAATATATTTATTTTGTTATATCTGCTAGTGAGATGGAAGCAGTTAGACGACATGAAAACTTTCGACTTTTTTGTTGTATGAATCCTGCAACTGACATTGGAAAAAAATCTCTTCCCTCGCCAATCAGAAACAGGTAAACTCAGCAGTACTAGCGTCTCTTGCACGTATATGCATGCATTGCCTATAATGACTTGAATAAAAACATATACATTGTATAAGGCGAAATTTACATACAGGAGAAGGTGTATGCGTGTGTGGAGGAGCACATGCAGGACCTAGGATTATACAGGCCGGCTAGTTGATTCTGTAATCTCATTAGTTCCAATATTATGGTACCTTTAGGGAATATGTTTATTCACCAGGTCTAGACCTCCTCAGTGTACTTAAGGCCAGGTTCTGAACTTTTAGCGTGCGCCCGACTAACGGTCTCTTATCACTAATGTTTGTGGTCAATTACAGGGTTGCATACAGCATTTTTTCTGGGGGGGGGGGGGGGGGGGGGGAGGAGGGGCGATCTCACGGATGACTTATGTATGTATATGCGCCGCTGCCATGCGTATATACTAGTAAATAAATCACACAATAATGCTGTGATAGCAAACGATTTCTTTTTATTTGTGTATGTAATCATTATTTGTGCTGTATATATTACATATATATTATTATGGAATTCTGGGGGGGGGGGGGGGGGGGGGGGAGATCCCAGTGCGCCCCCCCCCCTCTGTATGCAACCCTGAATTAGCGCTTGTACTGTGACGTCATATCGTATGGAGGACGTACAAGCCACAGCGTTGGGGCCACATAGCTACAGATTGGAGCTTAATATCTGGAGCAAAAGCCGTCCAGGGTTATTCCACCCAACATTTTGCAGGTCTGACAGCAAGAAGATTTCGAGGATCTGTCGGACGGATTACGAATAAGTCTATTTGTTTTAAACTTATATGCGGAAGATTAGGCCATCAGTACTCCAAAAATAGTGTCTACGTTGAATAAAACTTGATCAGAACGCTATTTTCATAATCCCTTCCGGTGAAGTTTAGATCACTGTCTTAGGCTTCTTACTTCATAGTTAAGGTCAGCTAAAAGTTGCTGCTTCATGCAAGGTTGGAACTCGCGATTTAGCAATCTAGAGGGCGTGGCTAAACGCCGTGCATCACGCTTAATTAGTTAATTGGTTGTAGTTGATTAATTAACATTAAGGTACTTGAGTTAATCTTTCATTCAAACACCATGATGACGCCTCTATCCTATAATCTAGAGGCAGTACCAGCCTTTGAATTATGCCTATTTCAGCAGTAGGTTCCAGTTGGCACCTGGCCTTAAGTACACTGAGCCCTCTCTCAATTTTTTTCATAGACTAGGGCTAATTTGAGTGCTTTATCCAACACATCTGGATGTTACTGAAGGAGGCGCTCCTGAATGTAACATATCGTTCAATCCTTCAGTATAGAATTGATCCCAAATAATCTCCAAATGATTTCCTAATGAGTTTCCATGCGCAATCATTTATAAATTGCGCATCGAATACTATCCCGTAACCTTAATGTAGGAATTATACAAGAGGAGTCAGACAAGCTTTTGTCCTGGAGGGCCGCCATTAAGCGAGTCACATGCCAACTGAGCAGTAACTTTTTTCGTTCGCTTTCTGTTCGTGTAACTCGATGGAGTTCAAATACTATACTTGGCCCTGTAGAGACTCGTAAACAATCGTTTCGTTTGTATATCGTTACATACAGGCTGTTTGCCTTGGCAAAACTGATGCAGAAAATTGCAATACTTATCCGCGCTTGCAGACGGACAGTGGCAGGTTTGCTTTTCATTTTTGTGGTCCACGGGGCAGCCACATCAGGAGAGCTACTTACCTGTGCCTTGACTTTGCAAAGAACATGGACAAAAATTGGAATATAATATTATTCATGTGAACTTTGACTGTGCGTGGGCGGAACACTATCCCGTAACCTTAAGTACTGTATTATATTGCATGCATACCACCATCCATCTATGTCTATCAGCATAGCTATTTAAGAAAACACATGACATTGGCACGCTTTGCATTGGTGACAGTGATAGTGACTGTGATGGGGCTTTGTTTTGTAGACCTGATCCATGACAGAAGACTTTGAGTGGTGTACTAGAAAGTTAGAGTCATATTGCACGACTGAAAGTTGCAATGGAGTAAAATGCATTCTTATACAGACTGCATTGAATGATGGTGCCTTTCAGAGCTGTTGAGGCTTTGTGTGACTCTGATAGACTATATTTGACAAATAGTGCACTGAAGGGACAATTTGCACCATCTACCTACTGCAAATCGCGAGTATTAACGCGAAAGTTTCATGGCACAAAATATTATTTTGGATGTGAATATTTATGGTACTCCTAACCGCAGACTTCGCATACAACAAGAAGGGGAAGGTTTCAATGATTTTGCGAGTGCCCTAACGAAGCAGGGAAGGGAGCACTCCCTGATCTAATGTTTTAATGCGGTTTAGTCGGAAACGCAAACGAACGTCGACTATTTCCACATGTAAACAGAGTCCAAATTTCTGCATCAATTTTCAAAGACCAGAGACTCGAACACACTGACTTCACTGTCATTTACGATAGTCCATCAATCGGAGCAGGGCCAAGTATAGTGCTTTTTCGCAAACTCGAAGGTGATGAATTGTCAGTGACATAGCCATGGTGGTGCTCAGTCGGCTCCCTCTGCTCTTAGCCTGGTTGACATTGTCCATAGAACAGCCTCATCCAGAACCTCTTTATCTACTCCAAACCATCATCTACTACAAAAAAACAGTGCTTAGATGACAATTAAAAGCTATCATTTCCTAAAATTTGGCCAATAACTTTAAGTTAGCTTGCTAGCTATGTTCAGAATGTTACGACATTGAAGAGTATGGGTTGCTGTGTATTAGGCATACAATATTTGCTCAATCAGACGCCGCTCTCAATTAGTTACCACACCTCCGAAAGTGCTGAACGAAATAGCCACCGCTCTCAAATACTATCCGTGCCACACGTGCTATTCGAAAGTACATTATATTAGCATGTGAACATGCCTCGCGACTTGTTCTCAATGGCAGGTGCAAGAAAAGGAATGATAAATACTTAGCAATCTTTTAGAACCTTCAACATCAGCAAAGGGGTCAGAATCTCCTAATTCAGTCAGCCATTTTTCTATGAATTGCCTCTCTGGCAGGTACTGGTATTAATAAACGATGCTCTCAAATAAATGCCGTGCAAACTCGGGTGATAAAATAAATAGTAGCCGTGGCGTCTGATCAAGCAAATTTAGTAAATAAATATTATATGAAGGAATAAATGACCTGTTATGTGTTTGGTAATACGGACTACGTGAATGGGATTGGAAACACTCATGTTAGCAATACGTTTACATAGAATATAGCTGTGCACTCCATGTTATAATTTAGGTTGATGGCTTTGCATTTATTAACCCTCGGCGCATGCGCCGTAGGGTTACAGTAGTCATTCTGTATGTCTGTCTGTCTGTAATCGAGCTAGCTGCTTGTACCTCCTTTATACGTTGAAAATCAGATATCATTAGGCTTTTCATTCTGATTTCAACATGCATTGTGTGGATTTTGTTGAAAACGCTTTGTTCAGAATTTCTGGCGACATAATATGCTGACCACCACGGCCTTCTTACCTTCTTGACCCGTTCACAATGGACAAAGGAGACAGCGATGGCTTCTTTTCAAGAAGACTAGTGTGTAGGAGTAGTGATATATATTTCTTGTAACTTGACGGAGTCATCAATGATCACGGTAGACTATCAACAACACTTCTTGGCTTGTACTTTCTTTGTGTGTAATAAAACTGCTGATCAAGCATATACGCACACGTGCATGCATATTGCGTAATTGTGTGCGTTCTTGTGGAGTGGTTACACTCACTGCTGCTAACATAGGCTGGCTGGACTAGTATACATTAGCTATAATATGTAGTTGCCAGCCCCTTCACCCAGACTCTTAAGGCTGGATAGCTTGCAAGCATACTGACTTTTGCACGCTACGATAGTCTGGCTAGCTAAGCTTATACATGTATGCATGCATGCATGCAGCGCTTGGACCCATATATGAGCAACTTGCAACGATAATATTGGACATGCAATAGCCGGCACCACAGTGTACATGTGGTACTGGATACAACATACCAGGGTTGTCATTAATTGCTGTGAGCTGGTGAATCTTGAACAACGCTGCATAACATTAACCTTATCCAGATCCCCAGCCCTAGCTAGCTATTGCCATGCAACGCACCAAGGGTTTTTGTGCTCGAGAGAGCTCAAAACATGATACAGAAATTAGTGTCAAAAAGTAGCTATGGGAAAGTACTTTGTGGGACTGTAGCTACCTTGAACTGTGTGTAGGCCACTTCCACAAAAGAGTGGTAAAGGCAATACCCCTTTATTGTCACAGCACTTGAGGCATGCACTCTCTTCTGTGAGCAAGCACACGCCAAAATCCGCCGTTTTCACTTCTTGGATTTTGTCTGTTTATAGCATTGTGCTGAGAGGCTTCAGAGATTCAACTCTGCTATTCTTTTTTTGGATAGAGATCGAATAAGCCATCGTCAAGCTTGAAGCTATTTCGCTGTTATCAGTCGATAAGTTCACTGCAGTCATAACTCTGGCCATTTTGGCTTAAATTGTCATAGCAACAGGGCTATGAACATTTCAACATGTCAAAGTTACAATACCTTACTCCTTTCCCCGTTTCCACCATAATGTCAGGTCTCTTGCTAAGTCACGGTAGAGCGGTGCCTATAAAATGCGAAAAGGAGTGGGGTTTAAGTTATAGTTATAGCACGGGGCCAGGGATTTATGGCAGTAAACCGACCCGAGTCCGAGGGCGTAGCCCGAGGACAAGGGCGGTTTACGTCGCCATAAATCCCTGGCAACCGTGCTGTAACTATTATATATCCCACCTGATTGGCTAAAAGTCACGCGCACCGTAGTCTACATGCATAGCAACAACCGTTCTAACCTAGCAACAACAGTTCTGAACAGAAAGAGAGTTGCACAGAAAACAAACCAGCAAAGAAACAGCCGATGACGGATGGCTTGAGTCGCGGAACCATGGCTAGTTGAATCAACCAGTGCTTCAGCTTTCCGTGAATAGAAGACAGTCAGGTAGCTTCGAAAACAAGTTTAGAATAGTTTCGTTTTTCACTTGAACAAACTCCGGCAATGGCTACTGAATGGATTTATGCTATCCAGGCTAGACTTGGACTACTAGCAGCTAGCACAGTTCAGTTGCCATTGCACTGTTGAACTTGCCACGTGGTAGAACTGTCAGATCGAGCGATAGCTAATTGGTTCCTGATTAGTGTCAATTAGTGCGCATGAGTTTCCGTGTCTGTGTAAACAATGTCTACTGTGTTGTATGGTGCCTTAGTGCTGTGCATACGCAAACGTACTAGATATGATGACATGACTGTTTGTGTGAACTAAAACAGTGGCTCTGGTTGGTCAAAATAATAGCAAGAGGGAGGAATATATGGATCATATATTCCCTTGTACCCCTCAGGGAGGGAATATATCACAGTTATACCCCACTTATTATAGTACAAGAGTATACATAGGTGGGATATATATCTTATTAGTTCCTATATATAATAGTGCAAATGGAGAAAGCACTATTATAGCGACGAAGAAACAGAAGTCGATGTCCAACTATAGGTTTATCATCGTTAGCTCTAGAGCTCCAGTGTCGCTGTGCTCTGAGCAATCACAAAATGATTGCCGTCTGTATCCATATTTAATACCTTTCCGCTCTTGTATGTTGTCCGAGATGTGATAGCCACACTCTTCAATGAATGTGGAAGAGTTGTCTCGAGCTTCTGCCGTGCCGTACTGCATGGCCGTTCGGTTGATTTAGAGTGGGTGAGAAAACTTGAAATTCAAGATGTTCGATGAATTAGGAAGGAAATAAATTACTTGCCGTTCGGGCTATAAGAATGTTTGAATAAGTTGAACGAGTACGGTAGCATTGCTAAATAGGTCCAATGTTCGGTGCAGTGCCCAAGGGCCCTTTTTCACGGAGGTACTGTAATCACTACAAAATTTGATTTTAGTGGCTTTCTCCAAATTTCTAGGCGTAGTGATATTATAGGAAATCAATCGAGAGTATGTATCAAATTTCGTGCACAGCACCATTCTTTGAACTGGATTGCTGTACAGTGAAATTAAAAACCATGAAAATTATTCAGGTATGTTTGGTTGCCACTTGTGGCAACATTTGATACGCCTGCTTTTAGCCAAAAGTGGCCAAAACTGGTAATACTCTCTGTAGCTGCCAAATTTGGCCAAAATAAAATTATCAATTTGAACAACCATTTGTGGCAATAAATTTATCATTTTTGGCAATAAATTGACCACACGCTAGAATTTACCGTTTTTGGCTAACTGCATACTGTCCAAGTTTGGAAATTAGTCGACCACATGCTGGAATTTACCGTTTTTGGTTAATCACGTAGTGCCCAATTTTGGCAATAAATTGATCACACGCTGGAATTTACCGTTTTTGGCTAATTGCATACTGTCCAAGTTTGGAAATTAGTCGACCACATGCTGGAATTTACCGTTTTTGGTTAATCACGTAGTGCCCAATTTTGGCAATAAATTGATCACATGCTGGAATTTACCGTTTTTGGCTAATTGCATACTGTCCAAGTTTGGAAATTAGTCGACCACATGCTGGAATTTACCGTTTTTGGCTAATTGCATACTGTCCAAGTTTGGAAATTAGTCGACCACATGCTGGAATTTATCGTTTTTGGTTAATCACGTAGTGCCCAATTTTGGCAATAAATTGATCACACGCTGGAATTTACCGTTTTTGGCTAATTGCATACTGTCCAATTTGGGAATAAATCGACCACATGCTGGAATTTACCATTTTTGGCTAATTGTGTACTGACCAATTTTGGGAATAAATCGACCACATGCTGGAATTTACCGTTTTTGGCCAATTGCGTACTGTCCAATTTTGGCAATAAATCGACCACACGCTGGACTTAATTTACCGTTTTTGGTTAATCACGTAGTGCCCAATTTTGGCAATAAATTGAGCATATGCTGGAACTAATCACATGCTGGGTAATTAGTTGACTTTAATTTTAATTTGATAATATTGCATTATTCAATAGATAAACCACTTATATCTAGCCTCTTAATTTTGTCCATGTTGTTTATTGCTAAGAAGTGTAAAAATAAAGTTTTCAGGTCTTGTGTATGCCAACTGTCCCTTGACCCTTTGCAATTTGGAGTTGGCTTGTTTGTTGACTTGCGAATTAATTAGTGAGAAATTTGAGGTTTTGTAGCTGTCCAAACAGTACCCCCTTGAGCAGCCAATATGCCCTCTCCAGTGAAATCTATCTACAAAAAATTGAGTACTTTTGTAGAGAAGAGGTTCGCGATTTAAGGCGTAATTGTGTAGCTTATAAGCGTTGTCGTAGATTATTGCATGCTCTTCGTGGTTGAGAAAATTGTGTGGTGAATATTTTGAACGGATGTTGGGGAGATTCACATTTTCTCATCACCTCAAAGCCGTAGCATACACCATGTGGGCAATAGATGGTAAATATCCCCGGTGTTAAGTGTGGATGGTCGTATGGCGCTTTTCTGCATGAATCGGCATCACTTGGTGACTTTGTCGGCATCATAATTTCCAGCTCCACGAACAAGAGTTAATGCTGCGCTAGGCTGTATTGGTAGATAGTGTCTAGCTGCACAATATGTCATGTTACATGCATGCACATGTGATGTGCACGTATAAAGTCAACTACTAACAAACCTGCAAATTTAAGGTCCTGTGGTTGGTCGGTAGTACACTTTCCTCCCTGGCAGTTGGATCGATGCTGAGAACTTACGTATGGTAACTGATGTACTTGCAAATTTTGCTCCACAGAATCCCGATTGTCCCACCTATGGATCATAGGCAGGTGTGTGATCAATACTGTAGATACAGAAAAATTAAATAAATCTTACTTGTGTCCATGAGAGCACATCCCTGAGTTGTGATTAGGAATCAAATGCATTGGGTAACACTGCTCTCCTGACTCCAGAGCATCATGTACTTTCTTCAAATCGTCAATGTTCCTGTAGGTCAAGCTTTGGATGTAGTTCATGACAAACTACTTAATAATTGGTGAATAACGATTGAACATCAAAACTTACCATTATTTCATCCCTATCCACCGTTTCTTCTGAGATCATTTCTGTGAAGTGTTTTGCTATAGGTCAAGCTTTGTATGTAGTTTATGACAAACTACTTGAGGATGAGACACTTGAGGACAGGACTCCTCTAACACCACAACAAATCACCAATCTCCTGCACACCTGTCTCCGAACAACCTACTTTCTCTATAAGGGCAGCTTCTATGAACAAACTGATGGAACGGCAATGGGATCTACTGTGTCCCCAGTGGTAGCCAACATCTTCATGGAACACATCGAAGAACTGGCCCTCACCACATTGCCACAACCTATCAGATTCTGGAGGAGATGTATGGACGACACCTTTTGTTTCCTGAAGAAGTCAACAGTTGAAGAAACATTGAAACATCTGAATACTATCAACCCTTCAATCCAGTTCACAGTGGAGCAAGAAACGAACAACCAACTCCCCTTCCTGGATGTCCTACTGATGAAGGATGATAATGACAAAAAGATCAAGACCACAGTGTACAGGAAGAAAACACATACCGACAGGTACCTCTCCTTCACTTCACACCACCCGGTTCAAGCAAAGAGAAGCACTGTGACAACATTACTGAAGCGTGCTAGAGATGTGACTTCAGACCGGCACCTACTGAAGAAGGAACTGGAACACCTGCTGGGAGTGATGTTGAATAATGAATACCCAATTGGCTTTCTAAAGAGGTGCAGGACCCTGAAATGAAAGGAGAAGAACAATGATGAAGAAGATAACCGCCAAAATACCATACGTCGAAGGATTAGGTGAGGAGATACGGAGGATCCTGAAAGACTACCTACAACATAAGAACAGTTTTCAAAACTATAGATACTTTAGGTAGGATCCTCACGAAAGTGAAAGACCCAACGCCCCCGGTAGAGAGACCTGGTGTCATCTACAAGATTAGATATATATGTGGCGATTTTTATGTGGATGAGACCAAGAGAACGTTAGCAACCAGGTTAAAGGAACACAAGGCTGCATGCAGACTCGGAGCATTTGAGAGATCCGCAGTTGCTGCATGAGCACGCATGGCAGGAGGGCCATGAGATTGATTGGAATGATGTGGAGATCCTCGACACAACTAGGGACTTACAGGAAAGGAAGGTGAAAGAATCTCTATACATCCGCCTGCTTGATGAACAGAGATGAAGGGAGGGAACTCCCACTGCTATGGCTGAGGACCCTCAGGAACGCAGAGAAGAAAGAGAGACTAAGACCTTGTCCCCCACGAACCCAGAGACCAAGCGTCAACCGACCGCTACCGGGAGTGACTCGGCGCCAAGCCCCCTCGGCTCCAGCCCAACGCACGCCTCATCCACCGGCGACGCCCCCACCATCAGTCAGGAGACCTACGCCCACCTTCAGGCGAGTGTCGACCACGCCCACAAGAGCGTTGGACACGCCCACCAGCTAACTGACTATATAAGAACTCTAGTCGGGTAGACATTGTACATTTGCATTCTTGCCCTGATGATGATCGCAGCATGGCGATCGAAACTGTTGGCATTATAAATTTTCATTATTGAAAGATAATGTCCGGGTTGGTGTAGCACGATCTAAATTGCTAGTTCTAGTATGGATCCCCAACCGAGAACTCAATCACTGAAAATATGTTTAATGTCACAATCATGGGAAATGTGGCTAGTATATATGCATGATCATCTATTAACAGTGCAAACATAGAGAGTACATTTACATACGATCTATGCACAAACAGTATCCTATTTGTCTCTTTGCTCTTAGCACATTACACATGCGCAGATGGTAGCGTATACAGGCCACATCCCTCACTGCATGTCAACAGCAGCTGCTCTGCTCACACTAAGAAGTGTGCAATGGTGACATTCTCACTCAGCTTGAACATGGCTATCGGATTATTGACAGGTATGACAAAGGATAGACCTCACCTTGCTTTGCTGGAGGCTTGGTGGTTGGCGCCTGCTCAGCAGGCCACACGTGGCACTTTGCGCTGCTCATTTAACAATGCTCTAGTTAGCTAGCACTATGGCCTGATGCATTACCATAGGTCAGGTTTTAGTTGCATGATTTAATAATTGTGAACTAGGCTTTTCAAGCTACATTGCAAATCTAATACCGTACCCTTGCGAAAGAGGGCCCACTATGGAATGTCGGCCCACCCCCCACTTTGGGCTCAATTTCCTGCTAAGGTCTAGCGTTTACTCGAATATGCGCCTATGTGTACAGTGCTACACAGCAAGAGAGTAGATTTTTACCACTGTATGGTTTTTGCAGTGTTTTGTGGTTAATCTTGCATGTATCTAGATTTGATTTGAGACCCAGTTAGGTCAATTAATGGATGGACTATCTACATATGCAGCAGAATATTGATATCACCTTCTATATGGCTTCAGCATGCAAAAATAGCCAAAAATTTCCGATTTTTATGTTAGGCACACTTCGCGGGACTGGATTATAGTTAAGAATCCAGATTTGAGATGAAGATAGATACCAACTAGATTCATCTTTGTGCCAAATAAAAAGTCTTGACTACAAAGAGTCACTGAGATATTGACCAAAACAGCCTAAAATATGGTCTATTTATGTTAGGCACAAATCTTGCATGAAAGTGTTAGTTAAGAGTCAATATTGTACTCAATGCATCCTTATGCATTAATAATCTTAGTGTATATGTGGAACTGCGAATGTTTTGCAGGAAACGCCCAATCCGTAAGCAAACGTTCCCGCCGACTGCTCGAGACGGGTTGGAGTCCGCTTTGATGACTTAGTACCCAACACACGTGTACAATAATGATGTTTTCATTGACCACGCCCACTGGCGATCTATGACCGAGAAGGCAGTGAGAACAGAGTTGTTAGTGTTGAACGCGTGGAGTGCTTCGCTTCTAAGGCGTCGAAGCGAGGTAAGATAGTAACAATAGGCAGCCCGAAAGCATTTTTAATGCTCCGAAGTTTTTTTATGGGGTTGACAGTCACCGCCTCACTAGGCGATCCGACAGTTGCTGGTATTAGCTATGTATAGTAATAGTGTGTAGAAGTAGACATACCAGAGCGATTCTCTACCTTCAGAAACTTACCTCATCTTGTCAATAACCTTCAATCTTGCGATTTTTGATTGTTTGTATTGCTATGTATTGTGCACGTGATACCAGACCAACGTCATTATTCGTCATAGCTTCTGTTACGGAGCAATCTTTCTTTGACACTTTGCACACTAATACTGCTGCTAAAAGTGATATTTTCTATTCATTATAGGTAATAATAAGTGTGCATGCAAAGTTAGAAAAAATCTACTCTTTTGCTGTGTAGCACTGTACTGTAGCTTCCCGTGAAAACGCAGCTCAAATGGCTGGCTTATGACGACTAATCTTCAAATAATCTATGTAATATCGATAAGTAACATGCTAAACAGCCATAAAACTAAGCCAGCTAGCTTTATGCCACGTTTCAGCACAAATAAACGATTGTATACGGCTAGCAATAGTAGCCACGCCCACTTGATATGGCTGCACTTAACGACACACAGTGAAGTATCGCGGCCGTCCTTGCTCTGGATTGGTAATCTTGCTTGAATAAGGCTGAAATCAATAGTAGCCGCTGCTACTATTCAAATTATGAAGCTAGCGTGGGTAACTTACCTGGGCACTCTTTCACGTATAAACGCGATACTGATACCTCGAATATCGGCCCACTCCCCAATCTTGGCCCAATGTAAGGCGCACCACCAATGGGCCCCCTTTCGTGATGGTACGGTAAATGCGTTTGATGCATGCGGCCGAGCCTCACCCCTCAATCTTTGTATCAGGGTGTGGCTAGCTAGGCTCAACATAAGGATGGGCATGGACTCACTGCTGGCTTCATGTTCCATCCTCTTCTCACTGCAAAGCTGCTGCCACTGTTTGATACACTTCTCGTAGCAACATTCGGCACTAGTTGTGTTTGGCTAGACGTTGGCATGTTAAGTCGATGGTCGAAAGTATTGACAGAGACTCATCTTGTCAACGTACAGCTGTTCGCTTGTCATCAACGTGGCATCATCACGTGACCAATGTTCTATAAATCAATTCATTGCGTATGCTTATTCCTGCGAATTAATTGATTCATAACCTCGCAATTCGCATTTAATAGATATCGCAATAAACACCCAACCTACAGTATGGCCACTCTTTGTGCACACAGCCCTACAGTTCTGACCAATTCTGAGCCTTGTAGTGCGGACTTTTCTCTCTGCGCATTCATATGATCATAGCAACTGGGTGCATACAAGATGTGGCCATACCCTCCTGACTGTATCAGAAAAGTGATCATCTGAAAAATATTTTCTATGGCAATGTTTCATTTGTGGGGGGGGTGCCCTGGGTTCCCCCCCCCCCCCCCCCCCCCCCCAAAATATTGAGAAAGTTTAATTAGTATGATCGGTATACAATGCTAAATAAACAAATACCAAGATTTAAATTAAGGTTTAAGAGTGACTCGTCGGTTTGATTGTTTGAAAATGTCTAATATCAAGTCTGTGCTCTATTTGGGAAAATTAATCTATGTGTACTAATTTCACACTTACTAAGTGGGGTATGTATTTGTCAAGCACAATCTGTCAACACTAATTTTTGATCAAAATAGGCCTAAGATACAATTTCAAAACTTACTTGATTCGGGGGGGGGGGGGGGGGGTGGTGGGTGGGTGTATCGACATGTAGTTTCGATCCCCCCCCCCAACAAAAAAAATCCTGTATGAAACCTTGTATTGTACTATAGATCAGGACATTTTCGTCGTTAAAACTTTTTTGTTGATAATCTTTCCCAACGAAAGTTTAAATATGCGAAATATTTTTGAATGTTAGTTAATACAGTGATGTATTACATACATTTGTGTATGCGACGAAAATTAGACTACGTGAAAATTTAACAAGCGCAATATTTTACTGGCAAAAATATCCCGACACGGTATGTATATTAATATATTCGTTATTGGCAATTATAGGTTTACTGAGATCTACGTTGAGGGCCTGCAACACTCTGAAGATCTACAATTGCTGATTCAACGTTACCTTGAACATTTTATGATAGATCTTTCAGTTATTAATGGAATCATCAGGTCCCTTTTTATTGCAGTGTGGTATACATGTAGGTATATATTCATAATATTTTGTTTGTTGTATAGATTTTATAGAGAAATAAATGATTTGGCTCAAAATAAACTTCAAGATGGAACAGGAAGACGACCACAATACAGGTACCATGGCAGGTCTAACATTATTATTGTGTATACTTCTTGTACTTCTCCAGTCTCCGTAATTTGTGTCGAGCTCTGCAATTTGCACAAGATTATGGTGATAATGATGTGCTGAGATGTCTTTATGAGGTAACTAATTTAGTGGCTCATTGCTACAATCCAACACCTGCTATATCCACCAGTGATGCGTCCACCAGTGGTTAGGTTTCTTATGCACATAAGATCATTGGACCTACCCACTTGCTATATAACTGACTACTAATTTTAACTACTCTGCTCATTTTGTTTTGTACACCTTGTGGACACACCTAAAGTGCAGACATCTGCAACGAACACTACCTGATCCAGAATGCCATCTCCATCAACTTAAATACAATTGGCATTCTTGAATGCTGCAACCTCACTATTAGGCTGCCACCCCTGGCACCCCAACAGTATCAAATTCGCCCTTATAATGCAAGTTATGTACATTTGCTTGTAGAACAAATAACAAGAAAGCTGTTGTGCTGCAAGTGGGCCAGAACTCTGCCTGGAGTAGCTTCCATGTGCTTCATTTGTAATGTCACAGATCAAATTAGAGCTCTGTAGAACACATACTCTGCGCGCACAATGTGCAATCTATAGATCTACTTGTGTGTGTGTATGGGGGAAAAAGGTAGAAATGCTGCTTGGTTGTATATAAGGCTCCCGGTGATATCGGCAAAAAAACCACTGACTTTCTTAGGTATCTTACATTCTGATTCGATAGGGCTTGCATTCCAGTCTGCTGATAGCTAGCAGCCAAGTGTAATACCGTAGGTCAGGTTTGAATGCGAGATTCTTTTGATTGTGAATTGCGAGTTTTTATACAAGATGCAATCAAAATTATCATAGGAAAACGAGTATGCAATGAAAAATATTGCATGTGATCACACCCCTTTGCTCAAGTGCGTGTGCTCAGGAAACCTTCTCGTGATTGATATGCTTACATGCATTTACGTACAGCTGTCGATCGTTGAGAATAAGTCTTCAATTCTTCAGGCCAACAGTCAACCTGCCAATATACCTCACCATGTTTTGGCTACTTGGATGGAGAGCACCCTACACACCCAAGGCCATTTGCAATGAGCACCATTGGTGCTAAACCCTCGGCGCTGTGAGATTTATTGCAGTAGTGCCTAGTCCAAATTTGCAAGCTAAGTTCTGTTGCTGTTGTGGAGAGTAACTAGAACCACAAGAATGCATTACTGATTGCTCGGTATTACGTAATAGTACCACATGCATGCCAGATCAGCAGATCTAGTACAAAGTAAAGCCAAGAAGTGTAGTTAATAGCCTACTGTGACTAGTGATGAGTCAGTCGAGTTATAAGAACTATTGCTTGAGCTACACACTAATCTTCTTGAAATGAAGCATCTACTGTCCCTTTCATTGAGCGAGAGCTCGACAAGAAGCGAAGAAGGTCGTGGTGGTCAGAAAATGTTGCCATATCTTTTGAACAAGCATTTTCAACGAAATCCACACAATGCATGCATTGTATCTACCACGAAAAGCCTAATGACACCTTGTTTTCAACATATTAAACGGCAGCTAGTGCTGTAACAAACACACACACTCACTCACTCACTCACTCGCACACAGAACGACTACTGTAACCCTCATGCATGCGCCGAGGGTTAACAATGTACCAGTTGTAGCTATATGCACAGATGACAATTGGCATGATCACGCCTCGATCTACTTCGCCACCAACAGCTGACTGATTGCAGTAGAGTCACAAATTTTGTGTAAGTTGCTTCGATACGTAACGGAAGAAAGACCGTCTTCTCTAACTAGTGGTCGAATGCTATCACAATCTCAATTGTACCGTATTTTCTTGCTATTAAAATCAATGTATGCACTTGTACCTCCACAGTAAGAAAACCTAATAGGGACATGCACCCAAGAGCGAGGTACAAGTGAGTACGTCCAAGAACACATGAGTATTAATATCATTTAAGGGATGTGGCCATTCAATCAATTGTTCGCATTGTTGCATTCCACCCAGGGTGTTCTCCACTTGAAAAGCCACCGTGATTTCGAAAATCTCAAAAATGCTGGAACCCAGTGCTAGCAAGCAAGTGTGTAGGTTTCGAGGTCAAGGGTCACATGTGCTTATACGTGAAATGCACCTGATATTGAGTGCTTAGGCCAGCAAAATGACATACATTTACAATAGTGTCCCAGGTAAGCACCCCTGGACACTTAAACATAATTCGCTGTAGCTTAGGCGTTTACCTGGGAGTGGGCGTTTGCCTTGGACACTACGAGTGAATATGCACCTAATAATAAAAAAGTTTATTGCTACTAACTCTGCGCTCTGTTTGGCACATGGTAAGTATCCAGTACGCTGGATAAGTGACCAGCTAGGTCATGAAAGCTTGAGAGTAATGGTGGTACCTACCATGGATACTCTGATGTAAAATTGGAATTATGTTCAGTTTATTACAACTCAATTTAATTATTGTAGGGTTTTTCTGTTAGTTACCTGACTGAGCTCCATTGTGATTACCATCCATTGATATTGTCAACGATAAAGACGTGTCTTGATATATCTGAAAAAACTCTCTCGTATTGTCTCCCAAGACCTGGTGGCAAGTGTGTTCTTGTAGAGGGATTTTGGCTGAAGTGTGGGAATGAACCTCTTCATGATATTGGCGATTATATTGTGACAAACAGTGTGAGGAAGAATTTGAAGAACTTAGCACGAGTTGTGTCTGCAAGGTAATCAATAGATTTAAGTTTTTAAGCATGTATGTAATAGCAGGAGCATATGAGCCGCCCGAAGGGCGGCGAAGGAGCGTCCGACTGCGTATCAGATGTGTTAGGCGAAGTTCATTAGCAATGCTTGACCTTATATGGAGTGGCCAGCTGCAGGGTATTTCCATTGGTTAAGCTCCATAGTGATAGCACCGCCCGTAGTGCACAGTCTACAACCACACTACAGACTAAGTCAATTAGCTAGTACAGTGTGGCTTGTACAAAAGTAATCTGCTATGCACCGCACCAGCTGCACGTTCCAAATAAGGAAGTGTAGCCTTAAGGACTTCGCCTAACACATAGTACAGCCAACCCTACGGTAGTCGGACGCTCCTTCCCCGCCCTTCGGGCGGCTCATATGCTCCTGGTAATAGTTATATCACGGGCATGAGGGATATATGGTATTTATTGCATTAAAACATGAGGGCGCAAAGCGGCCCGAGGACTGAATGCAATAAATGCAGCTATTTTATATCCTGTGGGCATGATATGCATAGAGCACTAGAAAATAAAGAAAAGATGAACTCGTCTTACTCGAACCAGCCACACAATGCCGCTCTCCGAGACAAAGTCTCCAATATCCATTGAACTTCTGATTGTCTCATGACCTAGGGATGTGATCAAATCGATGATGAACTACCATTGTTAGCATAACTAACATTGTTAAGTTCAGAAGCCGATAAACGAAACTCGAGCTGTTGGTGCCTATCCTAGAAACAATGCAACATGTGAAAGAGGTTACTCAATAAGCTTACCTTGGTAATGCATGTAGCTACTGTCTGTCTTAGTGGACTCGCGTTCAATCGACGACTCCATCCATATCTTCTAATCATTTACTCATAGTTGCCAAGTGTCCCGGTTTGGCCGGGACAGTCCCGGTTTTTGGCCCTGTGTCCCGGTTTACCTGATTTTGCAGCATTGTCCCGGAATCCAGCTCAATTGCACAAATGGAGGTGTGGCACAAGCATAAACTCAGTACACTATCGAATTTCAGTTCGTATATCTCGATGTTTAGTGAGTGTGGCAGTACATAATCACCCGAAAGTGGGTGTGGTCATCGGAAAGTGGGCGTGGTCAATAAATTTTCGCGCGCGTTAATTCTATATTAAACATTGTCCTGGTCTCTCCTCTCATAAACTTGGCAACTATGTTTACTGCTTCAATCTTCTACCATTCTGCCGCTGTTAATCCATTGATGAAACTGATTTACTCACATGAGATCAACTTTTGTGACATCAACTCCCACGTAATCAATTCTTATAAGAGCAACTTTTCGTGAAGTCAACTATCAGGAAATCAACTTCCATAGAACTAACTGCTTTTAAATCAACTCAGAAAAATAAGGGAAATAATTATAGGCACATAGCTTAAAGCACATCCGTAGAGTTCTGCTCTTGGCTAAGTGCCTCAAATTGGTCATCGTAGGTGGAGGTGCTCTCATCTCTGGCCCTTTCCTCATTCATGCCATAGCTAGTTGAGTGGTGGTCTGAGTTGGGTTTGGTGGGTCCCTCTGAAGTGGCTCTTGCTAGAAATCATGGCAGCCTTGCGGTTTTGGCATCTCCAGAATTGGAAGCCATTTGCACTATCCCTTACCTTCGTATAGATATACCCCTCAAAATGAAGGGTCAAGCTTTCCTTCTCGGTTGGTATCGAGAAACTGAGCCATTGCAGAAAATGATACTCAGGATGTCACTGGCTTATATAGAAAAAGCTCACTACTCAATACCCGTCGATATATATTGACCTTTGGCAAGCACTAATTGCTCAAAGACAAGGTCAAAATAGAACTACTCAATACTTGTTGATCCATATTGACCTTTGGCAAGCATTAATTACTCAAAGACAAGGTCAAAATAGAAAAGCTCACTACTCAATACCTGAGGATATACCGTATAGCGGGAAATTTTCAAGGGAGAAAACTTTCGTGGATCGGCATAACTGGTCGCATAATGGGTGTGGCATGCCTAGAATTTCGTGGAGAAAACTTTCGTGGATGGCGGAAAAATCACGAAATTCGTGAAGGTTTTCTCCCTCGAAAGTTTCCCGCTATACGGTATGTTGACCTCCACACGCAGTCGCTAGTGCAGCTGCAGGTGCTAACGATGTCTGGGTATCGGTTCTTTGCCAAAGCTTCGAATTCTTCACCAACGGCAGCAGTCCAAATACTCTAGTAGACTCATGGTAGCCTCTCACCATCGCTTCAATCGACAAGATGCCATTGTCAAGCAATCGGGCGTGGCCTAGCTAGCGTTGCGAGCTGCGCATGCGCGCAATCTTCCACTGCAAGCATACGAAATTAAAAAATACAAAAATTTATTCTAAGGGCGCTTTGGTCAGTCATACGAAAATTAGCACCAACGAAAATTTCCCGCTATACGGTATGCCCTTTCTATTAAGCGCACACTCACTGTTACGCACATACTGTTTATTAAGTGCCTAGTTTCTTGTTGTCAATTGTTCTAAGCGCATGCGCTTAACAACCAGTTTCTGCGATAGTCTCACCTGAGGCACGCTTTGTGGTTGATGCAATAAGATTTTGCTGTTAGTGTAATGTGACTTTTCAGTTAGTACATTATGGCATATATTCCATTTAGCAACAACATAGAAATGGGATATAAGTACAGTACAACCTCGATTATCCCAGACCCCTTTGTCCACCGGCTGATATCGCTGCCATACCGGATAAGTGAAATGTCCGGATAACTGAAATGCCTACATTTCTCGCCTGGTTTATGATACCTAGCCTATAAACGATGCCTATACAGTATGATCATGGCCAGCAGTGTTCAGAAAAGTGCTTTGGTCGGTCAATTTTGGCCAAGGCAAGCCTGTAGAGTCCATAGCTCATCGCTGAATCTATAACCACACCCACAAAAGATCATCGGTCACGCCTTCTGCGCATGCGTGGTAATGTATTTTTAGGTCTCTGGCTTGTCCGGATAATCGAGGTTGCACTGTACTTCTAACTCGTAGCAAGAAGGAGGGATACCGTAAAGTCTGGTTAATAAGTGCATGCGCTTATCACTCTCGGTCATAAGGAAATATGCGTCTATTAGACGATGTGCACTTAATAGAGAGTGAAGTTTTGACCCCACCCGCTGCCAGCACGTTCAAGCTTTTAATCACAAAGCTGGTCAGTTATGAACATAACTCTTGGAATAAATGGGTGTTTCAAAACGGCACTTAGTCTTTAATTAGAATTTACGGTACGGTTGTAATTTCAATTACACATAGCAACACCAACTCATTAGCAACCTCAGTGGTTGCTATATATACTACCAGAGTATTTTGCCATAGAAGACAATAATAACTAGCAAACCAAGTCTCCTGATTCACCCCAGACCCAGTGTGAAAATATAGAACTGTTTTTATTGTAGTGTGCATAGGTACAACAGTTGCCACCCTGAACAACACTTTCACAATGGTCATGTTTGACAGCCTACAGCGCATCTGCTGAAGTATTCCTGGCTTCTTTTCCACTTCTAGCAGGTAGCTGAAGGCTTAGCAACTCCAGAAGTACCATGAATCACTTTACACTTATTTTTTTACATGTGAATATCAAGGTCCAAAATTCTTGAATAATCAGTATCATACACACACTGAAATAAGCTAATCACAGATTCAGCAGCATCATCAGACACCAAAGAAGTCCCTGGGGCTCTGCAAAGGTGCTGTGAAATGAACTTCTGCCTAGCCAGGGCTAATACAGTCCTGCTCAGTGTGTGCGAATGTACTATAGCACCTGGCATACAATGTCCTATATATATATTGTACACTGGTTGGTCACGATATGAGAGAAAGAGGCACAGGGATGAAGAGAAGAGTGGAGGGAGAGAGAGAGAGAAAGAGAGAGAGGGGGGGGGGGGGAGGGAGGGGATATACATGCATTTGCATGCTCACTATATGCATCGACTATATAATATTATAATATTATTATACAGGCAAGCACACGGCGAGTATAAACCCCACAATACCTTTCTGAGATCTGAAATACAGTATTTGAAGGCTATCTCAGTGCTATTTAATCAACTATGTCATTTATCATTTAAACCTACTTTGATACTGGGCTTACCGCTCACATATTCGTCCAGGAACCATAGATAATGCTTGGAATATCACTAATTTTCGATCAAGTAAAACACTAACTACCGTACTCGCTCTAATTATTCGAAAGGCCAAATGAATCACTTAAACTTGCCGTTCGGGCTATTAGAATGTTCAAATAATTAGAGAAAATATGGTAAAACATAAGTATGAACTTAAACTATGGCTTACGGGTAACTTCAGTCATGCCACTCATAAACTCGCCTTGGCAGGAAAGCTTCACAAGAGCCAGCATAGGCTGTCTAAGAGACCCATCACAAAAAGATTAGTGTGCACACGGAGCCATAACTCGATGTAGGAATGTCGTAGAAGAGTCAACCTTGGACCACTAAACTCGACTGGAGCTGCTCCATCTTGCTATGCTGTGGATAGCCACGTGTTTTTAACGATATTCACAGCATACCAGTGCAAAGTGCATAGAGTGGTTGCTAGGAAAGTGCATCCTGGTTGCTACATGTAGGAAAAAATTGTGCGTGGGCGACTAAGTGCCCGGAAGTTCCATACGTTGAAACACCTGTGAATTAGCTCTATTATAGTTCATAGGAGTATGATTGGAAGCCATCACTAGAAGAAGCCATTGAAAAAGAAAAATAGCCAACTTCTTTAGCGAGACTTGCTTCGAAGTCAATGTCAATAGTCTGAACTCTTCGCAGTGGAATATCACAGTGTTGAGTATAACAGATCTTGTGCAGCTGGCAATCCAAAGATAGGCTGGTAAACTAGTTTAGTGATGTAGAGCATGGAAAACTCTTGATTGAACGTTGAGTTTACTGTCACCTTTATTGGGCGCATGCGCTTATTAGACAATACTGAACAACAGAAAGGAAGCATGCGCTTATTAAAAAATATGCACTTAAGCATGTGCACTTATTAACCAGACTTTATGGTATCCTTTGTAAAACGTGCACCTAATATGTAATGTAAACCGCTTATGCGATATTACCATAGTGTTCCAGGCAAGCACCCACTCCCGGGAAAGTGCCCATGTTCCGCATTTCAAGGGTCAATGTAGCAGCTTTATACAAACGTATGGAAATTATATCCCAGATAAGCACCCATGACCCAGGACACTACAGTATATCCTACAAGTATAAAAAACAATTGAATAACATTGAAGGATGAAGTAGGAAAGGCAGTGCCAAAAATATACAAACAAGATTTGTAGGGATAACATATCACATCCACTATACATCCCTACGCTTGCTTTTCTCGATAATTGATATCATACACTTCTGATTCAGTATGTAAAGTGTTGCTATGTGTAGGTTATATCGCGAGGTAGAGGTCTCTACGCGATTTACACACTGAGGACCAGAGGCCCAGAGGCCCGAGGCTGTGTAAATCGCGAAAGGACCGATACTCGAGTGATATAACCGACTTGTGCCATGGCAGTTAACCAATCAGTGTCAAGTACCCGGTTGGATACACGTACTTACCTAGCAACGATCACTGCGCGTACTTAGCTACATAGCAACGATTCTTCTTTCTATTCTCTGCACCAAACGCTTGCAATGGAAGACGAACTCGATGCCATTCTCGCTCAATACAGCAACTTTGACCTTCAACTTGAACTGGATGATTTTGGCTCCACCTTCTTGAATTTCGACCCCGTACCCGGCTCTAGTACATCCGTTCAAACGCAGGAACTCTCCCACCCAGAAACGACCGCTCAACTAACCGTATCTACCAGCTCCTCCCGTTTTGCGCCACTTACCTAAGTAGAGCAAACTAAAGCTATTGCGGTTCCATCTAACACCAGAAAGAACACTAGTTGGTCTGTGAACATTTCGAAAGAGTGGAGTCAACACAGGCGTCAGACATGCTTCTTTTACAGAGTGGCCGGTTCATTTGTTCATTGCACAGCCACAGGAGCTAGACCATTGGCTAAGCAAGTTTGTGTTGGAGATACGAAAGGCAAACGGAGAGCCTTATCCTCCCAACACTCTCTATGGTATCTGCTGTGGCCTTCTGCGATTTATTAGAGAAAGAAGACCTGAAATCAATATCTTCAAAGACCCACAGTTCGCTGGGTTCCAAATAACTTTAGATGCTGAGATGAAGAGGTTGCTTTCCATGGGTCTAGGAGTAAGAAAAAGCAGGCAGAACCTATCTCGATCCAGGAAGATCTTTTTTTGGGAAAAGGGATGCTTGGGAGATCATGATCCCCATACACTGCTTGATACCATGCTTTTTCTTTGTGGTATACACTTTGCTCTTCATGGTGGATAGGAACACCGCAGCCTTCAGTTTCAAATCCAGCATGATGAAGACAGAAGTGAGTGTCTAGTCTACACCAAGAATACTTCCAAGAACCATCAAGGAGGCTATTCGCACAAAAAGTGAAACCCAAGCAGGTTACGTACTATCCAAACACAACAGATCCCCAGTGTTGCCTTTTGAGGCTGTTTCAAGCGTATGTCAGACATAGAATGCGATGACACATTTTACCTCTCTCCTTTGAGGAAACTAAAAGATGTGTGGTACTCAAAAGTACCAGTTGGGCACAATACTTTGTCCAAGACAGCTGGTCGGCTGTGCAAAAAGGCAGATATGTATAGGTTACATCACAAGGTGAAGGTCTCTACGGGATTTACACACCGAGGGCCGGAGGCCCGAGGCTGTGTAAATCACGTAGAGACCGAACCGAGTGATGTAACCGACTTGTACCATGGGTTACGTGGTCCTGACAACGTATCTATGGCCTAGCAACTACAGTGCCGGCCATAAAAGGCTCGAGCACGTACCTAGCAACAGTTCAAACCATCGTCGTCGATCAAGTCGACGCTGGACATCGATGCATAGTGAGCCCACGCCGTTTTCTGTCCAGCTCGAGCTTCTTCCTTGACATTCAGAACCACAATATTATCGTCGCTGCATACAAAAGGCCGGCCATGTCATCGTTGTCTTGATTTCAACTTGAGGTAGTCCGAGTGCATCTCAGTTTTTACTACTGCTGACTTGGCAATCATTCGCTCCACCCATTCAATCAACTCAGTAAGACCTGCCCACTAATCATCTGCATACAGTACTCTGCATAGCACTAGAGCTCTGTACTTTGTCTCTTCCACTAACAAAAGATGCTGTAACTACCCTAGCAGGCATGGTCATGTAAAATTTCATAGCCTCAGAGGTAGGTGTCTATTTTATTTAGACACCTCCTATAAATCAATCTGATTGGTCAGTATGTTACAACTGTGGTACAACTCTGATTACAAAACAAACAATTCGCTCCATGTGACCTCAGCAACACACTTGTTTCAAAGTGGAGCAGACGAGTAATTGATAATGGTACACACTGGACTCGGAAGTGTTGATGGTGTCCGCACATACTCGAGAGCGAGTGAGGAGCAGAAAAAATCACTATCCACAGTCTTGAATTCCGCATCCAATGGTGTGGATTTTTGCCTGCCATTCTTAGCAACTTGGCATGTCCAAGACACGTATAGATGACATATTTGCGATCACTACTGGTAACTAGACGTATCTTTGTGCCCTCCTATAGTGATACGGACTATACAAGAAAAGTGATCGTCCGAAAATATTCTACGTTGTATATAGTGCTGCAGAGCAAGAAAGCAAAACTTTTGATTTTCATTTGTAAGCAGGCTTATTATCCCAAAATTAGTCAAAATTTTATGTTGCTATTTTGGTTAATAGAAAGTCATTTCAGACTAAACAATTCTTCACGATTTTCCCCATAGAATTCAATGTAGAAAGTATGCAGGTATAGCTAGCTTTTCTTTGCAAATTTTGACTTCTACTGCAAATATCTCGAGAATGCAAGCTCATATCTAGACTTCCTATTTGGTATCATGGTATGCCACTACAGCCTCTACATGTACCTAAAATGTGGACTCTCAACAGGGAGTGGAAGTATAGCGATTCTTATGCCAAATGTTTTTGACTATTTTAATTTAAATTTTAGCAAATTTTTGCAAGTTTCTCCTGGAATTAACAGCTCTAGTTCAGGAATAAGTTCTGTAGCTGTTTAAGAATATGCTGTCGATTAGTACCTAATTACTGTATAATAATATGTTCTAATATAGGCACCATTTGAAACCTGTGCAATTTTTTTCGGTTCTAATTTAAGGTGCCTTTCTGTACATCAATTATTTTTAGGCAGCGCCTATTTAATTGGAACGTATTGCCATGTGCAATATCGCAATACTGCCTACTACAGTACTGTACTCTATCATTTAGATGTCAAACTAAGCTGTCTCTTACGTTTATAAAAACTAAGCTGTGTCTTACATTTATAATTAATATGGGCACTTACCTACTGCTTTGATGTCTTTCTGGAGTTAGAGACAACCATTCTGATGGCTATGGTACCGGCAACTCGAGCATGATTCAGCGATCAAAGTGAAGTTTTCAAAAAGTATTGAAACTAGAACCATATTTTTGTTGTTTTTGCCACTGTCATATTCACTGCCATTAAATAGCACCAGTTAGAGATAGCGCTTGTGCTCTGGTAAAACTTCCAGAACCATTCTAATTGTTGCTCTTGGGCGCCCTTTGACCTGCTCATGAATTTTTCGGTTCTAATTGTAGGCACCTGCACGATCTGTAATTATTTTTTAGGAGTGCCTATATTATCAAGTATACGGTACTATGTGTTTTGGCTTAGACATGTCAGATAGTGATGATAATATTATGCTTTTTAGACGTTACCCAGTTTTACTTCAAGGACCAACATCTGCTGGAAAGACCAGTTTGATTCAATATCTTGCAAATCTAGCTGGACAGAAGTGTGTTCGAATAAATAATCATGAACACACTGATCTACAGGAGTATGTTGGCACATATGCTGCAGGTTCTGATGGTCAGCTTGTATTTCAAGAAGGTACAATCATACTTGTTGGCTGTTATATTAATTTGATTTTTAATCTGTAATGAGTAGGTATACTAGTGACTGCCATGAGAAATGGATATTGGCTAATTCTTGATGAACTTAATCTTGCTCCAACTGAAGTACTGGAAGCATTAAATAGGGTATGGGACTATCAGAAGAGTAGAAGCAGTATAAATGTGTTCATGGTATATTTATGCAGGTTTTAGATGACAATAGAGAGCTATTCATTCCAGAAACACAACAACTGGTGAAGGCACATGATCAGTTTCTGTTGTTTGGTACTCAAAATCCCCCTGGAAGCTATGGTGGTAGAAAGGTATTAGTTTAAAACTCTCTACGTATTACGTTACAAAAGTGAAACTATCTCAAGAATAGACAATTTCAAAACATCTAACCTTGACCATCTTGTTCTACGAGGTATTTTACCCCTAGAAAGTCTATCAATATTCACCGAAAGGGTCGTTTACATATAGAACCCAAGCGTAGCAGAAAATGTGTTTTCTCCTTTGTTCTTGCAATATTGTAACTTCTCAGCACCACATTAACATCTTGAGCTACTTTAATATCGTTCAATTCAGTTTCCAACACGATCGTGCAAAGCCCAGCCATTAAATTTTGTCAAGTATAGGGCCACGGTTACTACTATGCATGTACCCATAGCCTAAAATATAGTCTATTTACGTTAGGCACAGAATCTGTATGAAAGTTTTATTTTTAAAAGTCAACATGTGCATGTCTTAATCTTGTGACTAAGTCAATCTGTTAGCTCGCTGGAGAAATTCGTAATAGTCTTGCAGCTTCATTCGCAAGATCTCCCAAGAGAAAACACTTAGAATTGTGTCCTTTTGGAAAGCACCTGTGGACAATATCAACTTCTGAATGTCGATCCTTGTGTTCCACCATATTATGTAACTTTTGATCCTAATTCTTCCCCACCGTCATTTTGAAGTTTGGTCGTGGTTGAAGTTTAGTCATGGCTAGGGCCATAGCCAGCTGTGCCAGTGAGCTGCTTTGTATCATTCCCAGTCTATCAATGCCAAGAAACAAAAGTTGTTTAGCTTGGGTCCAGTGGCTTCTGGTCATCTCCTGCTCGTGCATACGCACACACACACGGAAGTTGTAACCTTAGAATAATGATGCCATTTCTAGGTAATGTCTCGTGCATTTCGAAATCGATTTGTTGAGCTTCATTTTGAGGATATTCCTCCTAATGAGTTGGAGGTTATACTGCAGCGGAAGTGTCAGTTGCCTCCTTCATACTCCAGAAAAATGGTTGCTGTAATGAGAGATTTACAGGTATAGTGTGATGTAAAACTTTACGTTTAATAATATTATGTCTCTAATGTATTGTAGCTTAGACGCTCAGTGTCTGGAATATTTTGTGGCAAGTATGGACTTGTTACACTTCGAGATCTATTTCGTTGGGCAGAGCGTTATAGAAGAGCAACAGTTCAGCAGGAGTATTATGACTGGGAACAGCATCTTGCAGAGGATGGTGTGTTACTCAAGTATATACGTTTTTGTAGTGTTTTATCTTTTATTTCTCTTTAGGATTCATGCTACTTGGAGGAAGGTTACGTGATATTAGTGAATGTCAACTCATATCGGAAGTGATAAATAAACATTTTAAACGTGATGTCAGTGTTGAGCAGTTGTTTGGTTTTGATGGTAGTCAGGGGGGTGTAACAACTAGGAAGATACTGGAATTACTTCACTCCCATTCACTTGATGAATTTTCTCACTTGGTTTGGACTAATGAACTTGTGCAGATGGCTGTTTTGGTATATAGGGCTGTCCAGTTTAATGAACCAGTATTACTGGTAGGAAATACTGGGTATGTTTTTATATGTATTGATGGAATATGACAAAAGAGTATATTTAATGCAGATGTGGAAAGACAACCGTCTGTCAGTTTTTAGCACATTTGTTGCGAAAAGATTTATTTTCAATCAACTGCCACCTGCATACTGAGGCAGCTGACTTTTTGGGAGGACTCAGACCAGTGAGAAAACCATCTCAAGAGGTGTGTTGATGCTGACTCTATTAGTTATCCAGTGAAATTTCTGACAGCAGACCCTCTGAAAGGCGGACAGCCTGTTCACACGTACTGAATAAGTACCATGCGCCCAATTGTTTGCCCTACTCACACTCAAAGAAATGAACCCCTCAAAAGGGTAGTAAAAGTTGTTGACAGAGAATGATGATGGCACGAATTTTTAAAGTTTGCTTCTAGGATACTGGAGGTTGGGTTTTAATTGCGAGTATCTTGCAGTTTTTATACGTTTTGCAATTAATAGATTCGCAAACGTAAACGTGCACGTATACTCTACAGTACGGTACGGGGTCGTCTATCGCAATTATTGGATTCGCAATTTGGCCTGACTTGACTACAACGCAATTATTAAACTACGGAATTAAAATCCATCCTACGGTATTATATGTTGTATTCGATGCCACAAAAATTACTACCTAAGAATTGTAATTTGAGCAGTCCTTAAATTTTCGTCGGCACAAGTTTTGGAGGTTGATCTTCAGTCATGCTGGTCAGGCTTTCATTTAGGATTTTCGTCAAGGGGGGGGGGGCAAATGCGACAGTTGTGGAGTTAAAGGGGGCGAGAACTATAGTAATGCTTCATATTTTTAACTCGACAACATCTGAGACTGTTTCTGTTGGCTTCTGTGCACTCGGATGGGGAGAAGCCTGTACAGTGATATCCTTCCTGTTTAAAAGTCAAATGTTGAATGGGGAATGTGTTTCCTAATGCGCGTAGCGCGAAGCTTCAGATATTTTGTAGGCTAAATATGAGCAAAACTGCCATGTTGGACACTTTCATCTTTTAAACTTTTTACATGTGCATGTATTGTACGTATGGTTGGTGGCTATTCTTGGCCAGCTTCCGGGGGGGGGGGGGGGGGGGGGGGGAGTGCCCCCCCCCCCCACCCAAAATGCGTGCAACCAAAAGTAATTATTATCCACAAAGACACTTAAAACTTCAAAGAATTGAATTGGTCTCGAAGGGCTTCGAGTTGCGTGTATTTTGGAACATACGATAGCCCTTATTGTCAGTGATTTTGACTGTCTATAGCAATCTCATCTTGCTATACAATCTAGGGATGATATGTCCCGTCAACTTGAGGCCTACCCCAACTACGTCTTCTATTCTGAATCTTCACTAGTACTCATATTTGTATACATGATATGGATTGCTCTGCCAAGAAGCTCAACATATTATTTTCTGGTTTACTAGAATTCTGCTTTGTTTGAGTGGAGTGATGGAGTGGTTGTGCTGGCTATGAAAAAGGGAGGTTGTCTGTTGGTTGATGAGATATCTCTTGCTGAAGATGCTGTTATAGAGCGACTCAATTCTCTGTTGGAGTCAGGAAGAACACTGGTAATAAGTGAAAATTGTAGAAATGAAGGAGATATATATCAGGTGATTGCTGCACCTGGGTTCACTTTCCTGGCCACTATGAACCCTAGTGGCGACTATGGCAAAAAAGAGGTGCAAGCATTACAATTAATAGTTCCTAAGCTGATAATATTCTGGTGATTTCTTTATAACAGCTCTCGCCTGCCCTGCGAAATAGATTTGTAGAGATTTGGTGTTCAACTGTATCCTCAAGAGAAAGTTGTAAAAAGATTATCATGCACAATTTAGCTGCTCCACTGACTGTATCTGGTAAGTATCGCAGTCTCCCCGGGCAAGTATCAACTCCCAGATTTGTGTTTCTTTATCAGGATCAGTGTATACAAACGTGCGATTTCTACTGTGCCCATGCTAGTGATTTGTATTTAGGCATACTTGTGTGGGACATAGTAACTGAGTATTATGCTTACATTATATTAACACAGGTTCTCCATGGACTGAAATGATTCTTGATTTTCTGATGTGGCATAGTAATTGTGTGAAGTAAGTGATATTGTATATAATATGTCGTGTTGAGTATTCAAAACTCGTTACATTATAGCTTTCCTATAAGTATTCGTGATATACTGTCATGGATTAAATTCATTAACCAGTCTGTTGTTAAACTTGGCCCTGAGAGCTCATTCTACCATGGAGTTTGCTTAGTTTTTCTTGATGGTATCGGATGTGGATCAGGAGAAGTGGAACGAACATCGAGATCTGCTGCAGAGATGTTTATCAGTAATTTGTTTAATAAGTATGGGAAGAAGTTAAGAAAGCCAGTGGTGACTGCAGAAAATGGATCTTATGGAATTTCTCCGTTCTTTATTGAAAAAGGTAGCACAAGTACTATATTTTTGTGCAAAATGGCCAATAGGTTATGCATCTATCGTGGGCTCAAATGGTTGGGGGGGGGGGGGGGGCTGACTGATTGCTTCTAAGCGCACAAAGTGATGCAAATACTGTACATCGTGAAATTTTGAGGGTCCAGTTTTTGAGGATAAAACTACTATCTGCATGCGAATTAAGCGCGATTATACAGTGTATAATAGATATGATTGTACACATCCGCAATTTTACCACGAAAATTGTTAGACCCCATGAAAATTTCCCTCTAAACGGTGTATTGTGTGATGTCATTGGCTATGCACCTTATAATACTCAATGTATACTTGTTTCTGTTCGTTTTTATTGCACTTAGTGTAATTTATCAGTGCCATCTTACATGGTCTGCTCACAATTTCTGTCCAGTGTGGAAGATGAGAGGTTCTGAAGTTTGCAAAATTCGTAGCCACGCCCCTTATTAACTTGCGTTCATATGCCTTATATTATGATGAAGCAGGCTGACAGAGAAGACTACTTTAGGTGGCCCAAGTCGTGATGAGACTCTTCCGCTTAGGGAGAAAACCAAGTTCTAAGTTTTATTGTTGGCAGCAGCTATCTACCCGGCATAATTTTATGATCTGTACGTTACCGCTCCTCGAGTCTTGCGCCTTCGTATGATGGTATGATATCTATGATTGATTGAGCCAGGAGCACTAGCGCTACACACGCTAGCGAGTAGCTTGCCTATGCCTAGTGCCTTACCGTTCCTCGAGCTTTGCACCTTCATATTCATATCCATGATCGATCCAGCGCGCCGTTGCACACGTTAGCGCTAGCGAGTAGCTAGCTAGCTAGCTACCTTGGCTTGGCCTCGCCTTAGAGCCAGGCGCTGTCACATGACTTCACCATGGCAACACATTCCAAGCATGCACATTACCGTAAATTACGAATATTTCGTGTCTAAAATATTTCATACGATAAATTTTCACGTTAAATAATTTTCGGACAAACGATCCTGTACCGCATTATTGTTAATATTGCGCATGTATTTTCGTGCGTTTAATTTTCTCACAAGCCAGGCTGTCCGAAAATATTTTAACAACGAAATATTCGCGATTTATGATATATCACAAAATGGCGTAAAAGACACACCCAATCATTAATGCGCCGTGCACACCCACTATTACGTAACTGTCGAGATAACACCAACTAACTTGCCACTGCACTGCGTGCTACAAAATAGAGTGCACGTGGATTTATATGAAAACTAAGGTAAGAGCTAGGTCCAGACAGTCATGAGTTAGTCCTGATAATGAAAAAGAAAGAAAGAAAGAATGACAAATGGCTTTTTTTTTAACATCTGGTTCTGGCATATACAATCGAGTTGATGGATGATCTTGGTCTTATTAGATAGATAATTTGCTGTAGATTCTGATTTTGACACTGAGAAATTTCATAAAATTACCTGTTTTGAGATATTTGGATTTTTGTAATGTATTACATACATGGAGTATCCGTGCCATCCCTAGTTATAGAGTCTACCGACTCTATGATTACATCAAGTTTTTCTGTATGCATTAATAGAAATGATCAAATTAATCTTCAGTTTTGTCCCCGAGCAGAGGAGCTAGGCTATGTCGGACATGATTGCGCGTAATGCTCAGGAATTTAATCAGTCTCATGCGTATTTGTCAATTCAGCCCTTTTTCTGCAGACGATGGTGGACTAAAGTTTATGCTTGCTCCAACCGGTAGGAGTTTAGCCAACGATTAATTTGTAGTACAGATTTTAGGAAGGGTTTATCTAGGTACCTTACGATTCCAATAGGCTGGATCGGTATCAGTCCTGTGTTTTAGATGAAGACTTTCAACGTTGCTAGCAGTGCCAAACTGTGGGGCATGGGCGGGGCTTAGGCTCTAAATCAACTGGAAGTCACCTTTTTAACACTGACACTGAGTGACGGTCAAGCCAGTCTTACTATTGGTGAGCTACAGTGACTTGCTGTTTTGTATTGCATCACTATGGGAATAGTTTGCTGACAAAGCAATTTTGGGCTCACACGTATGTGCTTCCTCTGGTCCCCGGGGGTACACTATAGGTACACGCGTTGGCAAGGCTACAGGTGAATTTGTCCTCTGTGGCAATGCCAATAGGTTCAATGATGATCATGAATCAAGCAGTTACATCAATTGTTCTCTGCTGGTTTGTTTACTATACTATTCTCTTTCTGTTCAGAACTGTTGTTGCTAGGTCAGAGCAATTGTTGCTCTGCATGTAGACTATGATGTGCATGACTTTTAGCCAAGGAGGTGAATTTTTCCGTAGAGCCAGAATAATATTTGGCAGGGAATTAAATTTTGTGTGTGGTGGAAAGACCAGCCAACCGCCAATATTAAGTCATTCCTTTGTGTGCAAAGGCAATCGTGCATCACGAAACAAATTGGTGGGTGTGGTCCTTTGTACCTTACGTTGCTCACTCGAATGTTAGCTTTCCTATAGGCTTGTTTTAGGTTTCTCATTCAGTGTAGGATAATCTTATTGGAGTTCAAACATTCCTGAAAAATGATGCCCACATTCGCAGCTACCAGTTTCAACTCCATATTGCTCTATAGATGGAAACCACGCTGGCTTGTCTTGTGTACCAGACCACTCCCTCCCCAGCTCTGAATGTAATACTGGTGATGCAATACATCCGGAGCTGGGGAGGAAGTAGTCTGGTACTCGAAATCACGCGCTGGCAAGGTTTAAATCCACAATTAATGTCACTGGTGGATCCACTTCCTGATCCTGAACATGGAGGCTTGTTCTCTGGGTACGTAGTCAACTATGGTAGACTGGAGTGTACATATACGTAGATGATCAGTAGTTATCATAGGACTAGCTACTAGCTGTCTATGGTACATTCACTCTTGTGGTAGCTTTTCAGAACTAGGTATGCTATTACTATTAAACTTAAAAGGCTCATGCAACTGACTGACATACTGTTGTAGTTTGCAGTTGGGGTACCCCAGCCCCCATGCCTAGCTTTGTGCTTCGAAAGAAATCTTATATGACTTTCATGAAGGCTCGCCCCGCACAGATGATTTTTATCACCACTAGTAATTAATATGGTTGCCAGGGATTTATGCCCACGAAAATCGCTGTTCTTATGCTATAACTACAACATAATCATGCATGGGACTCTGCATCTTATTGACTAGACTGCACAGGCAACTTGGAGCCTATACATGTCCAGACCCCTTGTTTTGAAGCGGGCTGGACATAAGACTATCATGTATGCATGGATCCATGAAAGATTATTCCTCAAATGTTCCTGCTTCAGTTTGGGTTAACTAATTATCATAGAGTCGGTAGACTCTATAAGTAGGGATGGCACGGATACTCCGTATGTGTAATACATTACAAAAATCCAAATATCTTAAAACAGGTAACTTTTTGAAATTTCTAAGTGTCAAAATCAGAATCTACAGCAAATTATCCATCCAACAAGACCAAGATCACCCATCAACTCAATTGTATATGCCAGAACCAGATGTTCAAAAAAATAGCCATTTGTCAATCTTTCTTCTTTCTTTCTTTCTCATTTCCAGGGCTAACTCAAGACTCTCTGGACCTCTCACGTTGGTTCTCATATAAATCCACACTATTTTGTAGCGCGCAGTGCAGTGGCTCGCTAGTTTTGCGTTATCTCTACCATCACGTAATGGTGGGTGTGTACGGCGCATTAAAGATAGGGGGTGTGTCTGATACGCCATTTTTTTTTCATATATGCTCATAATGTGTTGCCATGGTGAAGTCATATGACTGTAGTCAGCGGCGCGCGCAACCTCCGCTAGCAAGCCAGCTAGCTAGCGCCTCGAACCAAACTAGCCTAGCCATAGCTAAGCGCCAGGCTCTCCCACACGAGCTAGGCCAGTGCGAGCACGAGCGTGATAAAGCAAACCTAGCTAGAGACTAGCGTGTGCAGCGTTAATACTGCGCTGGGATATGGAGACTCGAGGCCTCAACGTACGGGCGCGGCACGGCCCTCAGCAATCGGTATAACAGCCAGCTCAGCAGTGACAAAGATAGTCGATAATAGCTATACTAGTACTAGAGTTTCATCGCTACTTGGCCGCCTGAAACAGCTTTATTGGCTAGGTGAGTTAACGAGGGGCATGGCTACTACTTTTATGCGCACGCGCGAACTTCGGCACCTCCCATCTATACTTAATGTATATAGTTGCACTCATGCATTAAAAAAGAACAGAAACAAGTGTAAAGGATGAAGTAGGGATGGCAATGCCAAAAAGCACACAAACAAGATTTTTAGGGATAAGACATAATCGCAACCACTATACATCCCTACGCTTGCTTTTACCTTTAGAGTAGCATGGGGATCATAAATAATCAATAATAATAATATAAAAGTTATGGATAGATTTCTTGCACATGCAAGTCAAGAACACTCCAAGGATAGCATGAGTCGACATCAATAGGTCTGTTATTACAATCAAGAAAAGCAAGCGTAGGGAAGTATAGTGGTTGTGATTATGTCTTATCCCTAAAAATCTTGTTTGTGTGCTTTTTGGCATTGCGATCCCTACTTCATCCTTCAATTTTATTCAGTTGTTTTTACACTTGTACAAAATACAACGAAAAATATTTTTCAGACGATCAATTTTCTTATATAGTCCGTGTCCTAACCTGGAGGGCATAGAAGATGCACTCTCCTACAAGTTCAGAAGACTCATGATTGGTCAGAATTGTTGTGCTGTGTGCACAAACAAGGTTGCCAGGGCCTAGGGGCCATAGAGATGCAGTCTATATTCTCAAGCTCGAGCGAGCGGCGCGAGCACCGTGCGTTTCGACAGGCCTGCTCGGCAGGCCACCGAGCCTCGAGCAAAGCGAGAGGTGATGTCTGCTCTTTGTCATGGTCTGGTGGTAGATTCGACGTTCGAGCAGAGTGAAAACGTCGCCATTACACGATGAGTTTGAGCAGCTGCTCTTTGCCTGCAGTGATTGGTGTGGTCTACACCATAATAGCAAAGCTCGGTGCTGCTGTCATCTGCGCATGCGCACTGTACTAAATGACACTCAATTGTACATAGCATGCTGTTAGTGTTCAGTCACATTATCCTGTGATTGTGATATCAAACATACTTGTATTGTATAATATAAAATGATTTTGATTTAGGTTCTGAATTGACCATGGAGCTTACCGCTTATTCCTTGAAAGCTCCTGGACCTAATCTGAATGCATTCAGATTGCTGCGAGCCATGCAGTTAGGAAGACCATTATTACTTGAAGGAGCTCCTGGTGTTGGAAAAACCAGCCTTGTCACTGCCTTGGCCAAAGCAAGTGGACATGTTCTTGTCAGGATTAATCTTTCTGAACATACTGTAAGCAGATCAATAGTAATTAACACTCGGTGCATGCGCTATGGGTATGTTAGTTGTTCTGTGTATGTGTCTCCTACCTTGCGAGCTGCTACGTACCTCGTTTGTACGTTACAAACAAGGTACCGTTAGCCATTGTGTGGATTTCGTTGAAAATGCTTCGTTCATAAGTTCTGGCAACATTTGCTCACTATCATGGCTTTCTTTGCTGCTTGATGAGCTCTCAGTGTATACCGTATAGCGGGAAATTTTTGAGGGAGAAAACTTTTGTGGATTGGTAGGAAAGGAGCATTTCGTGGAGAAAACTTTCGCGGAATGCAGGTTTTATTTCAGGATTTTGCTCGGGGGGGGGGGGGGGGCGGGCAAATGCTTAGCGCCCAAATATTAGGAGGGGGGCAAGTGGAATGAATTAGCTCAGTGCATGCGTAAGCACGCCCATGTGGGGGGTCTGGGGGCATGCTCCCCCAGAAAAATTTTTAATTTTACAACCCCTGAGATTGTCCTGGTAGCTTCTGAGAGCATATAATTATTTTGAAGATGATGATGACAACCTTTTAGCCTACCATTTCGTTATACTATGCAGCTACATATCTCTCTCTCTTTCTCTAGTAATATTTTTAAGGACCAACAAACAAATTTCTAAGGGGGGGGGGGGCAACCAAGTTTCCAGGGAGGGGGCAAAAGCCCCCCCTTGCCCCCCCCCCCCTTGAAATAAACCCTGGAATGTTAAAACTGGTCGCTTTGTGGGTGTGGTATGCCTAGAATTTCGTGGAGAAAACTTTCGCGAATGGCTGAAAAATCGTGAAATTCGTGAAAGTTTTCTCCCTCGCGCTATACGGTAAAAGATACAGCGATGACTTCATTTAAAGATCAGTAGTGTGTAGCTCTTGTGATTATTCTTATAACTAGACTGATACATCACTAATCACAGTAGGCTATCAACTATGCTCTTGTCTTTACTTCCTACTAGATCCACTGATCTGTCATGCATGTGGTACTGTTACCATACCCTCGCGAAAGAGGGTTCATGGGCGGTGCACCTTACATTAGGCCCAGATTGGGGATGGGCCAATATTTGAGGTATCAGTATCATATTTAGACGTGAAAGAGCACCCTGATAAGTTGCCCACACTATCTTCATAGTTTGAATAGTAGCAGTGGCTACTATTGATTTCAACCTTATTTAAGCATAGTTACCAATCGAGAGTGAGGGCAGCCCTCTTTTGGGTGGATTCTTCACTGTATGTGGTTGTCAGCCATATTAAGTGGGCGTGGTTACAATCACTAGCCATGCACGATCATTAATATATGCTGAAACACTAGGCTTATTTTTATGGCTATTTGCCAGCCATTTGAGCTGCATTTTCAAGGGCAGATACACATGGGTACATATTCGAGTAAACATTAGATCTTAGCAGGAAATTGCGCCCAAAGTCGGGGGTGAGCCAATATTCCGTACTGGGCCCTCTTTTGTGAGGATACGGTATGTAGTAGTATGCAATCAGTATTAGTGCATTCTTGTGGTTACTCTCTACAACTACAGTAAGAATATTGCTTGGTTTAATAATGTGCTGAGAGTTTTGCACAACAGTGCTTCATTTCATTTAGATGTAAATCCCTTTGCATTAAGGTTACGGGACGGGATACTGTTTTAATTTCTCATGCGCGTGATAGTTAATCTCCTTACAAAACGTTGGACGTTAGCGCCTGAACTCATGGCAAAAAGTTTTGGCGTCAGTTTTCATGTAGTTAAAACATCGCAAGACAGTGTATATTGTGGTCTGCTCTAATTCTGCCTTCAAAGATCAGTGCAAGGCCAGGTCTTTCAACTTTTCATTTAGCACCTTGGAGCCCGGAGTTATGGGTGAGTTTATGTGCTACAGTACGGCAAGAAGCTAATCGTGCTGCTACTTCAATGACTCCTCAGTAAAAATGGAGTAGTTTTAAAGCCAGAATGCCACATCTGGCCCTCGAGATCATTGAAGGCTAGCTCCTGGAAGTGCAAGTTGTAGATAGACTACCAATCTGTAGCCAAAAACTGACTCCAAAAATTTTAAGTGATCAGGCCACCACTGCATGTGGACTAAGACCACAAAATATTGTTTGAGTTAGGAGAAGCATCTACGGGTAAGAAGGCTGGAACAGACTAGAAGTTGATAACTACCGTATTGTCTCTACTTTAACGGATATCTCTAATTATCCGGACACCATTTCGAATTATTTTTTTACCTCTAATTACATCGGACAGTCAATGAAGTTTGAGTTTTTGTTGTTCTAATTATCCGGACATCGTTGGACAGCTCGTGCTAGCGTGGTACTGATCGAGCAAAATTTGCAATGGACAGCTGCTTCTTTGGTGGCACTGAAGGAGGCGAGTTGTTCTCTTTCCCACCATGAATAGGGAGCTCCAGGTACCGTCTCATTTTCTCAATCTCTGCAGCTGCTCGATCGCACGTCCATTTGACTGAATGCGCATGCGTGAAAGCGTGTTCTAATTCATCGGACACTTCGAACGCTGGCTATTTTCGTGTGCTCTAATTATAGCGGACATTGGCCAAAATAATTATTTTTCTGGTGTCCGTTAAATTAGAGGTAATACGGTATTTCTGTAGAGTGTTTTATTTTGTGCTTATTAATTATTCATGAAACCATAATCAGGACATTAATGATTTGTTTGGAGCTGACTTACCTACGGAAGGAGAACAGGATATTCGCTTTGCTTGGAGGGATGGACCATTCCTTAGAGCTCTTAAGAACGGCCACTGGATTTTACTTGATGAGGTTATTATAATATATAATTCTTGTCTGCTATTTCCTGACTGAGAGTTATTGAGTGTGCAAATGTTTCAGATGAACCTTGCCTCTCAGTCAGTTCTTGAGGGATTAAATGCGTGCTTGGACCACAGAGGAGAAGTACTTGTATCCCTTTTGACGTTCATGCATTACATTTACCATTATTTGATGTAGATATACATTCCTGAAATTGGGAAATACTTCAAAGTTAAAACTGGCACGAGAATATTTGCCTGTCAAAACCCTTTACAGCAAGGTGGTGGTAGAAAAGGTCTACCGCATTCTTTTACCAACAGGTTCACTCAGGTAATTTTGTATAGATAATTAACTGATATAAATACTTTTCTTGTTTGTACTGTGTACATGTAGGTCTACATCAGACATTTGCAACCTGAAGATTATTTGTACATTGCTTCCTCTCTCTATCCTGACTTTTCCATCCACATTCTTCAGAAGATGATTACTTTTACTTCTGAAGTATGTAGTATTATCTTTGTATTATCCGTCATGAATTACTTGCCTTACAGGTTCAGAAAATTGTAAATGGGGAATGTGGACTTGGTGTGTGGGAGTTCAACCTGCGAGATATCTTGAGATGGTGTGGGCTTAGTCAGGTGTTGTGAATGTATGTTTGTTTTGCTCATACATTTATATTAACTTTATTAACATGATAGAGTGAAAGTGTGGGTGTGATTGATCCAGGGAAATTTGTAAGGCTAATATTTAGTTCTCGACTTAGGAATACTGTCTTGAGGAGCAAGGTTAGAAGAATTCAGTTTACGTATTGTAACATCTTGATCATGAAATTATGACCATCAGATCGTTGATATGTATAGTCATATATTTGAAGTAGGGCCAGAATTTTGTTATCCGCCTAAGCTTGGATCTTATTTTAGTGTGTCGAAAAGTGCAGTTCAGGTGCCTCTTTTGAATTGTGTGTCTTTTTTTTAATTTATTGTGTATGTTTATCAGATTGGTCATGTGATGCTGACCTCATCAAAACATAACTTTGAGGAAAACATTCGACCTCTTGTACCTCTCCATTGTCAGCTAGCAACCTTAGAAGCTCTTGCACTCTGTGTTAAGATGAATTGGATGGCAATTGTTGTATGTGTAATGTCACTTATTTGGAACTCTGCATATACATCTATATGATATTATTATAGGTAGGAGATAATTCTTGTGGGAAGAGTAGTGTGGTGCGGACTTTGGCCCTGCTAACAGGGCATAAGCTGTTAGAGTTCCCACTAAATAGTGATACTGATACCATGGACATAGTTGGTGGTTTTCAGCAGGTCTGTAATGAATATATTGTCAACTACAATATGTAATACAATGTTGCTGTCAATCAGGTAAACTATAGTGGACATTACTACAATGTAGCAACAAAGTGCAAGACTGTGGTGGCGGGCTTACTGGATGCTCTCAGAACCAATTCCGAAGGAATTACAGAGTATGACGAATCCTTATCTAACATCTTGATTGAACTTTCCAAGAGATTTTCTCCATCTAGTAGGTCAAACAAAATCCATCTGGTTCTTTGATACTTTACTGTTTAAATATAGCTTTACTGGAAAGTGACAAAGATACTTTGAACTCTAGTAAGAAGTGGCTCGTTGAAACACTTGAGACTGTTCAGATTATTGCACATTCTTGTGGAGTCTTGGGTACATGTGAGTTGTTTAGTAGATTGCACAGTATTATTATAGCTATGTTTATCTAGTAATTATTTATTGTCAATAAGTGCACCCTGTTACTGCTACATAGCAAGGAGGATATACCATAGTGTTTTGGCGGTTTGGCCTCAACCAGTGAAAGACTAATTGGTACATGGTAGAATATGTTATTATGAAGACCATGCCCACCAATTGGCTTTGGATTTGGCGGTTGCATGATTAATCTTCCAAACCACCAAGTAGGTGGCTGTATTGCTGCATATACAGCACTGATCTTCAGCTCAACAGTACATAAATAACAGCAATCCCATTTAAACACCAGTCTTGTTTTGAAGCTGGGCCTCGATAGCCATCAAGGGAATAGAAGCTCGAGCTTGTATTTAATAACCTGTGCATGCACTGTATGTGTAACCAATAGTTACACTTTAGCAACAGTGATAGATTCCATCAGTCATTCCGCTCAAGATACACGAGGTATGCATGTAATGAATATGAAGTTGTGTATGTGTGTGCTCCATATGTGGCATTCCAGGTAGCTAGACATTCTGTTCTATTCGTATTTAGTGCTTTTGATGCATTGACCCATAGTTTGTATAGTTCTTGATTGCTAGTGCCGTTGTGCATGTGCACAATAATCTATAGACCCCATTTTGGCATAGCCACCAATTGCAATTATTGCCACATCAGCAATTATTGCCGCATCAGCAAAAATTGCCAAGGAACAGTATGCATGCTTATAGGGCTATTTATTGGTTATCTCTACACTCATTGAGTGAAAAGTTAAGGCGGAAGGACTATGAGAGGCACTAAAGCTCTGAAGAAATTGAACGTCCAGAGCTAGCCCAGTTAGTTGCCTACATGGTATGCTCAAGGCTAGTATACGTAGCTTTCGAGCATTTTGAGGTTTAAGCTATCGCTTGCTATCATGAAAGGTCAGATAATTGTAAAATAATGCTAAAGAAGCTATCAAAGTAACCCCCAACTTCAAGCACGTTTTTCGCTATAATTTATACCTGGAATAACATTCAGTTTCTATTCATCTGCGATAGAGTTATTGAAAGAAAAGTGGAATAACATCCTGAATGGCATGCACTAGCAACACTCTAGTTTATAGAGTATGTCGTGATCTGGTGGCCAGTAGCAGAACTGTTAGTTTATTAGCAGTGGGAGTGTCCCAGAGTAGGTGCATGCACCAAAATATTACATTTTTGTGGCTGTTAATTGACAAAAGTGGCATATTATTGTAAGTCACAGTCTAAACGTAAAAGCATATAAAAATTTACGGCACACAAATATACTGTAAATCTGGTTAATGCTTATAAAGCGCATATTCTTTACCAAGCACATGCTTCCTTCCTGTTGTTAAGTATTATCTAATAAGCACATGTGCCCAATAAAGGTGACAGTAATATTTATCACTCTATCAAAATTTGTCCATACTCGGCATGGCTAGAATTTGTTCACTAACCTATTTTGGGATAGCCAGCTGCACATGATTAGCAATTATACTCAATGCTGTGGTGTTCCACTGAGATGGGCTCAGACTCTTGACCTAGACTTTAAAGTTTCGCCAAAGAAGTTCACTAAACCAAGCAATCAACGGAGACTTACATTCAGTAGTCCACAGTTAGACAAGAAGCTTGATTATGAGAAGACATTGTCCAAATGGTCATCACAGAGGACACAGATTCTGATTTTAGCTTCTTACGCTCTCCAGTCATGTGAAGGGAGCTACGAGAAAGTTAACAAGTTTTTTGGACAGCTGATTTAGCCATCTGCTCCAACAGGATAAATGTGCATGCCCAATAGAATGTTCAGAAACGTGGGTCACCATGCTGATCTGCAGTTGCAATTAAAATAGCTCTGTGGCCGGTATGGACCCTAGAAAGAGTAGTATGTGGCACAGTGTGCAACTGTGCATCATCACAGGTAAGATCATTGTGTAGCGCTTGGGTGAAGTGGACTACACATTATTTGCATCATCTCCTATGTGCAGTTGTGTACAACAACTATCCTTACTTTGTGGGTTCCTGAATGCCAAAAATACAATAATCAGTTGCAGCAGGAGGGCCTCACTTCACTCCCCCTACTTGTACCGTAGAATCCTGCAATTATGCCCCCCTCTCACACATAAGCCCCCCTGCGTTTTTAGCTCCAGTTCCTGCATAGGTAGTTTTGTCTTGCATATAACACTCTGACTGCAAAATGCAGACATTTCAGACCATAAGCTAAGTAAAATAGTAGCTAAAGCTAACAAATTAGCTATTTGTGTCATAATTATTATTATGCCTTACTTTATCATTGTTCTCGAGTTTTGCCCACAAAAGAGCCAGAGAAGGTACAGAAACGTGCGCCCATGTGACATTCGACGGTCGATAATGGTCGTGACGGAAATGTTAGGATCCCGCGTATAAGCCCCCTCCCTGCTTTTGCCCAATGCTAACATGCACAAGGGGGGGGGGCGTAATCGCGGGATTCTACGGTATTACCGTACCCTTGCGAAAGAGGGCCCATGGGCGGTGCACCTTACGTTGATCCAAGATTGGGGGATGGGGTGATATTTGAGTGTACCACTATCACGTTTATACGCGAAAGAGCGCCCAGGTAGGTTGTCCATGCTAGCTTCATGATTTGAATAGTAGCAGCGGCTACTATTGACTTATTCAAGCACGGTTACCAAGGGCAACCGCGATACTTCATCGTGTATCGTTGAGTGCTGCCGTATTAAGTGGGCGTGGCTACAATCACTAGCCATATACGAACGTTTATTTGTGCTGAAATGTGGTATTAAGCTAGCTAGGCTTAGTTTTACGGATGTTTAGCACGTTACTTATTGATCTTACATAGACTATTCGAAGTTTAGTCCTCATAAAACGGCCATTTTATCTGCGTTTTCAAGGGCAGCTACACATGGGCGCAGAAATTTGAGCCTAAAGTGGGGGGTGAGCCGACATTCCATACGTAGTGGGCCCTCTTAATTTCGCGAAGGTACGGTATAAGTATTATAGCCCTCATGTATGTGTGACGAGTGTTAACGAGTCAACTATCAACTTCATTAAACTTTCAACTTCCACAAAGAACAAAATCAAATTAGTGGCCAATTCCCAAATTGATTGGTCATTTGATCCACTTTCTAGGACTATAAATACTTGTACCAATGTATGCACTGAGGGTAGGTTGTACAGAATAAGGAAGCCACAAACAAGGTCAATTATAAGGTTAGCTTAACCACAGGTGCATGAACAATCTGACAACCTTCTGAACTAGCGCAAAAGAACATTGTCAGCTCATTTTCTGTCAACTCTGTATTCACACTCTACTGGTATAATTATATGGCTGTGGAAAGTTTTGCCAGGACATGATGGTATTTAGTCCCATTGTGTTTTAACTACTCGAAAACTGACATCAGTGATTTGTGCACGAGTTCTTGTGCTCAGTTCTGTGTTAATACAGCATATTCTTATTACTGTAACCATGGTGACTAACATGTTATGCAAGTCCTGCCTGCAACGTTGAAGAGAGTGCGTGCTTGATGCCTCGTAGAGCTTTCAAGAATGATTATTTTACTCTCATTCATAGTGAAATATCTTTTCAAAAGAATACCATTTTGCATGCTTACGTCACAAGATGCAATTGTGTAAATACTGAGTTTGCAGAATATTGTGAAGTCAATGCAATCAACCTGAGACTTGCAGTATGGTGTATGCAATATGCTCTGTCCCTGTGTATATAATTTCATGTCAATTGAATCATTTGCCATACTGTAGGTGTCAGTGAGAACCTTTCTATGCTTGAAGATATGAAGACGGAACTCCTCTGCAGTGAAATGCCTCATAAATTTGAATGGATTGATAGTGTCATAGTGACAGCAGTTCGTCAGGGATACTGGTTATTGATATCTCATGCTAATTTTTGCAGGTGTGACATTTAACTATAGTGACTTGGATATTATGTATAATAATTATGTGTTTTTCTTGGCAGTCCATCTGTTTTAGATAGGCTGAACTGTTTACTGGAACCTGGGGGATACTTAAGTATAGATGAGAAAGGTATCGTTGGGAGCAGTGTACCCATTGTGTACCCTCATCCTCAGTTCAGGTGGTTTGTTAATATTTAATTTAGAATATTAGGTTTTCATTTCATTTTGTTGATAGGATCTTTCTTACAATGGATCCAATTCATGGAGAACTGTCCAGAGCTATGAGAAACCGTGGTATTGAAATATACATGTTACCTTGTGTAAGTTTTGCCATGTGGTATCAGACGCTGATCTTGTGATTGATTGTGCATTTAGGAGAGTATCCTGGACATCAAGCTACACAAAGAAGACCAGCTATCAGTAGTGGTGTCTACTTGTAGGCTAGACCCCACTATTGCACATGAAGTACTTCAGCTTTGTCAAGGTCTTTCGATTAGCTTTGATTATATAATTGTCTTAAGTATGTGAGTGTTATACTTGTAGCTTTGCCCGAGATGACTCCTTTGAAAGTCTTGACACTTGCAAGATGTATAGCTTCTTGTCCAAACTATGATGAGCTATTCAATATAGCCAAACAATTGCAATTTTGCAAAGAGGTTACCAGGGTAAGTTTTGTAAGGTATATGCGATTTGAATTTGTTGATGTTTTAAACTGAACGTGGACATGTAGAATACCTGTGGGATACACCAGGGGATGGATGACTACTGGATAATACCATCGGTTTGTGATCACCTGCTGAATCCTGCTGAATGCATTGTTCAGAGAGATATTTCACCTATTCTTTATTGCTTGAATGCCGAGACGTATGTAAAAACATTGCATTATGCTGTAGTTATTATGAAAATTTATCTGCTTTAGGGATTGCCTTGTCAATGAAAAACATGGGGTAAGCACTTGTATTATGTTTGTGTTGACGCTGCATATACTACAAGTACAGTAGTTGTGGTGAGGGGCAGGGGGTTGCAAACCCCTGACTTCAGCTGCTACTGTAAACCATGCAAGAGTCAGCTGTTGCACTAGGTGTGGTATACCATAATATAGCAGTGGCGTCTCTAGCTAATTCTTTAACTGGGTGCATGTTATCAAAAGTAGCTAACTGCGCAGGTGGATGCATAAAACTGGCCAGGAAGCTATTAATAGATGTACTAACCTAGCTAGGTACTATTCCTTGTTACAGTACACAGTCGACGTATATGTAGTGATGTATACATGACAATTTACTGGCTGTGACAGTGTAGTGAAACGTGCATACGGTGACAGGCTATATAGGTAAACAACAAAACTACACAATGTCATGCATGCATAGGATGAGTGCACAGGTGCATGGATTGGGTGCAAATGAACCCACATGCACCCCCTGGAAACGCCACTTCCATATAGCCAGAAAATTTGGTGGTCTATGTCACAACCACTAAATTAAAATCCAACCAAATTTCCTACTTGCATATATATGTATGGCAATCCCGTACTGAACCACCAAATTTAAATATTTTTGCAATAGTGATTTTGGGCTCTGCCACCAAATTTAATTCCCGTCAACATTTCCAGCTGCATAGTAGCTCTCTTTCAGCTATTACGGCAATGCTCTATACCTAGCTGGTAAGACTGCATGTTACTGCATGTCAAGTAATCAAATTCACGGATGTTTGGGGATCATTGTGGTTTTAAAATGGGCGTGATGAATAAAAAGTGGGTGTGGTTGCAAAAAATTTCGCATGCTTTGCGTGCTATTATCCTATAACCCCACTATTCAAATTCTTGGATCCATGCATGCGCGCTGGTGGTCACACCTGGCTAACTACATGTACTTGTGTATACTATCACCGGAATGACATGCAAACATGCAAGAATACACCCTGGATGCGCTACCATACAGACTACCTGAATACGACGCATGATCCAATTTAGTGCAATAAATTAGCATTTTATGAATTCTCATAATGTTTATATATGGAGCGATTGATGACCTTCACCAGAAAAACACGCATTCTTTTCAAAAATCTTTTTCCATGCTTCGTATTAGATTAAGTATGGTATCTTTCATTTACAAATAACGTTGTACAAGGGGTCACTAATGAATTATGCTCCTCGTAATATCTTCGAACAGAGTTATATGCTACAATATGAATTAGATGGGCACTAAAAAGGGCTGGGGCCAGGGCGAGACGGGGATGAAGCTAATATTATACTTGCACAGCAGTGTTATTTAAGACGGTTCAACGGCTCATAGCAGCAACAACCCTAGCGTGTTGTATCGAACTCCACACTGTGGTGTCGACATCAACTCAACCTTCCTCACTGTAGCCTAACCTCCAATTCTTGGTGACTTAGCTAGCTACATTTTAACTTGAAGGACTGTGATGCAAAGCCTTGGCACAAGATTGAAGTACACTGAGCAATATTGCATGTCCAATATTACCGCAACTCACTTGGTTTCAAGCACTGTAATGCCATGCACGCATACAAGCCAGAGAGTCAAAGGGTACCACAAGAATACAGGCAGCTAAGCCTTAGAATTGAAAAGAAGCCACGATCGTCAAAAGCTCGCTGGTGGACTGAGCGGCGAGAGTGATGCAACCGCGCATGCGCTGAGGGTTATAGACGTATGTACCGTATATAGCGCACAACCTATTTATACGTTAAATCAGTGCTATCGCTAGCTCGGGCAAAGTCAAGAAGCTTGGAATCGGCAAATGACGCCAAAACTGGCGAACAAAGCGTTTTCGGAGAAATCCACACAAATCATGAATTGGGAACGCCATAAGGAACCTTGCAATACCGCAAATTGGACTCGCAAACGAGGTATGTAGCAGCTAGCGTGGTAACAGACAGACAGACAGACAAACCAACTACTGTAACCCTCGCGCATGCGCCGAGGGTTAACAAGACCAAGATCATTTATCAAAACAATATTATATGCCAGAACCAGATGTTCGAGAAAATAGCCATTTGTCAATCTTTCTTTCTTTCGTTCCCATTTCCAGGGCTAACTCAAGACTGCCTTGACCACTCATCTTAGTTTGAGTATAAATCCACTCCATTTGGTAGCGCGCAGTGCAGTGGCACGCTAAATTTGCCTTATCTTGACAGTTACGTAATTGTGGGTGTGTACTGCGCATTAAAGAATTGGGTGTGTGTGATACGCCGTTTTGTAATATAATGCGCGCATGCTCAGAATGTGTTGCCATGGTGAAGTCATGTGACTGTGGTCAGCGGCGCACGCCATGGCATCAACAAACTAAAGTGCTAGTGTAGCAGCTAGCGAGCTAGCGTTATTTACAGACCAGCCAGGCACTACTGAGCCCCCTAGGCCAGTGTACAATCGAGAGGCGCTAAGCTAGCGATAGCGCTGGTGGCTAAGCTAGCACGCACAGCGCTAGTGCTGCGCTGAATCGATCATGAATATGGAGGCTCAAAATAGCGGCCATCTCGGGCGTAGCCCCTTAGCAGTCAGCCAGCTCAGTACCTCAGTGACAAAGATAGTCAGGAAAATGATAGCTAAGACTAGCAACAAAGCTTAAAATTTCTCCCTAAACTGAAGAGTCTACGTTGTCAGGCAGAAGAACGTGTGGGGCGTGGCTAAGAATTTTACACGCAAGCACGAACTTTGTGATGGACCATTGAGAATTGAATGAAGAAAACCATGCAAGATAGCATTGATAATATTAATTACACTGACAGCAATAAAAAAGAACACAAACAAGTATAAAAACAATTGAATAAAATTGAAGGATGAATTAGGGATGGCAGGATCAAAAAGTACATAAACAAGATTTGTTGGGATAATCACATTCGCTACACATCCCTACGCTTGCTTTGTGAGTATCTATATGCATGGGATGCAAAACTAATGTGACTACATCAATGAGCCATAGAGGATGTTTTCTCCTGCATACAAGTCAAGAACACTCACTGAAGGATAGCACGAATAAGTCGACATCAATAAGCGCATGATGATCAAAAACCCAAACCCAAACCGAACACGTGTATGCTCAATCTTGCTACCTGTTGTGGTTATTATCTTGAGTGGGCATGCATTCACTCGATCAGATGCAGTACGTGGCTACTATTTATTTCATCACCCGAGTTTATGCGGCGTTAATTTGAGAGCAGCATTTACTAATACCTGTAGCTGCCAGAGATCACTGGCGTAGGAAACATGGGTGCACCCATGAAATTTCTAAGTGGAACACAAACAATGTCATACTTCGCGTTGAAGTGTTTAATTATTATCAATTAGTGTAAATATACGCACCAGAGCACCCGTTCACCAAATCGTCTTCCTACGCCTCTGGAGATGCAATCCTTAGAGAAATGGTCAATGGACACCACTGACCTAGGAGATTCTGGCCCCTTTACTAATGTAGAAGGTAAGTACTTGTTCTAGACTGTGTATCGTGTACCTGCTATCGAGAATGAATCGCAAGGCATGTCCATGTGCTGCGTGCTTCTCAAATAGTAGGCGTGGTACGTTACTACTATTCGAGAGCGGTGACTATTTCGTTCTGCACTTCCGGAGGTGTGGCGACTATTTGAGAGCGGTGTCTGATCGAGCAAATACGGTATATAGAAATAGAAGTCATGTAATTGATCTCGATACTTCTGGTGAGTGAGTCAAACCTCAATTTCCACCATAACTTGGTTTGTGTGAATATCTACCCTCGGCACATGTGCAATGGGTATGGTTGTGATTGTGTGTATGTGTCTGTTACTGTGCTACTTGCAACATACTTTATTATATGAGATAAAAATTTTGCAAGCCCACCTTTGTTTTACAGCAGTTCTGTCACCAATGTGGTAATTAATGGTTGCCATGTTCTCTAGCAATCATTAACGAGATGTAGAAATTTTGTCACCTCCTCTTACTGGCGGAAATTTATGATAACACACTAAAACCTGTTAAAATCTCCAGAATGGGACAGCATCGAGTTCCTTGTAGACTTGCTGAAAATGGTTATTATTGCTTTCCAAGTTGATCGATATCAGCTCTCAACAGAATACATACTAATGATTCTTGACACGATTAATTGCAAACAACAAAAATGTGACCGGATTTGACAAAAGGGGCCACTTCGTGCAAAATACAATTTTTTTCGCTTTTTCAACTTGCCACCATTTCAAGGCAGTGGGAGCCCTAGTCTTTTGACTTGGTTTGTTAGCAGTTTGGGCCTTTTACGTTACAGATCCAACATTAGAAGCCTGAGCAGTGAGCCACCAAAGTAAGGCATAAAAGGCATTTTTCAATTGAGAACAACATAGGTGCTCCCCCTGCCCACACCGGAAGTGGGCAGGGTCTGTGATTGCAGCAAGTGTAGAAGGATGATGAACCAATATTCATGGCAGATTTGAAGTTCATATAAGCGTTTTAAAACAAAGTGCGTGAAGTTCCCCTCTATTCAATAAATGATTGGAGACTTTCTTTCACTGTCTTGGCTTTTCTTGCTGCCTCATTAATCATTGATATCAACATCAACAAACGAGAGTTCTCTAGAGTACATACCCTGTGCTGTATCTGCAGTAAATCTATTTATATAGACATGTGAGCTGCAACAGTATGTGTTTGCCGGTTAACATTGATTGTGTGCATGAGCACAAAGCACAGGGGCTGAAGTTGAAACAGTCATGTTTGCGACACTCGTGGACCTTATCAAATGATTCAAGGCATAAAAATGCTAGTCTTTCTACAGCTTTGACGAGTTAGTTGCTTCATTACCCCAAGAGTGTGAACAGCAAGGGGTAGTGTCCGTCGTTTATTTGCATATAATGGCCAGGTCTCAAGATTTAAGTATCTGAGCCACTCATGGCAAGTCTGTAGTTCATGTTTGTGTAGATGTTTGCATCATGACTGAACTACTCTGAATTCTACGCAATAGTGCTTCAAGAATAATTAATCCTCGCTGCAAAGCGTAGGCAGAGGGTTATTGTAATTGTTTGGCGTTTTTTGTCCGTCTGTCCATTTGTCCGTTGGTCTGTCCAAACCCTTCTGTGTTGAATGGTAAGGGTCATCTAAGAGAAAGTACACATTCGAGGAGTACTCAGCGTAAAGGAATAATGGTCATGTTAAGACCTGCCCAGTGGTGTAGTAGTGTGCTGCTGTTGCCAGTCTGTGTTTACATCTCAGCTACATGACTGATGCCGTTTTGTGTTTCACTGGTTAGTTGTCAAAGTTACAATCGTACTTTTTTAGCTTGTGTTGTATTTCCGTAAGCACGGTATATCACAGAGGCTTTCGGTTTATATAGTGAGGAACGGAACCCTGTTCAGGTGCAGGGTATGTAGTTACTCCATACACAATGAGCCATGCTATACACACGCGTGAGTCATGCATGCATGCATGTAGTGGTGAGGGTTCTACACTCCATTGTATTCACTGGATTGGACTGTGAGTATTATATATACCATCTTGTATTTGAGTCGAATAACATGAGTGCATCCATTGAACGTTTACATCACGTTTCAACCATAACATTATAAATGACAAAGCATGTGTACAAGAGCATCCTTAACTTTCATTCTGCTCACCACTTTCATATTAAATTAATAGGGGTTCTAAGTTCTAAGTTTTATGGAAGGCAGAGAAAGCCCTCATAATTGATTTTCATAACAGCAGGTAGTTGAGGGGTGTGGCATTGCATAACAGATGGTGTAATTTGAGCTGGCTTAGTTTATTGTGTCACCGAGCCACTAGTACTTCTGCCAAAGAAATTGTCAAATAGCACAGGCTAGAAGGGTATACCGTATTTCCTCGAAATCTCGCCGCGGCGAGATTTAATTTCAAGTCGCTGCACCCTGCGGTGAAATTTTGAGGGCGGCGAGATTTCGAGGGCGGCGACTAGTCCACTCACCCGCCTCGCGCCTGCGCACTCGTCCATTTCTATAGTGTGAATCGCGCGCGTGCACCTGCATTCCGCGTACTTTGAATCCGACAGCCCTTTTCCATGCGGCGAGATTTCGAGGGCAGCGTTTAATGGAACCAACCTCCTTATAGGTGCGGCGAGATTTCGAGGGCGGCGGGATTTCAAGGTGCAGCGAGATTTCGAGGAAATACGGTAGTACTTAAGGTTACGGGATAGTGTTCCGCCCATGCATCATCGAAGTTCACATGAATAATAATTGAGACAGTTATACCGTATTTTTTAAATTACTTTAGTGTCGCCGAACTTTTAGAGGTTAATATTCAATGTTCTGTCTGCGTGCGCATTCTATTCCCGTTTATAGCATATACGCGTGACGACCTTTGCCGAAAATTAGAGACTTTTTTCAATCATTCAGTAAAGGGTGCCGAATAATTAGAAGGGCCAAATTTTTGGAAGAAATACAGTATTCCAGTTTTTATCCACGTTTTTTGCACAGTCAAGGCACAGGTAAGTAGCTCTCCTGACGCCTGCCCCATGGTCCACAAAAACGAAAAGCAAACCTGCCACTGTCTGTCTGCAAGCATGGGTAAGTATTGCAATTTCCTGCGTCAGTTTTTGCCAAGGTAAACAGCCTCTATGTAATGACATAGAAACAAAATGATAGTTTACGAGTCTCTACAGGGCCATGTGTTACACGAAAGAAAGCGAACATAAAAACTTACTGCTCAGCTGCCATGTGACTCGCTTAATGGCGGCCCTCCAGGACAAAACCTTGTCTGACGACGTACCATCTTAGAATTTTCGAAAAAGAGCTATACTTGGCCCTGCTCCGATCGATGGACTATCGTGAACGACAACGAAGTCAGTTCGTTCGAGTCTCTGGTCTTCAGAAGTTGACGCAGAAATTTGGACTTTGTTTACATCTGGAAATAGTCGCCGTTCGTTCGCGTTTCCAGATAAAACGCATTTAAACATACGCGAACTGTGTCCATGCGCAATCATTTATAAATTACTCGTCGAATACTATCCCGTAACCTTAAAGCCACTATCAGCTAGATGACAGTAGCAGTCATTGCTTGCTAACACAGAGAACAGTTTACTGAGATTGCTACATAGGTTCCACTTGGTGATAATTATATTTACAATGCAGATTTATATTCCTCAACTTGATGCTGGCTTTGAGGTGTTTGTGTGTACAGCTGCTTTTGAAGACATTAGCTTAAGAAAGGATCTCCTCCATCAGCTGTTGAGATTACTGAAGAACCACAACTATCGAACTTTGGAGTGTTCTGTATATCTACATGCTCTGAAGGAGTGCGAACAATGGACTTGCTCTTGCCGGCCTACTTGTGGTATGTAAACATGCATGTTGTTGTAAATATTTAGGGCAATTGTAACTGATTGTAATGGATGGCAATTTAGTGTTGCACACGTACAGCGGCGGTCAATTAAAATTAGTGTTCTGTTTCTGTTTCTGTTTCTACCTACAATTGTAGAACAGTGACAAAACAAGAATGAAACTGTAGCTGAACAGTGCGGTAAACATATTTGTGACAACAGTGGAAGCTCTCTGAACTAACGACACCTCTGTTGTGACAGCAACCAGTTGACACTTTTCAGGCTCACAACATAGTGCAAAAGATAATGTAACTGATGTGCTGTAGTTCTGGTCTGATTCAGCCACATGTATGATCACTGTGTAAACAAAACATGGATTCTGCATAGCTGTGGTTAGGACGTAGGATGACGCCGCCATTTCACAGCATAGCTTTAGAAGCATTGGGCGGAAATTTGCATGACTGCCAAGATAACCACGAAATATATATATGCACCCCATGAATATTACATATTACCCACCATACTGTGTCGATACCTACCACTTCTCGGTCACTATCTTGCTTTGATTAGCTGTCATATCCTATTCTTTATTTTGATCATACGTAGAAGTCTTCAATCTGATTCCAAGCACAAATCCAATGATAGAGCATAACTCGCATGGATTAAGGTATGTTGTATGTTAGAATGTATAAAGTGAAGTATGCTATGAGGTATTGAATCTTTAGCGGCCTTATACGTCTTCACTCCATTGTTATTCTGGAGTACTTGAATCAGCAAGTAAAAATGAGGGATCAGAGGTCTCTACTGATAGTATCAAAAGATGCATTTGAAGGTTGTGCTTGTCTAGTTTATTGTTACTGTTGGTATGCTGGATTTTCTATTTTAGGTAAATATCCAGCCAATTTCCTGGAACATTCTTCTTTGATGTATTTGTACTCCTACATTGGAACTGCCCTTGAAATCGTGTTAAATATGTCAACCAACTGTGATACCTTGAACACAAATGTATCTTTGGAGATTGTAAGTTGAAAGGTGTTCAAGTTGATATAAATCGGTAGAGAATCAGCACAAGAATCTTTATTTGTAGTTTCTTACAGCACTATACTCTCACTGGGCTATGGCTCAAAGATATTATGACATAAAGTGTCAGTTAAAATTAATAATCCTCTAATCATTTTTTTCTTTCATATTGCTTTTATCGTTCAAAATTTTTTCCATCTTGTTAGAACATCTTGCCAACTGTTTGAGTAAGTTGGCTAGGCCTTAGGCCATGCAAATTAGTTGGGCAAGCCTGAGCAAGCCTAACATAAATGGTATAGCTGTGCACAATTTTTTTAATATTATATTATTATGGTACATCAGTCACGTGAAATTATATACACAGCGATGCTCTATATGGACATAAACACGAAACATTCTATTGCGCATTCTCATGCGTGGGACACGGGCCATATATATGCCATTTTAATTTAGTAAATTTACAAATTTACACTCGTGATTTTAGTACTCCTACTCGGCAAAAAAATCGTTCCCAGACCCGACCACGCATCACCATCATGGCATGGCGCATGGCATCAATGCTGAACCAAGTGTAAATTAAAGAAAGTAAGGCTGCAAAGGAGGACACGGCTTGTCGTCAATCACAGTCAGCTCAACAGGACAACGAGCACCTAAGAAGGCGATTAAGACTATGATAGACTCGCTGCTCACAGAGACTCAGTGTAAAATAGAGGTCGCTATGCGGCTGTCTTACCAGATTACAGTAGCTATTAACTATTAGCATACATGGCAAAGAATAGACACTGCGTGGAGGGGGCAGGTACATGGCGACTACGACTGTCATGGTATGCTTGGATCTGTGTACATGCTCTTCACAATCTATACCGCGGCTTTTCAGGTCTCAGCTACAAGCCTTTCTCACCTCAGGCTCGCCCCAAGGATTTACTCACACGAGATCAACTTTTGTGACATCAACTCCCACGTGATCAATTCTTACAAGAGCAACTTTTCGTGAAGTCAACTATCAGGAAATCAGTTTCCATAAAACTAACTGCTTTTAAATCAACTCACAAAAATAAGGGAAATAACTAGGCACATAGCTTAAAGCACATTTGTAGAGTTCTACTCTTAGCTAAGTGCCTCCAATTGGTCATCGTAGATGGAGGTGCTCTCATCTCTGGGCCTTTTCCTCATTCGTGCAATAGCTATAGTTGCAGGTATGTTGAAACACCAAAAATGGCACATTTTGGAAACCACTTTCTACCAGTTGTTGTTGACATTGACATGCCAATTTTGGTATAGCCCCAAAATAGGCTGAAATAGCACTCTCTCTATAGAGTGATCTATATCCTATTCTACCAATAGTGGTGGCTTATTTCTCTCTATATATAGACTGACCTATGTTCTAATTTTACCAAAAGTGGTTCGTTTGACACTCCTTTCTCTATAGAGTGACCTATGTTCTGTTCTACCAAAATTGACACAAATAGCACTCACTCTTGTACCAATTTTGGATGATTCGTTGTACCACTTTTGGATAAAACTGCATTCTGCCAAATTTGGATGAAAATTTTCTACCACTTTTGGATGGAAATGTCTTGTACCAAATGTGGTATAGTATTACATCCCAAACTTGGACTAAAATGTGTATATAAACAAGTGTGCCAAAATTGGTATAATAATGTGTGCAAAATTTGGATTGTGACATAAACGGTAGAATATGGCCTGCCAATATTGGATGGAAGTTCAGTTTTGGGTATGGTTGGTGGATGAACACATGTATGTCATAATAGATATTAAATAGTCAATGAGCAATGTCTAGTCTAGAAACTTTGTTTTTATTACAAATAGCTAAGAAAAGTTAGAGTAAACTTACTTAAAGTTGTGTGGCTTCATGTATGATAAGTGGCCCTTTATGCGCTGTAACCCAGAGTTTGCCTGCTTGTTAACCTGGGAGTTCAGGCTTCTGATTTCAGATGAGTTGTACTCATCCAGGCAATAGCGTTTGCTGCATCCTACATGCCCTTTCCAATGGAAGCGATCGATGAAGAATCTTGTCTCTTTATATAGTGCCGGTTCTCTGTTTAGACAGTAGGAATGTAGCTTGCATCCATTGTCGTAAACAATAGTTCTCGGTGGAACGGGGAATTGACTCGTAAAAATGTTGAACGGATGCCTTGGTGACTCACATCTTGTCATGATCTCAAAGCCATAGCATACACCGTGGGGGCAATATACTGTAAAAATCCCAGGCGTCAGTGATGGATGCCCATACAATGCTTTTCGGCAATCATCCACTTCACGAGCTGTGGTTGCACTATCTGCTACATACTTGGCGGGACCTCGAATCATTGGCCATGCAGGAAAGAAGCTTCCATTGCAACTACTTGGAGTTCCATAGCTGCTGGATGGATGTGGGGGATCAGCATATGTGCATTCTACTTTAGTGAGAATATGGTGTATGGTGGAACACACATCATCAGGGAGCTGGCCATGAATATTTGGGCATTTGCAGATGAAATCTGCTATCACAGGGGCATGGGCTTGAAGGTGAGCTAGTTGTGCAAAAATATCATCCGAAATTGGTACGATACCGTTTAGTCAAAATCGGCACAAACCATTTTCATCCAAAAGTGGTATACAACCAAAATTGATCCAAATCTGGTAAAACACTGTGTTGAGCCAAAATTGGCACACCATACTCTGCCACAATAGGCATAAAACATTTTCAGCCAAAAGTGGTAGACAAAAATATCCTCCCAAATTGGTAGGATACTGTTTGCTGTCAAAATCGGCACAAACCATTTTCATCCAAAAGTGAGGTACAAATTATCATCCAAAGTGCTAGGGTACTGTTTGTACCAAAATTGGCACACCATACTCTAGGCACAAAACATTTTCAGCCAAAAGTGGTTGAAACATTTCATTCAAAGTTGGTAGAAACAATTGATCCAAATCTCTACAACGTTGGGCACAAAACACTTTGAAATTCATCCAGAAGTGATAGACAAGGGGATGCTACTTGTGCCACTATTGGTAAAATAGAGACATGCAGTGGCGGATCCAGGGGGGGTAAGGGGGGTGCAAGTGTACCCCCCTTTGGGCTGCATCTATAACTAAGAAGTATTGATGATGAACTAAATGGAACCCCCATTTCTGGCTATAGAACTAAGAAAACTCCTACTATGGCTCACCTTAGAATGCTTTAGAAGAAAATTCGTTTGAAAACAGATCGATTGGACTGGTAGGGCTGGTAGTTAGTCTCAAAAACGATCGAAAAAGGGCGTGGTTTTGCCCCAAAGTGGGCGTGGCTTCTAAAAGTTTGCGCGCGCTTCGCGCGCAAGAGTGTACTACAACCCCCCTTTTAGAAATCCTGGATCCGCCACTGACATGAGTGTCAAGTGAGCCATTTTTGGTACAATAGATCATAGGCCACTATAGAGAAAGAAGTGCCAAGTGAGCCAATTTTGGTAGAATAGAACATAGGTCACTCTATAGAGAAATGAGTGCCAAGTGAGCTATTTCTGGTAGAATAGAACACAGGTCGCTCTACAGAGAAATGAGTGCCAAGTGAGCTATTTCTGGTAGAATAGAACACAGATCGCTCTACAGAGAAATGAGTACCAAGTGAGCCATTTCTGGTAGAATAAAACATAGGAGACTCTATAGCTCGAGAAAGGAGTGCCAAGTGAGCCATTTCTGGAACTCAACCAAAATTGACGTGTCAATATCTACCATGATTGGTAGAATGTGGTTTCCAAAATGTGCCATCCTTGGTACAAAAACATACCTCGCTAATTGAGTCGTGGTCTGATTGAGCTGGGTTTGGTGTGTGATTGTTCTTCATACAACCACGCTGCTTCCCTCTGAAGTGGCTCTTGCTAGGCATCCAGCCTTAGAGTTTTGGCATCTCCAGAATTGGAAGCTATTTGCACCATCCCTTATCTTCGTGTAGATATACCTCTCAAAGTGAAAGGGTCTTTCCTCCTCGGTTGGTATTGAAAAACTGAGCCATTGCAGAAAATGATATGAGTGTGCATTGTGCTCAGGATGTCACTGGCTTAAATCGAAAAAGCTCACTACTCAATACCTGTCGATACATATTGACCTTTGGCAAGCACTAATTACTCAAAGATAGGATCACTGACATATCAGTGTGTGCATCGACATATCAATACCTAGTTGATTTGAGGAGTTGAGTTGAATTCTTACAGAGTTGATCCTATGAAAGTTGATGTCCTGATAGTTGATGTCATACAAAATTGCTCTTGTAAGAATTGATCACGGGGGAGTTGATCACATAAGAATTGATCTCGTGCACACACCGCCCCAAGCAGGCCATGCATGTACTATGCCATATACATACCAAGTTTCTTTAAAGACGCTTACATGTCATAGTATAACAAAAGCATATCTTTGTAATGGTATTAGTTTCTCGTCCAGCTTGTTTCAAAAAAGATAAAGGAGGGTGATTAATATTATTGTTCGTTATTTCATTATTGCCACATTAAAAACTAACAACATGTAGCATGAATATCATGGTGTAAAAATGCAAAATTGTTGGACGTACAGGTACTATTGGCTGGGTATTGTATTATTCTGTAAATTAGTATAGCTGATAAGAGTGCAGAGGAGGTCAGACCTGTCTCCACTGTCCACGGTATATGGGGCTGTAATATGAGCCCCCAGCAATGTAAAGTAGCATCATGTCCATCGAAATTTAGCTATACATGCATGCATACTAGTAGAATTTGCACTGAAGTATGTAGAGTATGTACAGTACAGCTCATATCTATGTGCTATATATGGTCGTGGCGGGTTGGTTATGTCTTCATGCATCACATTACTTGTTAAACACTCAAATAATGAAGGTAGATAGGGGGTTCCAGAAGGTATACAGGTGGAGATGAGAAACTAATAAACTAATTTGCATGGCCTTATGTAAGGAGCAACTATGTATGCAGACCTAAACAATACCATAATATTATAGTGCATAATTTTCGTGGGGTGCTAATTTTCGTTATTTTCGTGATTGACTTGCATTGGCAGTCACGAAATTTGCCATCCACGAGAATTAATGGAGTACATGATGATGGGCGTAGCCAAAAACATGATGGAAGCGCAGCCAACTGTTCTCAGTGTTAGCTAGCCACTGTCATTCAGTTGATGGCGTCTTCAACACTAATATTCTTTTTAAGTTTTATCTCATGCTAATTGACCAAATCTCTTTACAGATCTAACAAGACCAAGGCCATCCATCAATTCAATTGTACATGCCAGAACGAGATGTTCAAAAAATAGCCATATGTCATGATTTCTTTCTTCTTTCTTTCTTTCTTTCTAGTTTCTTCGGATAGCTCAAGATTGCCTTGACCTCTTCATCTTAGTTTAAGCATAAATCCATTCCATTTAGTAGCGCGCAGTGCAGTGGGACGCTAATTTTGCGTTATCTTGATAGTTACGTAACAGTGGGTGTGTACGGTTCATTTACAATAATTGGGCGTATCTGATACGCCATTTTGTGATATAATGCACATGCTCAGAATGTGTTGCCATGGTGAAGTCATGTGACAGCGCCCTGGCCCTCGAGGCCTCGGCGATAGCGCTAGTGTTCTAGTCGATCAAGGATATGAAAGCGCAAGGCTCGAGGAACGGTAAGGCGCTAGGCATAAGTGAGCTGCTCGCTAGCGCGTGCAGTGCTAGTGCTCCGCTGGATAGATCATGGATATGAAGCCTGCGCAAGGCTCGAGGAGCTGTAACGTACAGATTAGCTGCTGCTGCCAACAATAAAACTTAGAAGAGTCATTGTTACATCAATATCGGCCGCCTAACGCTGCACTTCTTTGTCAACCTCTTCAGGAACGCAAGCCTTTAACGAGAGGCGTGGCTAAGAATTTTGCGCAGATATGATCTTCATTCTTCTATACTGGAATGTTGACAGCAAATCATGAAAGATGAATTATTCTGAGAGCAATAAAAAAGGAACAGAAACAAGTAGCTATAATAACAATATAAAATTGAAGGATGAAGTAGGGATGGCAGGATCAAAAAGTACATAAACAAGACTTGTAGGGATAATCACATCCACTATACATCCCTACACTTGCATTTTGAGGGGTGCAAAAACAGTAATATCTTGTGACATGCAAGTCAAGAGTGCTTAACGAAGAAGTTAGGTGCATGATAATCGAGAAAAGCAAGTGTAGGGATGTATAGTGGATGTGATTATCCCTACAAGTCTTAATTGTTTATATACTTTTTGACCCTGCCATCCCTACTTCATCCTTCAATTTTATATTGTTTTTATAGCTACTTGTTATATGTAGCAATGTTGTATGTTTTCTTGCAAGTCAAGTGGAGCAAGTAATTGATCCTCTGACAGTATCCATACTACACTACAGAACTCGAATATGGGCTGTGGTATGAACATGTTTTTGGTATAGACTGCTATATCACTAGATGTTGGTGATCACAGTGCAACTCCATAGATACTGGTTATTTGTTCAAAAATTCTTGCAACATTCGCTTTCCACCACTGCCTTCTTCACTTCTTGACAAGCTCTCAGTAACTAAAAGAGACAGCAATGGCTTCGTTAAATTTAATAATAATTGTACTTGTGTAGGTCTAACAATAGTTCTTATAACTCAACTGGCTCATAACTGGTCACAGTAGGCTGTCAACTATGCTTCTTGGCTTACTGTCTGTGTGTGCACTAGATCTGTTGATCTGGTGTACACATGCACAAAAACGACCTTTACCAATAATAATACGGCTGACAGGGTCATTCACGTAGCTGTGTTAGAGGGGTACTTTGCCAGCCTCACTGCTCTTGGACTTCCCATACCACTGAGTCTAAAGTTGCAGCAGAGTGACCTCAAACTGGAAAGACCTGTGTGGACTGCCAAATCCACAAGGACAGGCTTCTCTGTCAGCCTCTTTTGGCCTGTCAATAGTGCTATTGAATTGAGAAGAAGTGAAGAAGGAGAAACAAGAGGAAAGCTAAGGCCATTATTAACCTTAACAGTAATGTAGCTCTATCTGCCTCTGGGTCCTGTGTGTCCAACGTACGTTTCAATTAATGCCAACCCTGTTGAGTCTGATATGAAAGTTGACACCTGCAATTTGCTACCTGAATGTAAGCCTGATTCTGACCACAGTGTGTCCCCGCTCCAGGAAAATGGTTCCTCTGTTAAGGAATCTGACATATCTGACCAAGATGAAGATCAAGCAGCAGCCATTGACCTAAATGCATGCAGTGAGATTGTTTATCATCATCAAGATGATGGTACACACGGTGTGAAGTACATTTGTGACAGAAAAGAAGGCTGGACACCCGTTATTGGGAAAAGGCGAAAGTATAAAGTTCCTACTCGCTTAATTGGTCAGACCAAGAGCACCTCCTCGCATTCGAGCAACTCTACCATGCATCTAGTGGATCTGAAAGTGATTCTGACTCAGGCTCTGACTGTTCCTTACATATTCCACCTGGTACCGATATGTGCAATATTCTGTTTGTCGTGGAAAACCTGGTCTAAAAGTAACATCTACCAGCACTTGTACCTGGACACCCATTTCTTCGAAAACTCGATCCAGACTTATTTTTAAATTGGAGTAAAGGCTGCCTGCTTGCATTGTATGGCCCTACTATGCATCCAGCTTGACTATGTGAAGGTTTCCGGACATTTTTTTCTGTTTAGTGTGTGGTCTCCTTGTTACACACTAATTACACACTAATTACGCACTAAGTAGAAAAAAAAATAGAATAAAAATTCACGGGGGAGTTGGGAGCACTTGGGGAGATAATTTTTATATGGGCACGCAGAATGGGTTGAAACTAGAAATTTGACCTTGGGGAATTTTGATTCACACCATAGAATTAAAGTTACAGCACTGTAAAGTTTCCCCATATATTTGTATAGGGAAGCCACGCATTTGCAATGTTTTGAGTATCGGTGTGTGTTGTTTAGAAAATTGCTAGGTAAGTACATATATACCTACCATGCAGCCTTGCAGGCTATTGTAACCAGAGGCTTGCTGAATGAATGAACAACAGTAGCTCTCCCTTTTTTACTGAGAGGTAGTAGTACAGCCATAGTTTTACAGTGTGTATGCATTCATGGATATGTGGGTCCGGAAAGTACATCGAGTTGAGAAATATCTTGAACTAAAATTAATTAGTGCTTTTCCCCTAGCCTTGTGTGTGTGCTGTGGTGATCTTGAGTACTGCAGTGGAGTAGGAGGCAATCATATTTTGAACCTCGCGATCAATTATGAATAATCATGTTTACATGTAGCAATTTTATGTGATACATGATGAGAGTTGGAAGAAAACGTACAGAGGGTTATGTATTAAGCCCGATAATTGCATGGAGCAAGGGGCCCCCTTTGAAGTATGGGGGGCGAATGGCTCCCGTTCCTACTCCACAGTACTGAGAAAATGGACTGATAATAGTCAATAAGGGTGCCGCATTTGCCTCTATTGTGCTTGATAATTATATTTTCTGCACACAATAGTCCACAGGCTAACTGTGTGGTGGTTTTTGGACAATTTTTTTTGCTTAGTGTGTGGTCTCCTTGTTATTACCAACTAAGTAAATAAAAACAAAATAAAATAATTCACGGGGGGTTGGGAGCATCTGGGGAGATAATTTTTACATGGGCACGCAAAATGGGTCGAAATTAGAGATTTGACCTTGGAGAATTTTAATTCATATCTTAGAATAAAGTTACGGCCCTTTGAAGTATCCCCATACGTTTGTATAGGAAGCCATGCATTTGCAATGTTTTCCGCCCACGCGCTATGTGAGGGGCGTGGCTACACGCGCATAGTTACTTGACGACTTTTGTCATAATTGAAGTTTAGGCTAGCTGCCTGCTTGCATTGCATGGGTCTATTAATTGTGCATCCTGCTCAAGTATGTGGTGGTTTAAGGACTGCATGTTTTCTGCTTTTTGTTACACACTAAGATGAGAAAAAAATAATTCACAGGGGGTTTAGGAGCTCTTGGGGAGATAATTTTTACATGGGCACGCAGAATGGCTCAAAACTAGAGATTTGACCTTGGGGAATTTTGATTCATGCCTTATATAGAATTAAAGAATGTTACGGCCCTTTAAAGTTTTCCCATATGTTTGTATAGGGAAGCCATGCGTTCACGGGCGTTTCAACGGGAAACTTAGTCTTTAATTAGAATTTACGGTACGGTTGTAAATTTCAATTACACGCATAGCAACGCGAACTCATTAGCGACCTCCATGGTTGCTATATATACTACCAGAGCCTTCTGCCATAGAAGGCAATAAAAACAGTCTTAAAATAGCAAACAAAGTCTCCTGATTCATTCAAGACCCAGTGCGCAAATATAGAACGCTCTATACAGTAGTGCGCATAGGTACAACGGTTGCCACCCCTGAACAAGACTTTTACAATGGTCATGTTTGACAGCCTACAGTGCATCTCCTGAAGTTTTCCTGGCTTCTACTCCACTTCTAGCAGATAGCTAAAGGCCTAACAAATCCAGACATACCATGAGTCACTTGCTCCTACTTTTTTTACATGTGGATATCAATATCCAAAAATTCATGAATAATCACTAATAAATACACTGAAACAAGCTAATCTACAGATCCAGAAGCATCAGGAGACACCAGTGGAGTTCCCTGAGTCTCTGTAAAGGTGTTGTGGAATGAAGTCTTGCCTACCCAGGTCTAATAGTCCTGCTGAGTGTGTGCAAATGTACGATAGTACTGAAATATGCAACGTCGTGATGTATTGTATACAAAATGCTTATTGCTCATGGTATGAGAGAGTAAGAGGCAAAGGTAGAAGGGAAAAAAGATGGAAAGAGAGAGGGAGTGAGGGATAGGGGGGATACAGAGAGAGAAAGTATAGGTAGAGGAGATGAGAGATGTACTCTTGCATGTTCACTGTATAAGCTTATATTGGCTATTAGGCCTATACGAATACATGGAGTGTACAACCCCCACAATATCCTCCCAAGAACTAAAATACACAGCTTTTGAATGTTTCCTGCATCATGAGGCTACTAACTGGCCCTTCACAACAGAAACTATCTTCATTCTGGGCTTACCATTCTCACAAACGGCCAGGAACCATAGTCAGAGCTTGAAATTTTCAATAATTTCCATCGCGTAAAGCACCAACTGAAAAAGGGGGAGCAACTCATACTATGGCTTACAGGTAACTTCAGTCATAGCATAAGGCTACTCAAAAACTCACCTTGGCAGGAAAACTTCACAAGAGCCAGCATAGGCTGTCAAAGAGACCCATCACAAAAAGATTAGTGTGCGCACGGAGCCATAACTCGATGTAGGAATGTCGTAGAAGAGTCAGCCTTGGACCACTCAACTCAGCTTGAGTTGCTCCATCTTGCCATGCTGTGGATAACCACGTGTTTTTAACGATATTCACAGCATGGCCAGTGCAAAGTGCATAGAGTGGTTGCTAGGAAGTGCATCCTGGTTGCTACGTGTAGGAAACAATTATGCGTGGGCGACTAAGTTTCCACTATACGTATTGGGCTGAAACACCCGTGCGTTTGCAATGTTTTCCACCCACGCGCTACGTGAAAAACGGGGAATACCCATGGTGTGTGTTATTTAGAAAATTTCTCAAAATTGGAGTATAGGTGGTTTGTTTGTAAGGCTCTACCGTGCATTCCTAGGTATATTATGTGGTTTTCTGCATGGACAATTTTTTCCTGCTTAGTGTGTATGCTAGCTTGGTAGAAAAAAAAAAAATTCGTGGGGGAACTGGGAACACTTGGGGATGTAATTTTTATACAGGCACGCAGAATGGGTCAGAATACGAAATTTGATGGTGGGGAATTTTAATTAACACCTTAGAATTAAAGTTATGGCACTTTAAAGTATTCCCATACGTTTGTATAGGGAAGCCATACATTTGCCATGTTTCCCAAAAATGGAGTATGGGGAGCCTCTGTGGCTCTACAATGCATGCAGTGTAGCTGTAATATGAGAGTTTTCCGGACAATTTTTTTCTGCTTAGTGTGTCGGCTTGCTTGAAAAGAAGGAATTTAAATAATTAATTAATGTTTGGGGGTTTTGGGAGCACTTGGGGAGATAATTTTTACATGGGCAAGCAGAATGGATCGAAACTAGAGATTTGACCTTTGGGAATTTTGATTCACACCTTAGAATTAAAACCCTTTGAAGTTACCCCATATGTTTGTATAGGGAACTATGCATTTGCAATGTTTTCCACCCATGCGCTACGTGAGGGGCGGGGCCACGCGCGCACATAAACGTAACTACCATTACCCACTTTGGTCAAAATTGATGTATAGGCTGCCTGCTTGCATTGTATGGCTCTATTATGCTTCCAGCTCAACTATGTGGTACATGTAGTTTTCGGACAATTTTTTTCTGCTTAGTGTGTGGTCTCCTTGAAAAAAAATGCATATGGTGCTAATGCACAATGATATGCAATTTGTATTACTGTAGAATCCTGCTGTATTATAATATGCCCCCCTCCTCGCGCCCTGCAATTTTAGCTAGTTCCTGCATAGGTGGTTTGTCTCACGTATAAGCTCCCCCCTCCCTGACTGTAAAATATAAATATCAGAGTCCATAAGCTAATAAAAACAGTAGATTCAGCTAGCAAACCAGTATGCCCGACTTTGTTGATTTTCTCAAGTTTGCCCATCAAATAGCCAGAGAAAGTACAGAGATTGCGTGCCCACGTGGCATTCAACAATCGGTAATGGTTGTCACACGGAAATATAAGGATCCCGCATATAAGCCCCCTCCCCACTTTTGCCCAATGCTAGCATGCACAAGGGGGCCGTAATCGCGGGATTCTACGGTAATACATTCTTGTGGTTGCTCTAGGTCTACCAAGAACTGTACGTTGCAAGCCAGAGGAGGTTCAACATGGTCAAAAGGTCACAATTAGCTAATCACGTGTTCCCATATGTTTACTAATTTCTCCACTGTACCCCAGCTATCTTTCTACGAAAATGTCTCTATCATGTTTTTCGTCGTGTCTAATACTAGTTAGAGCCCTGTACCCTTCGTGAACGATTTTCTAGGCTACCATATGGCTGACCTTTGCGACCTTGAACAGCAAGACAAGCTGCTGTAGCGAGAATGAGCAAAGAAAAGCTGCCGATTACTTCTAAAATGTCTCATATGCCTTGGAGAAAGCAGCGCCTGTCACCATGATAAATCAGGACTGCATGTCTAAATTCGGGGTCAAAGTACAAGAATGCTCGGTTATTGCTGACCTTTTGACCCTGTCGAACCTCCTCTGGTTGCAAGCTTAGCTTGCAAAAGCTATTGCAGGCTAGCTATTACAAGGCACTGAGTGTTTGCATTATAGTGCTTCATTCTGCAGGTACTTGGATGGTTGAGGATGTTTGTGCTAGCTTGTACAATGCCCTCAATGACCCTCCAAAGAATTATGTGTTCTTGGATATTAGTAAAGCCTAAGACCTTCCTTGATATTTTGCCAGAATTACAAGCATCAAGGCAAGAATTTTATTCTGTGAAATATTAAATTTGATTATTATGTATTAATTTGTACAGTCAGTGGCAGTATCTGATGTCATTAGCTGCTAAACTGTACCCTTTAGAAGAGATGACCGTTAAAAGTCAAAAATATGATGCAATCAGACGAGCCATGAACTTCTCTGCCAGACTGTCCGAAGAGGAGTTATGTCATATGGTATGAATAATTACTTAATGTTAGAATGCGTAACATGATCATAAGTCTTCTTTAGAATCACATTGTCAGAAAAGATGCTGAAATATTACGGAGTGCAAAGGAAATGCCCCCATTTCTGATGCTCTATGATAATGACTATGAGAAAAGGAAATGTTTGTTAGTGCACTGGATGAATGGCAATCTTGCTGGTGATAGTATGTAGTAATATAATATAATGTGGATTTATAATACACAGTTTTGCTTTAACTTGTGTAGAAAATTGTGAGGTATATGACCTTCCTTCCATTTTGAGCTCCTCAGATGAAATTCGGAGTATGAGTGCTGTACTTCCTGCAGTTTTTTTACTTAAACATCTATTACTTAAACCGTCATTGGATGTGCATGTGTTGGCGTCTCACTTGCTCAAATATACTCAACGGCTCTCTTGTGTTAACATCAGAGAATTGAAACCACTTATCGATCTAGCATCACAGAAGGTAAAAAAAAATACTATTGCTACACCCTAGGCTGATATTGTAGTTCACTCTGCAGAATGCAGCTGATTCAAAGTGTGCATCTTTACTAAATTGTGTAAACAGTGCTTTTGGTCTTTTGGTGAACATGCATTTTCCTGACGGTGTTAACACAGTTTACCATTCATTATCTGAGGTTTGTTGTTTTGTTGTGCAGCAAAGTGGTAGTAATTTTCGTGGAAATTAATCAAAGACCTTGAAAGCCCAACAGTTAAATTCCTTGACTGCAGCCCAGTTGATAGATGCAGTGTGGATAATGTGATAGATATGATAATTTTGAAGATCCCACTTAATTTGTTTATCTATACTTACATTACTGTACTACTAATTTGATTAATTTTCATCACTATCATAATAACCACGAACATTGCACTCCTTGCCTCCATACAAATAGTACGTTATTATCTAAGAGGCAGTTTTTATATGGGTATCTGCATGTTGCATGTAGAGTATTTGCTCTATGTTCTGCTTGTGCCACCTTGCTCCACAACTCAAAGCTGGTGATGTAGTCTTACCAAGGTGGGAATCATCATCGCTGTGCAGCCTAGGCAGCTACAATACAAAAATGGAAGAGCTACAAAATCTTGCACAATACCTTTGGATAAATGCCAATTCACCTGCATTCAATGTTCAACAGAATTGGTGAGTAATATGGGCATGTATTACAAAATATAATATAATATTATGTTAGGGATCCATGTTAATTAAGGTTACGGGTGATAGTTTGCATCAAGAAATTTTTTGCGAGTAACAAGCCATTAATTTGTATCTCCACAAGGGAAACAGCTATGAAGCTGAAACAAAAACAGAAATATAGCTAATGTGATGATAGAGACAGCTGTCTCAACATTCAAGTGACCCTCCCATTGCGAAAGTCAGGCCACAATCAGGCTATGGCCGCCATTTGTCATGAACTCTTGTGTCAAGTTTTACTTAGACAAAGGCTTCTAGTATACTTTCTACAGCTTATTCCGAGCGAAGCGAGGTCTCTACTCGTGTTCGAGAGTCGTTTAGTATGGCCTCTGGGCATATCTTTTGTGTGCGTCTACATTTTCTTTCTTACTCTCTTCAGTGACTCAGGCCACGTCGCCATGTATTTCCGAGTCAAAAGCTGTGGGCTCTCTCAAGATGGTCATGCAAGGCCTACAAACTCTACGGTTCGGCTGGATTGTGCTTACCGGGTAAATCAATGTTCGCGCGGCCAAAAATGATCGCACCTTCTTGGCCCAAAGTTGTTCATCCTGTCGCTGATGGTAGAGATGTTGCTAGATGTGGCCTGTCAATTGGCCTACTCTTGGCTTCATTCTTCCAAGACTGACGACGTAATTGAACTCCTTTTATTGCTAATGCTGCAGCATAGACGAAAGAAACCACTCCATTGTCACGTGATCTACATGTGCAACACAAATTTAATTTACAGGGAAAGCGGGGGAACCCTAAATATACATCTATGGTTCAATCATAGATTGTTCAATACAGTATATTGGCATAGTGGCTCGCTGAGCGAGGACTGCTACACAAAGTGTAACTCTAGTTTATGAAGTATACTGGCTTAGTGCTGGAGTTGGTTCCCAAGTTCATAGAGCCTACACAGAGGGAAAGCTACACAAAAGAAGGTAATTCACGCCAAGCGTAAGGTCGTCTACACAGCTGTCTAGCTGTTTTCTGACAGGTGGCCTTCAAATTTTATACCAACTCCAGCCCTGCCCAGATGTCCGAGTAATATGATAAACACTTCCTTACGTCAAAAGAGAAGCCATCTACATAAAACGTGACGCAGAGTTTTCATTTGTGGTTCATGTTTGTATGCTCCATTACTCACTATGGGAAATGCCCATGTGTGGGCAAACTGTCACCTGTAATCTTAAATTGGTCTCCTCTTTATTGCTAGGTACATGGATATAAAATATTTGAAAGAAATCATGAGAAATTTTGTTTTGGCCATCCTTGAAGTTAGTTTGTCTGAAGATGAACCAAATCATATTAATGAAGTTGCACCTGAGCATGTGACTGCTGCATGTACAGCTATCCGTGTCATTATGCCTTCTGAGGATGACCCTAATGTTTGGAAAGTAGTGCAGAAAGAGTTACTTGCATTTCTGGAGAAGATCAAGAAAGCAGAGTGCTGTCTTTGTGAATGTGATAATGTCAGTAATGTTGACTGCGCTCTGTTGGAAAGTATTAGTATCGCTAAGATTCACCTTGGTCTTGCCATGTGTTTGGTGTTTTGCCCACCACTGATTGATCCTCTAACTATATCTGCAACAGAACACCACTTTTTATGTGGGATTGTAAGTTTATATCGATACAGACTATGATACTTGTAGATGTAGTTTGAATTGAATATGTGCAGAGCTAATTATAACTCTTTGCTGATGACCTGACAAATGTCAGATCAGACCAAAGGTTGGTCGGACATCTCCAAATGTTGTCAGGACGTAACACTATAGATCCATGCTAAGATTTAACTGTTGGTATTATAGAACTATAGTACCGTACTCGCTCTAATTATTCAAACATTCTAATAGCCCGAACGGCAAGTTTAAGTTATTTATTTCCTTCCTAATCCATCGAACATCTTGAATTTTAAGTTTTCTCATCCGCTCTAAATCAACCGAACAGCCACACGATACGGCATGGCAGGAGCTCGAGACAACTTTTCCACGTTCATCGAAGTGTGGCTACCACATCTTGGACAGCATATAAGAGCAGAAAGGTATAACACAGACACAGACGGCGATCATTTTGTGATCGCTCGAGAGCACAGCGATACTGAGAACTCTAGAGCTGACAACGATAAACCTATAGTTGGACATCGACTGCTGTTTCTTCGTCGCTACAATAGTACTTTCTCCATTTGCACCGGATCCATTCTATTTACACTCGAACAAATCATTGCCCGAATTTATATACTTTCTATTTAACACCGAATGGCGATATTAATCATTATTTTTGGCCGTTCGGATAATTAGAGCGAGTACGGTATACAGATATCATAATAGTGTTATGTACAATACAATGCACACTTAAAAGTATCTTACAGCACTTGACCACCACAGTACAGTAGCTACTACTAAGTACATGCACCACAAACCATGCTACAGACAAGGAAATCAGCCTCAAGTAGGTGTGAACAAACTATAGATTTACTCACATGAGATCAACTTTTGTGACATCAACTCCCACGTAATCAATTCTTATAAGAGCAACTTTTCGTGAAGTCAACTATCAGGAAATCAACTTCCATAGAACTAACTGCTTTTAAATCAACTCAGAAAAATAAGGGAAATAATTATAGGCACATAGCTTAAAGCACATCCGTAGAGTTCTGCTCTTGGCTAAGTGCCTCAAATTGGTCATCGTAGGTGGAGGTGCTCTCATCTCTGGCCCTTTCCTCATTCATGCCATAGCTAGTTGAGTGGTGGTCTGAGTTGGGTTTGGTGGGTCCCTCTGAAGTGGCTCTTGCTAGAAATCATGGCAGCCTTGCGGTTTTGGCATCTCCAGAATTGGAAGCCATTTGCACTATCCCTTACCTTCGTATAGATATACCCCTCAAAATGAAGGGTCAAGCTTTCCTTCTCGGTTGGTATCGAGAAACTGAGCCATTGCAGAAAATGATACTCAGGATGTCACTGGCTTATATAGAAAAAGCTCACTACTCAATACCCGTCGATATATATTGACCTTTGGCAAGCACTAATTGCTCAAAGACAAGGTCAAAATAGAACTACTCAATACTTGTTGATCCATATTGACCTTTGGCAAGCATTAATTACTCAAAGACAAGGTCAAAATAGAAAAGCTCACTACTCAATACCTGAGGATATACCGTATAGCGGGAAATTTTCAAGGGAGAAAACTTTCGTGGATCGGCATAACTGGTCGCATAATGGGTGTGGCATGCCTAGAATTTCGTGGAGAAAACTTTCGTGGATGGCGGAAAAATCACGAAATTCGTGAAGGTTTTCTCCCTCGAAAGTTTCCCGCTATACAGTATGTTGACCTTTGGCAAGCGCTAATTACTCAAAGATAGGATCACTGACATAATATCGGTGTGTGTGTCGACATATCAATACCTAGTTGATTTGAGGAGTTGAGTTGAATTCTTATAGAGTTGATCCTATGAAAGTTGATGTCCTGATAGTTGACATCATACAAAATTGCTCTTGTAAGAATTGATCACGGGGGAGTTGATCACATAAGAATTGATCTCGTGTGCACACACCAAACTATAGTAGCATCACATTAGTGACCACCAACCACTGTCCACTAGCAGTACTGAAGTGCATATGCCTAAGGCAACCAGTATGGGCGGTCACTATGTCCAGACACTATACTATTTGACCGGCCACAAGGCTCTTTGTGGCGGTCAACTGACCGATGACCGAACGTTATAATTAGCCCTGATGTGGGCCCCCTACTTTTCTCAAGATCACTACTTAGTACTCCAACACAAATAGCTAGAGTCCAACTTTGTTATGGTGTGCAACTCAACCCCTAGTTGTGCCAAGGTGATTTGAAGTTTTAGTCACTAACTTGTTTACTTACTATAGTATTGTGTGTGGACACGCTTTCATAGCTCATAAATTTTCATTACTTAAGTGCTTACCATGTGCTAACCGTGCACAATATTAGTGGGTGGGTTAGAGTGCACCACCCATGGCCCTTTATCTACGTGGTTTATAAGCCCTCAGGGCCCATAGAACCCTGGATTCTACGTACGGCCCTTCAGTTTTCTAAATCACGTAGAAACCTCCTAAAGAATGCATTATATGATTCATATATTCCCTTATAGAGGGATTCCGCAAATCGATTATCCCGCGGTGCTAATTAGCTAAGCGGCAGAAGTCGACGTACCACGCCTACTGCCACACCCTTTGTGGGCAAAAAGGCCAATGCTGCATATTGTTGTATTGAAACGTGTCAAGTTTTTTTTTGAAAACGAGCGACTATTTCAAAGGTCTGAGCAATAAAGCGAAGAATCGATACAAAGAGAAGCTCCAAGCAGTCGGTCTTGGTATCCAAGACGATTCTTACAAGCCTGAGAACGGCAGTAGGCGTAAAACGTCGACTTCGGCCGCTTAGCTAATTAGCGCCGCGGGATAATCGATTTGCGGAATCCATCTATACTAATCAGAGCCGCTGTTTTAATTCACACAACTAATTACATCATTATGCGTAGTAGCTTTGCATGTGCACCAGCACTATTGATATGTGTTATGACACCATGGTTGCATATACTGCATTACACTGTGTGCACACAAAATAGATAGTATATATTGTTTACACTGACGCAGAAACATAGTACACACTAATTGGCACTAGTTAGGAACCAATTAGATACCACTTGGCAAGTTTAACTGGGAAGAAGCTACTAGCTAGCTGCTATATACCTGAGTTCTCATGGTCTAGCTATTGGTAGCCATTGCCCAAGTTTATTAATTAACATGCACCGCACACTATTGACCAATCAAATGGGATAATATTGTCATAGAGTCGGTAGACTCTATAAGTAGGGATGGCCCGGATATGCCATATATATAATTCATTACAAATACCCAAATATCTCAAAATAGGTAATTTTATGAAATTTCTAAGTGTTAAAATCAGAATCTCCAGCAAATTATCTATCTAACAAGACCAAGATCATTCATCAAATCAATTGTATATGCCAGAACCAGATGTTCAAAAAAATGGCCATTTCTCAATCTTTCTTTCTTCTTTCTTTCTTTCTTTCTCATTTCCAGGGCTAACTCAAGACTGTCTGGACCTCTCACCTTAGTTTTCATATAAATCCACTCTATTTTGTAGCGCGCAGTGCAGTGGCACGCTAGTTCGGCATTATCTCGACAGTTACGTAATAGTGGACGTGTATGGCGCATTAATGATTGGGTGTGTCTGATACGCCATTTTATTTTATGTAATGCGCATGCTCGGAATGGGTTGCCATGGTGAAATCATGTGACTGCGCCTGGCCCTAGGCGAGATCTAGTCTAGCTCTAGCGCTAGCGCTATCGTTAGTGCGTGCAGCGGTACGTTGGATCGATCATGGATATGATATGAAGGTGCAAGGCTCGAGGAGCAGTAAGGCGCTAGGCATAGGCCTAGCGCGTGCAGCGCTAGTGCTCCGCTGGGTCGATCGCCATATGAACGCTAGTTAATGAGGGGTGTGGCTAGGAATTTTGCAAACTTCGGTACCGCCCACCTTCCACTTAATTACACTGGACAAAAAATTAATTGTGAGCAAACCATGTAAGATGGCATTGATAATTACACTAGGTGCATTAAAAAAGAGCAGAAACAAGTATAAAAACAATTGAATAAAATTGAAGAATGAAGTAGGGATGGCAGGATCAAAAAGTACATAAACAAGAGATATCGCAACTACTATACATCCCTACGCTTGCTTTTTGAGGGATACAAAAATAACCAGTAATAATGCGATTGAATCAAAACTGATAAACCCAAACCATCGTGACAACTAGGGAACAACCTGAATATCTCCCATATACCACACTCAACAAACATGTTGACATTCATAGGTGCATAATAGCACTATATAATCTATGATAATAGTTGAGAAAAGCAAGCGTAGGGATGTATAGTAGTTGCGATATCTCTTATTTATGTACTTTTTGATCCTGCCATCCCTACTTCATTCTTCAATTTTATTCAATTGTTTTTATACTTGTAATAGTTATAGCACAATTGCCAGGGATTTATAAACAGCTTTTAGACTTGGGTAGCTATAGGTTTACTGCCATAAATCCCAAAGCACACAGCATGAGACTGTATACCGTAGTGCCCCAGGCAAGCGCCCAGGTGCTTGTTTTGGATACCTCAATGGATAGTGCCCTCCCCAGATAGGCACCCAGGCCAGACCTTTACTGCCATGTATTGCTAAGCATCCCCTCATTCCCCAGTCTCCCCAATATTTGTTGGAACACTTGTTGACAAGGCTATGGCAAGCACACAGACAATAACATTTGCATGCGAAAGAGCGTTTGTGTTGATGGACACGTTCAAGCTACCTATAAAGTTGATGGTTAATTCAACTATGCATCATTTTTTATTTACTGCCAACAGCTCACACGTGGCAGTAGTCACAAATTTAGTATAAATAGGTTCTATACCTTGAGGAAACGAGTGACTTGTGCACTAGTAAGGTGGCAATTATGATGAAGTTGCTATCACGATTGTACGTCTACATTTGCGTTCAACTAGGGGATGGGGCAATATTCGAATTACACTGTCACAGTTATCACACAAAGGCCCGGGAAGAATCTACTCATTCTTCAATATTATTTTTGAGTAGTGGATGCAGCTACTAGTGGCTTCAGCCTTTTTTAGTGACGGTTACCCATAGGTCTGATACTTCACGGCACCATTGACAGCAACCGTAACTCGAATGGCTTTACTCTACTTCAAATAAACAATGTATGTTTGAAAAATAACCTACCTAACAGCTGCAGAACTAAGCCTAGTTAGTCTCATGCTCTGTTTCAGTTTGCCTCAATTTCCTGCTGAGACTATCAAATTGCAAACACAACCTAATGTAATAATGTATGTTCTGGACACGCAGCCATCTTCTGTTGGCAAATCGCGTACTGATGTGGTAAGTCAACACAGCACTATGTATTGTATCAAGAAGTTGCTCGCAATTAATAGTAATTTGCATACATTTTATCATGCCACAATGTAACTTGGCCTGCCACTACTAATTATTGACGCAAAATATTTTTCATTTGAGATGCATTGTATGCTAATAGCTTGCACTATCATCAGTATCCATAGTAATGGGATTATTTTGTATTGTGTGTACTGAAATAATGAACCAGTATCCTCCAATTACTTCCCCCCTTTATGCATACTAGCATTGGGCAAAACCAATGAGTATCATATAGCCCAATAAAGGCAATAAACCTGCATCACTTATAGGTAGAGATCAAGTTAAACTGAGAAGGGCGGGTAGTTAGTGAAGGCCAATTGCCATATAGCAACCAAACGAGCAATGTCAAATTTCTCCCAAGGATCTTCGTGTCACTGACACTTGGCGAATTCCTTTTACATAAGCAAGCACTTGCCTCAAGATCGAGTTGTAGAGTAACCACAAGAATGCAATTCTGGATTCCATGATATTACGTAGTAGTACCACATACATGCCAGATCAGCAGATCTAGTACAAAGTAAAGCCAAGAAGTGAAATGAAGCCATCACTGCATGTCTCTTTCGTCAATCGAAGGCTCGTCAAGAAACAAAGAAGGCCATGGTGATCAGCAAATGTCACCAAATGAACGAAGCATTTCAACAAAATCCACACAATTCATACCTTGAAAACACCATAAAAGCCTATTTGCATCATATAAACCAGGTATGTAGCAGCTGGCGTGGTAACAGACACACACACAGAATGACTACCATACCCCTCGCACATGCGCCGAGGGTTAATGACCTATGGTGGACATTATTTATAGCTGTGATTATGCTATATATGACTACATCTGACGTTCTTGGTTGGATAAATGATTCAAATCTGCGCATAGCAAGTACACTCATTCTTGTTACACGAACACTGGCAGAATAATAGTCTTATTCTGCCAATGTTGGTGTAATAAGAATAGACTAATATTCTGCTGTGTACATATACGTTTGTTGTACATTGTTGCTCAGTGGTGCATACAATGCATAGAATAATGCTTCGTCTTGTGTCTATGGCAACCTTGCAGTCAATCTCTTAATCCTTTAATCGACGCTGTGCTTGTGTGCCTGTAGATGGATATGGAGCTATGACCTTTCATTTTATATTATGTGACCCCGTATTGTGATTGCCAAATGCGCTGTGTATCCTTTTTAAACATTGTGACTTGCTGGTAAATCAGCTTTGTGACTGAGCCTCTCGGCAACCTCTGTTCCTCCTGTTCTCAGTACATTCAGCACGTTAAGAAGTGACACAAACCAGCATAAAGTAGTAAACAGTATACTAATAGGAATAATAGGTACGACAGTCGAGGTGTATGATATGACTGACTATATTACCCCTTTGCGCATGCATGCGGGATAATTAATGCATTCCTACACTTATTTTCAAGCAACAGAGTCTCTATGGATAATACGGAGTCTGTTACTTGATATGTCGTCGTCATTAGCACAAAAATCATCATAATATTATTTCAAGACCTAGGCACCTGAGCGATTTCTAACAACAGATCTGTCGAATTTGTAGAAAAAAATGGCTTCAGTAAACTTCAAATGTGGGGACACGCTTCACAAGCATCACAAATTAAGCCTTTTAGCTGGCCATCGTAACCACACTTATCAACAGTGCCTACTGAATGCATAGTGCATGCAGGCCTATAATAATATGAACTGGTAAAGATCATCAAATAATGCTCGTGACCTGGTGGCTGCTAGCTAGCTGTCCGCTAACTGAAATCGATGTGGTGCCCTATGGAACCAAATCAGAACGTAAGATAGCTAGCCATGTGCACAAAAGTGGCTACAAAGATGCACTATGTGCTCTACAGAGCTCTAGTTTATATCTGTTAACCTTTTTATCTGCTTTGCCCTTTTGAATGCTTGGCACATGTGCATGAGGGATATTACAGTAGTCTGTTCGTCTGTGTGTTGTTGGTACTGATCTACTGGCTTAGCAACTGTATTCAGCATTTTGAACTCACCATACTAAATCTAATTCAATTTTGAGAAACGCACGCTTTTCTCGTCGATCACTCCATATATACACATGAAAATTCATAAGATGCTTAATTTCTTACGTTGAATTGGATCTTGCATTGTATTTAATTAACTATGGTACCGGCTGATTTTTGCTGTACTTTGAAGGGTTTTTTTTAACTGATGGATTTATCTATAACAGTGTTGTTCAAGAGTTATAGCTATAGTTTAACATGCTGCAGTCTGCCATCTTACTCAGCCTTACCACACATATCTACTATTTTGTGTAGCATCTAAATTTAGCCTGGAGTTATGTAGCTAGCACATAGTGGTGTCTTGTAGGGTCTCCACACCAAAAAATTGATCTCGGCCAATGGATCTTTTGAGTGATTATCCACACAGAACGACTTGAAAGAAGAGCTCATAAAACTTTTCACGCTGAAAGACCTCATTACAGTCGTTAGGCCAGCAGTCCAATTGTTGCAGATCCAGGAAGTGCATCCGGTGGCACATTCCAGTGCTTGCAATTTTTGCCGCTTTGTATCTATTTTTCTTACCTGTCCTATCTAGGCCATCTTTCACTTCTAGGACTCCAAACAAAGGCCAGAAGACAGAGGAACTCTTCTACTTTCTGCTCGTTCAAGTCCTATAACCCGGAGACATTCATGAGCTCCGCGGCGACCGCTTTTATGCATGCTACTCTCAAGCGCTCACAAAAAGTGCCTCGCGCAAAAAGTGGCACGTTTTGGTTCCCCAGGATGGATTCCCATGATTCAGGCATCATTCAATAGCTCTTGTACTGCTCTACAATATAAGACTGGAACGAAGTTTTTCCATCGAGCGATTCCAAAGTTACACGCTGTTACAAATAATATAAAATTTTGTTATTTTATCATGGAAACATTGAAAAAATACGTATAAATCAATGACAGAACTTTCTAGGTGGTACAAAGATATTATGCAGCCATCAAAGGCCTTCTTGAAGGTTTGGAGAAGGTGATTATAAAGCTTTCGCAACCAGTCTCCTATGCCATCACGACACACTGACAGCTACAATTGACAGAGTAAGTGCTCATTGATAAGCAGCCACAGGGATGGTGCGAGGACCTAGAGTGAGTAGCTTAGCACCTCAGAAGATAGCTTCACAACAAAAGCTATACCTGAGGCCTAGGCAGCAACCTTTTCTTTGGCGGTGGAACTCCATTGCTCCCCCTCTCACCATCTCATACTCGTCAATAGCTGACCATCACCTAAGAGATTGTGCACGTGTATACACAAGGGGTATAGGGGTGTGTGTAAGAAGGGGGGAAAGATAGAGAGAGACAGGTGGTACCTGGGAAAATTGCTATCTTATTTAACCTCCATGGATGTGAACTTGTGCTTTTCAGCTTCATTGTCAGCTGATTTACACAAATTATGGCATAGACATCTACTCTCTTGCCATTTCAGCTGGTAAGGCTCACCCTCATCCCTGGACTTAATTATTTGCTTGAAGATAGAAAGAAACTAACCATTTGAATGATGATGTCTACTCCCTAGAAACTTGGAGCTTCATATTGAGCACTCCCCTCCTTGGCATTTACTGGACAAATCGTCAGACACTCATCAAAACTTCAAGAAGACATAGAGAATACCACGCGGTTGTACTGAAGTTTTCCAATTTTTTGATGCCGTATAACTCTGGAACCGCTCTATGGAAAAACTTCATTCCAGTCTTATATTGTAGAGCTGTACAAGAGCTATTGAATGATGCTTGAATCATGGGAATCCATCCAGGGGAACCAAAACGTGCCACTTTTTGCGTGAGGCACTTTTTGTGAGCACTTGAGAGTAGCATGCATAAAAGCGGTCGCCGCGGAGCTCATGAATGTCTCCGGGTTATAGGACTTGAACGAGCAGAAAGTAGAAGAGTTCCTCTGTCTTCTGGTCTTTGTTTGGAGTCCTAGAAGTGAAAGATGGCCTAGATAGGACAGGTAAGAAAAATAGATAAATAACGGCAAAAATTGCATGCACTGGAATGTGCCACCGGATGCACTTCCTGGATCTGCAACGTTTGTACTATTTTGGACCGCTGGCCTAACGACTGATTATTCTTGCACAATTGCAACTTAAAAATTGTGCATACTTGCAACTTGTGTATTCTATCCCGGCTTACATACTTAAACTAGTTTGCATGGAACTTCTACACTACAAGGTGAATAACCTAGGCCAGAATTAAACGAAATTCTAGTTAATTATCTAAGCCTGGTATATTTTTAATGATAATGAGAAAGTATCGTTTGATGCTGTAAAGATGGAAGCGTGAGTGTATTTGCTTTCCTCCCAACATTTCTATGAAGTAGATTGTAGTGTGCATTCATGATAATAATTGGAAATGAAATTGCCACTTTTAACCACCTGCCTCTACTCGATATTAAAAATTTTTTTGTGTTTCGAGTAATTGTGCAAGAACAATGAGGTCTTTCAGCATGAACATTTTTGTGAGCACTTCTTTCAAGTTGCTCTGTGTGGACAATCACTCAAAAGACCTATTGGCCAAAATCAGTTTTTTGGTGTGGAGACCCTATAGCCATAGTCACCATCCTGTCATAGTTTAGTGCATGATGCCAAGCTTGGTTGTACATGTATCTTTGGATACAAAAACCGATAGATGACAATAGTTGTCTGTATAATATGTAACCAGATTGGTGAAAAACCCTCTGCATGTGATTCACTTAGTACATAGTGCGCATTATTAGTAGCTCAGGTTGAAATTTTCTATGTCCAGTTCTTGTCCTACCCATGTCAAACAATCCTTCATCTAACTGTTCACGTACATCATCTACAGAGGCTATAGTTGTTGATGCTAAGGCGAAATAATTTTTCATTTCAACCCATCTAGTCTGTACAGCTGCTGTACCTTGGAGGTCATTGCTAAGCTATAGCTAAGGGTGCTAATTAGAATTCCGACAAGCGGGGTACCTAGATTCATCAAACTACTGTACGTTTGTTCACCGTTGATTGAGTTTTGGTTCACTTGGTAGTATGTGGAAACGCCATGTACATGTATAGCAACACATTAAGCCTTAACTTCATTATTGGGGGTGTGGCACAATCACAAACAGTGCTATGAAGCCCATAATCAATCTAAAACTTTCGTAGAGGTGGGGGCATCCTCCCCCAGAAAAGTTTTGAAATTTACGACATCTGAGGCTGTTTTGATATCTTCTAAGACCATGTACACAAGTAAAAGATCTAGCTAGGTAGGGATGGCCCAGATATGCCATATACGTAATACATTACAAAAATGTTAATGACTCAGTGCAGCTTAAATTTTAAGCTTTGTAATCTACACCAGAATACCTATCTATCAACTCACACTACTTCTGTCGTCATGACAGTCAAATCGTCGTCGTACAGGACGCATTTCACAATTGGGTATGTCTGGTACGCCATTTTATCATGCTCGTAATGTGTTGCCATGGCGAGGTCATGTGACTGATATCAGTGGTGCTAGTGCCACCACCACGGCACTGTAGCTGGCTGTGCTGACAAAGAAGACGCTAGGCCGTGAAAAATTTCTGTTTGGGAGCGAATCTTAGAAGCTGGTAAGTTTATTGTTTGTTGTTGCGCTTCTCAAGCCTGGAAACAAGGCTAGTCACTGAGCTAACTGTTTATATGCTGATGGGCCGCGCTACATACCAGCAAATGGTTATTAAAATGAGGAACGTCGCTGCAATTTGGTAGACTTATGTGCTCTCACGCAAACATTGGCCAAATAGCACTCACTATCGCTTGTGCTATTGCATACTGCATTCATACACATAAGAGTACTCGGAAGTATGTGACTATTGCAACATATATTTCCCTGGAGATTACACATAATACCATGGAATCCCACGACCACAACTTGATATAGGTGTGAAAGCTGTGTGCTCACAGAGGCTTAGGAGAGTCACTTATAGATACAAATAATGTAGAAGAATTTCAAATGAAGTAAAAGAACTTTAAATGACCTGAACAGCTCTTATATGTCTCACCAGCTTCTCTAGTTCTTCGCATGCATACACATGACCCATTTCTATAAGGGTGGGTATTAGTTTCTCATCCCCTCTGAGCTCAAAATTGATGCGGGTGGGCGGTGGTAATGGTCTTCAATGTGTGTAATTTTGATGGAAATGGTCATCAAAATGGCTTGCAAAAAAGGAGGTGGTATACTTTTGCATTGTGCTCCTGATCACAAAATGCATCCGGGCGGAAATTAAGGGGGATGAGAAACTACTAATTGATTTGCAGTGGCCTTAATTGTATTGCTTCATTAAAACAGTTAATTGTTGGCACCTTTTAGACATTATGGGATGAATTATTTTAGTTAGACATTTCGGGATTTAGACATTTTGGGATTAGACATTCTGGGAACAATTCTTCAAAATTTGTGTGAGAGCACATAAGTCTACCAAATTGTAGCGACGTCCCTCATTTTAATAATCGTTAATACGGGGGAGCACAATATAATGTATGAATAAAGGAGGTGTCCTCATTTCATGATTAATTTTGCACACTTCCATGAACTATGACTTTGCTTTGTATCTTGATTACGTACTATAGAATCCCGCATTTTTTGTGCGCGTCAAAATTGGGGAGGCTCGAGTGAGATTGTCACATTTCTGTGTTGCAACCATTACCATGTGTAGTCTCCAGGAAATTAAATATGATAACCAATAACAATGTGAGGAGTTGACACTCAGTTCATTGAGGTAATGGCTTTCACTGAAGTCTTTTTTTCCAGCCACCTCACAATAGTGTCAATTCGATGTTCTGTGATGAGAAGTTCTGAGTATGAGTCAGTGATGATAGAGTTTCAGTGAGGCAGGCATGCCTTATCTACAAACACTCGTTCAGTGGCTAGAGCACCATAGAGGCCTAGTGTAATTGTAGCCTAGGCTCCCCCTCTCATTCCTCATTTTTTAGCTAGTGCAATTGTGTATGCATATCTCCAGTGCAACAGTGCCATCAGCTCTCAGTGGTATAATACTAATACTAATAATAGTATTTTAGAGCCACACACATCTGCACAATTTTTGTAGCACTAAAAGAACACCCCCAAAACAGCTCCTCTTCAACACGAATACCAATTAGAATGAAGCACTACAGTGCAAAACCCTCGGCGCAATAGCAAGAATTAGTGTGCATGTTGCAAATTTGCAAGCTACATGTAAGCCAAGCAACACTGGTACTACATGTATACAGTGTAGTTGTAGAGTAGCCACAAGAATATATGCACTATACGGATTGCATGGTATTATGTAATAGTACCACGTGCATACCAGATCAGCAGATCTCTATAGTACTAAGTAAAGCCAAGAAGCGTAGTTGCTAGCCTACTGTGATCGGTGAAGAGTCAATCAAGTTCTAAGAACTATCGCTAAGGCTACACACTACTATGAGCCATCGCTGTCCCTTTCAGTTGATCACCTACTATGATCACTCCAGTGATGCATGAGTAAGTCGAGTTATAACGAATATTGCTAGACCTACACACTACTAATAGGCGATCACCATCTCAATTATCAATCGAAAATTCGTCAAGAACATAGTTGCCAAGTGTCCTGGTTTGGCCGGGACAATCCCGGAATTTGGCCCTATGTCCCGGTTGTGTCCCTATTTGCCTGATTTTGCAGCATTGTCCCGGAATCCAGCTCGATTGCACAAATGGAGGTGTGGCACAAGCATAAACTCAGCATATTATCAAATTTCTGTTATATCTCGATGTTTAGTGGGTGTTTCAGTACATAAATTGCCCGAAGTGGGTATGGTTTCCTGAAAGTGGGTGTGATCTATAAATTTTCACAGGCGCTTCATACACAATAATTCTACTTTCTACTTTGTCCCGGCCTCTCCTCTTATGAACTTGGCAATTATGCAAGAAGCGAAGAAGACTGTGGTGGTCATGCAGCAAATGTCATCAGCATTTCAATGAAATCACACAATGTATACCTTAAAATACCATACCACACGATCTTCTTCTAGACAGCATCAGCCAGCTCATTAGTGAGGCATATAGAATTAGAGGGGCAAAATATTTAGTAGTGCAGGGCGATGGCACAGCGTACTGGTCAAACACAGTATTAACACGTGAACATAGTATTACCGAGGACCAACTGGTCAAACTAATAAAATTTCTCGTGGATAATATCTACATTCAAGTCGGAAACAAAATTTTTAGGCAAACAATAGGCATACCGATGGGCACTGACTGTGCCCCACTTCTAGCAAACCTTTTTTTTTTTTATTACGAGTACAATTTCATGAAAGAAAAACTTAAACATAATAGTCAAATAGCAAAAATTTTTAGTAACACTTTTCGATACATTGACGACCTACTTACACTTAACAATCCAACTTTTGAGCAGGAAATTAGGAATATATACCCGCGACAATTAGAACTAAAAAGGACCACGGAAACAGATAGTAGGCTTTCTTATTTAGACTTAGAAATAAACATTAGCGATAGGAGATTTACCACGGCAGTTTTTGACAAGCGCGATAATTTTAGTTTTCACATAGTCAATTTCCCTCACATGGATAGCAACATACCTAGCAAACCAGCCTATGGGGTTTATATCTCTCAATTAATTAGAATAGGGCGCATATGCGATAGTTACGAGAGTTTTTACACCACACACCACAAATTAACCTGTAGATTAGTCAAACAGGGTTTTTTATTCGATAAACTAGTTACTACTTTTAAAACATTTTGTAGCAGGTATCCTGAGATTTTTTCCAAATTTAAAATTTCCATTAGAAAGCACGTACAGGATGGTATTTGCCTTCCCACTGTAGCTATCAGTAGTCTGCCGAATAAAGTAAACATTAGATCTAGGTCTTCAAAAAAATCTTAGTTTAAGGGGCGCCAATAGTCTGACATCAAATTAGTTACATCATAACACTAATTACCATACTGAAAGCAACCTAAACGTATATAACTAGGGCCATTGGTTACAACAACTAATACAAAAAGTTCCAGAGCCTAAAGAAGTAGACTACTCCAGCTCCTGCATGAACACCCGGGATTCGTGAGTTAACCCCTACAAAATTATGTAGTAGCTAGTAACAATACTGACTGGAGATTCTGTTAATTTCCCTGAATGTGTAATTATGGTCATATATGCATGCTGCCCGTGTCCATGAGCCACTTAGGTGGGTAGGGAGAGTTTCCATGGAACAAAAGAGCTTTTCAACCTACCACCCCTAGTTCTCAAGGCTAGGCACCTATGTGGCTCTGCCTTTTGCTTAAATTAGGTTTGCCTGAGCAGGCAGTGAGATGGTTTTCCCCTTAGGTTTGGATTGGTAGTAGAAGATAAACCTACTGAATTTTCATAAAAAGTCTAATGGCACCCTGGTAATAGACACACACTCGCACATGGAGTGACGACTACCCCTTGCACATGTGCTGAGGGTTAAAGCACAAAATTTAATAAAATAAGAAGTGCTAAATGCTCAGTGCAAATACAGGATAAGTAAATTAAAAGTTGATGGTGGATATCACTAAAATTGCGAGTTAGGGTTGTTAACCCTCGGCACATGTGCGAGGGGTATGGTAGTCGTTCTGTATGTGTGTGTGTGTGTCCGTTACCACGCCAGCTGCTACATACCTGGTTAATACGATGCAAACAAGGTGTCATTAGGTTTTTTACGGCATTTTCAAGGTCTGAATTGTGTGGATTTCATTGAAAACGTTTCGTTTAAAAGTTCTGGCGACATTTGCTGACCACCATGGCCTCTTGACGAGCTCTCAATTGATACATTTTTTGTCTTCATTTTGTACTAGATCCAGCATGCACCAGTCTACACGTAGACCCCAAAATTTAATTTCAGCTGACATCAGCAAAAATGTGCTGAGTGTGCACAACACATTTTGGGTCACTGTATCCTGGCTCTCATACAGCCTAGTGAAAGTGTCCAGATAAGTGGTTAAGAGGCTTTACAGTCGGAGAAAGGATGGATATATTTATTATGAGTCACTCTAAGTTCCGAATAGTGTCATCGATCAGGCTACAAGGAGGCAAACGCACACAAACGATGGTAAGTATCTGGGGCCAACTTGAATTTTGTGCGATTTTGGGGTGGAGGTTTTTATGCCACGCCGGTGTGTTTAGAATGTTTACAAGTTTGGAATGAATGTATACTTTTCTCTAGAAGTTTATTATACAAGTGGAGAATTATGGCCGTCTAGAATCTTCAAAAAATTAGGTGAAATCGACCGTTTGTGTACGATGGCCTTACCAGATGGCTACCCTTCAAACTAAAGAAAACAAACTATATCTATCCATAAAACAGTATCTCTGCATGATATATCAATTAGACTTACAGTTTTGTCGTGATGGCAGCTTTTGTACAGCCATTTTCGATTTTTATTTCATTTTTGTACGATTTTGAGGTGGGCCACGCCCCGAGTTCTGGCACTCCGTATATACCTTCATTCCTACGAGTTCTTCAAGAAAAACGAGTGTTAAAGGCTAACTCTGTCTAGTCAGCTTGTAAATAGCATACAAACTTTTGATAAAACTGGACTCTGTGGCCATTTTTTGGCGGGAAGGTGCTTCTTCCCGGTAAAACAATTATTGACAGTACAAAGATTGCAGCTCATTGGTCCCCGCCTACAAGTGCATGTTGATGACGTAAAATGTGCGTGGGCGTGCAGCTGGAATTAAAATTGGCCGAATCCCGGGGGTCTTCATGTAGACTGCACATGGTATTATTACATAATTGCATGCATCCTGCTGACTGTAACACTTTTATTGGCTTAGCCCTCAAATTTGCAACATATGTAGCTATTACAATTCACCGAGGATTAATTAGCACAACAGTTGATTATAATTTAATTTACTCTGAGTAGTAGTATTGTACCATAGAATCCCACAATTATGCCCCCTTACACATAAGCCCCTGCTCTTTTAGCTCAAGTTCCTGCATAGGTAGTTGTGTCTCGCGTGTGAGCCCCCCCCCCCTCTCTGTCTAGATATTTGAGCCGAAAGAAACAAATAAAATTAGTAGCTACAGCTAGCAAACTAGCTATTACTTTGTCATTTTTCTTGAGTTTTGCCCATCAAACAGCCAGGAAAAGTGCAGAGATCGTTCACCCACGTGGTGTTTGATAGTCGGTAAAGGTCATTACACCAAATTATAACGATCCCGTGTATAAGCCCCCTCCCAACTTTGCCCAATGCTGGCATGCATGAAGGGGGGCGTAAGCACGGGACTCGACAATAATTATTATTTATGATAAGGAAAGGGATGACTTCACAATCTTTTTTCTGTTTTTGAAACTGTCGCCATTCAATGACCACTATAACCCCAGGCTTCTTGGTTTTTAGGCACAGATCCAACGTTAGAAGATATAGCAAGCCTTCTGTCCTAAACGATGAGTCGCCTGAAAGCAGCTACTGTGTTTATGTTAATAAAACACATGATCTAACTAGAGCTGATAGAGCACATACCCCGCGTTCCATGGCAATATCACCCATGCATGGCCATACCTCTTCTTAGAGGCCTCTATTCTTTGAACTTTTATCTCTACTCACGAACGTTTTCTTTCTCTTCTGAGATCCATGATCATAAATGACATTAGAAGTATGAGGCTCGAGCATGCGTAATAGACTTCATAAGGCACTAGGTGGGCGTGTTCGATGTAGGCGTGATCGATACATTTGCACAATTAGCTTCCCTGGGTACTGCCTAGGGTTAAGAACGAGACACAAGGTGTTTTTTCGCTGTCTTACATTATTATATCCCCTTTATTGATCCTACTTTCACTTAGATGTTGAGATTTGCCAATTTTTATGCTGACAGATGACAGACGTCAGACAAACCGATTGCTTTACCCCTTGCTGCGCATGCGCGCAAGAAAATTCACATTCTAAGATCAATGTTTGTAGTGTATCATCGAGTCGGTAGACTCTATAAGTAGGGATGGCCTGGATATGCCATATATGTAATACATTACAAATACCCAAATATCTCAAAATAATTAATTTCTAAGTGTGAAATCAGAATCTCCAGCAAATTATGCATCTAACAAGGCCAAGATCATTCATTAAAACAGTTGTGCACGTCAGAACCAGATGTTCAAAAAATAGGCCATTTGTCAATCTTTCTTTCTTTCTCTCTCATTTCCAGGGCTAAGTCAAGACTGCCTCCACCGCTCATCTTACTTTGAATAAATCCACTCTATTTTGTAGCATGCAGTGCAGTGGTACGCTAGTTTGGCATTATCTCGACAGTTACGTAGTAGTGGGTGTGTACGGCGCATTATCGAATGGGTGTGTCTAATACGCCATTTTGTGATATGTGACCGGATCTGAGAAAACCCGGCATATTGTCAAAACGCGCATATGGCGCAATGCGCGTTTTTAGTATCAACAGTCAAAAAATATCAAAGCTAGTCCAGTTCTTGTCATATTTATGTCAAAGAACCCTTCTACTAACTGTTGCCACCGCCTACGGAGGGTAAATGTAAGTTACCAAGGCGAAATAAGCCTTCATTTTGACCTACCTAGTTAGTACGGCTGCCGTAACTAGAATTCTCTACCTAGATACAGCTAGATTCATCAAACTACTGTATGTTTGCTCACCTTTTTAGCTTCTTGGGCATCTAAGAACAATCGGCTGTCATTGTCAACAACGAAATTCAACTCTTGCTCGATCTTTACGTTCATTTCGAACGGCTCCACCCATGTCCATTTAATTGATTTCCAGGTCACCCGTAGTATGCGTAAACGCCATACGCGTGCATAGCAACGCCTGTAGACCGTAATTTCTCGATTATTGAGGGTGTGGCGCGATCACAAACAAAGCGCTCTAGCTCCATAGCCAAGCGTGCGATGGGTCTCAGACTTGGAGGCAGGTTAGCCCTATGATACAGCAATCCAAATATACAGCTAACTAAAATTTCATGGATTGATGAATATGGCAGATTTTCTCAGATCCGGTCACATATGATGTGCATGCTCGGAATATGTTGCCACGGTGAAGTCGTGTGACAGCACCTGGCCCTAGACGCTAGGCGAGCTAGCTATTACCAGCTCGTATATCGCTAGCGTGTGCAGTGGCGCACTGGACCGATCATGGATATGAAGGTTCAGGCTCGAGGAGCGGTAAGGCGCTAGGCATAGGCGAGCTACTCACTAGTGCTACGCTGGATCGGTCATAGATACTATACCATCATACGAAGGAACAAGGTTCGAGCAGCGGTATTAAACGTAGTACAGATCATAAATTATGCCGGGTAGCTAGCTACTGCCAACAATAAAATATAGAACTTGGTTTTCTCCCTAAGCGGAAAAGTCTCTTCGCTACTTTATCATCTTGTTCATCGTCATAATTATTATTATGTACACAAGTTAATGAGGGGCGTGGCCAAGAAATTTGTGCATTTTCCACTTAGTCAGAAGTTGTGAGCAAACCATGTAAGATGGCTTTGATAAATTACACAAGTGCGATAAAAAAGAACAGGAATAAAATTGAAGAATGAAGTAGGGATGGCAGGATCAAAAAGTACACAAACAGTATCTACTATACATCCCTACGCTTGCTTTTTGAGGGGTGCAAAAATAACCAGTAATGATGCGATTGAATCAAATCTGATAAACCCGAACCATCGTGACAACTAGGGAACAACCTGCACAAATGTCTCCTACAGGATAAGGACGCATAGAGCACAATATTGACTCTTAACTAAAGCTTTTGTGCAAGATTCTGTGCCTAACGTAAATAGACCATATTTTAAGCTATTTTGGTGTATATCTCCGTGACTCTTTTTGGTTAAGACTTCTTATTTGACACAAAGGTGTATCCAGTTGGTGCCTATCTTCAATTCAAATCATGATTCTTAACTATAATCCAATCCCGTGAAACTGCCTAACGTAAGAATCGGAAATTTTGGCCATTCTTGCATGCTGAAGCCACATAGAAGGTGATTATCAGCTTTCCACTGCATATGTAGATAGTCCATCCACTGACCTAACTGCGTATCAAATCAAATATAGATACATGCAAGTTTAACCACAAAACACTGCAAAAACCACACAGTGATAAAAATCTACTCTTGCTCTGTAGCACTGTATTCTAAGCATGACTGCACCCCAGTTTTATCCCAAAGTACGAGCATTAATTTCTTGTTTAGGTTGAGCATTATTCTGCACTTGCTACTGCTTGGAGCAAGTACTATGTGAATATGTCTGGAAAGAAATTGCACGACATTTATAATGCTTCAAATACGTCTCCCGAGTTCCTTTGTATGCCTTCATGTTTGAAATTGCTGCTGATGGTTCAAGATTCTTTCAAGAAACTTCAAGACAACAATGAACTTCCTTACTCTATTTATGTTAATGACAAAAAGGTGTGCGCGTAATTACAAAAATGAGATGGTATTATTATTTTGCTGTAATCCCACTGTAGTATTCCAGTTTTGCTACCTTGTGTGTTGACATCATGAGGACAGTTTGTAGTCACACAAAATTGCACTCCATGCTTTCCGATATTGGATCTAATTCTAATCTGAATGCTGTGATGAATAAGCTAACTGTTATAGCCAAGGCACTTGCACAATTTGTACACCGAATTCATTCTGAGTTTCAAGAGTTCTCTGATATAGCCGAACCATTCTTGTTAGCTATCTTGCAGGTTAGTAATGCTATGTGTGTGGTACTAATATAGTCATAACTTCCATCAGATACTTGAAGGTGTAAGCTCATTGATTACCCTGAAACGTCAAAATTGGAAGGTAGTGTGAAATATCTTTGTTGTATAAGCATTTAAATTGATTTTTTTTCAGGAATTGCTTGGCATTACATTAGCTATTGGACAGTATCCTATAGGTACCTGCAATACAACATCTATATTTGAATGGGTTATGGAATTATTGAAGTCTGCTGAATCAGGTAGTGTTGTGCTTTGACTTATTATGATTTATAACAGTAATATTATTACAGGGATGATTTCATTAGCTGAAAACTATCCTCTTCATGTCGTGCACAAAAGGTTTGCTAAAGAGGTAGTTTAATTAGTATGGTTAATTATACTTTATTACCCTTGTAGGATTCTGTTAATTGGTGTAAAAGCTTCAATATATAGGTCTTGCTGGGGTCCTTTAAGAGAAAACCAAATACACAGCTTTTCAAATCTTTTGAAATGTTGTTGGTCAATTTGGAAAAAGGATGAGGATGAAAGGAGAGAAGCAGCTGAGGAAGATAACGTATACATTTTCAAAGCCGGGACTAATCATATACCCTCATATGAATCGGATGACTTTGAAGCTGAAACATTTCCATTTTATAGGCTTGCAGATGGGGATGATGTCTCTGATCAACCTCAAGAAGCTCAGTCTTCAATTTACACTAAACATTTGGAGCCATTATCTCAGAATGATGTATATCATATATGCAGACTCCACCTCTCTCTCTATGGTAGTGAATCTCAAGAAAGACTATTGGAGTACCAACCTCCTTTAGAGACTTATCATGTTGCTAGCTACATGATTCACTGTCTTCAAACTCTACCAGGTGACATAGCTTTTAATGTGATAGAGTGCATTCATCCATTTTGTTGTGTAGGGCGTAACGCAGATTGCTTGCTTGCTGGGGCCAACATTAGGATGTGCCATCATCAAATAAAGAGTCTTCATACTAACATAGATATTCATTCAAGGTTTATATAACTGTCTGCCTAAAGTGTACACCCTTGAACTGTAATATTGTGTGCAATTCACCAACAGTATATTGTACACAAACTGATATGGTACGCTTCATGGGGGGGGGGGGGTGGTGGGAGTATTCACCCCCCTTATCACAAGTATAAAGCCGAGAAATTGCTATAACGTGAATGCAATGATAATAACAAGCAATACTATAGCTCTGTAGAAAACATACCCCGTGCGCATATTGCGCAAACTGTAGATCTACTTTCGTGTACATGGTTCCCATTAACTAGTAGAAATGGCTTAGTTGATGTCAGCCAAAAAAAACACCGATTCTCTCTCTGCATCAGATCTAGACTAGGAAGATATGAACTGCTATTACATATTATGTGACAAATTTTATTGTATTAATATAGCTATCTTACAAGTCAGATTCAGTTCCATAGGGGATAGCAGCCAACCCGTAGAGTATTGTCATGAGCAGAACATGTTGACAATCCTTACCAGTTCATATACTAGGCCAGCTAGTTGTGCGCATGAGCAAAAAGCTATGCATTATGCGTTGAGAGTAGGCACTGTCCATAAGCGTAGCTACGATATCTAACAAAAAGGCACTATTTGTGATGCTCGTGGATCGTGTCCCTCGATTTGAAGCATACTGAAGCCAGTTTTTCACCAAATTCGACTGATTCGTTGTGCTAACGAGTCGCTCAGGTGCCTAGGTCTCAAGATATGGCGATTTTTCTGCTCAGCTTTGATAGTCACATTACTTCCCTGTTAGTTTATTCCTGTACCTACTCAAAAAGCAAGCGTAGGGATACATAGTGGATGTACCCCTCGTTAGTTTGACCTTACCCTACTGCGGAGTCTCAGCTCTGGATCTTGGCATATAAAATCAGCTCAGTGACTCTAGCCTGGCCCAGAGAAGTTACTTCCAACAATAACCTTACTGCTTTTAAGATTTGCTCCCTAAAGATTTTCACAGCCTAGTACCTTCTGTCAGCCAATGCCACTCTGTTCACGCGCACACGATCGATGCGACAGCACATGGTGCCACTGACTCCGGTCACATGATTTCACCATGGTAACACACTATGAGCATGCACATTATATGAAAAAATGGCATACCAGTCACACCCAGTCATAGAATGCAGTCATGTGTTTCCATTGATGTGTGGAGGCTTGATAGATAGATATTCTGGCATAAATCGTGAATATGGAAGTTGAGAATCCTTAAATTTTTAGTTGCTCCAAGTTATTATTGTAAAGAGAGTAGATTTTTTTTCTAACATTGCATGCACACTTATTTTGAATAGAAATACCATATGATGGGAGATTGAGGGGTCCAATTTTCGCAGAAGCCCCATATTCAAAGATCTTGCTATCTAATTTTTGCGGATGGACGTTCCACAGTTGCTCCACCCACACTATCCGTTAGGCTTCACCTCTTACTGCACGTGCGCCACAGCTCAAATCTTGGCTGAAAAAGTTGTGAAAAACCAGCAAGCAATCAATCGATCGTTCTTGTTTTTAGCGGAGATTGAGAAATGGCACGAGAGTTGCATATGATGAGGCTAGAGACATTTGTGTCAAAGAAGCTCAACAATAATGAACTGGTACTGGTATGAACTAACTAAACTAGCTGTTAGATTGATCCAGCAGCGGCGTGCACCACGATGGTCACACCCCCTGTTATCGCATGTGCGCACGTGTCAACATCGCAAGAACGTGCGTTTAGGCTTTTTATTTCTCAGATTTAGTTTCATAGATCACCAGTCAGCCACAAACGCTGCGAAAACTGGCTCCCTCAAAAGTTTCCAGCCATGTGATAGTACTTTTAGCTGCAGTATAAATGTGTAAAGCATACGAAAGACTGCTCTGTAACAAGCTATAACAAACAATGATGTTGGTCTGGTATGATGTGCACTATACATAGCAATACATACAATCAAAATTCACAAGGTCGAAGGCTATGGACAAGATGAGGGAAGTTTCTGTAGAGAGAGAATCACTCTCGTATGTTCAATTCTACACAGTATTACCATACGTAGCTAATACAAGCGATAGTCGGACTGCCTAGTGAAGTGGTAACTGTCGACCCTACAAAAATATTTCTGGGCATTTGAAAGGCTTTTGGGGGCTGCCTATTGTTAGTATCTTCCCTTGCTTGGATGCTTTAGAAGTGAAGGGCTGCATGCATTCAACGCTAACAACTCTGTTTTTGCTACCTTCTCATTCTTAGATCACCAGTACTAGTAGGCACCATCAGTGAAAACGTCACTACTATATCATAGGTGGTGGAAGGAAGCTTTGTTTGGGGGGGGGGGGCAAAGATTAACAGTTGCACGCAAAGCGCACGCAAAAAATTTTCAGACATGCCCCCTTTAATTGAAGTTCAAGGGTTACTCGTGTCGATCGGTAGTGCTGCTACTGTTGGAAACAAAGAAATGGTGGATATTGTGCACTAGCTGTGATCGATTCTTGAAGCTATTCTAGGCAGCTTTTGCAGGTATCTTGATATATTTATTATGAAAAGTAGCTACTTTATGCCATCACTAGCATGGATTTTACGCCTGTATCGAGTATAAATCCTATCCATAGTGTAGCGTGCAGGTCTCTGTCACGCTAGTTTTGTGTTATGACAGCTGTGTAATGGTGGGTTTGATCAGTGTATTTTACGAGTGGGTGTGTCTGATATACCTTTTTTTTGTAATGCACATACTCATAGTGTTGCTTTGGTGAAGTCATGTGGCAGGAACATGGCATCAATCATGTGTGTGGTCGGTGCAGCATTGGCTGACAAAGAAGGTGCATGGTCGTGAAGAACATGGAGTAAATCTTAGAAGCCAGTAAGTTTATTGTTGATAGTAGCTTCTCTGGGCCTGGAATAAGGCTAGTCACTGAGCTGACTGAACTTAGTTTAGGGAGCGAGTCCTAGAATGACATTTCCCATTAGTCATTGTCAACGGTGCAGTACGTGGCATATAGCCACACCCATCATCACTTTATTGTTAACTGTACCGCAGCCACACCCCTTCAGCTCCAGATCTACAGTCATCTCAGTGACTAGCCTTGTTCCCAGGCCAAGGGAAGCTACTACCACAATAAACTTACTGGAGATAGCATTGATGAATTATCTTAAAAAGGAATAATAAAAGGGATAATCATACATCCCTACGCTTGCTTTATGAGTAAGTGCAATAACAAACTAATTGCACAGTAATATATTAATGCCATAGTCAATGCAGATTATGCCCCACCCCTACAAGTCAGGATAATCTCTCATCGAGAAAAGCAAGCGTAGGAATGTGTAGTGGACGTGATTATCCCTACAAATCTTGTTTGTGCACTGTTTGGTCCTGCCATCCCTACTTCCATTGTTTTTTATGCTTGTGGTACTGTTAAAACCTCTGTGGTTTTATCTTCGTGCCAGCAACAGACATTGAATTTATCTAGCGTCCGTCCTCCTCAGCCTTTTTAATTGTAGAGATTGCCTGATATCAGAAGTCACATTAAAAATATTAACTGAAATGTCGTCCCACTAGTCTCACCATAAAGCCATTAATTTCAATCCTGTTTGAAATTGTCAGTCAGTCTTCAATAGAAACCATCCTACCATCTCTCATGGCCCCTCCAAGGCACCTGAAATTGCTCTCACCCACATGCAGTTTTCATGATTTGCCACCATAATAATATTATTATTATACATGACTTTCCTTGACAAAACCAACCATATTATTCTAACCACCAATTTTTGGTTAAGGCCACCATTACCAAATGTAATCTTTGAACTATTGCTCCTTCAAATTTAAATTCTCTAGCCCACGTAGTCATGGAGATATGAGCCATAATGTATATAGATTTGCCTGTAATAAAAAGGTGTGGCAAGCATGATGAAACATTGCTGCATGCAGAACTCCATATATTCGCCATTTATGCATGCAAATCCATGGCCAGGTCATTGAACTAGCTGGCTGCCAAAACGTCCAAACAACAGAAGCAGCTGACATTTCGATAGTACATTAAATCGACAAAAGAAGTGGTTGGAGTCTTTTGTGTGCGTGCATGTAGCTGCCACACTTTTCTAACTACAAGGGCTTGATATCATGGTGGCTCTATATATAAGCCACTCGCCAATTTTCTCGAGCCATGACTCGGTAGGTATCATAGTCGGTAGACTCTATAAGTAGGGATGGCACGGATAGTCCATATATAAATATCTCAAAGCAGGTAATTTTGTGTAATTTCGAAGTGTCAAAATCAGACTCTACAGCAAATTATCTAACAAGACTAAGATCATCCATCAATTCAATTGTATATGCCAGAACCAGATGTTCAAAAAAATAGCTATTTGTCAATATTTATTTCTTTCTGTTTTCCTGGGCTAACTCAAGACTACCATGACCGCTCACCTTAGTTAGAGTATAAATCCATTCCATTTTGGAGCGCGCACGTCTGTGGCGCGTTTGTTTTGTGTTATCAGGGTAGCGATTTATTTGTGGGTGTGTACAGCGCATTTTGCAAGTGGGTGTGTCTGATTAGCCATTTTGTCATATAATGCGAATGCTCATACGGTGTTGCCATGGTGAAGTCATGTGATAGATGTAAGTGGCGCGCGTGCACCGGTGCATCCAGGACCTGCTCGATCGAGCGCTCAGCTGATCAGCTCAGTGAACTATCGATTATGTACTGAACTGGCTTATAAAATATCAGGGGCGTAGCCAGGGGGGAGCACAGGGGGCATTTGCCCCCCCTTTTTTCCCAGAGTCATGTAATATTTATCACTTCTTACCGGATAAATACCAGCACCAAGTTGTTACAGTAGTCTTCAGAGTCAAAAATGATCACAGAAAGGCTGACTATAAAGCTATCTGTAAACAAACTTTCGAGCTATGCCTCGATCGAGTAGTGTCTGGACTCGAATCTCGAGCGTTTGATGAGTTCAAAGGGCAGAAAACAGAGCGCGTGATTTAATTAGTGGGTGTGGTTTCCGGCCTAAAAATTTTCGCGCACAATCTTGCCCCTTCTTTTCTAAAATCCTGGCTACGCCCCTGAATATGCTTCTGATACAGAAGGTTTTCGTCACTACTTGGTTCTAAACAGCCTTATTTCAAGTTTGCCGGTCGGCCAGATTCAGGATCGTGATAACGAGGGGCGTGGCTTCATTCACAGGTCAATCTAGACGCTGGTTACTTGAGCTGTCTCAAGAACCCCGCTGATGCATGTTCAATAGTGTGTAATGCAAAAGAAGACATCCTAGCTAGCTATCAAAAGACTGCCTTGGATTTGCACTTACAGGAGTGTTCAAGTTTGAACTCACGGTGTGTTCAGTGGGGTACCATAGCTGCCTAACTCAAAGGCTAAGATCACACAAACATGCTGAATCAGTGGTGCACTTGCTTCCCTATAATATTATTGTTGGAGCACGGTTGGATGTAGCTAGGTCCAGAAAATACTTTTGAAGTAGTAGCTAGTTCCATGCATTTTGATATTAAACATTGAATAGGCAAACCGCTTGCCATGGTATAATAATATGTATAGTCTCATTCCCAGCCTCTGTCCCCATGAGATTAGTCAGCTAGATGGCATTGATGAAAATTAATGACAATCATGAACTACCACGCCCTGAGGGCACAAAAGAAGAACAGTAACAAGTATAAAAAACAATTGAATAAAATTGAAGGATGAAGTATATGGATGGCAGTGCCAAAAAGTACACGAACAAGATTTGTAGGGGTAACGTATCACATCCACTATACATCCCTACACTTTTTTTTTGAGTAGCCGTGCATACACATAGTCTGGGGCACATGCATGCAGGAATGGAAAATTAATACTGTATACCCATGGATCAATATCAAAATATAGCAAAACTTTACATACTGAATCAGAAGTGTATGATATAAATTATCGAGAAAAGCAAGCGTAGGGATGTATAGTGGATGTGATACGTTATCCCTAGCTACAAATCTTGTTTGTGTATTTTTGGCACTGCCATCCCTACTTCATCCTTCAATTTTATTTAATTGTTTTTTTTATACTTAATTGTAGCATTCTAGAACAGATTTTGTCTAGTGTATGATTCCTCTACGCAAAAATCGATTAATCCATACCAATACGTGAAGAATGCATGATAGTTCTCACCTTGGGCCACTATGATATCTGGTACAATGTTTTTACCATATTATTTGCTCAATCACATGCCACGGCTACTATTTATTTCATTGCCTGAGTTTATGCGGCATTTATTCAAGAGTGGCAACTATTCCGATCGAGAGTGGCATTTAATACCAGTAGCTGCCAGAGAGGCAATCCATACGTGACCGGCTTTGGGATAACCCTCCGTAACGAAATATTTCTGAAAATCGAGTTTGATGTATGGTTTATAAGCTCTACTATAGAGCTAACCCGCGTTCAAGTTTTAGTCCGATTGCGTGCTTTGTTGTGGATCGAGATACGGCACTTTGTTTACGATCGCGCTACACCCCCAATAATCAAGAAATTGCGGTCTAAAGGCGTTGCTATGCATGTTTATGGCGTTTCCTCATGTATACTACATGTGAACCGGAAATCAATTAAATGGCACTGGTGGGGCTATTCGAAATGAATGTAAAGATCGAGCAAGGGTCGAATTTCGTTGTCAAAAATGACAGCCAATTGTTCTTTGATGCCCAAGAAGCTTAAAAGGTGAGCTACCTTAATTACAGTAGTTCAATGGATCTAGCTGTATTTAGATAGCCCGCTGGTGGGAATTCTAATTAGTGCCCATAGCAACGGGCTCCAGGTACGGCAGCTGTGCCGAATATGTGGGTCAAAATGAAGGCTTATTTTTGCCTTTGTATGGCACAACTCACCTCCGTACACAACAGCAAAAGTTAGAAGAAGGGTTATTCGACATGTATATGATAAAATCTGGACTTTGACTAATTTCCACCTGAGCTATATTAAGAACGCACATTGTACATATCATGCACGGATCCCTTACGGAGGGTTTTATCAAATCTGGTCACACATACAGAAATGGTCAATCAATTGACACCACTGAAGTAGGAGGTTCTGGCCCCTTATATAATTAACTGATGTAGAAAGTTAGAACTTGCTCTAAAAGGCTGCTAAGTATTTATCGTTAGTTTCTTGTACACAACAAGTCGTGAGGCTAACATGCTTCTCGAATAGTAGGCGTGGCATGGCTACTATTTGAGGCCACGCCTCAAGGAGGACAACCATTATTCAGTTCTTACAGAGGTGTGGCGACTGTTTGTGAGCAGCAACTAATCAAGAGTGGCATCTGATCAAGCGAATACGGTAGTTTTGTCTTGGAGGGTTCTTACATTAATTTTTATAACGGCATTATTATAGTCCTGCATCAACATCTCCCCCCCCCCCAATTTTTGGGCCAGATATAACCCTGAATGACCATACTTGATGTATTGTAGTACCATATAGCCAGAAAGTTTGGCGATTTGGCAGTCTATATTACAACCACCAAATTACAATTCGCCTAAATTTCCTACCCGCATATATACTTATGGCAATTCCATACCAAACAACCAAATTTAAATCTGCTAATATTCTTGCAATAGCGATGTTGAACCGCCAAATTTATTTTCTGCCAATATTTCCGGCTATATGGCATATTATGACAGGCAATTCAACATCTACAAACACTCGGCTCCATCTGAAGCTTCTGCTACTATTCCATTGCTAACTTCATTAATGGAAAGAATAAAGGAATTGTTAAAGAAATGGCCTGATCATCCTCTTCTAAATCAGGCATGTTTTAGTAGTTAGTGCACTTGTCTACCTGATGTAATAATTTACTTTGATATGGATTTAATGCAGTGAGTCCTGTTTCTCTCTCTCTCCTTCCTTGCACCCCCTTTCTTTCTCTGTACCTTAATTTCTACAATCATTCAATTTTCACACATCACAGATTTTAGTTGCTGTTAATAGTGTTCTGTCATTAGATGTAACAGAGCCCTTGATGAAAATCCTTGGTGGTGTTGAGTACATTTTGAGAAGAGCTCAAGTAAGTATCAGAAGTGGTTCATATCGTACATGTACATAAAACAATAGTGTAGACAATCATATATTCTGTAAGAATATTGCATTTTAATTACCAGGGAGGTGTGGGCGCATGATTATTCAGGGTGAGCCTGAGCGAGCCCCGAATACACGAGAAGCAGGAAACAGTTTTTATATGTATATATATATATATATATATTCTTGTATGTTTGTGGGGTGATCATTTCAGTGAAGAGAGAATTAATTAAGATTTTAACGGTGTGTGCGTGTGTGCACATGAGATCAATTCTTATGTGATCAAGTCCCCAGTGATCAATTCTTATAAGAGCAATTTTGTATGGTCTTTCCTCCTCGGTTGATATCGACAAATTGAGCCATTGCAAAAAAATGATACTGAGTGTGCATATTGACCTTTAGCAAGCACTAATTACTCAAAGACCAGGTCAAAATATAGAAAAGCTCACTACTCAATATCTATCAATATATGTTCACCTTTGGTAAGCTCTAGTTACTCAAAGATAGGATCACTGACATACCAGTGTGTGCATCGACATAGTATCTCAATACCTAGTTGATTTGAGGAGTTGAGTTGAATTCTTAAAGAGTTGATCCTATGAAAGTTTTATGGAAGTTAATTTCCTGATAGTTGACTTCACGAAAAGTTGCTCTTATAAGAATTGATCACGTGGGAGGTGATGTCACAAAAGTTGATCTCGTATGAGTAAATCATTTTAACTACACATAGGTAATGGTCGACAAGCGCATGTATGTACACTCACACTGCACACTAACTGAATCATAACTTGGTAGATGATCTGTACCTGTGGGCAAAGGCATGAAACTGGAAAGGTGGGTGCTGGACCACGCTGGCAAGGCTCATGTCTACAATATCATCATTGATACTTCGAGCATGATGGTGACTGCATGGAGACTTGTCCCCTGGCTCAGTTCAGCCTGGTACTTGGACTCATGATGGTCATGACGTGTAGACTGGAGTACGCTACCGTAGATCTGGAAATTTTCGTGTACAGAAACTTTCGTATGATTAATTTTCGTGTAAAAATATTTTCGTAGGAACGACCCCTTACCGCATTAGCGTTAATAGTGCATACTAATTTTCGTAAGATTAATTTTCGTAGCCGCCACCGACTACGAAAATATTTTTACAACGAAAATTTCCAGATTTACGGTATCTATTAATATAGGTGATCAACCTCATTGGACTACTAGCAGTCTATGATACCTTCACTCTTGTGGTAGCTTCTTAGACTGGAACCAGGCCACTATTCATGGAACTGAATTACTCTGGGGCTGACTGACATGTACGGGGACTAGCCCAGTGTTCTCGCTAAAGCGCGGTTGAGCGGCGCCCCGCCGCGCTATAGAACGCGAAAGGGGGTGGGGCTCTAATGTAATGATCCTGCATACAAGCAATAGCAGTAGTACTGGAGCATTTGCTAGACAGTGCTAAGTGTGCAGTACAAGTACACAACCACAAATACTTAGCTGTACTAACCACTAGTAGTGGGCTTGTGTAAACTTGCTGCCCACTACACATGAGCTGCTGTGTATATAGCCAAGCTGTAGACAGTATGATTTTTAACTATATCTACTTGATTTGCAATAATAGTTAAAGGTAATAATCCTTCCCCCTGCTCTATAAAAAAGTTCTGGCTAGAACACTGTAGCCCCAAGCCGCTGATACATCTGATGGTAGTCTGTAATATGAGCAACGCAAAGGCTCGCCCCACACATAGTTTTCATTACCACTAGTTGAATATAGTGATGAAAAGGAAAATTATTTTGCCGTTTAGAGCAAGTCCAACAAGTTTATTGTTGGTCTTAGCTACCGGTTGTTGCTATCAGTAACAATAGTTATCACACAGCTACTGAGTTGATTATTGTGCCAGACCTTATGGGGGTACTCAGGCCCCCTGAACCTCTTACTAGACACACCTTTGATGGACGGAGGAGAATATGAAGAGAAGATACAGGCAATGCTGGAGGACGGCACATATAAGAAGTTGAAAGTGTGGAGAGGATGGTAACAAAGATGCTCAGGGAGTCTGCTATGTCACCAGACAGTACCTGCAACCCCACTGCTCAACACCACTCCAGCTGTACAGACTCCCGTAGGTCGAGTATCCCACTCAGACCAATTGTCTTAACGATTGGCTCACCAGTGTACCAGCTGTCCAAGCTGCTCGCCAAGATCCTCATCCCCCTTAGAAGCAAAATAGAATCTTACATCCTACATCAATAACTCCGCCGATTTTGCTATGAAGATACATGACACCGCGATGAACAAGAGGGTCAAACTGGTCTGCTTTGATGTGGTAAGCCTGTTCATGAGAGTCCCAGTAGCTGAAACAATTGAAGTAATATCCACTATTTGCTGGAAGATGAAACACTGGACGAGAGAACGGTGCTCCCACATAAAGAAGTTTGCAGTCTCACAACCATGTGCCTCAAATTGACGTATTTCTAGTTTGGAGAATTGTTTTACAAATAGCTGGATGGGGTTGCCATGGGATCACCACTGTCTCCAATAGTGGCCAACATCTACATAGAGGATCTGAAAATGAAGGCCTTGAATTCCAACATACAGAGGAATGTGGATATGACACCTTCGTGATCTCGCCATTGACGACACACCACTAAGCAACTTCCACCAACACGTGAACAAGCAGAATTTGGCAATGCAGTTCACCATCAAAGAGGAGGCAGACAGAAGGATCCCCTTTCTGGATGTCTTGGTGATCAGGGAGCTAAACACTTTGGTATATCGCAAACCAATACACCCAAATAGGTACATAAACTTCGATTCACATCATCATCCAAGAGTGCTGAAAGGAGTAATCCAATTCTCGAGAGGGTCTGTGATGGGAGCTGAAACAGGAAAGTTGGGACATTTAAAGAGAGTCTTGATAGCAAACAGCTGCCTGAACCCACTCACCAGGCACACCCTAAACCAATCCTCAAACAATAGTAGCACACAGGAACCATCGGAGATAGAGGAGAAGAAAAACTGCTGCTCCTCCTTTGGAGTAATTGAAAAGATTGATAGTCTGTGCACCTCTCGGAGTCATATCAGTGTTCATATCACACAATACCTTGAGACAACTGCTCATGAGAGTCAAATTGAAGACACCGAATGACCAAAAGCGATGTGTAGTATATGAAGTACCCTGTGCAGACAGCAACAGTGTCTACATCAGCGGGACGGGAAAGAAGGAACCTTAGGACAAGATTAAAGGAGTACAAATATGCAGTCAAGAGACAAGATGAGAAGAACAGGATTAGCGGTACACACACTGAAAAGTGTGTACAAGGTGGACTGGGAAGCAGCCAGAATCAGGATGCGCAAGGAACACTGGACCAAGAGCAAAGTACTAGAGTCAATACTCATAGTGGAGAGCAACGACACCACCAACCTAGATGCTGGGCTGAACTTGAACCCAGTCTGGAGATCACTCTTCAGGACTCACAGCCCTATAAAGATACACCCGCGAACAATCCCAACTAGTTAGCACCACCCCTCTGTCATTTTCATGCTGCAATTTTCCCTAAACAATCCATTTATCAATACATACTAGCTCTTGCAATTTCGACATTCACGGACCGAAACATCTCATCAGTTTTTGAGTACTTTGAGAGAAAGTTCACCAGTATCAATGAACTTGATACGAACACGTAATGATGAGCCTCTACAACATTTGAGCCAAAAATAAATAAGTATATAGGTTATGTACCGAGGTGCAGGTCTCTACGCTATTTACACAACCGAGGGCCGAAGGCCCGAGGCTGTGTAAATCGCGTAGAGACCGAACCGAGGTATATAACGGACTTGTACCATGGGCTACGTGGCCCTGACAACGCATCTTCATGGTAGCAACGACAGTGCTGGCTATAAAAATCGGCTCGAGCAGCACCCAGCAACACAGCAAAATATAAAATTTTGAATCATCATGACCGTGAAAGCCGTCTAGTATTTAATACATCTACCGTCAGCTCATGGCCAGGCCTTCAAGAAGGCTAAGATGCTTCGAACTTTCACAGCAATGGCTTTCTTGTTGGCCAGTGCAGTACTAAACTTCATAAAATGTGCCTTCCTAGCCAATATCTTACTCGAGCTCCGAGATTCGCCAACTCAGCATCCAGTTACTCTGCCCACTTATGGCAATTAACCTTCAACCTCAGCAGTAGTACATACTCATGATAGTACTATCACAACGTAATTGCGTAGTAGCAGTGCAGTCCTACTAGTGTGCCCTGAGGTAGTTATCAGACCTTGTATATAAATACAAGGTTTGATAAGTGCATGATTTATCAACCTCATATGGAGAAATCTGATTGGTCAGAATTTACAACCATGGTACGATAGGAAATATCCATCTGTAAGCTAGCAGTAACATAAAGCACTAAAGCAAGAGGGGTAGTGATGGAAAGCTAACGCTAGGAGACATTCGATACCACATCATTATTTAAGGCAAAATGTGATGTAGGGATGTCTCCTAGTATTAGTTTTTCATCACTACCACTCTCTTGTTTTAGTTTCAAATCTTTTGTTACTGCCACCCCTACTAATGCTCCACTGGATTGATCATGGATATGAAGGCACAAAGCTTGAGGAGCAGTAATGTACTGTTCCTCGAGCGCGGCTTCTCAGCATTTGGCATAATGCCAGCTCAGACAGTAACCTCAGTGAAGAAGATCATAAAATTTTGGTAGCTGCATGCTGCCAATAATGAAACTAGAACCCTAGTTTTCTCCCTAAATAGAAGTATCTCATCGCTACTTGGGCTGCCTAAAGCAGGCTTCCTTGTTAGCCTGATTCATCACATGGGCATAGGAACGCAAGTTACGAGGGGCATAGCTATGAATTTTGCATGCACATGTGAACTTCAGCACCTCCCATCTTCTACTTACTTACACTAGACCATTGTACAGTTGAATAAGGAAGCCATGTAAGATGGCATTGATAAATTACACTCAGAGCAATGAAAAAGAACAGAGACAAGTATAAATTACACACTAATTACTCACTAAGTAGAAAATAAAAATTCACGGGGGGTTTGGGGGAGATATAATTTCTACATGGGCACGCAGAATGGGTCGAAACTAGATATTTGACCTTGGGAAATTTTGATTTGCACCTTGGAATTAAAGTTATGGCCCTTTGAAGTTACCCCGTATGTTTGCATAGGAAAGCCATGCATTTGAATTTTTTTCCACCCATGTGCTACGTGAGGGGCGGGGCTGAACGTGTGCATAAGCGTGATGACCTTGACCAACTTTCAGTCTACACTAAGGTGCCTGATTTATCAGAAGAAGGAAGTTGTTAAATATTCATAGCTGGCGCACCACAGTGCATCACACATTGTAATTGTGGTTACCTCATGCGGACTACTCCCCATATATTTCTATAGACAAAGGGCGCGGGCCCCAGTGCTACACATAGAAGCCAGGCTGTTCAATGAACTTTTTCTGTATTTCCAAGGCTGAATTCATTCTCAGAATGTTTACACAGTATCAATTCCATGCCACTAATTGACTCCATTACTGATTTTCACAAAATTCAAAGTTCATTCCAGACAGCAATTTGTCCACAGTCAGCAGACAAGATGGCTCACTACAAAGAATCCATTTTCCACGAAGAGTTTTTGCTTGGACTGTAGCTAGTACTAGTACGTACTAAAGTTTAGCCTGACTTGTATTTAATAGCTTAGCAATTGGATAGAAGTCTGTCTAAAATCATGAATTATTCGTTCTTTTAAGGTGTGTTTGGTGTTTATCAGGTAAGTCCAGTACTCTCCAGATTGTACATGAAAATAGTTCTGATACTTGCCTGTTTGTAAACCAGGGCCTAGAGGTACAGCCTGCCCATGCATTACTGATTTGCACTAAATTCAAAGTCTGTCCTAGCCAGGCACGGGTTGACCACTGTGGCTGCCATTGTCACTAGTAAAGACTACACTTAGCGTGTCCAACGAATGTAGCAAAGTTTTGAAAACGGGTACGGGGACGCCACAGGCATAAAGAGCAACCTTAGAGCAGCCGAAAAATATCCATATTGTTGGGGTTCTACTCTAATATCGTTCCACTGTAGCCTTTTGAAGTTGCTCACTACTGTCTCTCTTTTTGCTCCCAGCACTGTACTACAGGGACGGCACCATACAAGCCACAATTATGTTTAATACAAACTATACATGTCTGGTGGTGAAAACAAAGGTTTACACTGGTACACACACAATATGTCAGTACATATGTACATTCACAATTAATACATACAAGCTATACACTGAAATAATATGTCAGTACATACACAATACAATGTCATACAAGCTGTAGCACCATTCACACATGTGTAAGGAATTTCAGGTCATTTTTGCTGTAGTCTTCCAATAGTTCAAATTCACATATCTCATCCTCTCCAAAGTACACTACTTCAAATGTTTGAGCATCAGAGAGATGACCGATATCAAGTCCCTCGAACCTGTGTTGAATGCGTGTTCCAATCAGCAGCCTTGGGTTGGCTACAATTTGCTGTATTGTTGGAGGTTCCTTTGCTGAACTGATTAACTTGCAGGGGTTATCCAATAGCTTCTGAGATGAAAACTGCTTCTTTGCTTTTGAAAACTGAAAAACAGATCTGTCAGCATACTCTTGACACAAAATTATCTCCCTGAACTTTAGCTGATCTTTGAGAGCTGCCTTCTTTTGGGTTTCATTTGATAGTGTAGATAAATTGGTTATAGCATCTTCTGCTGACATCCAAAAGCCATTATGCGATATTTTGGCACAGAGTGCTAGTTTTCGTTCCTCTTTTTGCCTTCTTTTCTTGGCCAATGCTTGTTCCTTCTCTTGAATAACGTTCTGTTGATAAACTAGAATGTCATTCTTACGCTGCTTGTAAAGCTGACGCTGGTCACGGCCAACCCTGATGCAGGCTTTGAACATCTTCTTCTTCTCTTGGTCGTCTTTAGATTTTAACCATTTGGCAGTTTGATTTTGATGGAACATTAGCATACTTTCAGCTGCAATAGTAGAACAATTTCGCTTCTCTCTCATTATTCTGCATAAAAGAGAGCCAAGAACATGTGTAAATGAATTTCTATAGATGAGTTGTTTTTTTTTTTGTGGGGGGGGGGGGGGGGGGGGGGGGGGGGGGGGGTACCTATCCAAGATAGCAAAGTCTCGCTCACTTCTAGCATTAGTTTTCGGCACACACCCTGTATCACTGTCGAGTTCTTGTGATGAAACCTCACTATGAATTCCTCCTTCCAGGTGGTCACCCAGCAAGCGATCTGAAACCGTGATAAATGAACTGCAGATCATCTGTAGTAACTCGAGAAGTAAATCTTGAGATTCATCACTGGTAGGATTCATAAGCTCTCTATACACGTCATCTTCGTCAATACTCCCTAGACCTTCTGGTTATAATGTGGAGGCATCGCCTGACCACTTCAAAAAACATCTATACATTCTCTGATACTCCTTTCCAAGTTTGCTCATTGGGAGAGGTGACTCAAGAATTCTCCACAATGGTGCTGTGATACACTTACTCACAATCCCAAGTGCACGACAACCAATCGAGTAAAGAGGGTGCTTGAGATCTTTGTGAACAGCCTCTAGAAGCTTGTTGCGGGTATGGCAAACATTCTCCAAATAACAGAGTAGGTGATGACGGAGAAAAAACACTCCACCAGCATTGTAAAAGACAATGTTAAATCTATTGCCTTTAAACTTTGTAATCAGAAACAGTGAAACACCTTGGGTACGGACATAAGCACGGAACATGACATGGCAACCTGCTTGCTCTGAACACTGCTTTTGAATGGCTTTACAAGCTGTACGAATTAATCGAATAGTTCCTGATTCGCCAGCTGACACATCTTCAGAATGAAGTGATTCCCACTGTCTCAGGGTCTCTACTGAAACATCAGCCAAGGCTACCAAGAAGTGCAGACCACAAAAGAAGTTGTTCATCTTTGAAAATGATGCTCTCTCCGTGGGTGACAACCCATTCCATCCATCAACAACGTCTGGTAGAATATCAGCTTTATATTTGTCTAAAAGGTCATTGAAATTTTTTTCCACAATATGTCTATCTGACATGGTATTCTTTATTGAGGCAAGGATTTCCTTTGCTTTGCTTGGACTGGCATCACAATTCTCTATGGTATTACATACTGCATTGATATCGGACAAAGCCTGTTCAAGGAGCTCTTTAAAGTTGTTTGCACCACCAGCCTTCATATCTGAAATGCACAATGTGTATGAGGAGTCCATGGAAGTAACTTGAAATCCTCCATATTTGTGACCAAACTTGGTTGTTCCATCAGAGTGAAGAGTATTGGTAGGCAGGCAGGAAGCTTTTCTGCTAGCTGGAGATGAGCTAATGACCTTGCTTCAACTACCATATTTGCAAGCGTTGATTTCTGTGGTAGCTTGTCAACGTCCTTGCCAATAAAATCGAGAACTGCCCTGATGCATGGCTCAACATTTCGAATGCTAACATTATGGCTTAGAAGTTTCATACAGCATTCTCTAACCTTATGGGTATAAATCCCAGCATCAAAAGTATGGACCTTTTCTGAAGCCAGATTGTCCAATGCTTCCCTAAGTTTATCAATTTGTACTTTCAATACATCCTTATCATCACAACTGTCACATGACTCAGACTCACTAGAATGTGAAGAATCATATTTTGTTTGTAATGCTTGATACTTTGAGTGCAGCCAACACCAACGCTTTTGATACTTATTTCGTACTTGCTTTCTTTTCTTATTCTTCTGACGCATCATATGCACCTTTCTACGATTCTTTTTAGCCTCATTTTGAAGTGCATGCTTGAGCGCTGCATTCTCTGTGCGTAAAGCATCCATTTTTCCCTTCTGCTCATCTATCTCTCTCTTTTGCTTAGCTAGTTTAGTTACTGATCGTTTCTCTCGTTTATGCACATTTCTTGTACACAAGCTCCCCAACTTCCTTTTGAGCATTGATAGTTGGTCTTGAAGAGAGTCTACCTTTAGCTTGCTAGAATACAACTCTTCAGAGAGTTCCTTAGCAACCTTGCAGTAAATTTGGCTCTTTTGTTCATAATAAATTGAACGACGACGAATATATTTCAACTTTTGGCTACTTTTTCGTTTAATAGTTGCTCGTGACGTAGGAAATTCAAAACGTGAATCGCAAAGCTCTGTCAGATCCTGTTTTTTTTCGACGAAGGGTTAATTGACGGTACTTTTGACAGAGATATAGAGAGCGCCTTCCTCAAAGTAAGCTCAGCTGGAGGGTTCTTGGGCCAGTTTTTGCCAGATAGGAGCTTGAGCCATCTCAGAACCACCATCATAGGTAGCTTTTGGCATGTAGCGAATCGCATAAGTTCAATCATTAATCCATTAGTAATGGCACTCCTTGAAAGTGCCTTTAGGTTGTTGTTGAGTAACTTTTTAGACGAGATTCTTAGCGCTTGGCAGCGTTCTCCAGGATACCGAGCCATTTATATTCCAATTGTATTTAAAAGTAGAGAAATAGTGTCTTCCACAAAAAAATGGGGAGTCTGCGACTCGGAATGGTGGATATTATCGAAATCAGCACCTGAGAAAACCTATATGTCATAGTAAGAACCACTAAAAGTTTTATGGGTAAGAAATACACACTAGTTTCAAGTATAAACTGTAGAATAAATCCTGAAAGTACAGCTAAAGAGCTGCCGTTTGACATGCGAAGCGTAGAAATCCGTCCAGAATTCACTTGTGGGCGCGAAGTTTTGTAAAGACACTGCGCGGTGCCGCGCTTAGAGCATGCCACGTCAAAAGGCGCGACGCATTTTTGTGGGTTATGAATATCTTTTGGACTCGCTACTACACTTTTTGATGATAGTGATACTGCTAGAAAGCTCTTTTTGTTTGTGCTCTCTTCAATGGCACCTTAGACAAGGTCATAGCTTGTTCACAACAAAAGTTACAAACTGAAGTATGTAGCTATAATTATTACTGCCACGTGCTTGGCTTGCATATCATTAACCCCATATATGTACGTAGTACAAAATTCCATTTTCTGATAAAATGTATGGACCTCCGGTCACTTTAGCTTAGACTGATTTAGTCAAAGTTATAGTATAGGCTGCTTGCTTGCATTGTACAGCTCTACTATGTATCCAACTCATCTATATGGTGGTTTCTGGACATTTTTCCTGCTTATTGTGTCTGCTCCTTATTATACACTAAGTAGGAAAAAAACCTTGAATAATCTAATTCATGGGGAATTTGGGAGCACTTAGGGACATAGTTTTTACATGGACACGCAGAATTGATAGAATTTGTTTCACACATTAGAATTAAATGTTTTAATTCATTCATATGTTTGCATAGGGAAGCCATGTATTTACAATGTTTTCCGCCCACGCGCTACGTGAGGAGCTGCATGGGCTACGTAACACATAAATGTGACGACCTTTACCCACTGTGGTCAAAATTGAAGTTTAGGCTGCCTGCTTGCATTGTATGGGTCTATCAGCTCAACTATGTGGTGGTTTCTGGACTGGTTTGTGTGTTCGCTTCTTGTTGCACACTAAGTAGAGAAAAAAGAAATAATTCGTGGGGGAAGTTATCCCATATGTTTGTATAGGGAAGCCATGCATTTGCAGTGTTTTCCTTCCAGTCACGCGCTACGCGAGAGGCAGGGCTACGTGTGTGCGCATAATCGGGACGACCTTTACCAAATTTGGTCAAAATTGGCGTATAGGCTGCTTGCTTGGCTCTAATATGCATCCAATTCATCTATATGGACACCTTAGTGTGTGGGCTCCTTGAACAAGAGCAATAATGAATGAATAAAAAAAAAAACAAATAATATAAAAACAATTGAATAAACTCGAAGGATAAAGTAGGGATGGCAGGGCCAAAAAGTACATAACAAGATTTGTAGGGATAATTACATCCACCATACGTCCCTACACTTGCTTTTCTTGACTATCTTGCCCCTGTTGACCGATTATAGGCCAAGAGTTCATGACATCATACGTATTGCCAATACCAAACTTTATTCAAGAAAGTATAGCAACGCAAATAAAGCGTTGTGTACAGCATGGTATCACAGCTACACAGGTGGTACAGGCTTTCATGATATGCAAGACAGGTAGCTGCAACATTCTAGTACACCACTTGGGTACTACGTACTATATGTACTATAAGCTACAAACATGCACTAAAGCTTATAAGCTTACTTACCTCCATATGGCCCTACTTCATCCTTCAATTTTATTCAATTCTGTTTATACGTGTAGCATTATAGTGATACAGTGCTTTATTACTGTCAGGATAGCTCTTTATGTGTTTAAAATCTACTCAGGGTTGTTACTTGGCTACTGCTTACCAACAAACCATGTGGACAGGCAATATTCACTCTAGCATGTAACCACAACCGTAGAGCTTGCATGGTGCTACAATTGTGCTACAAAATAGTTAATGGACACCATGCAGGCCAAGTATTGCACGTGCTGTGTAGTCAATATTACAGTGGGGGTCGTGCACCATTTTTATAAGAGGGTCCCCAAAATCCTGTAAAGATAGGGACTCAGGGATCCCTAAAAATTTAATGTTACAACAGGGGCCCAGGTTTCTATACCCTGCCATTCCATTTCTATGATAATGGGGACCTGGAGTCCCCAATTTGAGTGAGTTCCTATTTTCACAAGTATAAAAACAATTTTGAAGGATGAAGAATGGATGGCAGGGTCAAAAAGTACACAAATAAGATTTGTAGGGATAATCAAATCCACTACGTATCCCTACGCTTGCTTTTCTTGTTTATCATGCATCTATTGATGTTGACTTATTCTTGCTATCCTTACAGCTCAGAATAATCACTTTTGATTCAATCGTTATTACTGATTACTTTGTTTCCCATACATATAATATACAGCTACTCAAAACCAATTGTGGAGATGTATAGTGGATGTATAAATCTTGTTTGTGTACTTCGTGACCATGCCACATTCTTCAATTGTTATTATACTTGCTTCTGTTACTTTTTTATTGCTCTCAGTATGATTCATCAATGCCATGTTACGTGGTTTGCTCATTTAACTCGCAATGGTCCTGTGTACTTGAGTAGAAGATGGGAGGTGCAGAAGTTCGCACATGTATGGAAATCTGTAGCCACGCCCCTCACATTCCTATGCCTAGGCAGGCTGACAAATAAGCTGCTAAACTATCTACAAGACTTTTCCGTGCCGTTTAGAGAGAAAGTTTAAGTTTTGTTTGTAGTAGCTACCATTTATCCACTATCTTTATCACTGAGGTACTGAGCTGGCTCACTGCTGAGGGGCTGCGCCTGAGGAACGGCTGCTCTTTGAACCACCGTATTCGATATCAGCACAGCACTAGTGCTTCGCACACTAGCCTAATATCTGCTAGCTATGGCGCTATAGCGCTCGCACTGGCCTTAGCCTAGCACCTGGCCAGCTTGTAGCACTGCTAGCTATAGCTTGCTAGCCATGGCACACACTGCTGACTACAGTGGCATGACTTCACCAAGGCAATACATTCTGAACATGCACATTAGATGATAAAGGGGCGAATCAAACACACCCTCTCGCCGCAGAATATGCTATACATGCCCACGATTAAATTGCTGTCCTGATAATATAAAACTAGCATGCCGCAGACGCGCGCACTACCAAAATGAATGGAGAGGCTTTATACTAGAACCAAGGTGAGCGAGTGGTCAAGGCAGTCTTGAGTTAACCCTGGAAAACAGAAAGAAAAGAAACATTTACAAAAATTAATATACTTCTAAACTTGAACAGCTTGTTTAGGCATACCTGCATTTTGTTTCCATGGATGTGTGGGGACATGATAGACACCTTATTTATTCGAATACTAGCCGCGGCTACTATTAATTTCAGCCTTGCTGGAGTGCGACTACTAATTAAGGGTGGCTTTTATTAATTTCGAGTGACACCTCTTGGTGACACTGACACAATAGACTCAATTTTCAGGACTGATTTTTGAATGTTTGAGATAGATGATTGATAAATAAGCAGCCGAACCAAGCCAAGGACATTTTCTGCCATGTTTTTGCCTTGAGCTAACCATCGTTCATTGCTTGCAATCGTGGCCACACCCACTTAATTGTGTTTGTGCTTGTATGCAGCTACTATTCGAGGGTTCTTTCACAGAGCTTCATGTATACGAGGACGGCTACTAATCGGGGTGCGGCTTCTATTTGAATAAATACAGTGTAGTTTTCCTGACGTAGATCATGAATATGAACGTTAAATTTAAGTTGTTCTGAGTTATAGACGTTTTTATTTTGTATTTCATATCCGAGCCATCCCTATATACTTACAGATCGAGTCTACTGACTCTCTGATATTGACACCTGTCCTGCTAAAACGACCACTTTATCAATTTAGTTATGGAAGCCAGGCTAAGGGATGGTAATTAAATAGTAAAGTTTTTCCGAGGAACAAGGCCCCTGGTTTAGTGTGCCCATGCACACACTTTATGCTTTCAGTGGATATTGACGAAAACGCTTCCTAGCTCTAGCTTTGTATTAATTAGCAACCTTGCTGGTATGTGTAGCATAGGAACATTGAGCTTGCTAGCTATGATTCTCCCAGTCAATGACCTCAACAGACTGAATAAATGTCAATGACTGAGTGATAGGTGAAGCAAAAGAAAGTGCATGAGAACCATCTGTACCCATGGCAATCTAAATACATGAAAATTAAATCGAAATTTTAGATGAAGCTTACTTAGCATGCATATATGCAACTCAGTAAAGCAGCCACCTCAATGTAGCAGCCAGCATAGTCTGGTCTTATGGTGACTGCTATAATGAGTTTTCACTGTAATATCATGCAGGGCGTATAATGGGACAAGCCCGAATATCAAGCTAGAATGAATTAGCAGTGCCACAGTTAAGCTAGCCTCATTCTCAGGCTCCCCCTCTCCTTTTCTCACTTTTTTTTACATGCAAATATTACTCACGAAAAATCAAAGTAGAGCGAGAACCTGCCCACCCATGGCCCACTTTGTCCAGCAATGGTCATGGTCATTGCAGCCACACGCTTTATTGTCCTCGGTACTGCTCTCGCACTGCGTTGAGGATCATGACAAACTTCGCCAAAAGATCCCTATAGAGTATAGACCAGCTAAATTTATTTTCCCTGATGAGCCCATAGATCACGCCTTCGCTGCATGTAAGGAAAGTGGCCTCTAAATATAATATGGTTTATGGTCTGAGCAGTACATATGTTTATTGTTCTCCACTGTCCTAGCTGTTTATGTGGGGCCTGCCGGGCTCGCCCCAATTATTAATAACTATTATTATTAACTGGCCGATACAACAGTGGCAACATTCAGCTTGTATATCTTGCGTCTTCAAGTCTTTTCTATTGGTTGAAAACACATTAACTTTCCCTATACCTTGTTTCTATGTTTGTAGTACTTTCCTCCCTACTTCACTATTGTACTTGTACTTTGCTTCACGTGATATGGCGTAGTACATGATTCCCGCTGCTCTATTAGTTTGGCTGTACGTATCGTAAAGTCTGGTTAATAAGCACATGCGCCTATCACTCTTGGTGGTAAAGAAACATGCGCCTATGAGACAGTGTGCGCTTATATAGAGAGTGACATTTTGGCCCCGTCCACTGCCAGCACATTCAACATTCAAGCGCTCGATGACAAAGCTAGCAAGTTATGAACACAGCGATTCTTGGAATAAGCTCTGAAATAGTTCATAAGAGTATGATCGGAGGAAAACAGTGGAAAAATAGCCAACTTTTTTGGCAAGACTCGCTTCAAAGTCAAGGTCAAGAGTCCAAACCTGTCTCAGTGGAACATCGCAGTGTTGAGCATAGCTGATCTCATGCAGCTGGCTATCCAAAAATAGGTTGGTAAATTAGTTCTAGCCATGTAGAGCATGGAACACTCTTGATCGAATGGTGAATATTACTGCCATATTTATTGGGAGTATGCGCTTATTAGACGATACTTAACAACAGGAAGGAAGCATGCGGTTATTAAAAATTATGCGCTTATTAACCAGACTTTATGGTATACAGATATGGGTGGGACAAAGGATGTGGTCTGATTCAGACTGGGTGGGGGGGGGGTCTATCAACACGTATGAACGAGTCTATTGTGCTCTAGTACATATCAACACAGGTATAAATGAATGTTAGGCCTCCATTGCCTAAACTGTCATGCATAACATTTTACAGCCCTGCCACTATTTATTTTTGTGACAATCACTTGGGCAAACTGCCAGGTCTACTGACTCAGCAATATTGCTGTATAAATCCACAGGTCCAGTGGTGTTGGTGCGCAGTAAGAATGGGTAGTACATGATCTTGATCTCGCAAGGTGCGATATCCCTCACTTCCCTTTTACTAGTCCTAGTCACTTCTACGAGGATATAACTGTATTCAAAATTTAGTCTATACCGACTTTTCTTTTACTACAGGATTGGGAGGCCTATGCTAGTTCCCATTACTCCTTATCTCAAGAAATGGAATCGCTTATGCACTTGGTCATCCATTGGAGGAGGCTGGAGTTGAGGTAACGGTGTTGTACTGATTGTTATACCTATGTAAACACAGATTGTTGATATAATGAAGTTGCTGGGAGAATTTGTTTTCTATTTGTGAACATGAATTGGAAGTGAAGGCATCAGATCTTTGGGTGTTCCTATATGAACTCTGTCACGCTGAAACTACTATTCAAGAAGGTTAAATTTGATTTGTATCACTTAAAATTATTCTTAAGCTTGTGTACACAGTAATCAAAACTGATTTGTGGGATTCTTTGATTTCATTTATGGAGATGTCTTGCATTGGCGACTTTGAACTCCGGCTAAAGATGATGAAGTCTTTTCATGTGGAAATGATCATGGCTGAAAGTACTATATAATTGCTTGGCAATGTCATAATATTAAGTCTTTCTTCTGCAGAAACACACCTATCAAATTTGCTTGGGAATATTTACCACTATTACATGCAATTTTCCTCTATTGTATTGAAATCAGTTCAAGATTCATTGATTCCCCTGGAAAAAGAATTAAAAGTCAGCTAGTCAGTAATATTGTAGTATATAAGCTATTACTACGTACACAACAGGAGTTTCTTGTGGTGTCAAGGTGGAATGATTGCAGTTACTGGGCAATAAAAGAGTCTAGTGAGATGAGTCATAAGAAGCTACTGAAGCTTATGAAGAAATATACAGTAAAATCACTTAGACTAGTGAACGTTACATTGTGTATTGTAGTCACCTTTTCTATTGCTAGGCTTCTCTCAAGCAACCTATCAAGCCGCTTCTACAAGTATCTGTTTCTGGAGGCACTATTGTAGTACCAGCAAGGTCTCATTGTTTCAAGGATCTAGATTTCATATCTGATCAGAATCCGAATAAAAGTGTAGGTTAATTTTATTGAGTTGCAAGATGTGGAATTTACATTATATGTGGCAGTCCCATGTAGAAAATGAACATTATTCATTCAACTTTAATTAGCTTAATTCAATTAGCTCTCCTAATACTATGCTTTGACAATTGAAGCCAGAAGTTGGCTCACCCCTAGCAGATAGATTGAATAGTACAGCCTAAATTTGAGCTTTCTGGGAGATTCCACAGCTGGGTTACAATCATGTAAAGTGATGTCTTGGTCATCTACTGCTGCATAAGCAAGTTTAGAGGCATCTGGGAAACCATGAATTTCAATGGTGTTATCTTAAACTTCTAGCCAGAGTAATAGTGGGGAATTATCATGTGAGAGAGCAGTTGTAACTGTTGTCCATTGTAGCCACATCTCGTGCCGTGGGGTCATCCCAATCTGCTCCATAAATGACCTAACATCTATCAGCAATGCTGAGGTACGTAACGCCCACAAAGAAGGTGCCAACTACTGATAAATACACCAAGACCCTTAGAATCCAATGAAATGCTGCTTCAAGGTCTCTATAGCCTCTCCTACACAGCTGGAAACTCCAATCTAGAATGGCCTTGTCTTATGCTGCAAGGACTGTTGATGCCTTAGGCTGGTTCCCTCTCCTTGTACTAAGTTTCTCATACAGAAGCTCTAGAAACCCAAGGTACACTCTGTGGAGGTAATCTCCATTGCAGAAGAGCTAGTGTAACTGTCAGTGAAGCACGACAGCCTTTTTTTCAAGTCTTCAGAATGAATGGCGTATCCTTATTCAAGCTGTTGTCTTGGAATGTGTGAGTGAACTGACTAGCCTAGTCTGGATTCTACAAAAAACCACACCCACCCACTGAGACCCAGCCCACGTAATAACTAGACACTGTTTCTATATGATTTAGAAGACCGAAGGGCCATATGTAGAATTCCGAGCACAGCAAGGGTTCTACGGACCCCGAGTGCTTCTAAATCACATAGAAACCAACTAAACAGAGTCTAACAAATTTAGATCATAGAAAGCTTTTCACAGGACTCGGAGCACTGTCGCACCTGCTGCACGCCTACTCTTTTATCATAGCAACTAGAGTCCCTGCTTTACCGAACAGTTCAAAAAAGAGCAATGGAAGAAAGCCTCAGAGTTGATTTCAAACAGCTTCACTTGTTCGTTTCTGACGAAATCCTCCAATTTTTATCCACTTCTACGACCTCCACAACTGCAGAGACCTGTGACTCTGCCCAGCACACTGCTATGAATGACGACCCCTACCCGGCGCTTTAGCCCCACCTCTCTATGGAGGCTGAGGTAGATAGACTGCTCCTTGAATGCCATCTCCAATACCAGTTGCTAGAACAACCCAGCATCCCTGAATCTCCCCTGCACTGCCACCACCACCACCAAAACGTCATTTTGCTGTTCCTAAGACCGACCAAGAAATTGCAAAGTCTAAAGAAGTGGCTATACCCCATAAGTCCATAGCAGACACAAACTATTGAACCCGTGGTGCAGCCATAAGTATGGAGACACAATATCTTCTCTTGATAGCATATCCTGTGCAGATTTTACTCACCACATGAGTGACTTCACAGTCGTTAGGCCAGCGGTCCAATTGTTGCAGATCCAGGAAGTGCATCCGGTGGCTCATTCCAGTGCATGCAATTTTTGCCGTTTTTTATCTATTTTTCTTACCTATCCTATCTAGGCCATCTTTCACTTCTAGGACTCCAAACAAAGACCAGAAGACAGAGGAACTCCTCTACTTTCTGCTCGTTCAAGTCCTATAACCCGGAGACATTCATGAGCTCCGCGGCGACCGCTTTTATGCATGCTACTCTCAAGCGCTCACAAAAAGTGCCTCGCGCAAAAAGTGGCACGTTTTGGTTCCCTAGGATGGATTCCCATGATTCAAGCATCATTCAATAGCTCTTGTACTGCTCTACAATATAAAACTGGAACGAAGTTTTTCCATCGAGCGGTTCCAAAGTTACACGCTGTTAAAAAATAGTATAAAATTTTGTTATTTTATCATAGAAACATTGAATAAAATACGTATAAATCAATGACAGAACTTTCTAGGTGGTACAAAGATATTATGCAGCCATCAAAGGCCTTCTTGAAGGTTTGGAGAAGGTGGTTAAAGCTTTCACAACCAGTCTCCTATGCCATCACGACACACTGACAGCTACAATTGACAGAGTAAGTGCTCAAGCAGCCACAGGGATGGTGCGAGGACCTAGAGTGAGTAGCTTAGCACCTCAGAAGATAGCTTCAAAACAAAAGCTATACCTGAGGCCTAGGCAGCACCTTCTCTTTGGCGGTGGAACTCCATTGCTCCCCCTCTCACCATCTCATACTCGTCAATAGCTGACCATCACCTAAGAGATTGTGCACGTGTATACACAAGGGGTATAGGGGTGTGTGTAAGAAGCGGGGAGAAATAGAGAGAGACAGGTGGTACCTGGGGAAAACTGCTATCTTATTTAACCTCCATGGATGTGAACTTGTGCTTTTCAGCTTCATTGTCAGCTGATTTACACAAATTATGGCATAGATATCTACTCTCTTACCATTTCAGCTGGTAAGGCTCACCCTCATCCCTGGACTTAATTATTTGCTTAAAGATTTGAATATTGAAAGAAACTAACCATTTGAATGATGATGTCTTCTCCCTAGAAACTTGGAGCTTCATATTGAGCACTCCCCTCCTTGGCATTTACTGGACAAATCGTCAGACACTCATCAAAACTTCGAGAAGACATAGAGAATACCACGCGGTTGTACTGAAATTTTCCAATTTTTTGATGCCGTGTAACTCTGGAACCGCTCAATGGAAAAACTTCGTTCCAGTCTTATATTGTAGAGCAGTACAAGAGCTATTGAATGATGCTTGAATCATGGGAATCCATCCTAGGGAACCAAAACGTGCCACTTTTTGCGCGAGGCACTTTTTGTGAGCGCTTGAGAGTAGCATGCATAAAAGCGGTCGCCGCGGAGCTCATGAATGTCTCCGGGTTATAGGACTTGAACGAGCAGAAAATAGAAGAGTTCTTCTGTCTTCTGGTCTTTGTTTGGAGTCCTAGAAGTGAAAGATGGCCTAGATAGGACGGGTAAGAAAAATAGATAAAAAACGGCAAAAATTGCATGCACTGGAATGTGCCACCGGATGCACTTCCTGGATCTGCAACGTTTGTACTATTTTGGACCGCTGGCCTAACGACTGTTCAGTGGCGTATCCAGGATTTAACAAAGGGGGGTGCTTAACGATCTGCGTGCAAAGCGCGCGCGAAAATTTGGAAGCCACGCCCACTTTCGTTGACCACACCCACCATTTTCGCCCGTTATTGGGTGTGCATTATTAAGAAACGCCCATACTCTCCACTCTTCACCGCTCAAAAACGATGAAAACGTTCAGGTGAGCAGCCACTAATGAACTAGCTAGCGATTTTGAAGCTTTAGTATAGCGTTTTTATATAGTAAAGTGCTTGTGACATTATTTATTGATATAAACTAAGGCATATTAGTAGCACCAATTTAATTGTATGCCTCTGAGGCTAAGGGGGGTGCTCAAGCACCCTGAGCACCCCCCCTGGATACGCCACTGGACTTTGTGTTCAAGATTCGAAAGAGGAATGGCTCTGAGTTTCCATCTGAAAGTCTTCATCTTTTAGTGAGTGGTCTGCAGCATTTTATTTGATGGAAGAATAACCCTGCAATTGATGATTTTAAGGATGCTAAATTTAGACGTTGCCTTGATTCTGAAGTGAAGCACTATAGTGCAAAATTCTCAGCACAATAGCAATAGCTAGTCTGCATGTTGCAAGCAAAGCCACGCAACACTGGTCAGTCTACACTAAGGTGCCTGATTTATCAGAAAAAGGAAGTTGTAAAATATTCATAGCTGGCGCGCCACAACGCGTCACACATTGTAATTGTGGTTACCTCATGCGGACTACTCCCCATATACTTCTATAGACAAAGGGCGCGGGCCCCAGTGCTACACATAGAAGCCAGGCTGTTCAGTGAATTTTTTCCAGATTTCCAAGGCTTCATTCTCAGACAGTTTACACTGTATCGATTCCATGCCACTGCTGCAGGTTAAGGATATAGTATGGATTGTAAATCTACCCTTGTTTTCATTCTAGGATGTCCATTACTGATTTGCACAAAATTCAAAGTTCATTCCAGACAGCACTTTGTCCATAGTCAGCAGACAAGACGGCTCACTACGAAGAATCTATTTGCTACGAAGAATTTTCGCTTGGACTGTAGCTAGTACTAGTACTAAAGTTTAGCCTGACTTGTGTTTGATAGCTTAGCTATGTTGTACTCTGAATGGAGATCTATCTAAAGTCATGAATTATTTGTTCTTTTAAAGTGTGCTTGGTGTTCACCAGGTAAGTCCAGTACTCTCCAGATTGTACTTAAAGATAGTTCTGATACTTACCTATTTGTAAACCAGGGCCTAGAGGTACAGCCTGCCCATTACTGATTTGCAAAGTCTGTCCTAGCCAGGCGCGGATTGACCACCGTGGCCGCCATTGTCACTAGTAAAGACTACACTTCTTGATGATCTTGATACTGTTAGAAAGCGTTTTTTGTGCTCTCTTCAATGGCACCTTAGACAAGGCCATACCTTGTTCACAACAAAGGTTATAAGCTGAATAATGTAGCCATAATTTTTACCGCCACGTGCGCGGCTTGCATATCATTAACCCCCATGTACGTAGTACAAAATTCCATTTTCCGATAAAATGTATGGACTTCCGGTCACCTTAGTGTAGACTGTGGTACAGTGTGCAGTTCTGGTTTTGTAGTCGTAGTGTAACCACAAGAATGCACTAATATACAGATTCGGATTGCATGGTACTACATAGTAGTACCACGTGCATGCCAGATCAACGGATATAGTGCAAAGTAAAGCCAAGAAACGTAGTCATGATAAGCCTACTGTGAGTAGTGATGAGTCGGTTGAGTTATAAGAACTATCGCTAGAGCTACACAACTCTAATTGAAATGAAGCTATTGCTGTCTCTTTCATTGATTGAGAGCTCATCAAGAAGCAAAGAAGGCCATGGTGGTCAGCAAATGTCACCAGAACGTTTGAACAAAGCGTTTTCAACAAAAAATTCACACAGTTCATATATTGAAAATGCCGTAAAAAGCCAAATGGCACTTTGTTTGCATCATATAAATCACTTATGTAGCAGCTGGCATGGTAGCAGACACACACAGAGAATGACAACCGTACCCCTCGCTCATGCACCGAGGATTAATGAAACAATTGCAGCAGGCAGGTCTGGGCTCAAGGAGATGAAAGGCCGAACAATTAATGTCAGCTGAAGAAGAGATCTTATAGTAAAAGGGCCTTCTGACAGATAGTACTCCACTGAGTCTAGTCAATACCATTCTGGTTATGAATGTCCTTTTTTAAACTAGTCCTGAGCATCGTCAGCTATGTTCAAATCCATGTCAAATATAGGTGATTGAAAACCCAGAACAACGGCCTTACCTGGAATATGTTGAAGACATGTTGAAAACAGGCCTGGAGATTTGAAGGGAAGGGAGCTGAAACCTAAGATCATACAACACTGTAACAACCCCGACAATCCAGCTAGATGCTTTGTATTAAGCTTTATCAGAGTTTACAGCCAAAGGATAGACCTAACAGCGTCTTCTATTTTCAACTGCTGAAAACTCCAAGACCTGATCAATTGGACACAATACCCTAGACGATGCAGTTCCACAACTTGGTCAGCAAGCACGGATACAAGAGTTCTGTACTAACCACTACTTACAGGCAACTACAGCAACCAGGTTGTTCCAAGCATCAATTAATGAACAATTGATACTGGAGAGGACAGGGCATTGCAGCTTCAAATGGGTTCAAAGTTACATGAGGACCTTAGACAACCAAAGAAAGGCTCTTTCCAACATTTTAAACTCAGGTGCAAAGAAGCCAAAGCTCTCACACTGTCCACAGCCCGCTACTAGCTCATATGTAGAGCCATCAACTGACATTTTTTCAACATAAGCCAGTACAGTTTATGATACAAAATCGTTCATTGCAGTCTTTGGCAATGAACTATCTTACCTCTGCAGTCATTGAATTTTAACTCTTGCTCAGTGAATATCAACTATTTCAGTGCTCCTTAGCAGTAACTTAGCAGTTGACTGTAACAAGTATTAAGCATGCTCAGTGTTTTATTGTATTTTATAACGCATAATATTATACCGTATTTTCCAGCTATTAAGCGCATGCACTTATATCTCCACAGGAAGAAAACCTGTGCTTAATAGCGAAGTGCGCCTAACAGCGAGATGCACCTAACTAAAAATAGCTACATCAAAAACGCATGCGCGTTCCACGGTATCATTTAAGGGGCGTGGCCAATTGATCACACGATCCTCATGATGGTTCATGTTGCTGCATTCCGCCCAGGTCAAAATGGCATTCATTGCTGTGAGCATAGCTATTATCTATGCTGGAAGAACCTGAGAATCAACAGTAGCCATTGTGATTTTGACTAACTTGAAAAGGCTGGAGCCCTGGGCAAGCTAGCAATTATGCAGACATCAAGGTCAAGGGTCACATAATATTATGCACTTTTACACGAAATGCACCTAATAGCAAGTGCTTAGGCCAACAAAATAACATGCATGCGCTTAGTAACGAATATGCTCTTATAAGCGAAATGCACCTAATAACGAAAAAATACGATACCATTTGCCCTCATGCCAATAGCAATAATACTTGTAATTGTCTGAAAAATTTACAGGTGTCTATGAGATTTTTACAGACCTCCTCCTGACCAATCAGATCACGGTATTTGTTACAGTTATGATCTAATGAATGACCACTTGGGCTGGTTCAAGCTCCACCTTCCCCAGCAGTAGTACTAGCGGTGAATGTTTACTGAATCGATGATGAATAACTAGCTGTTCTCTTGAAGGGTATAGTTCCAGCCAAGAGCACCAAATGGGTCGCAACTAATTTTCTGTCAGCAGGTTCAAGACACTAAATGATCATGGAACCATAGATGCACATTTTCACTATTGACATTCTAGTGGTGTAGGTCGCGATGTAATATTACCTGACAGTGATGATAAAGAATACCTATGGAAGACAGGAGTAATGGGTACAAAAACATCAAAAGCTCTGCAAAATAATTTTTACGCAGTTGGAAACATTGGTCTACTTGTGGTGCTGAAATGAGAAGTCCAAAATTTCACATATACAAAGGCATTCCAATCCAGATCACTACATTTACACTGAAATTGCACATTGCAAGCTAAACTATTCCCTTAATTTTCACATATCCGGAAGTCGGAGATCAGTGTCCAGTTGGTATAGTCAATTTGTATACTTGCAAGCTTTCTCAAGTAGGCATGACGTATTCTTCGTGAAACCTTGAAAGCATCCCTGAAGATGTCACTAAACCATGGTACAGTGGGATGTCACTTGGTAGAAACATGCTCGACACTAGGCTAGGCAGAGTGTGCTCTCTTGCCGAAATTGAAGGTCGCATCACCAACCATAGTATGCATGCCACACCCATTACACAGATGTATGCAACAGGGGTACCAAAAGAATTGGACATAGATCACTTGAAGACATCTATGTCTATGAAGGGACTAACAGCGAGCAGCACCAAATGGTTTCAGACGTTCTTTCTGATCCAGAGGAGAAATGCTATAATATACAAGCTCAGAAGAGTATAACACAAAGGAATCATCAATATGGATCCTTTGACTTGAGTTCAGCTGAACTTGACGAGCTATTTGCTGACTCGAATTCTATCAGTAGTTTTATTATTCCTTAGAATATAGTTGTAACAAATACAGCAATCTATTATTGGACTGCCAAGGGCAAAAAAAGATGCGCAGTGCAACAGTATCCTAGTCCCCAGGCTAAATATCACGGTTACAGTAACTCACTTGCCTCTATAACAGAATTTATCCATCTCTGTTAGGCCTAAAACAACCTTCTTTCAGGTTTTTCAGCTCAGTAACGAGTTAATGATTCGCACTGGAACAACAGATTGATTACCTGCACCAATGTCTCGACCGTGAAACCCACTAATGGATACTCAATAGCCAAAGAAGGCTTTCTATCAAAAGTCTGGATAATAATTATTTTGCACTTTGCATAAGTCTAGATTCCACCCTCACTTGCTGTACTCGCAGTTTTAATAGTACCGTTGGGATCCCATTACACTGTAATACCCTATGGGATGAAGCACCTGAGTATGTCATATCAGGCTTATGCAGGACTTCTGTGTAGCAAAGCATACCCTCACTGCATAATATTACTGGACATCCCTGACTATAGTTTGGATATTGTTATGAGGTGACTCGAAAGCAAGGACTTAAACGTGAGTTAGCAAAAGCAATCAACTCATATCCTTTGTATAGTGAGGAGAAGGGTTTGGATGGACGGAACCTTTATCATGTTTGTGGGTGCTTATTAGGTAGCTCTCACTCCGAGGTCCTCCAACAGTTCCGTATATATCCTGAAATCATCAGTTAGTGTATTTGTATACTATGCCAACCTCTCGATGCTAACTTGAGAGTATGCAAGAATGATAATATTATGAACTTCAGAAGTTGTGCACATTTACACACTCACACTCATATTCACAGACATACTTACACAAGATACAGGATAATGAAATTTAATAAAGAAAACTGGGACACAGTTTTAACCATTGACAATGAAATTAGTAGTAGATGTCATTTGGGCCTTATTTTGCCTACCGAAGTAGTGTCATTGATATGGGTAAACACCACCAATTTAGGGGTGAGGCATGCAAGACTGCACATAATGGGTCCCAACTAAAAGTCATTCTGCAAGGAGTAAGGTATACATGCACACCCCCCCCCCCCCCCCCCCCCCCGAAAATACTTCTACTTTACTTTTTGTATCACGATTATTAATCCCTGTTGATTTTCTTTCTTATGCCATCAGTGGGAATGGATAGTTTGTGTCATTACCTTTAACATGATTTTGATGGAGTTTATTTTGGCTGCAATGTGGCGGCATTGCAACATTACGTAATGTATTTCAATTTTGATTATGAAATATGTTCATCTATAGGTCATTTTGTTACTTCCTTCTACTGAGACTGACCTAGAGCTAGGAACTGAAGACATGTATTGTAGAATGCAAAACCTTGTAAGAGAGTTTGTGTCACAAGATCTTTGTCTCACTTTGAGTGACCTTGTGGACAATTTGAGTGGTATTTTTATTATTCAGTTGAACTAAACAGTTTGTTATGCTAAGTAAAATTACTCAGAGAGGAGTTTACAGCTTATGCATGATCTTCAATCTGAACAGTTTCTTAAAGAGGTAAATCAAACATCTTTGATTCCAGGATATGTGTGTGTTGTGTGTGAATAGGTAGAGCAAGAAAAGAGGAAGGCTGCTATAAAGTTAAATAAATCACTTAAGCGAAATGCACTTTGTGCATTGTTTAAATCCTTGAAGGACAGTGGTAAGTGCTTCACCATTATATTATATCTGTGGTTCTGAGTTTAGCTTGTCAAACTTCAGGTATATCATACAGAAAAGAAGCAGAATTCAATATGGAGAAGATATTCCAACTTTCTGTAGTGAACATTCCACCTGAGCTGTAGGTTACTGTATTTATTTATGTCAACGTCATTGGAGGCTAGATGCAGTCGGATACCATATTTTCATGTTAAGTGCTTGCACTTACATTTATTTCCACGGGAAGGGAAGAAAAGCCTGGGGTGACGAGATGAAGCTAACTAGGGAGAACTCTACATCTAAGTCCACATACACACTCTCGAGCTCACTATCATATTATTTGAGGGAGGTGGCAATCAATTGTATCACCATTCGCAAACCTGCATCTAGAAATGGCATTCATTGTTTATAGAACCCGAGGATCGAAAGCACCCATTACAGAATTCCCCACCCCCAATACACACACCCATTTTGGGCTCACTTTCCTGCTAAGGTCTAACGTTTGTGTGCCCATGTGTAGCTGCCCTGGAATACACATGTGCAAGCACTATTAAGTAGGCATGGCTATGATCGCTAGCTGTGCATGATCATTGATTAGTGCTGAAGCACGACTTGGGGCTTACTTTGGTTAATTAGAGCATGTATGCTATATTTTTCAAATCATCTAGAATCTGCACAGCTATCATCCTCTTGTGCATAGCAATATATAGTGGCATTGTCAGTTTGTCTTAATCATATTAAATATTTAAAGGGTTTGCTGTGTATCATGCTCTCTCCAGACATTTTTCTACTTCACCGTCTGTGCCAATCACTCTATCAATGTTACTGTCCATAGGTATAGAAACAAATGGGGTTCCTTGGGGCTCCGGGGGCTGCCCCTTTGTTTTCTGAAACTTCCCTACAAAGCCCACCTTTAATATATCAATCCTACACTAAATTATCTGGTTCTTATTGGCCAGCCCTATTTGAACAGAAAGTGATGTCAGTTGGTTGTCATCACAGTTGCATTGTGACTCAATCGATGGACAGCTACTACAATGATTTGAACTATTATGTACGCTTTCAATCCTTTTTGTGGTTGCATGACGCTACTTTTATCAGGGCCATGTAATCAAAACTCAGTCAGTATCAGTCTACACACTTTATATATCCTCGGGCCTAAGCTCTCAGACCTCTACCTTGTGATGTTATGACCTACATTGTGTACTTAATGCACAATTAAATTTATATTATCCTTAGTTAGGTGAGCCTAGTATGAATTTTTCCTTGCAGAGCTGATGTCAGTCAAGCTCAAGTTATTATGGATTCTTATTACTATGGGTGCATAACAGAAGTAGCTGCCATGATGCAGGTGTTTGTACGTCCATCTAAGGTAATACGAATTATGCTGTGTTAATTTTTAGCAACTGTTGTGTACTATAATAGGATCTCACAGTGGGGCAGGTTGTTCGTTGCAAGGGATTTACTAATCACTTGCTATCCATTGTGTGTCAGCAGCGTCCACTTCTCTCAGAGGCTCTGCAACAACTTAGTATGCTGAAGTAAGTGGACCATTCTCCACGTGCAATTTTTATCTCTTTTTGATAGGCAATACGTTTGCACATGGAAGTTGATTCAAATCAGAGGTGGACCAATTATATCCCGAGAAGAATTTCATCATTGGCAGGTACTTATATCCCTTTTTATTCTTAATATCACACTGCTAAGTATGCAGTATTAAAATCTTTAGGGTATACAATGCTATATTAATTCCTTTAGGGAGTACTAGTACTGTGTACTTGATACTGAGGTAACAGTTAGGTATAATAATAGGTGTAGGCAGGAAACAGGTGATCAAGATTGTCCCCAGTTAAGAATGCTGCCAGCTATATAGCTGTGTGCATACAGATACACACCAACAGACCACACCTCGGTTTATACAGGTGCAGGAAGCATGTGTACGCTAATTGGCATCACAAGGATACAATTCAGCAATCATTCAATTGACACTGCTATGTAGTTCATATACTGTACCGCAGTTCTCTCGATTGAGAAACTAAAAGGACACCATTACTGTTGACCAAACTGATGCTGGACTATTTAATGCTAATAGTGATAGCTATTCAAAACACTCGTAGCTAGCTAACTAGGTAGGGCTACTCACAGTCAACAACTAGCGTTGCTCAGTCAACAAGTCCAAATGTTTCTATGGAACAGCTTGTTTCCATGGAGAGGAGCCATTAATTGAGCCATTGACAATCGGCGATGAGATAAGTGGGGGCCACTTTTTACTGCCTCAGTATGTAAATTATAGTTATATCACATGTGCTCGGGATCTGTGGTAGCCCTCACGCCCATGATATAACTACTGTATAGCGGGAATCTTTCGAGGGAGAAAACTTTCACGAATTTTGCAACTTTCCAGCCATCCGCGAAAGTTTTCTCCACGAAATTCTAGGTATGCCACACCCATTATGCGACCAGTTTTTGCATTCCGTGAAAGTTTTCTCCGCGTAATGATCCTTTCCTATCGATCAGCGAAAGTATTCTCCCTTGAAAATTTCCCACTATATGGTAATACTTAATATTTCTAGATTTAACGAGACCAGTAAATACTCTTATTGAATATATAGCGTTATAATATTATCATAAATTATATTTTGCAGTCCTCCTTGTGCCACTGTGTGGAGCTCTGCCTGGAATCCATTACATCACTATCAAATCTTATCCACTTCGCACCAACTGAAATAAATCTATCCTTCTCTCCTTTTCCAATAGAAGTGTTGCCTCCTATTATCTCATGCAAGGATCGCAGTGTTGGTGAAAAGGCACAAAAGCTTTTGGAAGTATGTATACACTATTTTCACATGCTCAATGTTGAGATCATTTTACCAAACAGTGGGATGTAGATGAGTCGGAGTGATCGTAATTATTACAAGTATAGAAACAATTGAATGAAGTATATAGGGATGGCGGGATCAAAAAGTTCACAAACAAGAGATAATCGCATCTACTATACATCCCTATGCTTGCTTTTCTCGACTATTGTGCACCTATTAATCATGGTTGACATGTTTATTGAGTGTGGTATGTGGGAGACATTCGTGCAGGTTGTTCCCTAGTTGTTACGACAGTTCGGGTTTATCAGTTTTGATTCAATCGCATTACTAGTTATTTTTGCACCCCTCAAAAAGCAAGCATAGGGATGTACATATAGTAGATGCGATTATCTCTTGTTTGTGTACTTTTTGATCCTGCCATCAGTACTTCATTCTTCGATTTTATTCCTGTTCTTTTTTACTACACTTGTGTAATTTATCAGTGCCATCTTACATGGTTTGCTCACAACTTCTGATTAAGTGGAAGATGGGAGGTGCACAAAATTCTTTGCCACGCCTTTCACTAACTTGCGTTCATAATCGTGGTGATATTATTATTATGACGATGAACCGGATGACAAAGAAGGCTTCTTTAGGCGGCCCAAGTAGTGATGAGACTTTTCCGCAAACCAAGTTCTAAGTTTTTTTGTTGGCAGCAGCTAGCTACCCGGCATAATTTTATGATCTGTAGGTTTAATACCGCTGCTCGAGCCTTATACCTTTGTATGATATCTATGATCTATCCAGCGTAGCACTAGCGCTGCAAGCGCTAGCGAGTAGCTCGCCTATGCCTAGTTCCTTACTGCTCCTCGAGCCTTGAACCTTCATATCCATGATCAGTCCAGCGCGCCGTTGCATGCGCTAGCAATGTACGATATAGGCGCCTAGGGCCAGGCGCTGTCACATGACTTCACCATTTCAACATATTCCGAGCATGCGCATTATATCACAAAATGGTGTATCAGACATACCCATTTGATAATGCGCCGTACACACCCACTATTACGTAACTGTCGAGATAACGCCAAATTAGCATGCCACTGCACTGCACGCTACAAATAGAGTGGATTTATACTCAAAGTTAGATGGGCAGTGGAGGCAGTCTTGAGCTAGCCCAAGAAATTAGAAAAAAAGAAGGATTGACAAATGGCCTATTTTTTGAACATCTGGATCTGACATGTACAATTGTTTTGATGAATGATCTTGGTCTAGTTAGATGCACAATTTGCTGGAGATTCTGATTTTCACACTTAAATTTGATACAATTCTACCTATTTTGAGATATTTGTAGTGTATTACATATGGCATATCCGGGCCATTCCTACTTATAGAGTCTACCGACTCTATAATTTTAGCTCAAGATAGCTCTTCCACGTTTATCGAAGAGTGTGGCTATAGCTACCATCTAGTATGTATACGAGCAGAAAGGTAATACAGACTAACACTGACAATCACTTTGCGATCGCTCAGAGAGCGCATGCAGCAACAATAGAGCCTGACAACTAAACTTATAATTGGAAATTTCTATTTCTTCGTCACTAGTGCCAACTGTTCTATTTACACTCGAACAAGCCATTTACTTTCTATTTAATGCTGAACGACAATATTAATCATTTTGGTCGTTTGGATTATTAGAGCAAGTACAGTATAGTATTGCAGTGGACTTCCAACTTGCTGGCACCCCTAAAATATATATAGTGACTCAATCAAATAAGTATATAGCTGGCAGAATGTGAACACTTCGACTTGCATGCATACTATCAAAACTCTTGAAATGTGGCCACTTTGCTATTCCATAAAGCAGATACTTGGCTTGACCTCAGCAATATCACTGCCCAAGCTCTCGTAGAGGACACTTTGGTGAGAAATTCGTAGACTCACTTGTAAAACAAATAGCAAGAAGAGCTAATGACTAGCTAATCTGTGTTAGCACCCTTGGTCATATGCTTCACTTGTCAGGTCACAGATCATTTTTAATTTAACCCTCAGCGCATGTGCGAGGGTTACAGTAGTCATTCTGTCCGTCTAACTTTTACCACACCAGCTGCTACATACCTCATTTATGAGTCCAATTTGTGGTGTTGCAAGGTCCTTATGGCGTTCCAAATCCATGATTTGTGTGGGTTTATCCGAAAATGCTTTGTTTACCAATTTTGGCGTCCTTTGCTGATTCTAAGCTTCTTGATTTTTCCAGGCTAGCGATAGTATGACTTTACGTATAAATAGAACTTCGTGTGTCGTGCGCTAGAGAGCTCTAGTTATATTAGTTATCATGGTAATTAAGCCACATCCACCATAATTCAATTACCCCTGAAAAGAGGACACCTTGCTAATCTGACCACTTATACTGGGTCCTAACTGTTTGGATTAGAGGGGTTCCACTGTATGCGTGAATTTTTGTTCATGAGTGTAGCAATTGCTAATGTTGGAAAGACTTACCGTATGCTTTCTAATATGTTGGAAAGACTTACCGTATACTTTCTAATATGGGCGCCCCTAAAAATTAAGTACAGATCACGCAGGCAACTCTAATTAGAACTGAAAAATTTATGAGCTGGTCAAAGGGCGCCTAAATTAGGGAGGCCCCTAAGATCTGTGATTAGAACAGTGCTGAAAGTTTTGCCAGAGCCCAAGCGCTGTCAATAACCAATATACTATGTAGTGGCAGTGAATATGTCATTGGCGAAAACAACAAAAAAAATGGTTGTAGTTTTACTTCTTTTTGGAAGTTTCTCTCTGATGTCGCTGAATCATGCTCGAGTTGCTGGTACTGTAGCCATCAGAACAGTTGTCTCTAACTCCAGAAAGACATCAAAGCAGCTAGTAGATAAGTGCCCATATATATGCAGCTTAGATCGACATCAAAACAGCTAGCTATAGCTCAATAGATAGATCAATAGTACCAACATCCCATGTGGCAATGCGTTCCAGTTAAATAGGTTCCGCCTAAAAATAATTGATATCTGGAAAGGTGCCTTAAAGTTCATGTAGAACCAAAAAATTTGCGCAGGTCTCAAAGGGTGCCTAACATTCTCTTCAGAGTCGGTGCGTGATCTAGCAGTATACTTCTATACAGTATTACCGTACATAGCTAATGCGAGTGACTGTGCGGACCACCTAGTCTAGTGAAGCTAGCAGTAACTGTCAATCCCGCAAAAATACTTTGGAACATTAAAACAGCTTTTGGTTTGCCTTTCGTTACTATCTTACCTCACTTCAACACTTAATTTAGAAGCGAAGTACTCCATGCATTCAACACTAATTGTACCATAGTTGTAATTAACATTCTGACCAATCAGGTTGCTTCATAGGAGGTGTCTAAATAACTTGTATACCTCTTGAAGGTGTCTAAATATTTAGACACCTATCTCTGAGGCTATGAAATTTATAAGCTATTTACTGAAATATACAAGCTAACTATGGCATGCTTCATATCTCTGCATGCAGCAGTTTAGTAAAAGTTTAATGTCATGACAAGAAGTTGGTGCAATATTAAGGACTCTTTCTATTAATGTGCATATATCTAACTCTCAGCAGCTACAGGTCCTACAGTAATTATGCATGTTTTGGTTGGTGCTTTAAGGTTGTCGATGGTTATAGAAAAACAGCCGGTTAAGTTAAAGTCGTAAGTGCATGTTGGTCCATTAGTAGTGTTGGTTGTTGCAACTGTCCCTTGGGATTGTCGGGTCATGATAGTATACTCATTCTCCACCCCTTTATCCAGTTTGAGCTTCTTAATCATATGGCATTGGGTGCAGGAGCGGATCCAGAGCCTCCAATAGGGAGGGTGCTAAATTGAATAATTTTGGCCACACCCCTTTTTTACGAAACCACACTTACTTAATTGTCGCAAAGCGAAGCAACAAGTTTTTGTCCCTGCAGACAGGTTTATCAGTCAGATTTGAGGTTTTTGGGCTAGAAGGGGGAGGGTGCTAGTGCTAGCTATGTCTATAGAAGCCTGTATGTTGTCTAGGCTGGATCCGAGGGGGGGGGCGGGCTTGAGCACCCCAAACACCCCAAGCACCCCCCCCCTCCCTGTATCCGCCCCTGGGGTGACCACTGGATGCGGAATTCATGACTGGATAGTGATTTTGTCTGCTCCTCACTCACTCTCTTGTATATGCAGACACATACCATCAACATTTCTGTGTCCAGTGTGTGCCATTATATCAATTGCTCGTCTGCTCCACTCTGAAACAAGTGTATTGCTGAGGTGACACGGAGCGAGTGGTTTGTTTTGGAACCAGAAATACCTGCCTTCTTGCACAGCCGACCAACCATCTTGGACAAAGTATTGTGCCCAATGTGCCATATCGCATTCTTTCGGTCAATGTCTGACATACACTTGAAATAGCCTCAAAATTCAACTCTGGGGATCTGTTGTGTTTGGATGGTACATAACCTGCTTGGGTTTCACTTTTCTCTGCGAAAGACCTTGATTATTCTTGGAAGTATTCTTGGTGTAGAGTATAGACACTTACTTCCATTCTCATCATGCTGGCTTTTAAACTGAGAGATACGAAGGCTGCGGTGTTCCTCTCCTCAATAGCCCCATTTACACGTAGGGCTTAACTCGGGTCAGGATCCGCGTTAAACTAACTCGCTTATGTGTAAACGCGCTAATCCACTTATAAACCGAATTAGTTGACCCGGGTTGTAACCCACATCCTGATGTGGGTTAGAAGTGGGTTACGTGCATAGTAGTGGGCTATGAATATCTTAACTCGGGTCAAGCGCGTGCGTGTAAACGCGATTTAATCCGGTTCAGTTTAAACTGGTTTGGTACGTGTAAACGGGGCTTATGAAGAGCAAAGTGTATACCACAAAGAAAAAGTATGGTATCAAGCAGTGTGTGGGGAGCGTGATCTCCCAAGCATCCTTCTTCCTAAAGAAGATCTTCTTGGATTGGGATATGCTCTGTTTGCTTTTTTCTTACTCCTACGCCCATGGAGCACAACCTCTTATCTCAGCATCTAAAGTTCTTTGGAACCCAGCGAACTGAGAGTCTTTAAAGATATTGATTTCAGGTCTTCTTTCTCTAATATATCGCAGAAGGCCAGAGCAGATACCATAAAGAGTGTCGGGAGGATAAGTCTCTCCGTTTGCCTTTCATGTCTCCAATACAAACTTGCTTAGCCAATGGTCTAGCTCCTGTGGCTGTGCAATGAACAAATGAACTGGCCACTCTGTGATAGAAGAGTATGTCTGACACCTGTGTTGACTCCACTCTTTCCAAATATTCACAGACGAACTAGCTAGTGTTCTTTCTGGTGTCAGATGGAACTGCACTAGCTTTAGTTTCTACTTGGGCGTCACTCTTAAGCGGTTAAAAGCGGGAGGAGGAGCTGGTAATGCGATTAATTGAGCGGTCGTTTCTGGGTAGTGCAAGGATTTGTGTGTTTGAACAGATGTACTAGAGCCGGGTACGAGGTGGAAATTCGTAAAGGCAGAGTCAAGAGCATCCAGTTCAAGTTGAAGTTGCCGTATTGAGCGAGAATGGCATCTAGTTTGTCTTCTATTGCAAGCGTTTTGGTGCAGAGAATGGAAAGAAGAATCGTTGCTATGTAGCTAAGTACGCACAATGATCGCTGCTAGGTAAGTACATGTATCCAACCGGGTACTTGATGCTGACTGGTTAATTCTACACCCTACACCATGGTACAAGTCGGTTATATCACTTGGGTATCAGTACCTACGCGATTTACACAGCCTCAGGCCTTTGACCCTCAGTGTGTAAATCGCATAGAGACCTCTACCTTGTGGTGTAACCTATACCAACTGTGTTCTCGCTCATCAGTGGGCATGGTCAATGAAAACGTCACTGCTGTATATGTGCGTTGGGTCCTAGGTCGTCAACCTGTCATGAGCAATTGGCGAAAATGTTTGCTTCTGTATTCGGCGTTTCCTGCAAAGCGTTCATAGTTCCACAAATACTCTAAGATTGTTAATGCGTAAGGATAAAGAGTATAAAGGGGGACCGTGTTACAATACTTTATGGGGGTCATGACCTTTGTAATGATATTCACTAGCTTGAGGCCTCAGTCCTAGCAGTTTGTGGGCATGTAGCTAAACCACATATGCTGTAGAGCACTATTGCAAGTTGATGCAGCTGCTCTGTATTGTTGTAGGACAATCTGTGAAATCTCTTACTTAGTATGTGAATATCTTTACAAAAATCATGACCCCCGTAAAATTAATGGTTGTAATACAGGTCCATAGTGAAGTAGGATACTCCTCCCTCTTGATAACGATGCATAGAGCACAATATTGGCTTTTAACTAAAACTTTCATGCAAGATTCTGTGCCTAAGGTAAAAAAAGCTATATTTTAGGCTGTTTTGGTGGATATCTCCGTGACTCTGTAGTAATGATTTCTTAGTTGGCATAAAGATATATCTAGTTGGTGTCGATCTTCAACTCAAATTAGGATTCTTAACTATAATAATCCAATCCCTGCTTGCATTGTATAGCTCTATTTGCACTCTAGATCTGCTCTGAGATGATTTCCGGACATTAGTGTGTCTGTTTTCTTGTCAGGGTTTCATCCAGAAAAAGGTTTTGGGGGAGAAGTGGGCATGGCGGTCTCCATTAGCCATTAAGATGTGTTTTTGGATGTCACTGAGGTATTATACGTGGTTTTATCTATAGTGCTCCTAAATAATTTCAGTTATTAAATAAAGGATTACTGATCACTTGCACTGCAGCACAATAAAATAATGCACTCCCCTTCTCCCATTACCTCTCTCTTAGTCTATCTTTTTCACTCTATCTATCTCTCTTTTTCTCCTTTCCCTTCTCTTTCTTCTTGGGAGGGGGGGGGGGGGGCGGGTGATGAAACTCTGCTTATTACATCGATCCAAGGCAGAACGAACTGAATGAATCGCTCATTCCATTCCTATCATAGTATAAGAAGGGATGGCCCGGATATGCCATATATGTAATACATTATAAATACCCGGCCAAATATCTCAAATAAGTAGTTTTGTGAAATTTCAAGTGTGAAAATCAGAATCTCCAGCAAATTATCTATCTAATAAGACCAAGATCATTCATCAAATCAATTGTACACGCCAGAACCAGATGTTCAAAAAAATGGCCATTTCTCATTCTTTCTTCTTTCTTTCTTTCTTTCTCATTTCCAGGGCTAACTCGATCAAGACTGTCTGGACCTCTCACCTTACTTCTCATATAAATCTACTCTATTTTGTAGCTCGCAGTGCAGTGGCACGCTAGTTTTGCGTTATCTCGACAGTTACGTAATAGTGGGTGTGTACGGCGCATCAACGATTGGGTGTGTCTAATAACGCCATTTTGTGATATAATGCGGATGCTCGGAATGTGTTGCCATGGTGAAGTCATGTGACAGTACCTGGCTGCGCCATGGATATGAAGGTGCACTCGAGGAGCAGTAAGACGCTAGGCATAGGCGAGCTATTCGCTAGCGCATGCAGCGCTAGTGCTCCGCTGGATCAATCATAGATATCATACTATCATACGAATTAAGGCTCAGACAAGGCTCGAGGAGCGGTGACGTACAGATCATAAAATTATGCCGGGTACTGAGCTAGCTGCTACCAGCCGTAATAAAACTTAAAACTAGCTCGGTTTTCTCCCTAAGCAGAGTCTATATATAGCTCATGGGCCACCTAAATTATATTATTATAGTGCAAGTTAATGAGGGGTGTAGCCACGAATTTTGACACCTTCCATTAAGCTTCCACTTAATTACACTGGACATAAGATGGCATTGATAAATCATACACTAAGTACAATAAAAAAGAACAGAAACAAGTATGAAAAAAACAATATTGAATAAATTGAAGAATGAAGTAGGGATGGCAGGATCAAAAAGTACACAAACAAGAGATAATCATATCTACTATACATCCCTAGCCTCGTTCCCAGGCTCTCCCGGGCCCCTCCTCTTTATTTTATACGCGCAATTTTATTTACGCGAAATTATTGTGCAGAGAGAAGGGAGGGGGAGAGCCTGGGAGGCGCTTTGATCATGTGCGGACACTGATGACGCGTTCAGTGTCCATTGTGTCCACATATGAGAGTCCAAAAGAACGAGAAAGAAGCCCGGATCAGCGTGCTAGTAGGCTTTTTGGAGTGTTCTACAGATTGCTCGATCAATGGACAAGACTGCCAGCCATGGCAACTTTTTGATGCCTCGCGCTCTTGCATGAATCTCATACAGTGCCAGTGAGTTGGCTGCCATGATCCAACGATGATCGTTTTCAGAGATTCAAGAGCGCGAGGTGTCAAATAGTTGGCTGGCAGTCTTGTCCATCGATCGAGCCATCTGTAGAACGCTAGCATGCTGATCCGGGCTTCTTTCTCGTTCTTTTGGACTCTCATACGTGGACACAATTAATGCATGGACACTAAACGCGTCATCAGTGTCCGCACGTGATCAAAGCCTCCCATGGCTCTCCCCCTCCCTTCCCTCTGCACAATAATTTCACGTAAATAAAATCGCGCGTATAAAATAAAGAGGAGGGGGAGGGCCTTGGAACGAGGCTAATACATCCCTACACTTACTTTTTGAAGGGTACAAAAATAACCAGTAATAATGCGATTGAATCAAAACTGACAACCTGAATATCTCCCACATACCGCACTCAACAAACACGTCAACATTAATAGGTGCATAATAGTCGAGAAAAGCAAGCATATAGGGATGTATAGTAGATACGATTATCTCTTGTTTGTATACTTTTTGATCCTGCCATCCCTACTTTATTCTTCAATTTATTCACTTACTTGTTAAAATGGGCACCACCTGAAAATTGACATCCACAAAGTAATTAGAATTAACCAAAAAACTTCCAAAATTATAAACAATATTTATGTACGTGAGCTGTATGTGTCATTATAGGATCATCAAAAACAATTAAGAAGCGTTTATGCAAGTTTAATAGAACAGGAACAGTGCAAGTGGACTCCTTTTTATACACTGTAAGGATATTTATCAGCTTTACTAGTTACCTTATGAGATGACACAATTATACAGTGCTGAAGTTAATATATTAAGAGAAGGGTTTGAATTAGTAAAGTGCTTCAGTAAATCAGCTTCTGAATCCCTGACAGTGATGTTAGGATCAAGCTCAAGGTACTTAAATCTTACTCTTCTACATGCATAAACTGTTTGTGTATCCTCTCAGTGATGGTGTGTTCCTTTTTATGAGGAAACTGTGCTCAAAGCTTGACAGTGACTGCAACCAATTTCTGTGCTGGATGAACAGCATGGAATATCCTGTTAATCATGAGAAGAAAATTAATAAGCAACAGATATCTTCTCTAGTTGGCCATATTCTTGTCTGTGTACAACGAATAATGCTCAGACACAGCAATTTCAGAGCTACAAGTAAGCTAACTATCATACTACAGTTAAATTTGTCCATGTGTGTGTACACGGCCGGAAGGTGACCGGAAGCCATTTGACCCGAGCTAAACATATTTCTTTCTCGGCATCCCTGGAATCGGGACGTTAATTATAATAACAAACAGCCCACTGACACAGCTATCTATGGCCCTATAGCTGTGACTTAAGCGAGCTGCTTCAAAAAAGCAGCAGACCAGAACTAGAGCTCTGTAGAGCACATACCCCGCGCGCACATTGCGCAATCTATAGATCTGCTTTTGTGTGTATTGGGTAAATAGAAATGCTGCTTGGTTGTATCAAGCAAGGGCTTATAGACTCCATGCATAAGCCCTTGGTTGTATATAGGCTCCTGGTGATAGCAGCCAAACAACCACTGACTGTCTCTCTGCACCAGATCTAGACTAGGTAGATATAGGTATGTACGTATCTTACAGTCTGATTCGATGTTGCTTTGCGTTCCAGTCTGCGGATAGCTAGCAACCAAACATTATTATGCCACTAGCATTATTGACGACCATTACCACCTCATAATACTTGTTATGCGCATGAACAGAAAGCACAAGGCCTGCATACCTAATGTACTGAGTGGGCACTGTCGATAGCTGTGGTTACAAAGGCTAACAAAAGGCACTATTTGTGACATTTGTGGACCATGTACCTCGATTCAAAGCACACTGAAGCCAGTTTTTCGTCAAATGCGACTGATTCATTGTGCTTACGAATCACTCAGGTGCCTAGACCTGTAGGTATGGCGATATTTGTGCTAACGACAACATTTATCGTTACTTTTCTTGTACCTGCCATCAGGAACGAGTCTCAAGACTAACATGCTGCTCAAATAGTAGACGTGGTGCGAGTACTGTTTGAGAGCGGCGGCTATTTTATTCAGCAATTCCAGAGGTGCAGTGACTACTCGAGAGCGGTGTTAGTCTCTCAAGCCATACCCCATATCCGAGGGAAAGAGAGTATGGTGAATGCGTGTACAACGAGTTGTTCTGTGATAAGGTATTGCATCCAATCAGATTCAGTTGTTTTGATACTTGACGTGACATCATTCGTATGGTGGCCAACTAAATATTGCACGTTCACACGTCCGATGGCAGAAAGGTCGAGAGATTTGAATTCAAGGCTGCCGGCAGCCTCGCCTGGAAGGTCTGTATGCGTTTGTCAATGGTAGCAACATGTTTGTTTCTCTCCCTGGATAATGTGGCAAGTTGTTGTTGCTACACTCTGCTGCCGTTTCAATAGCTTCAATTCGAAGAGAGGATTGGACAAAAAGATATCGATTGTCATGGTAGTATCGCCACTAAAGACCAGTCAAGCTCCTTTTCACCTTTTAAAACGCCTTTGATGAGGCGTAATAAATAGGCACGTTATATCAGAAACACTCGCTATACACGCATTCACCAGACCCTCTTTCCGTCGGATTAGGGGTGTGGCTTGCGAGACTGGAGTGGCGTCTGATCGAGCGAACACAGTATATGTACACAATTGCACGTTGGAGAGTGTATGAATTAGTCCACTGGTGCACAATGGACTTGTATTTACCTGTGATGACACACAGTTGTACACTGTGCCACTACTCTTTCTAAGGGTGCATTGCCACAGGCCAGAGTGCTTTTTTAATGACAACTGCAGATCAGTAAAGTGGCTTAGACATTTTTACCCCACGCGCATGTACAAGGATCGAGTAAAAGGATCGGTTGTATCGTTATCGTGAGCATAAAAATCGCTATATCTCGAGATGTATAGGCATCTAAGCGACTCTTAAGCACAACGAATCAATCGAATTCGGCGAAAAACTAGCTTCAGTGTGCGTCAAATCAATGGATACGGTCCACGGGCATCTCAAATAGTGCCTTTTGTTGGCTATCGTAGCCACGCCTATCGACAGTGCCTACTCAATGCATAATGCATGCCCATTGTGTTTTCTGCTCATGCGCACAACTAAGTAGCCAAAAATATGACTGGTAAAGATCGTCAAAATTGATAATGCTCATGGAATCTATAGTCTATCCGCATCCGCTGACGGAGCTGAAATCTGCAGCCTTATGGAACCAAACATAATGTAAGATGGCTATACTATTACAACAAAATATTGGAAGTATCAGTTAATTCATATCTCCTAGTAGTCTAGATCTGGTGCAGAGAGAGTGCTTTTTGTCACCGGTAGCTACATACAGTTAAATAGCACTTCCACTAATTTTTTTAAGTTCACAAAATTATAGCCATGTACACAAAGGCAACTATAGATTGCACAATGTGCACGTGGGGTATGTGCTCTATAGAGCTCTAGTTTGCAAAATAGCCATATTTTACTCACTACAAGGAAGTTTGGATAATACAGTATAGTGATTATATCATCAGTGGGGGATCAAGGGGGGAGCACAGAGGGCCAGTGTCCCCCCCTCAGCAGTGAGCAGCAGTGTAATTCATTTGTCGATCTTGCTAAAATTTAATTTTAAAGTCGTTTTTCATGAAAATACACCAAGCTTGTGCAGAAGTTGGAAACTTCATTGAAAAGGAGCATTTTGCTGCCAGAAAGGAGCTCAAAATAGGAGCAATTGCGGCGATTAGAAGGCATGGTTTATCAATCTGGGTGCATGACAGAACATTTTGAATGTGTGCTCCACGCACCCTTATCTTTGCTTCCTCAACTCCTGGATCCGCCTCTGATTATTACTTCTGTTTAGGTGGTACAGATGTTGAGTATTGCAAGAAACTTCATGAAATATCTTTGAGAAATTTTAAAGATATCTTGTTAATGGAGGTTAGTCATTCGATTGTTGAACACCTAATGTTTAATTATATCAATTTAGACCATGGATTTAATGAAACAAATTCTACTGGAGAGCTCTGCCAATTGTTCACAGGTAAGCATATCTGACTATACCAATTCTGGAAAGTTGGAAGAAGACAAGTAACATTATTCGATAACATACATACACGTTGCATACACAATTCAGAGGGATATCTCCTAGTATTAATTTCCATTTGGTATTGCCATCCCTACTTTTGACATAATTGTTTTTATACTTATTCAAGAAGACAAACCACATCCTAAATAGCTTTGAAACAGTGAGAATAATTAAGATCTGGACAAACTAAATTTTTTTTCAAGCCGTTCATAACTAAGATAGAATACTTTTTAAACTGAATCATTGTTAGCATCTAAAGGTTGTCTACATTTATTTCAACAGGATTCAAATATACATAGGCAGCCACATTGTGGTCAGTAGCTACTGCTGTAATTAGTAGGCAAATGTGGCTTGCCTCAAAATACATGTAGACAACTTTTTGCAGCATTACCGGCAGTGGAAAAAATGGGTCCCGGCAGGATTCCAACTGGGCTGCATCTTGGAAGTCACAGAGCTTAACCACTAGATCATATGGACAGTAGTATGGTTCAGGCTTTTGAGTTTTGATAAGGACATTTTGCTTGTAACTTGACAATGAAAATTAAATAGAAAATTTTGGAGTATGTAGAGTGATCAACCGGTTGTTGCTAAACTTTCTTGAATCTTCTATGCATATTGGAGGATTTCGTGTTGTCCCCTATATTATAATGGCTCGTAGGTGGTGGGAGGGGATAATCAGCTTTGATTGTCACATTACTGCCCAGTTTGTTAATTTCCTGCACCTACTCAAAAAGCAAGTGTAGGGATGTACGAATAGTAGATGCAGTTATCCCTATAAAGCTCATTTGTGTTCTTTTTGGCCCTGCCATCCCTACTTCATCCTTTAGTGTATACAACGAAATATTTTTCAGACAATCATTTTTCTTATATTATAGTCCGTGTCATTTCATGAGGGCATGGATACGCGTCTTGGATGTGCCCGGTTGCTATGAATATGCAGCACAGGTGGAGAGAAAGTCCGCCTTATAATAAGGCTCAGGATTGGTCAGAACTGTAGGGCCGTGTGCACAGTGAAGAGAAGCCTCAATGCCTCGAGCAATACATTGTCGAACGATCGGTGCGAAAGCGCCGTGCATTTCGAGAGGCCTGCTAAGCAGGCACTCGCACTATAGCCACCGAGCCTCAAGCGAAGCAAGAGGTGAGATCTGTTCTTTGTCATACCTGTCAGTAGTCCGGTAGCAACATTCGAGCAGAGGGAGAATGTCGCCATTGCACACTTGGTTGGAGCCAGAGCAAGCTGCTGCTTGCTATGAGGGGTGTGGCCTCTGCAATAATTGGTACAGGTTCGAAGTTTATGCCGCTTCCATCTGCGCATGCGCATGGTACTATGAACTAGGTCTCTAGCTCGATGTTTTGTGAGCATGTGTATACTGTTAAATAGATGATCATGCATATTAGCCACATTATCCCATAATTAACCCTCAGCACATGCATGAGGGGTACGGTAGTCGTTCTGTGTGTGTGTGTCTGTTACCATGCCAGCTGCTACATACCTGGTTTTTACGATGTAAACAAGGTGCCATTGGGCTTTTTACGGTATTTTCAAGATATGAATTGTGTGGATTCCATTGAAATACTTCGTTCAAAAGTTCTGGCAACATTTGCTAACCACCATGGCCTTCTTTGCTTCTTGACGAGCTCTCAATCAATGAAAGAGACAGCAATGGCTTTCATTTCAAGATTAGTAGTATGTAGTTGTAGTGATAGTTCTTAAGACTTAACTGACTCATCACAGATCACAATAGGCTATATCAACTATATACACTTCTTGGCTTTACTTTGTACTAGATCGGCTAATCTGACATGCACGTGGTACTAGTACCTAATTGCATGCAATCCATATTAGTGCGTTCTTGTGGTTACTACAGTGTACACTGTACAGTAACAGTGTTGCTTGGCATATATTTGCAATATGCAGACTAGCTATTGCTATTGCACCGAGGGTTTTGCACTGGAGTGCTTCATTATGACATTAAACATACTTATATACAACAAAAAATATTTTTAGACAATCATTTTTCTCATAATAGTCCATATCCTAACCTGGAGAGCATAAAAATGCACTCTGCTACAAGTTCAGAAGGCCCACGATTGATCAGAATTGCAGTGCCATGTGCACAAATAAGGGTGGACATAGAGATGCATTCTGGAACGAAGGGCACAAAGCGCCACACATTTTGAGAGCCTTGAGCAAAGCGAGAGACGAAGTCTTGTTTGTCACAGTCAGATGGTAGATTCGACATTCGAGCAGAGCGAGAACATTGCCATTGCAGTGGTGAGTTCATGCAGCTGCTGTTGATGTACATCGAGGGGTGTGGTCTAATAGGTTCAGAGTTTGTGCTGCTGCACTACTGATGTACAATAGATTTTCTCTGAGTATGTGAGCTTCCTGTGAATAACTCGTGCATATTTAGCCATGATTGTAACATCAAACATACTTTTTTTATAGTTGTGTTCTTGTTTTACTCTTCTTTAGGGTAATTCATACCTGCCATCAGACATAACTTTCCAATAACATTCACTCACAAATTCATTGTGTAATGGTGCAGTGGCATATACGTATCCAGGATGACAAACGAGCATAAGTCGTAGCCACGCCCCTCTTTAGGAGCTGTGCCTATGGCTGTGGCCATGGTACAGTAATGATGAACTAAACTCTAGATCTTGGCATATAAACAGTCAGCTCAGTGACTAGCCTCATTCCCAGGCCCAGAGACGTACTACCAACAATAAACTTAACGGCCTAGTGCTTTCTTTGCTTATTGCCAATGCCATTATGAGGATGCGCGTTATGTATAATGGCGTACCAGATCTAGACATACCCAATCATAAAACTATATGAGAACTAAGGTGAACGGTCCAGAGAGTCTTGAATTAACCGTGGGAATGAATAAGAAACATTGATAAAATATACTTTTTTCCATGGATGTGTGGGGGGGGGGGGGGCTTGATAGATATATGTATTCAGGCATGGATAATACGTTAATAATCTTAAAGGTCAAATTACTGAATTCTCATAGAGTCGGTAGACTCTATAAGTAGGGATGGCCCGGATACGCCATATATGTAATACAAAACAAAAACATTAATAACTCAGAGCAGGAAAAGTTTTAAGATTTTTGACTTACATATTCATGATCTACGCCAGAATATCTATCTATCAAGCCCTGAACCATCCATAGAAACAATCAGGTCTGCCTGAACTAGCTGTTTTTAAAATTGTAAAGAAAGTGCATTTTCTCATTCTTTCTTTTTCATTACCAGGGCTAACTCAAGACTCCCTGGGCCGCTCACCTTGGTTCGAGTATAAATCCACTCCATTTTGTAGCGCGCACGTCTGTGGCACGCTGGTATTGTGGTATCATGACAGCGATTTAATCGTGGGTTGAGTACAGCGCATTTTGAGAGTGGGCGTGTCGGATTCGCCATCTTGTCATATAATGCGCATGCCCACAATGTGTTGCCATGGTGAAGTCATGTGACAGGAGTCAGTGGCGCTGCGCGCGTGATGCCAGTGTGTGTGCGCGAGCGCTAACACAGAGCGCTCGAGCTGAAAGAAAGCCGCGCTAGAGCGCTAGATCGTGAAAAACTTAGTCAGTCTTAGAGGCCAGTAAGTTTATTGTTGATAGTAGCTTCTCTGAGTCTGAGAACGAGGATAGTCACTGAGCTGACTGTTCTAGAGCTCAGGGGCCGCGCCTGTGCCCGGGGTGCGGCCACGATACGATGCTAGATAACGATGAACTAATGAGGGGCGTGGCTACGACTATTGCGCGCTTGCTATCCTGGATAGGATAGAGAAGAAGATAGCACTGTCACCAACAAAACGAGCAGCACTAGATTGCAAATAATTATGCCACCTATAAGTAAGACAGACTCAAGTACAGCCTACACTGCTACAGAAAGACCCCTTACCCATGTCTCCACCCACCTCAGTGCATGTGGGATGCAAATACCAAGTACATGTACCGGTGTGTATAGCTGGTAGAGAGCGGACAATGGCACATACCATCACTGAACGAGGATGATAATTTTATATAAAAAGTACTATAAATACATGACACATAAATGGCATCTAATGCATCATAGAAGGCATTTTCCTTGCATCCTGCTTTTTGATTTGAAGATCCATCTAAAAATGGTGTGAAACAGAATATGAATACGCAATACTTACATCGTCCATAACTACCTCTTAAAGATTCTGGTTTAATTATGATAATCCTTTACAAATTGATGGCTTGGTGTTGTCTGCAAATTATTAGAAATCTTAGCCACCATCGGAAGACAGCTTTTAGATCGACAACAAAAGTTGCAATTGCTTAGAGTAGTGCTGCGTAGCTTCCATGTGGATGCACCCCTAGTCCACCAACTGAATGAGATTCAGAATAGTATAATATTATACTTACATTGCCCCTGCCTCATGGCAAGTGGTGAAGGATTACATGTACGTACATGCATAAACACAATTATTTGCGAGGCATCCATTAACTGCAGCTGCCTCTGTCTGGAAATAGCCTATATACCCTACTACATGAGTTAATGGGAAAACCATGTCAGATGTTATTGATGCATGAATTATCCTAAAGAGGAATAAAAAAGAACAGAAACAAGCATAAAAAACAATGTAATTGAAAGATGAAGTAGGGATGGCAGGGTCAAAAAGTACACAAACAAGATTTGTAGGGATAGTCGCATCCACTATACATCCCTATGCTTGCTTTTTGAGTAGGTGCAGGAATTAAGCTAACAACTCAGTCATGATCAAAACTGATTATCCCCACCCCCTATATGAGGATAGTGAATTTCTCCCACATGCATACAATATCTAACTTAGTACCGTAGAATCCCGCGATTACGCCCCCCCCCCCCTCGCGCATAAGCCCCCCCTGCATTTTTAGTTCAAGTTCCTGCATTGGTAATTTTGTCTCGCGTATAAGCCCCCCCATCCCTGATTGTAAAATGGAGTCCATGAGTCAATAAAAACAGTAGCTACAGCTAGCAAACTAACTATTTGTGTCATATTATGCCTTACTTTTGTCGTTTTTCTCGAGTTTTGCCCACCAAACAGCCAGAGAAAGTACAGAGATCGCACGCCCACGTGGCATTCGGCGGTCGGTAATGGTCGTCACACGGAAATGTTAGGATCCCGCGTATAAGCCCCCTCCCCACTTTTGCCCAATCCTAGCATGTACAAAGGGGGGCGTAATCGCGGGATTCTATGGTATAAGGATAGCACCAATGGGTCACCATCGACAGGTGCATGATAAGAGAAAAGCAAGCGTAGGGATGTATAGTGGATGTGATTATCCCTACAAATCTTGTTTGTGTACTTTTTGACCCTGCCATCCCTACTTCATCTTTCAATTACATTGTTTTTTATGCTTGTTACATATATTAGGGCATATTTGGGCCATCCCTATATTACACTTCTTATTCAGTATATGCAGCTATGTTTTAATATATCCATAGTAGGTGGGATAGGATATATATAATAAAATTATATAATATGTAACATCTGGGCCATCCCTACTTGTAGAGTTCACCATCTCTGATAGGTTTCTCATTTACTCATTATTTGCTATGTGTAGTATGGAATATAATCATGCAGTGATGAACGTGGGCAGCAGAAGGAAGTTTTGTTTTTGTTTTTTTTCAAGGGGACCATGCACACACTAAGCAGGAAAAAATGGTTCGAAAACCACCACACAGTCGAGCTGGATGCATAGTAGAGTAGTAGAGCCATACAATGCAAGCAGGCACCCAGACAGTAATATGCACAATGTTCGGTAAAGGGTCGTTAACGTACCCCGCACGCCCGTAAAATTTATTCTGCGTGCCCGTAAAAATTTTTTGGCAAACATTGCAAGTGAATGGCTTCCTATACAAACTTCAAAGAGCCATAACTTTAATTCTAGAGCGTGAATCAAAAAAGTCTCTCGATCAAAGTTCGTAATTTGAGCCATTCTGCGTGCCCATATAAAATTTACGGTCCCAACCGCTCCCCAGAGTCCCAATAATTAAAATCTTTTTTTTTTCTACTTATCAAGGAGACCAGAACACTAAGCAGAAAAAAAATTGTCCAAAACCACCACGTAATTGAGCTGGATGCTTAGTAGAGCCATACAATGCAAGCAGGCACCCTACACTCCAATTTTGACCAAAGTAGGTAAAGGTCGTCACGTTTGTGTGCGCGCGCCTAATGGGGATTCCCTGTTTTTCACGTAGCGCGTGGGCGGAAAACATTGCATACGCATGGCTTCCCTATACAAACATATGGGAAAACTTCAAATGGCCTAACTTTAATTCTAAGGTGTGAATCAAAATTCCCCAGGATCAAATCTCTAGTTTCGACCCATTCTGCGTGCCCATGTAAAAATTATCCCCCCCAATGCTCCCAACCCCCCCATAAATTAGATTATTTATTTAAATTTGCTTTTTTTTCAAGCTAAACCACAACCTAAGATAAAAGAATTTTATCAACAAGTAATTAGTTAACGGTATGTCACCAGTTCCTATCATATGTCTGCTACAATAGGTCAGGTATGTGAAAATCTCAACTTGCAAACATTGATTACTATACCCACTATAACGTCATAATACTAATGTACAACGTGACATCTGAGATCTGTGTATTTGAGAGTGACTTGGGGCTTGTATATGTAATCATCCCCAGTCTAGATCCAACATAAGGAGCATCACCCATGGAATGTTATTTGTGTATGTAGACTGCCTTCCCAGCATCACTGGCAGTGAAAAAAAGATGGAAAAAAATTGGCCCCGGGTGGGATTCGAACCAGTGCACGCATTTGACACTGGTTGGCAGACACTGAGCTTAACCATTGCACCATCTGGATAGAAGTCATTTCCTGCATGCTTTAGTGGTCAGAAACTACTACGACTTGTATTTCAAAACTGAAAGTGAAAATCAAAAATCTGAGACGATTCAATTATTATTTTTGATCCACTCTACATGCTGATATAAAAATTATTGCACAATACCTTTTCCTGTCCTTCGAATGCATTATTTACATTACATTACATTACATTACATTACATTACATTTATTACATTACATTACACACTCACATATTCTTTTATCTTAGGTTGTAACTACTTAGTGTATTAGTGTATAATTAGTGTATAATTTTTTTCAAGGAGACCATAACACTAAGCAGAAAAAAAAAATTGTCCGAAAACCACCACATAGTTGAGCTGGATGCATAGTAGAGCCATACAATGCAAGCAGGCAGCCTGTACATCAATTTTGACCAAAGTGGGTAATGGTCGTCACGTTAATGTGCGCGCGTGGCCCCGCCCCTCACGTAGAAAACATTGTAAATGCATGGCTTCCTATACAAACATGTGGTAATTTCAAAGGGCCGTAACTTTAATTCTAAGACGTGAATCAAAATTCCCCAGGGTCAAATCTCTAATTTCGACCCATTCTGTGTGCCCATGTAAAAATTATCTCCCCAAGTGCTCCCAAACCCCCCATGAATTTTTATTATTTTTTTTTTCTACTTAGTATTATTTAATATTTAATTTGGGGGGGGGGGGGTGGGAGGATATACAATCACATGCAAAGTGCACACAAAATTTGATGATTTAATATCAAGATCACTTGTGGCGATTGATACAATCACAACCCAAAAGTGGTGGATAATTTTCACTGCATAAGATCGATTCCTGAAGCTATGCTAATATCTTGATATATTTGTCATGAGAAGTACCTACTTTATTAAGTAACTATCTATGCTTGAATTTGGGGGGGGGGGGGGGGGGGGGGTCTTTGAAATTAGTGGGGCAAGTGCCCCTCTGCCTCACACTGTGTATGATGAATCACTCTTGTTATAGGAGCTATCATAAACCACACATACACTAAGCACTTAGCACTAAAGGGCATGAAAGGCAGTGGTTGTCGGCAAATAATATTTTCAGCTAAAGCCACATAAAAAAGACCACGGAAGAGCATTAATTTATCTTCTTGAGCAAATCTGATACACCGCAATTGTCATGGTAACAGCATTTGTAATAATACTATTATGATAAGCATAGGCACATGTAAGCATGTAAGTGAAATGTGAATGTGGTAGTAATATCTTGTGCATGTTGCTAGCTGTTACATGCACGTATGTTTAACCAAGCATGCCAGTAACACGAGTAGTATGGTGTATGGAAAGATATAAAATGCAGGTAACAGTACGGGCAAAATGTTAAAATCTGACTTGTTATTAACCCTCAGCGCATGCGCGAGGGGTACGGTAGTTAATTATTCTATATGTGAGCATATATGTGTGTATCACCATGCTAGCTGCTATGTACATGGTTTATGCATTCAAAACAAGGTGCCATTAGGCTTTTCATGGTAGTTTCAGATATGCATTGTGTGGATTTCATTGGAAACACTTTGTTCAAAAATTTTTGCGACATTTAACTGCCTTCTTTGCTTCTTATCGAGCTCTCAATCGATAAAACAGACAGCAACTGCTTCATTTCAAGAAGATTAGTGTTTGGGTCTAGCGACAGCTCTTATAACTCGACAGACTCACTAGTCACTGTAGGCTATCAACTACAGTGCAACCAAGCAAGAGAGCAAAACTTTATGTTTTCCAAAATTTTAGCTTACAAAATTAAAACCATTATAGATTATAGACGTTGAAATTTGGTATCAACCTTCTCTGTAGCAAACTCTATGTGGAATTTAAATTATGGGATGTAGATGTAATTACTTCCATTTTTATGGTTTCAGACTATTCTCCAAAATATGTTAGGCACATATTTTCAGTTAAGAGTGTGCACTCTATCCACAGATGCGCATACATATGAAGTTTGTTGGACACGAGTAATAAAGGCTGTGCAGTACATTATTTGCCAGATACTGTCCATAAATCCTTTTTGGAGGGCCAAACACGTGGGCATATTATTTATCCTAATTAATTTTGGTTAAGAAAATCTGTTTAGTGGACTGACAGCACTTGTACTGAAGCTACTAATGTGAAGTTATAACTCCTTGCTAATCCCAAGATATTGCCATTTTTATCCAAAAAGGGTAAAAAATGCATAAAAGTGCCCTGTACATGTATGGCTGGCTTCTCTATTAGCTATATATGGAAAAAAAAGACGTTTTGTTAATTGCAATAAAAACAGTTGTAGTGACCGTGTTGGTAGCAAGTAGACATGTCTGCAATTTTTCAAAATAGTTTTGAAAGGTTTTGCTTCTTGGTTTTACTTTCTTAGATCTGCTGATCTGGCATGCACTATTATGTAATACCGTGCAATCGGCATTCTTGCAGCTTGTGGTTACTCTCTGCAACACTGCTAACAGCAACAGTGTTGCTGGCTTACCTTGCAAGTTTGCAACATGTAGACTAGCCATACTCTGTCACTACTATTTCTTAGTTCAATAAACCTCACAGCACCAAGGGTTTAGCACCAATGGTATTCATATTTACTTGGTAATTGCTGTGTATTGTGTATGCTTGCATTGACCTTTATATCATGGACTTTCCTATGCTTTCAAATGTAGTCATACATACAAACTGAACTCTTTGATATAATGCTATTTCTCTGACAGAGTTTGCTATCCATTCTTCAAGCGGTGTATCCTCTCTTACATCAGTATTATCTTCTCTGCAAGAAGTTGCTGACTGATATGCTTACATCACATGTAAAACTTTGTCCACTGTTATGGATACTTGCACGAACTTTTAGCATTGTGATATCTAAGGTAACAAAGACCTCTTTCTACCAAGTTGCTGTCATGAAATGTAATTATGTTGCAGGGATTTTCTACCATTAATGAAAATGAAGACGGTAGTGTAGAGGAAACTGATGGGATTGACTATATTGATATGGAAGCTGGTGGCTTTGATAATGGTCAAGGAAATAGAAATGTTTCTAACCCTGATAGTTTGGTAAGATTTATATATCAACAAAGGTTTTTAACTCTATGTCGTGCATGAATTAAGACTCATCACTGCACCTGGCCCAGACAGTGCAGCGTCAAAATAACGCTTGAACAGTGATTCTTAACATCAATTGGTCATAAGGGCCACACCAGGAAATTCATTGCGAGAGGTACACCATAAAATCTGATTGTTGAGTACATATGTGCTAAGTAATTTAATAAAGGATACGCGCTTATGGAGTGCAGCCACACCCACAAATATTATGCACACTGTTAACACAAGCAGCTGCTAGTCCAGGTGTGGTCAACCTAAGATGAGCAGCGTCGGCAATTTCAGCATGTACTTAATGTGAGGTGGGCTTAATTACCAGAGTTATATTAGCTTAATGTAGAACCCATATTCATGCTTGGGCCCCTTGGACAAAGAACCCACTTTCATACCTGGACAAATTAAGCCACAAATAATATTATAAAGCTCTGTTTCAGCCACATTGTGAAATTTTTTTCATATTATGGTAACTCCTTGTGCATGCACTTGACTGAGAATAGTTTGAAGACCATAACGCTATACTGTTAAGGGATGATGCATAGTTGCCAACCTCTTAAGAATCGAATGCGGGACACGTGGGAAAAAATGTGGGGCCACGTCCATTTTTGCATGGCCATGCCCACTATTTCAGCACAATGCCACCCACCACACCAACTAATTCTCGAGCTATACAGACCAAAACAGGGTAGTGTACTACGGTTATGCTTGTGCCACATCCCTTTAGTGCAATTACAAAGTGACGTATTATGATGTCAGCAGAGGGGGAATTCCGGACAAGAGCAGGTCTGGACATATCCAATATTTTCGAGAAAGTTGACAACTATGATGATGTGACAGACTCTTGGGATTGCCTGAGTTTCCCTGATACAAGCATAACAGTGGTTGTTAAATAATACTGGCTAATGATAAAGCTGCAAGATGGGTACCACATCGTGTAGCATCGTTTCTATATTTGACCCACTATGAAATGCCATCCACTTAATTAATGCTAGAATTTTGATTTTGCACAATGTGTGATGAATTCAACAATATTTCATTTTTTGGATATTCTGAAAGTATACTCCTTTTCCTGTCCGCTTATAAGATTTTAACACACTCCAAGCTTGCTTAGTGCCTGTACTAAACTTTCAATAGTATTAATCAATCGAACTGCATAAAGACGGGATTACAATGTGAACATAACAGACATGCCAAGGCGAGGTTGCATTAAACTATGCACTTAATTAGCAAAAAATGTGTTTTTACAATGAGCTACTCCCAACAACCAGTATCAGTGGTGTAGGAACCATGGGTGCACTGTTTGCTAGCGTACCCCTACAGAGAACCACGGCTCATACAGTGCCATAGAAAGGGTATGCCTCCATGGCTGGTGCTTCTCCATCTTGTGCCAGGCCTGACTACGAGTTATCTCATAGCGTAACAAAGTAGCTAAGTTCAGAGCCCCTGCTTGACTAACCATTCATTGAGAAATTAGCCAGCAACCTCGTTTATGTCAAAATGGGCAAAGTTTTCACTCAAAAGTGGGTGTGATCAAAAATGTTTGTGAACACAATTAATACTGCACCCTGTTACTGGAGTACCTTCCTACGTACGCCACTGAGTGTTACCATTGTCGTGCCACTATGGATTCTGTGTCCAATTTCCCCAGTTTTTCGTCTGTTTCCTGCTAGAGTCAAAAAACACCCTTATAGTGGAATCATTACAAGCAGTCATATCCCATGCACTCTACAGCAAGGCTGATCGATTAAACTGGATTATACACACTAAAAGATCCACAGGTGCAGGATGCCTTACACTTGAGAGCAAGGCAAGAACTTAGCGATATTCAGTCAACAGCATTTGTCATAGCCCTAGCTACAGACAGCATCTTTGACAAACAGGAACAGGTATATATACAATTGTGTAAAAAAATGCTTGGTGTGCATGTGCACTAGGTTTATCATAGGCGTAGGAAGATATTGAAGGTTGAAGGGGCTGGATATCCTTGTGCACGCAAAACGCGCACAATAATTTTACAACCACACCCACTTTGTATCAAGCTACGCCCATTCTTGTATAATCAAGGCTGCTATCTTGGTGAAAATTGAACTTTAAGTTGATCCGTGAGGTACATTTACTCAATATTATAATTAGGCCTAGTAAATATTTAGAAATCCATTTTAAAAATACTGGGCTGGAGAACAAAGGGGGTCTCTTCCCCCCCCCCCCCCCCCCCCCCCGGGGTTCTTTGCCTATATTTAGAGTACTTCGTGTGTATGTGTGTTAGGTCATGAGGTAGCTTTACTTTGAATTCAAACCTACCACTTTTATTCGCAACAGTTTTGTATTTGCATATTTCAATAAAAAGCCTTCATTTGAGATACGGTGCTTATCGTGGTTATTACGTAGTTTCATGGGTATCGTATTCTACCGTAAATCGGGAATATTTCGATGTTAAAATATTTATATGGACAGCATGGCTTGTGCGAAAATAACACATGTGCAATATATTAACGACAATGCGGTACAGGGTCATTTGTCCGAAAACGAAAAATTATCGCGTGAAATATTTTAGACACAATATTCGCGATTTACGGTACCTTGCATTTCAGTTGTAATGCCAGATGAGACTTTCTAAATATCCCACGTACATCTATAAATAGATAAAGCGTTCTAAGTACCGTTTTAGATCAACTTGCCACGTGCACTTGGCAGGCCTGTTTTTCTGGTTCATTTTGCGGCTTTCAGTCCCGACTCTTATAATATTTTACATGTAGGTGCATAAGAAATGGCCCGAATAGAAGTGGGACCAAGGGGTGTCAAGAATTGCATTTGCAGATAGTTTAGTTGCATGGTCTAGCTAGCCCATAAATTAATACTAACCAATTAAAATTAATACATTAAAAACCAAGTATGCATCCTCACTCAACCTGTTTTAATAACTTCCTGGTGTTTTACACTTTATGGATCAGTTCCTTTAGTTTCTGACATCCTGATTATCAGAGCAAGTGTGGCATATTCCATTATAGCTTGTATCTCCTTGACCATAGGTTGACTGTTCAAAATTATGTAACCTAACTTGATGAACTTTATAATAATATTATTAGGATATGGATGAGATGAATAAAAGTGAAGGCTTTCATGAACAAGATACAGGACTGGAGGGTGATTTTGAAGGAAACTTGGATAATGATGATGAAAACTCACAAGATCTGTCAGATGATGAAGAGGAAGGTTCGATACAAAATAAGGCACACTATAGACTGTTATACCACATCAAAATCCCTCCCACCTTCCATCTTTACTACCATTTTACGTCATTAGTAAGCCGCTGTAACATTTTTATCCCGCACGCATGCATAAGGGTAAAGTAATCAGTCGTGTCATTGTCATTAGCACAAAAATTACCATAATATCTCAATATTATCATAGAGTCGGTAGACTCTATAAGTAGGGATGGCCCGGACACTCCATATATATAATACATTGCAAATACCCAAATATCTCAAAACAGGTAAATTTATGAAATTTCTAAGTGTCAAAATCAGAATCTCCAGCAAATTATCTATCTATTGAGACCATGCAAGATCATTCGATCATCAAAACAATTGTACATGCCAGAACCAGATGTTCAAAAGAATAGCCATCTATCATTCTTTCTTTCTTTCTTTTTCATTATCAGGGCTAACTCAACACTGCCTTGATCGCTCATCTTAGTTTGAGTATAAATCCACTCCATTTGTAGCGCGCAGGTCCATATGACACGCTAGTTTTGCATTATCTCTACAACTACGTAATGGTGGGTGTGTACGGCGCTTAACGAAAAGGGTGTGTCTGATGTACGCCATTTTGTCATAATAATGCGCATGCTCATAATGTGTTGCCATGGTAAAGTCATGTGACTGTAGTCATGCAGCGGCGTGCACCACCACCACTAGCAGCTAGCGCCGCGCCTCAAACAAAGCTAGCTAGCTTAGCCTAGCCATAGCTAAGCACCAGGCTCTCCCATGCGAGCGCGATAAAGCGAACCTAGCTAGCTACAGGCTAGCGCGTGCAGCGCTAGTACTGTGCTGGGATAGGCAGACTCGCAGCCTCAACGTACAGGCACGGCACGACCCTCGACAGTCTGCATAATAGCCAGCTTAGTAGTGATAAAGATAGTCGATAATAGCTCTACTATAACTAGTACTAGAGTCTCATCGCTACTTGACCGCCTGGAACAGCTTTATCGGCTAGGCGAGTTAACGAGAGGCGTGGCTATGCGAACTTCGGCACCTCCCATCTATACTTACTGTACATGTATATAGTTGCACTCATGCAATAAAAAAGGAACAGAAACAAGTATAAAAACAATTGAATGAAATTGAAGGATGAAGTAGGGATGGCAATGCCAAAAAGTACACAAACAAGATTTTTAGGGATAAGAGATAATCACAACCACTATACATCCCTACGCTTGCTTTTTGAGTATATAGCATGCATGGGGATCATAAATGACTGACAGGGTAAATATCTCCCACATGTAAGTCAAGAACACTCCAAGTATAGCATGCCTTGAATAAGTCGACATCAACAGGTCTGTAGAAAAGCAAGCGTAGGGATGTATAGTGGTTGTGATTATCTCTTATCCCTAAAAATCTTGTTTGTGTACTTTTTGGCATTGCCATCCCTACTTCATCCTTCAATTTTATTCAATTGTTTTTATACTTGTATATATCATAGAGTCGGTGGACTCTATAATTAAGTAGGGATGACCCGGATATATATGTAATACATTACAAATTCCAAAATATCTCATAACAGGTAACTTTGTAAAATTTCTAAGTGTGAAAATCGGAATCTCCATCAAATTATCTATCTAACAAGACCAAAATCATTCATCGATCAAATCAATTGTATACGCCAGAACCAGATGTTCAAAAAAATGGTCATTTCTCATTCTTTCTTTCTTTCTTTCTTTTTCATTATCATGCAGGGCTAACTCAAGACTTTCTTGACTGCTTGCCTTAGTTCTCGTACAAATCCACTCTATTTTGTAGCGCGCAGGTCCATGGCACGTTAGTTTGGTGTTATCTAGATAGTTGTACGTAATGGTGGGTGTGTACGGTGCATTAACTAATGGGTGTGTCTAATACACCATTTTGTCATGCGCGTGCTCGGAATGTGTTGCCATAGTGAAATCATGTGACTAGGTGCGCACAAGGCAGCATGAACCAGACCGTGTAACTGGCCTGGCTCGATCGCTCAGCGCTCAGTTCTAGCCTCGAGCCAGGCGTTAGACTCTCCCACGCGAGCTAACTATAGCTTAGTTAACTAGGCCAGTGTTAGTTAGCGCTATACAGTGAACTAAATATCAAGAGGCTCCTCAGCCGTCAGCACAACAGCCAGTTCACAACTTGAAGAGATACACTGCTACCTGCATGGGCAGCCTTCTTTGTCAGCCACCTTGAAGGGCGTGGCTAAGACTGCGCACACGCGCGAACTTCAGTACCTCCCATCTACTAGCTACTTAATTACACTGGACAGAAGTTGACAGTTGAATGAGCAAGCCATATAAGACAGCATTGATAAATTATTCTAATTAAAAGCAATAAGAAAAGAACAGATTATACACTAAGTAGTTAAACACTAAGTAGAAAAAAAAGCATATTTAAATTGGGGAGATAATTTTTACATGGGCACGCAGAATGGGTCGAAACTAGAGATTTGACCGGACAGATTTTTGATTCACATCTTACAATTAAAGTTACGGCCCTTTGAAGTTTCCCCATATGTTTGTACAGGGAAGCCATGTGTTTGCAATGTTTCCGCCCACGCGCTACGTGAGGGGCGGAGTCATGCGCGCACATAAAAGTGACGACCTTTACCAACTTTTGACAAAATTGAAATTTAGGCTGCCTGCTTGCATTGTATGGTTCCACTATGCATCCAGCTCGATTATATGGTGGTTTTTGGACAATTTTTTTTCTGCTTAGTGTTCTGGTCTCCTTGAAAAAGAATAGGGAAGAAGAAATTCACGGGGAATTTGGGAGTATTTGGGGGGATAATTTTTACATGGGCACACAGAATGGGTCGAAACTAGAGATTTGACCAGACAGATTTTTTATTCACACCTTACAATTAAAGTTATGGCCCTTTAAAGTTATCCCATACGTTTGTATAGGAAGCCATGCATTTGCAATGTTTTCCGCCCACGCGCTACGTGAGGGGTGGGGCCACGTGCGCACATCAACGTGACGACCATTACCCACTTTGGTCAAAATTGATGTATAGGCTGCCTGCTTGCATTGTATGGCTCTACTATGCATCCAGCTCAACTATGTGGTGGTTTTCGGACAACTTTTTTTCTGCTTAGTGTGTGGTCTGCTTGAACAAATATAAAAAAAACAACAGAACTAGAGCTCTGTAGAGCACATACCCCGCGCGCACATTGTGCAATCTATAAATTTACTTTTGGTGCATGGCTATAATAATTTTTGTAAACTTCAGAGAAATAGAAATGCTGCTTAGCCTAGTAGGGGTTCCGGCACGGTGACACTTGAAAAAGTGCTCTCTGCACCCAGACCTAGCCCAAACTAGGAACATATGAATTTCTACTTATATTTGTTGTAACAATAGTAGTATAGCTGTCTTACATTATGATTGGTTACAGATTTCAGTCACTGTAGACATCACGAGCATTATTTAGAATATCGACGATCTTTACCAGTCATATACTTGGCCACTTAGTTGTGCGCATGAGCAGAAAGCACAATTGGTATGCATATGCATTGGTAGGCACTGTCGATAGGCGTGGCTACAGTGGCCAACAAAAACGCACTATTTGTGACGCTCGTGGACCGTATCCCTCGATTTGACGCACACTGAAGCCAGTTTTTCGCCGAACTCGATTGATTCGTTGTGATTACGAGTCGCTTAGACGCCTATATCTCGAGATATGGCGATTTTTGTGCTAACGACAACGACAACAACAACGACGACACAACCGATTACTTTACCCCTTGCGCATGCGCGCGGGGTAATTATGGCAGGGTCAAAAAGTACACAAATAAGATTTGTAAGGCATAAGCATCTGCTATACATCCCTATGCTTGCTTTTTGAGGGGTGCAAAAATAATGCAACTGAATCAAAACTGACTATCCTGAACCATTGTGTGACAACCAGGGAACAACCTGAATGTCTCCTACATGCTGCACTCGACAAATCATCAACATTAATAGGTGCACAATAATCAGAAAAGCAAGCGAAGGGATGTATAGCAGATGGTAATGCCTTACAAATCTTGTTTGTGTACTTTTTGACCCTGCCATCCCTACTTCATCCTTCAATTTTATTCTTTTTTTTATATTATATTATAGACAACTATAGTACTTTATTATGTCTAAGTTGAAGCACATAGTAATTGTGTACTAATAGATAGCATATTCTTAAACAGCTAATCCTTGTTGAGCTTCAGTGAGTGGGAGGAGTTCTCATGTGGTTTTAATAAGGAGGCGTGGCCACATTTCTAACCAAAGTATTGGGAAATGTTTGAGTTCTATTTAGACAAACTGCTTTGTGTTAAGAATGCCAACTTGACACAGTGGTAGGTACTGCAAGGGAAGAACTTATTCCTGAGCTAGAGCTGTGAACTCCAAGGAATTACCGAGAAACTTGCAAAAATATGTTAAGTTTTAAGCAAAAATAATCAAAAAACAATGGCATAAGAATCACTACTTCCACTCTCCATTAAGAGTCCACATTTTAGGTACATGTAGAGGCTGTAGTGACATACTATGGTACCAGATAAGAAGTCCAGATGAGCTTGTATTCTCGAGATATTCGCAGCTGAAGTCAAAATTTACAAAATTTTGCTGAAAAGCTAGCTGCACTTGTATGGTTTCTATATTGAACTCTATGAGGAAAATTGTGAAAAATTTTTGGCCTGAAATGACTTAATTTTTATTGCTAAAATAGCAACATTTTACTAATTTTGGGAAAATCAAAAGTTTTGCACTCTTGCTCTAGAGTACTATAGGTGTCAGAAGTTGAGACTATAAATCCACTAAATCAATTAATGAATAGAGAAATTAGTTAAAATTTGTACTGCAAGTACCGTACCCTTGCAAAAGAGGGCCCACTACGGAATATCGGCCCACCCCCACTTTGGGCTCAATTTCCTGCAAGGTCTAATGTTTACTCGAATAATATTTGCCCATATGTAGCTGCCCTTGAAAACACAGCTCAGATGGCTGGTTTATGAGGACTGAACTTCGAATACTCTATGATAAATACCAGTAACCTGCCGAACAGCCGTATACCTAAGCCTAGTTAGCATTTCAGCACAAACGAATGATTGCTTACGACTAGCGATCATAACCACACCCATTTAATACGGCTATCGTCGACGACGTACGGTGAAATATCAGCCCGATAGCCGGTTTCCCTCACTTTGATTGGTAATCGTGTTTGAATAAAGCTGAAATCAATAGTAGCCGCTGCTACTATTCGAATTACAAAGATAGCGTGGGTAATTTAGCTGGGCACTCTTTCGCTTCTAAATGTGATACTGAGACCTCGAATATCCGCCCATCCTCCAATCTTAGCCCAATGCAAGGTGCACCGCCCATGGGCCCTCTTTCGCAAGGGTACGGTAATTAATTATATACCATATGTGACTGTCTCTGAGAAAACCCGGCATATGGGATTTTATGTATGGTTGATAAGCTCTACCATAGAGCTAACCCGCGTTCAAGTTTCAGACCGACTGTGCGCTTCGTTGTGGAGATACAGCGCTTTGTTTGTGATCGCGCCACACCCCCCGTAATCAAGAAATTCAGTCCAAAAGCGTTGCTATGCATGCATATGGCGTTTCCGCATACTATGCATGATCCAGAAATCAATTAAATGGACCTGGGCAGAGCCGTTCGAAATGATAAGTTCCGTGCGGGACACAGGATAGGGCCTCCAATTTCGGGACTGTCCCGGACGTTTCGGGACAGTTGGCACCTATGCTCCCTTGTAACAAAAACTAGTTTCATGATCTAGGACATATTTGTGTACAATATGGCGTATCTAGGATTTGGTGCTAGGTTGGTCATGTACACGCAAAAGTTTTAGCCACGCCCCTCATCTACCCGTTCTTGAAGATAGCTGGCTAACAAAGAAGGCTATTTTGGGCCTAGTGGCAATGAAAAACACTGTTTAAGGAGGGAATTTTAGAGGCTAATACGTGTATTATCTGTAGGAGCTGTCAGTTATCAATAATATTTGTCACTGAGGTACTGCATGAGCTGGCTGTTGTGCCAGAGCTGAGCGTGCACGTGGTGTTCCAACACCCTGAGCTCCATGCTAGATACGCCACTGAGATGCTTTGTTACCCCGCGCAAGGGGTAAAGTAATCGATCGTGTCGTCGTTGTCGTTGTTCTCGTTAGCACAAAATCGCCGTATCTCGAGATAAGGCGTCTAAGCGACTCGTAATCACAACGAATCAATCGAATTCAGCGAAAAACTTGCTTCAGTGTGCGTCAAGTCGAGGGATACGGTCCACGAGCGTCATAAATAGTGCCTTTTTGTTGGCCACCGTAGCCACGCCTATCGACAGTGCCCACAATGCATATGCATATACTAGTTGTGCTTTCTGCTCATGCGCATAATTAAGTGGCCAAGCGTATGACTGGTAAAGATCGTCGATGTTCTAAATATAATGCTCGTGATGTATAGTGACTGCCGCCTATGGAACCAATCATATTATAAATGTAAGATAGCTATACTACTATTGTTACAACAAATATAGATAAAAATTCATATCTTCCTAGTCTGGGCTAGGTCTAGGCGCAGAGAGCATTTTTTCAAGTGTCATTGGAACCCCCAGTACAACTAAGCAGCATTTCCATTATTTCTCTGAAGTTCACAAAATTATAGCCATGCACCGAAAGTAAATCTATAGATTGCACAATGTGCACGTGGGGTATGTGCTCTACAGAGCTCTAGTTGTTAATATATCCCACCTAAGTATTATGTATCAGCCAGCCGGGGTATAACTGGGATATTTTCCCTCCCCGAGGGGTACAAGGGAAAACATGATCCATATTTCCCTCCCTCTAGCTCTTACTTTGACCAATCAGAGTAATTGTTTTAGTTCATCATGCCTACTGTATTATTTGCGTGTGCATTAGCACTACTGATTGCACCGTGGTTGCAATGTACACTATGCTGTGTACAACATAGACAGTAGACATTGTTTACACAGACACTCACGTACACTAATTGACACTAATCAGGAACCAATTAGCTGAAGGCTCGATCTGGCAGTTCTGCCACCTGGCAAGTTCAACAGTGCATGCAATTGCAAGTGAACTGTACTAGCTGCTATTCCAAGTTTACTGACGTGACATTTACTACCTATAATGTGAAATCTGTAGGCGATGAGAATCGAATTGAAGATTTGCAAATGGGAAGACTTGGTTCCAACTTATATGATCATATTGACAGGAACATGTGGGCAGAAGACAAAGATAACATACAGGTAAAGCAATAGTGTGTACTGAAATGGTGATCATACGGGTTCTTGAATTTACCATAGTTTCCCGGGCAGGCACCCGTGGGCACTTTAACATACCTCGCGATTTTGACGAGGTTGGACATGACGTACATTTACACTAGCCACATGACCTTGGTATGTAATTATGCTGTACGTGTTCAAAAGAATGCCATTCGCGAGTGTAGCTGGTAGTTAAGATATACTTTTGGTGTGTGAACCATAGCCAAATCTGAAGCTATATAGGACGGATATGAATCGTGTAGATCTAATGTATAACAGCGAAAGAAGCCAACTGATATTGACAAATGCTCTTTTGGTGTTGCCATTCTGAGAAATGAGTTTTCTCAATTTGCAAGAAGTATGAGGGGTGGATGGGTGGGGTATGGCAATGGATCTTCTTGTCTCATGAATTTCAACCTGCTTTCATATTTAAAACTGTCTTCAAGGGTTTCGATTGTGCATGACTTCATGCGCTTAATAACGGTATAGGATTTCAGTGTGGCATTGCAAAGTCCTTGCAGTGAGTAAACATTGACCATGCATACTACTATTAACTTGAACACAATAATGGCCAGCCAGGGATTGGTTCACATATAGGCATATAAGAAAGATAAAGATTCCTATTCTGTCAGCTGTTGTCCTTCGATCAAGTGGTTCATCCCAGTCGGTCTTAGCTTCACACAGCTGCTGAAATGATTGCAGACTGTAAATTATTTTTACCGTAAATCGCAAATATTTCGTTGTTAAAATATTTTCGGACAGCCTGGCTTGTGCGAAAATTAAACGCACGAAAATACATGCACAATATTAACGATAATGCAGTACAGGGTCGTTTGTCCAAAAATTGTTTAATGTGAAACTTTATCGCATGAAATATTTTAGACACGAAATATTTGCGATTTACGGTATATCGTGATCGCAGGAAACTGGAGACATTCTGTGGCAATCTGCAACCAAAATTATGAAAAAGCCTTTTCCGTGTCACCATTAAATGCTATCTGATTCAATCTGAATCCAAAGAGAATATCGAATATATTCTGACTGAACTTCTGACCCGTGTAAAGGTAATCATTGAGAAAAAGCCTTTGCTGTGGTATCAAGACCTATTCCAGTGGCGTATCCAGGATTTGAAGAAGGGAGATGCTAAGTCAATCACGTGCGCAACCTTAGCCACACCCCTCATTAACGCATTCTTGAAAATAGCTGGCTGACAAAAAAGGCTGTTTTTGGCCAAATAGTGATGAGAAACTGCTGTTTAGAGAGTGAAGTTTATTGTTTTTTATTGGCATAAAAATATCAGGAGCAGTAGTTGCCACTGACCTGTGCCAAAGCTTTATGCATAACTATTCTGAGCACTTTTTTCAGGTATGACGGTACTTGTAATAGGGGGTGGCACACAATGACCATTGTCGTGAGAGTTTATTATGTTACTTTGCCCCCTCTGATGTCGTAACCCCCAACAATTCTTATTCACTCAGGTGCCGTCAATCCCTGCTGGAATCTGCTGAGAACCAATCTTCTTGGCTGTAGCCAATACACACTTATTGGACATGTGATACATTTCCAGGCAGTGTATGAAAGTTCTACCCATACCATTTTGATTAGCACTGCACACCGAGGTGTTGAGTTCTGACCAGTCTGGTATAGAATTGTTAGCGGAGCAACCAGTTCATTAAATTCACAACGCATGGCTTCATGTAGCAATGTTATTTGGTAAACTAGCAGCTGCTGGGTGTAGTTACACAATAATGGATGTGTAATTCCAAAGCATTGAACTCTACTCAAATCTCATATGGCAATTCTGGGCCCGGGTAGTTACAGTAGTGGTGCCATCATCTTTGCTTCCATCTCGACATTGTTGTCGCGCAACAGCTCCACCATATCCTTGAAACTCCCAAGCTCGTAGCGAACTGCTGCTCTCACTCTCCACTGCTGCTTCTCCTGTTGTGGCTTCTTCCTTGGCCTACCTGGTTGATACTTTTCCACTAGAGCTCTCTTCGCTGGTGGTGAAGGGTAATGCACAAATGAGTGAGGGGCAGTCTTCACTGCAAACAACAATAGCGACAGCTGGCTCTTGGCTTTCTCCATTTTCTGTTCTAATTACACCCGAACGAGCTAGCAGCTGATTTTATTTACTTTCTAATTAACGCCGAATGGCCATATTAATTATTTTTGGCCGTTCAGATAATTAGAACGAGTACGGTAAGTACGATAATATCTTTGCCTTTATAATAGTGTATGCAATAGCTTAGTTTATTGAATACAAGTAAGATATAGTATTTTACGGATAATGTATATATATGGTAGCAATTGACAACCTTTTCCAGAAAGTGAGTGGTTTTTATCATTACATTTTTTTCCATATGTTGTTTAAATTAAGTGCGGTAACTGTACAAAAGTGGGAGATTGCTCACCAAAAGCAAAATTTAGGAGATCTCCCATTAAATCAGGAAACTTTAAACTTTAGTCATTGACTTGTTGCGAGTTGTACAAGCTGAGAGAATTTCGTTTTGTGGTCATCAACTTGTATATGTGATCCGCTACAGAAACTAATCGATCATGCGTGACCTTTTAATGAAAATGCCACAAATTGATGTATAATTTTGTGGGTGGGGTGTGAAATTTATGAGGTGCCCAGGTCGAAGCAGGACGTTACACATGAAAATGCACGGAGTGTTTTTTCTCGAGCCTGCATGCTAACTGACTTTCCTGCCTCTAATTTTACTAGGGAAGCGATAATCAGAAGAGTGAAGAAGGTGGTGGCGAAGCTATAAATGAACAGCCTGAAATTGTTGCAAATGATGGTTGGTTGTAATATAGACGTAGCAGTATATTATGATTCCTTTTGTGTATGCTGTGTCTGATATTTGTGCAGATCTCATAGGAGAGCCATCATCTTCGGATGATCAAACCAAGGATGATGAGCATTGCAGGGATGAGCCTGAGAGTTACTTTGATTCTGCTGAGATGGAATCATTATCTTCTTACAATGAAGTTGGTTAATTTTTGTAGCCATGTGTGCACATTGATATTTGCATTCTGATAGGATGAAAACTTCACAGTTGACTTAAGTGACACACGCCTTGGTGATGTTGATGACCAGTGTATGTTTTTGTATCTGTCAGGGTGTGGTATTTGTATTATAGCAATTGCTGTATGCAGCATGTGGTGATGAACAACTTCAATGTGGTGATGATGTTGTAGAGGGAGACGAAGATACCGGAGGAATACAAGATCAAACAAATTTCACCAATGATGAAGCTCAACAGGCCCTAGTACAAAAGACAGGGAACAGGTACACACATACTATACAAATATTATTGTACCTTTGCAGGAAGGCAAAGCTTGGTGTATAGACCAAAGTGAAAATGAACTGGATACTAAAGCAAGAAATGATAGTATTATTATGGTAGTTAACTACCTACCAAATTCATATGGGCTATTAAGTGTTCTTGCCATATTTAGGATGGAACTAGAGGTTACTCCACTGGTGACACTGAGGCATCAAGTGGTAATCTAGTTAGCATGCACACTAATTCTTGAGTAGTATATGAATTTTATCTGTGTGCAGCTGGAGGGCCTATTAGTGATACAGAAACTGTACAAGAGGCAAGCGTTAATACTTACTAAGTAATCTTCAAGGTGGTACTGTGCACCTCTCTTTAGTTTTATGGATGGTCTCAAAGGAGTAGTCTACAACAAAGTACTCAATGGCATGAAGATTACAGTTCACAAGATTATGATAAGTATGAGGCTAAACGGCAGAGGATAATGGACACAAATGAGGAAATATCTGTCAACCAGGTATCAATATAGGATCACAGCAATTATTATTCATGTATCTGTTACAAAAGTCATCGTACATTGTTTGATCTTGACACAAGTAGCTATATATTTATGGCCGTCGACAGTTCAAAATTAGAACTAGGCCATCTCTGTGAACTGCAGTCAGGGTACCAGCTACGGACACAAGCACTAGCTTTAGGCAACTATACTGTGTAACTCCTAGTTCAGATACTCCTGATTAAAGCACCTATAGATTATGTATTCCCCTCCCTGAGACTGAAAACACCACCATTTCACATAGGCAATCCGCACAAGACGGCCAGAAAATCAGGGCTAATTGATAGGCAGAGTATTAAAGTAATTAAACCTGAAGCGTGGTACCGTAGACTAGCTCTGAATAAGCGCATGGCATTGCACTCATAACGGTAAACGGAACTGTAGAGTACGCCTAATAAAGGATATACGCTTAAATTATAGGGCGCATAACCACGCCCATAAACGTTTGGGCACATGATGCAAGGCGCTAGCTAGCTAGCTAGCTAGCGTACGCACCGCTCACACTAGCGCTGGAGCCCAGTGACAGTGAGGTGTGAATCAAGATCAAGATGACGAGTGCTGGCGATTTATCTGAAGACTCCATCTTCTTACATGAAAGTGTTATTCGTGGCCATCATATCTTCAAAGAAATTTGGACTCCACATACCGGAGAAATTCTTTTGGTTCGCAAAGAAGCAGGGAACGTTCACGATCGGCGCACAGTTGCTCTGCTCAAAGCAGATGGGACAGTTGTTGGACATGTACCAAGGGAGGTTTCAAGAATTTTCAGGCACTATCTAGGCCATGGCGGTACAATCTCATGTGAAGTTACGGGCAGGAGAAAGTATGGAGAAGGTCTAGAAGTCCCTTGTGTCTACAAGTTTCTTGGCAATGAAAATATGGTTGATAAGATGAGAAGCATCATGCAGAAACCCTCAAGAACTCCCCCCAGCTCTCAGTAGATGGGTATTATTATAGATTATTATAGGCATGCACAAAATGCTATAAGAGTTTCTATAATAATAATGCTGGAACAACTGAAATAATTATTATTATAAAACCACAATGTCATGATATTAAATTAAAAAGACTATGTATCCAGTAAATATCACTCCATTTTATACTTTTAGTCCAAATCTTCAAAAGGATCACTGTCGTCGTCAGTAGCTTCATCATCGTCATCACTCTCACCAACAATGTAGTCATTCAAAGTTTCGATGTTTATTTGGTCATCTTCAGAACCATGTACTGCTACAGAGATTCCGCACTTTTTGAAAGAGCGAATAATCATCTCCTTAGCAGAGATTTCCTCCCAGGCCTTCCCCACCCACTTGGTGAAGAGAATTCTTTCACTTGCTGTGATCCTGCCCCTCACGTAATCCTCCAAGTTCTCTTGCACATGGCTGTTTGCCATTGCATCAATAGCTTCTTTGATTGAAAATCACATCCACTGGCTGAACCATACTAGTCGTTCCAGCAGGCACAAAGATTGGCTCTGTCTTGCATGCAGGATTTCTTCCATTTTCTGTGCTCGATGCACATCCAGGACCAGCATCATGTCTCCATGGCTGGCAGGTTTCCATTGTTGGCGAATCCAGGACATCATCACACCATGCATTCTCTTGAAATGTACATGACAATCACTCGACGGTCATACTGAAGCTGAGTGTAACATAATACAATAATAATGATAAGCTTATTACCAATGGCCTTGGTAAAGACAAATGTGGAAACAGGCTAGAGAAGAGAAATACATTATCCTGGAAAAAATTCCAGGATCCAGCCGGGATTTGAACTCGGGACCTCCTGATTTCTAGTCAGACACTCTTACCACTGAGCTACTGGACCCAGGTGGCAGCGGAGTGTAGGAAGATGGCATTTCCATAGGACCTCATTCAAATTCCGACTATGTATCTCTCTTCTCAAGGGGTGGTGGGACTGAGCTGTGCGTGCTGCCGAGCAGCGAGATGCACAACTGTGGCCAAAGCCCTCCAAGCAGTCCCTCTCAGTTATGGCCTGACTGGTGGCGTTGGTTAATAATGATAGGCTTATTACCAATGGCCTTGGTAAAGGCAGATGTGGAAACAGGCTAGAGAAGAGAAATACAAATCCCGGCTGGATCCTGGAATTTTTTCCAGGATAATGTATTTCTCTTCTCTAGCCTGTTTCCATAATACAATAATTAACACCAGCATACTAAGAGCTCTACTTACCTTCTCCCTAAACGATATTTGTTTGCCTTTCCCTTTGAAAATCAACAGAGGCTTCACCCTTGGTTCCCCGTCAGCAAACAGTGTTATCTGAGCTGCGCACTGTCTCTTTTCTAGACCTGAGGCACCACCACGAACCCACACCGTCTTGTCACCCGTATCTGCATATGTTCCACCATTAGTGAAAGAGAATGGTAGTGGCGTCCAGTCCACATTGGCAATTTGTTATAGTGAAAATCGGCCAACAGGCCTGCCCTATACGAAATTTTATGCATGTAACATGCATGTTGTTAGCACTTACATGCATGTTGACCCACACATGCCTGTAACATGAATGTTATATTCATGTGTAGTGCATGTCAAGACAACATGCATGCTACACTAGGGGCAAAACGCATGTTGTATGCATGTCAAAATAAGGGTAGCATGCACAGCGCATGTAGCAGGAGTAATAGGCATATAACAGGCAAGTGACATGCATGTTTCATGTAAGTGATATGATATGTTTGATGTGTGTTTAAAAAAGTGTGTATGCTAAGTATATCATATAGGTATTCGTTCTGAATCTCTCGATGTTTAAACGTACGCTGACCCCATCCCACCTAGGTCTATATGCGTACATGTATGTGTACACAGACAATTAAGGAAGGCGATTTTTAACTTCTCAATCGCCTGTTATAATCCTTATTTGTTTTACGCATGTTACATGCATGCATGTCATGTAACATGCATGTAGCATGCATGGAAAACATCCCAAATCCATGCATGTTACATGAAACATGCGTGCTACATGCATGTAGATACAAATGGAACCTGCATGTAACATGCGCCAAGGTTAGTGCATGTCATCGCCTGAAATATGCATGTAACATGCATGTTACATGCACAAGATTTCGTATAGGGTGGTGGGTCGCTCTTCATCAGTAACTCCTGATTGTGCGATCAAACTGCTGGATAGCTCCTCTCTTATCTTCGGCGGGTTTCTGAGCCACGTTTGTCGATCTTTGCAAGCTTATTCTATGTCAATTTTGAATTCATCGAACCAAGAATCAGAAAATTGGAAGGTAGCATCTAGGTACATTTGCTGGAGTAGCTGCTTAGCTCAAGCCCAAAACCAGAAACCCTTGACTTTCAACCCCTGCCTTCGTAGCTTCTTGTAGTCGCGATAGAGCTCTTCCTAAAGGTCAGGGAACTGGCACTTTCGTGTGTGAGTGAAGTTGGTGGGTTTTCATATGTCTGAGGTTGGGTTCAGAAACGGACCACACAGGAATATAAGTGATTGAGTATATGCAAGCATGTAAGTTCAACTTAAGAAAGTGAAGCTGCAGCCAATGATATGATTATTCAGACTCATACTAGCCTCTTTTAACTTTTGTATTTGTAAGTTATCATAATTGTCATGATTTGTATATATATATATATATGTTTAAATGTCAGTGAAAAGAAAAACAAAGAAGTATACAATCGTGATTGTAAGTGCATGCATGGTTACAAGTCAGTTGTCTAAAAATATTCCCACTATTGGGTCATCACTGTGACTACTATACCACAATATCGGCTCACTACTTGGACACCTCCATCAAGACCACCATGTACATAATTTCACATATATACACTTAAATTTAGAAAGAGTATACCATGCAATATACATAGCTAGCCCAACAAAGGCAGCTAGTACATCTGCATCATTATAGTGTACGTGTCTATCTGCATCATAAGTGGAGCTAGGTTTTATACCCCCTTATCTCAAGGTATCAGATGCCACAACCCAACATTAGGTATGAAAGCTGTGTGCCCACAGCTTGACCGAAAGCTTGGAGAGTCACTTACAAATGAAGCACTATTGTGCAAAACCCTCAGTGCGTTGCAATACTGGGGGGGGGGGGGGGGGGGGGGGGGGGGGGGGACAATTATTTGCAGGTACGTACATTTTTCTCTGATTTTGGCTTAAAACAAGTTTTGCGAGTACTACATGTAAATTTTGCTATTTGTATGTGATAATGGTAACACATTGTAATGTACGTACGTACCACATGCATGCCAGATCAGCAGATCCAGTGCACACCACGCAAAGAGAGTAAAGCCAAGAAATGTAGTTGATAGCCTACTGTGACCAATTGTGAACCAGTCAAGTTATATAAGAACTATCATCATTAGACCTACACAATATTCTTCTTGAAATGAAGCAATCAGTCTTCAATTTATTCACTGATAGCTCATCAGTTAAGAAGTGAAGAAGGCAGTGATAGTCAGCAAGTGTCGCCAGAATTTATAACTCTTGAGCAAAGCATTTTTAACAAAATCCTTATCTTGAAAATGACATAGAAAGCCCAACAGTAACTTGTTTACAACGTATGTAGCAGGTAGCATACAGACCCACATACACACGGCAAAACAATGTAAGGACTGCCACTAATGTGGCAACGCCACTTAATCTGCAAAGATTAGATCCTCTGGGTGCTATGCAGAGACATTGCAAGCCAGCGCATTTGGCATATTTTTCTGGAGCTGTGCTAGGTACTCACAGGAACACATTGACAGTACAACTGGTGTGGTGTTGGCACCCAAAGTCCAACCTGGAACACACCAGATCATGGCACTTTTGATGAGACAGATGTTTCTTGTTGCCACCCCAGCCAAAGCCGGGTCCCTATTTTACACTAGGTATGCTGGAACAATGGGGATAAAGTGACTTGCTCAAGGTCACAACAGCAAGGCCCAGGTGGGACTCAACTCCCAACCCTAGGATTAGAAGCCCAAGACCGTAACAACCGCACCAAGCTGCATGCATGCTCCTATACCACATACTTTATACTCTCTAATATAGGAATTGACCACTAAAAAATAATTACGGATCACAAATGCGCCTTCAGTTAGAACCAAAAAGTTGGTGAGCCTGTCAAGGGTGCCTAGATTAGGGAGGCACCTAGAGCTATATTTGCCAGCTAGAGTGAAACCGCTAGCACTGACTGGTACTATTTAGTGGCAGTGAATATATATCGGTGGTTAAAACAACAAAATATGGTTCTAGTTTCACTTCTTTTTTGGAAATTTCACCGTGATTGCTGCATCATGCTCGAGTTGCTGGTACTGTAGCCATCAGAACAGTTGTCTCTAGCTCCAGAAAGATATCGAAGTAGTCTTCATATAAATGTAACAGACAGCTTACTTTGACATCTAAATCACTAGCTCGATAGATTGACTCAATAGACAGTATCACGATCTTGCACATGGCAATATGTTCCAATTCAAATAGATGCAGCCTAAAAATAATTGATGTCCAGAAAGGCACCTTAAAATTAGAACCCAAGAAATTGCATTTGTCTAATTAGGGTGGCATGTATATTAGAATATATTCGGTATACACACAACTACCGTAACCCTCGCGCATTATACCGAGGGTTAAATATACCGTGTATGTTCTAATTTAGGTGCCCTGTGAGATGTGTGCAATTTTTTTGGTTCAACTTTAAGGCGCCTTTCTGAACATTATAATTATTTTAGGCAGCGCTTATTTAATTGGAATGCATTGCCATATGGTAGATTGCAATACTGGAGTATCCTCGATCGATCTATCGTGCTAGCTGTTTAGATATTGATCTAATTAAGCTGTCTCTAATTACATTTATATGGGCACTTGCCTACTGTTTTTCTGGAGTTAGAGACAACTATTCTGATGGCTGCAGTATCAGAAACTCGAGCATGATTTAGTGCAACTTCAAAAATAACTGAAACTATAGAACCATATTTTTGTTGTTTTTGCCATTGACATATTCACTGTCACTAAATAGTACTGGTTGGTGACAGCATTTGGATTCTGGCGAAAGTTTCAGAACCATTAGATCTAATCATGCACAGCTCTAAGGCACCCTTTGACCTAGCTGCTTGTGAATTTTTCGGTTCTAATTGGAGGCGACTGCGGGATCTATAAGGGGAATCTATATTAGAAAGTATACTGTATAACGTATCTTACATTAGAAACAGCTAAACAGCTCTTCTGTTTCACCTGCTCTTCGTGTGAAAAAATGTAGACTTGTTCATGCAGCATAGAAGTTGTTGCATATGCGTGCACATGACCCATTTTCAAAACTAGGGAGGGGAATATAATCTATGAAGTAGTATAAAAAAATTAATACTAAGACACATCTCTACATCACATTTTTGCGTTAAACGATGATGTAGGTATCAGATGTCTCCTAGCTAGTATTAATTTTCTATCACTACTCATTTTAGTGCTTTTTGTTACTGTCACGTACCCCACTTTCACTTCAGTTTTCCGTCACTACCACTCTTCAGTGCTTTTTGTTACTGCCATCCCTACTTCAAATTTGCTATTGTTTTTGAGCTTGTTTGTGTCTATATTTTTTTGTCTGTAGACAAACCAGAACTTCCACTCAGGGGCACCATACATGCAAAGTAGAATAGAATGGCATAGGGCTTGCCAGTATGAGCTCATGCAGGCTAGCTACTGATTTATCTATCCTCACAATATGAAATTTTAATTCATGTTAGAGGTGCAGTGGCGGATTTCAGGTGGTTCATGGAATCCCCCTTTGGGCTGCACCTAGCACTAAGAAGTACTGATGGTAGCTAGGATATGAAGTACTGATTAATAGGCTAAATGGAATCCGGAACCCCTCTCTGTCTAGAGAACCGAGAAAACTACTGCTACGGTTCACCTTAGCATGTTTTAGCAGAAAATTCGTTCAAAAACAGATCAATTAGACTGATAGTTTCTCTCAAAAACGATCAAAATGGGCGTGGTTTTGTGTCAAAGTAGGCATGGCTTCAAAAATTTCATTCACGACTATACTCTACTGGTACCCCCCCCCCCCCCAAACCCAAACCCAAACCCAAAATCCACCACTGAGGTAATGTACACTTTTCAAGGAGTGTGACTATGCTTTGTGTCTTGATTGCATCATTTTGAGGGTATTCTTATAGAGCGAGGAGTTCCACAATTTATAGTTAACTGCTTTAGAAGAAGGTAGTAGCAGGGTCCGGTTATCTCAGGTAGTAGAATCTGTTCCTGATTTCTTGCCTTTACTAATAAGTTTCTGATTGATAAGGGCATGTGTGGGTATAGGGAGAATGTGCAAGCACACAATGCTACAAATCAAACATTCAAAACCACCAGATAGAGCAAGAAAAAGCTAATCTTGAGTTCTGAATAAAAAACCTAAAAGCTGTCCAGATGATTTAGTGGATATGCTCAGAGTCTCCAATGATGTGGAATTCTTGTTTGGGCAAATTTTCTGTGTGTATCAAACAATGCTGGAGTGCATAGCACTATTCTACCTACTATATACTCCTACTCTACTTAGGATGTCAAACTAGGCAGTAATAGAGAAGCAACGACAGTCACATGCTAAGTAATCTCAGCTCCAGAACATGTGTTCAATTATAAGCAAAATAATTTCCTGCGCACGCATGTTCAGCAAGGGGTGAAGTTATCAGTTTGCTTGTCATCAGCATAAAAATTGCCATGCCAGATCTCACGATTTATGTATCCCAGCAGGAAATTTTTATTGGTTTCAATTTTCAGTGATAGCCAGTCTTCAAAGATTTTGTGGTTTAATTTTTGTAGACATGCACAATCATGCCCATTATACACTGTACAATCATACTTTTTCATGGAGAGAAGATGATCCATGAAAACAACAAACCCCTCAAAAATTTGCAAAATTAGTTACTGTGTGATATGCTACTTTGAACATTATTAATTTTTATCGCTAGACTTCTGTGCTTCTGAGTTTTGCATTAATATTTTCTTCATCAAGCTCACTATAAAGGTGAACTCAAAACTCTCAAGCAAGTATGAAGCTATTAGTAATGAAAGTTGATCAAGAGCGTCACAATGGTTGTGAATTTAGCACACCAATTTCATTCGGAAAGCTGCCCAACCTCTGAAAATTAACCATTCGAAGACTCATTGAGCTTTAGGCCAGAGTAGTACATCTTCATGACTAACAATCCACTTGGTAAACCTTGGCAAGGAGCCTTAAAGATTTCCCATCATGAGAAATTATCTTAGAAGTGAAATCAACTCTTGTTTGTACAAGCAAGCCAGTGGCGGAGTTAGGGGGATTTCAATGAACCCCTTTAGGCTGTACCTACGTGTAGTAGTAAGGACTAAATGAATCCCCCTATCTGGCTACAGAACAAAGGAAACTGCTCAACTTAGCATGCTTTAGCAGAAAATTCATTCAAAAATTGATCTATTTGCCTTATTGGGCTGGTAGTTGTGTTAAACGATTAAAAATGGGCGTGGTTTTATCCCAAAGTGGGTGTGACTTCTGAAATTTCGCACACAAGTAGTGTATTTAACAGAACCTCCCTTCAAGAAATTCTAAATTGGCCACTGGTAGCAATTGAGATGGCAGGAAAGACCCACCACTGGACCAGAATGCCCATGCACAATCCAAACTAGGGATTTCAATTCAGTGTAGGTTGCTTTATGTGATCAATCACTTTATTTCATTGTAGTTGTAGGTCTACTGACTCATCACTGGTCACCGTAAGCTATCAACTACTACTTCTCTTTGCATGAACTAATTACTGATTTTATTATATACGTGTACGTAATAGTAATTATTGTGGTTACTCTGGATCTAGGCCAGCTAGTGCTAACCTTAACAAAGGTGCAACCTGCATCGAATTTTGCATGATAGTGCTTCATCAGTTTCTGCATTGCCATTGATATCTTATGGATCCATACCATATGTGGTAGACTCGGGTTTAAAGCGCATGCACCTGTTGCAAAATCAACAAGCAAGTATCATAGGCACTTAAATCCCAAAAGATCAGTATTAAATTGGCTGGGTAAGGGTTATCAATGACATGCTGAGTGCGTGTACACACACACATGTAATTATGGTTAAAATCAAGAAACCTACCTATAGAAACAGCGACCAGGAAAAAGACAAAAGCTGCTTGATTCAGATAAGCCACTCATTGCATTGTATATAGCTCAAGGCTTAGAAATGTTTGTCCAGCTATTGATGATCATAGTTATGAATCATGACCAATATTAATAGTATGATCATTGATCACATATTCCTTATGCATGCCAAGTCAAGTACTGATCTCGTGAAACATCAAAGCTGATTTGACAAGAGATGACGTGTTCAAGCATTTTGTGATAACAGAATACCATACACGTAGAAAGTTTCACAAACTTCGCCACCTGGTCTTTTTGGCAAATTAGGCTAATTTTTGTCCCGTGTTAAAAATGCACAGAGGATATGGTATAACCACTGCATTGTTGAAAAAATTTTATCTAGAGCCCTAAATTTCACATACTGTAAGCTCGGGTTTTATACACACCTAGGTGGTAGCTAAAGTAATATCCGTTTGCAAGTGCTCTAAACAAGTAGCATAGCAGCTCTATACCTTCACTCTCTATTGATGGTACTACATGTGGCAATATAATATTATGCACCTAAAATATTTGACATGTGCAAAGGTGTATTTAGTTAGAACCGAAAATAACTCACTTCTCAAAGGGCGCTTAGATTAGGGTGGTACCTCTATACAGTAATAGTACTAAAATTATCCCTTTTAGGAATCATCAGTGTACCAACATATGCATAGCAGTGAACAAAGTGAGGATTATAATTTGGCTTGGGACTCGGCAAAGCAAAAGGAACATGCTAGTTCTATGCTACCACAATTGGAAGATACACTATTGGATACTGGTGCCACTGAAATGCAGGTTGTACATTATTTTAAGTATCACCTATTTTTATTAGTTTTTTGGTTTAGTGTCAGGTGGAATCACTAGAGACCAATTCTCCGAAGTCAGATGAGAGAGTGTCACTTCAGGCAGCAGTATACACTGGAGATCAGATGAATACAGATAGAGTAGCAGAGGGTGATGCTGCTAGACTCAGAATACTAGCGATGAACACATTTTCTTCAGGAGATACATTTCATTCCAGACCATTTAAGGTACTGTTATTGCAATGTGCTAGTGTAGTTCTGTGAATGTCAAGGATCGCATATGCAGGTTGATGACAAACTAAGAACTTACCTTATGACAGCAGTGAAGGGCCTTCAAGTGGTATACATTGCTTACTAATTAATGTGATCACAAATCTATTAACTTATTTAATGTAGTCTAATGTGCCAAGTCAAGAGGCATATAGATTGTGGTTGAAATATCAAGTACTGATTTTTGATCTATCTCAAGCTCTTTATGAGGAGCTCAAGCTCATTTTACTGCCTACCAGAGCTTCTCAACTCAAGTAAGGCTAGCTAGCTAATGAAGAAAATCTTGTTATAATTCCTTCTTTTTTCAGGGGTGATTATCGTACAGGCAAGCGACTTAATATGCGGCGAATCATCCCATACATTGCGAGTAACTTCCAAAACGACCAAATTTGGCTGAGAAGAACGAAGCCAACTCAAAGGGAATACCAAGTGCTTATTGCAATAGATGATTCATCAAGTATGAATGAAAATCAGTGCAAGGAGGTTTAGTTATTATGAATATATTATGATATACATTTACAACTGTGTCCATTAGATGGCATATGAGTCTCTTGCTATGATCAGCAGTGCTTTGAGCAGGTTGAATTGTGGACAGTTAGGAGTGTGCAGGTTGAATTGTGTCTCAAGTTAATTGTAGTACGTGTTGTCATGTACGTTGCATTTTAATAAGGTTTGGTGCACATGTTGAAATGCTTCACTGCCTGGAAAAGCCTTTTTCTGCTGCTAGTGGTGGTTTTATTCTTCAAAATTTGATGTTTGATCAAGCAAGAACCAATTTTACTGAGGTATATAGATATTAAGGGATGACAAACATGTAGAAATTCATTTCTTTTAGCCGTTAATTATTATGGAGCTGCATGCATATGAATACAGGATAGCAAAATACTCTTCTAAAGTTGAGACTTAACTATATTACGTAGACAGTCCAAGAGGGCACAAAACTTCCTACGAAATGGTACCGCTTTAGGTTGGCTGTTGTCTAGCTTGTTTGGCACGAAATGTTCTTGTTTATCATGAGAAAGAAACCTATATTTACAAGGAGTGAGCTAGCTCTACTTGCTCACTTATAGATCCTGGCCCCTCAATAGATAGACCTTTCGCCTGACGACCTTTATACCTACTCCATCCACTCCTGCCCAGACCTCACCCCTTTTTGGGGTGGGGTCTGAGCACAAGACTAATATTATCACATCTTCACGAAAAGGCCCATGGGCAGTGCACCTTAAATTGGGCGTAGATGGGGGGAGTGGGCCGATATTAAGGTATCAGTGTTGCAGTTTGACACGAAGAACACCCAGAAAATTCACATAGTATACAGTGCTACAGAGCAAGAGAGCAAAACTTTTAATTTTCCTTTACAAGCAGATTTATTATCACAAAATTAGTCAAATGTTGCTATTTTAGCAATAAAAAGTCGTTTCAGGCAAAAAAATTTTTTACAATTTTCCCCATAGAGTTTAATATAGAAACCATACAAGTGCAGCTAGCTTTTTAGCAAAAATCTTGCAAATTTTGACTTCAAATGCGAATATCTCAAGAATGCAAGCTCATATGGACTTCTTATCCGGTACCATAGTATATCACTACAGTGTCTACATGTACCTAAAATATGGACTCTTAACAGGAAGTGGAAGTAGCGATTCTTATCCCAAACGTTTTTTGACTGTTTTTGCTTAAATTTTAGCATATTTTTGCAAGTTTCTCAGTAATTCCTTGGAGTTTACACCTCTAGCTCGGGACTAAGTTTTTTCCTTGCAGTACCTACCACTGTGTCAAGTCGGCATTCTTAACGCAAAGCGGTTTGTCTAAACTGATCCCAAACACTTTTTCAGTACCTCGGTATAGAAATATGGCCACGCCTCCTTATTAAAACCACATGGGAATTCCTCTCACTCACTGAAGCTCAACAAGGACTTACTATTTAAGAATCTGTTGTCAATTAGTACCCAATTACTATATGTTTTGGCTTAGGCACAATAAAGTAAAAATTGAAAAGTTTTGCTCTCTTGCTCTGTAGCACTGTAGTAGTATTGATTTCAGCCTAATTCAAGCATGGTTACCAATCGAAAACGAGGGCAGCTGGCTATGGGCTGATACTTCACATATCGTACTTCACGGTACCATTCATGGCAACCGTATTATATGGGTGAGGTTACAATCACTAGCCATGCACGATCGTTCTTTTGTGCTGAAACACAGCATAAGACTAACCAGACTTAGGTTACTTGTCGATCTTAATACCTCGAGTATTAACCCTCGGCGCATGCATAAGGGTTACGCTAGTCGTTTTGTGTGTGAGTGTGTGTGTCTGTTACCGTGCTAGCTGCTACATGCCTATTTTATACGTTGAAATCAAGGTGCCATTAGGCTTTTCGTCGTAGATACAATATATGCATTATGTAGATTTCGTTGAAAATGCTTTGTTCAAAAGTTCTGGCGACATTTTCTGACCACCACAGCCTTTTTCGCTTCTTGTCGAGCTCTCGCTCGATGAAAGAAACAGTAGCCGCTTTATTTCCAGAAGATGAGTGTGTAGCTCAAGCGATAGTTTTTTGTAACTCGTACTGACTCATCACTAGTCAAAGTAGGCTATCAACTACGCTTCTTGGCTTTACTTTGTACTATATAGATCTGTTGATCTGGCATGCACATGGTACTATTACGTAATACCGTGCAATCAGTAATGCATTCTTGTGGGTATAGTTATTCTCTACAACACTGCTGACAGCAACAGTGCTGCAGGCTTAGCTTGCAAATTTGCAACATGTAGAACAGTCACTACTGCAATACCGTAGGACAGGTTTTAATTGCGTAGTTTAATACTTGCGTTCTAGTCAAGTCAGGCCAAATTACGAATCCAATAATTGCGATGGACGACCCCGTACTGTACTGTAGTATACGTGCACGTTTATGTTTGCAAATCTATTAATTTTGAAACATAGAAAAACTCGCAATTCGCAGTTAATAGATATTCGCAATTAAAACCCGACCTACGGTAAATCTCACCGTGCCGAGGGTTTAGCACTAACGGTGTTCATTTGAACTTCGGTTCTCATAAACCAGCCATTTGAGCTGCGTTTTTCCAGAGCAGCTACACATGGACACATACCGTAAACTCTGATTATTAAGCGCACCCCGCTATTAAGCGCATGCTCTGTTCTCGTCACAAGCTATTGTTTATTACCGTATTTCCTCGAATAAAGGCCGCCCTCGATTAGTAGCCGCCCTCGAATAGTAGCCGCACTTGGAGCTCTGCGGAAAGAAATAGTAGCCGCCCTCAAATAGTAGCCGCACGCATGCGCGAATACAATTAAGTGGGCGTGGCCACGATAGCAAGCCGTGAACGATAGTTTAATAGTTCGAGGCAAGAACATGGCAGAAAACGTCCTTGGCTTGGTTCTGCTGCTTATTTATCGATCATCTATCTCGAACATTCGAAAATCAGTCCCGAAAAATCGAGTCTATTGTGTCAATGTCACCAAGAGGTGTTGCTTCAAATTAATAAAAGCCGCCCTCGAATAAGAGCCGCCCTCGATTAGTAGCCACACTCCAGCAAAGCTCGAAATTAATAGTAGCCGCGGCATCTAATCGAGGAAATACGGTATTAGGCGTAGCGTTCTATGAACCTCTCAACAACAGGCTGGAAAGTATGTGGAGTACAGATATCTTTGGAGATATGATGGCCATGAATAACGCTGTCATGCAAGAAGATCAAGCCGTTTACCACTATAAGCGCATGCGTTTATTACGGTATTCAAGTAAACATTAGACTTGAGCATGAAATTGACCTTAAGGTGGGGGGTTTGCTGACATTCCGTAGTGGGGCCTCTTTCGCGAGAGTACAGTATTAAATAATTATAGCTTATAGACTATGGATATGTGAACATGCACATCCTGGATGATCCTTTGACCCATCAATCATACCAATATTTTTCCATATGTTGTATTAGATTAAGTATGATACGAGATTCAGGCAGAATTTTTCCTGTAGCCTTTCAAGGCATTTAAGGAACGTTTAAAAGGTGCCAGTGGAAATAGTCTAAGATATGTAAAGCTCAGTAAGGAGACAAAGAATTCAATGTGCATCACTTAAATGAACAAAACTGCACCTAGAACTCCTGTCTATAGTGTTGATGAATGAACCTTCACACAAGACATTGTGGTTAGAACACTGACTGTAGCTTTCACTGAATGGCTCGATAGTTACTATAGCAGTAAGTGGCTTTCCTTTATGAGCCCTAGGTATTTGGGGAAGAAGCCCAGTGTGCACATAAGGTAGGGTCTATATGAATATATCTACACTGCAGCTGTTACAGGCAGCATATACCACTTTTGGTAGCAATCTTCAAAGGGGATCTGGTTCGGAGCTTGAAATAAGTCAGTTGCTGTTGATACTATCTGATGGGAGAGGTGTGTTTGCGGATGGTGTGCAGGTATGCAAACTTCATAAAATAATCATTGTCTAATTGATTTCATTTATACTTTTAGTCATTGAAGGCCATGATTGGGAGGTTGAATGATATTGGAGTATTTACAGTCTTCGTTATTTTGGATAGCTTGTCAATGGTATTTGGTGCCATGTTAATATACCTATATTATGAAAATGTGACCACATCCCCAGTAGCTGCATAGCTCTAATGGTATATAGAGTAAAGATTGTCAATATAGTGCGTACACAATCTACAAGCCACATCAATGCCAGCACCTTAGATGGAGCCTGAGAACAGCTCAACCTCGACAGGAACGGGTTTGATGGTTCAATCACAGCCAGGAGATGAACTCGACAGCACAGTACATGTACAGCTTCCGAATTTCAGATCAGTTGTGGCATGATGCGTGCTATGTATAGCACAAGGCTAGCTTTATTTATCCATGGGATCAGTCAAGAGAACGCATGACGTTAGGCCAGCAGTGCTTGTCAGAGAAAGTAGCACTCAGCTTGTGATTTATTCGCTGGATACATACATCAGATACTCTACGTACTTACCGATTTTCAGTCTCAAAAAGGCTCCATGGACGCCCTGAATTTCTGATAATTATGTCATAGATTACATCATAATTATTTCATAATCGCAGAATTAAATCGCTACTGGGGATGTAATTGCAAATAAAGTACCTTGGAATAACTGCAATTACTTAATTTGTAGTGGGATCTGAGAAAAAGGGTAATTTTCATGCCAAGAACATAATTTTTTGGCCACTTTAAGCTAACTACCGTATTTTCTCATTATTAGGCACATCTCGCTTATAAGCGCATATTCGTTACTAAGCGCATGCCATTTTCCTGACCTAAGTACTTGCTGTTAGGCGCATTTTGCGCATAAGCGCATATATAACCCTTGACCTCATTATGATATTATACCGGTATCTGCATGGACGCTTTCTTGCTAGCCCATGGTTCCAGCCTTTTCAAGTTCTCGAAATCACAATGGCTACTATCGATTCTCAGGTTCTTTGAGCTATGAGCGCCATTTCGAGCTGGGCAGAATGCAACAACACGAATGATTGTATAATCGATTGATTGGCCACACCCCTAAATGATACCGCGAATGCGCATGCATTCTTGGATGTAGCTATTCTTTGTTAGGCGCATCTTACTATTAGGCACACTTCGCTATTAAGCGCAGGTTTTCTTCCTGTGGAGATATAAGCGCATGCGCTTAATAGCGGGAAATACGGTATTTCAAGAGCTTAAAAGCCTTAGGCCTACTTTTTACAAGAATGACATGCATGCATGCCCTGCACCGACCGTAGGGCATGCAATTCCTTTCTATATAGTAGGTTGATGTGCGAGTATTGATACAATTCTCAAATATATACCTGCTATGATTCCAGAAATAATTTTCAATATAAAAGAAGGTACATGAAATTTCCCCTTTTGTCAGATCCTATCACATTGCACTACTCAACAGAGCTCCTGAACCAGTCGGATTATAGATGTGGATCAATAATAGATTATGGAGCCAACTGACTGGTCATAAAACAAAGCTGTGATCAAGTCATGCAGTAGTAGCCTTGAGAAGACAGGCAGTAGGCTATCAAGCCGTACCAGCACAGAAAACAGACTATTGACTCGTCACAGTAGCTATATCTATTTATGTATCATGAAGCACTCTCGCTACATAGCGTGCCTAACCAGGGTTTTAATTTAAGCCTGGACTTGAATTCTTACCCACTGACCTAATGGGCCCTGATGGCATTGAAGTGTAGCAGCCATATGCATCCTAGAAACTAGTTAAATTCTCAATCGCTTGTTTATAACACCTGCCTTACCAGGCTTACAGCAATTGTTAACTTGGCCTGCCATCATCATGCAGTACAGCCATTTCTACTCCTAGGAGGACTATAGAGCCGGAATTGTAAAGTTATGATGCTTGCAGCTTTTTCACTGTTCAATTGCAGTGTCAGTAAGATTAGAATGGCCAGGTTTCATCTACGTGTCCTACATTTCCCTATCCTCTTTAAGTCTTAGTTGGTAGACTATTCAATCTCAGCTTGGTTCTTTCTATGTAGCAAGAGTGCCTTGCGATTCTCTCACATCTTTGATAGCATTCTTGTGGATTTGGGTTGAAGCAATCACTGCCTCGTAGCTTCTTGTACACAAATAACACATAATAGTAGTTGTGTGTTGGAAGGATTTGCCTTGTTCTGTTGCTTTAATTCTTAGTACTATTAGCTCACAGATTATGCATAATAATATTATACTAAATAATAATTGTTACAGGATTCTGTTGTGGACATTAAAGTTCCATCATTTATCCGTGGAAAGGTATGAGGTAACTTGCATGTATGTGGATGTGTAGGCTATTCATGTTAGTATGCCTGATGGAAGGGTGTTGTGTACGAGAACAGGGAGAGGTATTGTGAAACAATGTAGGGATGGAAGTTCAAACTGCTCTGTGTGCATGCATAACAACAGTTGCAGTGTAAGCATTATGCTATACTACCACCGCGCCAATAGCAAACCTTGAGTTGCAGTTGAAGCACACTCTGTCCCAGCTCCAATGTGTATCTAGATTTATGTGCAAATTGGGATGGACCATAGAGGCTGACATGCAAGGCTGGAAGTAGCTCTAAAAATACGGAGTAAAAGTTAATACGCATGTCCTACAAGCACCTTTCTGCTTAGCTCTAAACGTCTAATCACAGGCTTCAGTATAGCCCAGCCATTGTCTCTTTGCTGAGAAATTTAAAAAATCTTGCTACCGTAAATCGCGAATATTTCGTTGTTAAAATACTTTCGGACAGCCAAGCTTGTGCGAAAATTGAACGCACGAAAATACATGCGCAATATTAACGATAATGCGGTACAGGGTCATTCGTCCGAAAATTATTTAACGCGAAATATTATCGCATGAAATATTTTAGACATGAAATATTCGCGATTTACGGTATTTCTCCAATATATGATTTGGCATTCCTTAAATGCTTGAATCTTGCACGACGAAACTACAGTAAGATTTAATCGGTGAGCTGCACATTGGTAGTGTAGCACTTTATGGGAGGGTTCTTGAACAACTGACTTTACATCCGATCTGGCACCAGACATTAAAAGCATCATCATAGCAAATCAGCAAGTGAGATGTCATTACTCCTAAGCCATGTGAGAATGGCCTCACCTATCACTCTTCAGTAACTCACCTCAACTTCAAGAAACTCCACAAATACTTCTCTAATCTCTCCATTTTGCATGTAGCAAATAACAAGTGGAAGTTTTTTCTTATTGGCTACATCAGTTACCTCATCTGCAATGATGGAGTAGCATCTTGCAGCTTTCACCTTGGTGATGATGTCACTATGAATCTTTAGACCAGTCGCATTTATTTATTTATTCTAAAATTTTTGGATGTGTACCAGGCATTCTTAGGACCATTGGAAGGATGATTGGCAAGGATAGCATCTACCGGTATTCCAGCATGAAACCTTACCAACTGAACAAAGTTGCCTTCATTCAAGCTGCTATGATTCATTATCTTCCCTGTCATCCCTATGGTCGTGCAAGGCTAAGTAGAAAGCAAAAATATTTTGAGCAATGACTCTATTACCTTTTGGTTGGTCTCCATGATCATGCGTGCAACATTCTGTGATAAAGTTTTTTAATGGAGCCAGAAACTCTGTCATCTTCACCGTTGCACTTGTGGCGATACTCATTTTTGGCATGTGTGCTTGCCTTAGCACACATCTTGTCGCTATGAATCTTATGACCAATCACTTTTTTAATTCATTCTAATTTTTTTTTTTGGATATGCCGGGCATTCTTAGGACCATTGGAAAGATAGCATCTGTTTCAGCATGAAACCTTACTAACTGAACAAACTTGCTTTCGCTCAATTGCAAGCTGCTATCATTATCTTCCCTATGGTCACGCAAGGCTAAGCCTTGTTTATTTACCATAGAGCAATACTATTTTGGTTGGTCTCCATGATCATGTGTGTGTCTATATCCAATAGAACGGCAATATTCTGTGATGGATCTTTGTATTGAGCCAGAAACTCGGTCATCTTCAACACTGCACCATCGTAGTACTCCTTTTTGGCATGTGTGTCTTACTGGACATCCACGTGAATGGTGGTGTAACAAATTCACAACCTACCTACCTGCCTTGGAGCAAATAAAAGACATGCCCAAAAGAATGCACCATCTGCATATCTACTCTAATGTAGCCAAGGATGTTGCTTGATCCAGGAAGGCTGAAGCTGATAGAGAGAGCTGGATGGACCTGAATTGCTATTTGGCTAAGTGTTTATTAACTGATGCCAAGATTGGGGGATGTGTTCGATTGGTAAACCACGCCCATTCACAGCCGCACATGCATAACCACACTCATAACTCTGCACAACATGTCGCGCAAATCAGATATGAGAGTCAGTGGTCGTAGCACTCCTTTGCCACATCCCCATCAGCCAACAAGTGTATATCAGTTGCCCAAAAGAGAATTAACGTATAAATAGAACATTGTGTGTTCCATGCTATATACAGTATAAGTACGTCATGTATGTCAATGCATGCGCGATTGCATCAATCCTGCCGCTCAGTCCACTGGCGAGCTTTTGACAATTGTTGGATGACAGTGGCTTCTTTTCAACTTTAAGGCTTAGCTACCAATTGCCATGTGTATTCTTGTGGTACCCATTGACTCCCTGGCTTGTATGCGTGCACGGCATTAGCTACAGTTCTTGAACCCAAGTGAGCTGGACGTGCAATATTTAGCTAAGTCCCCCAGAATTGGAGGTTAGGCTACAGTGAGGGAAGTTGAGTTGATGTCGACACCACAGTGTGGAGTTGGATACATCACACCAGGATTGTTGCTGCTGTGACCTTGAACAACACTGCTGTGCAAGTATAACATTATTATCATCCCCAATTGTAGCTAATGCCATGCAATGCGCCGAGGGTTTTGTGCTCGAGAGAACTCTAGTTGTAACTACACCCACTTGACACACCCATGGCCTACCCACATCAAAATTTCTCCTACACCTCTGCTCTTGATTACTAGGAAGATGATATCATCAGGCGGGGCGAGCCTTTGCTCATGGCATCAGCTGTACTCCAGGGTTTTCAAAGTGTTATTAAAATACCTTGGTTTTGAGTCACTAACTGGGCAGGCCAAACACACAACCTAATGATCAAATTAGAGCAGCCATTTGGCTATAGCATGATTCTTTACAGTATTTACCTTAAAATACAGGTCTACCTGTAGTTACAGTACAACTGAAACAGTGCGAACCATGAATGACTGCCACTACCATGTCTACAACTCAGGATGAATAAGGTCGAAAGTTACCCTGCAGCACGCTTCACGACGCAGATTTTATCCGCCCAAGGCCCTTGGGCTCGAGCCACACTGCACTGCCACAATTCCACAGATCAGACCCATAACATTGTACATTGATGACGACCTTTACCTGGCACGATATGGTCTATCATGGGGTGTCTGAACATGCGCATTTAGTTTTTGCCATGCAAGATTACCGGGGTTTTCAGGTCCGTTGTCCAACTCAAATTTTTGAATTTTGCGCATGCGCATGTAATACCTCAGTTCAGGCCTACTGTACTGGTGGGAAGTTTTAAACGTTGGTTGGTAGACACACGGTACACAAGGATTGATATATGATGCCACAACCATACAGCACAGACATGCGTTGGAGAGTGATCTATATGCATTTAGCCCATAGGCTTACTCCATTAAGGATATCAAACCTCCTTAGCATGTCTGAGCGTACTGTTCGGAGGTACCTACATCGCTTCTACCAACTGGGCGATGTGCAACCACTACCACGAAGAAACGGACCTAACAGGCTGCTGGGAGACTTTGAACAGGTGATATTACTCAGACTAATAGCAGAAACGCCTGGTATATACCTACATGAACTGAGAGATGAGTTGTTCCAAATGTTTGGAGTCCATGTGAGTGCAAGCACCATCTGTAGAACGCCGAGATTCATGGGCTGTACAAGGCAAGCCATAAGGCAGATTGCACTACAGCAATCCGAGGTACTTCGAGCTCAGTTTATGGCAATGGTATCCATGTATGACCCCAGGATGCTGATATGGCTTGATGAGAGCGGCTGTGATAGGCGTCACTCTATGCGTAAGTACGCTTACAGCATCAGAGGAATGCCAATGTGTGATCACCGGATCCTTTGCAGAGGAAAGAGGTATTCAACAATTCCAATCATGTCGATTGACGGAATCCATGATGTGTATATCACAGAAGGTACAGTGAATGGAGAAAAGTTCACTGACTTCATAAGGAATTACTTACTACCCATTCTTTTGCCCTTCAATAATGTCAACCCTTACTCGGTAGTCATAATGGATAATGCCAGTATCCACCATGTGTGTGAAGTTGAAGATTTGATTGTGAACCAAGCTGGTGCCAGGCTGTGTTACTTACCTCCTTACTCACCAGATCTGATGCCTGCTGAGGGAGTATTCAGCCAAATCAAAAGCATCATGAAAGAGAATCATCAACTCTTCCAGGTGTGCTCTGCTCCCAGAGTACTACTAGCCATGGCATTTGGGATGGTCTCAGTTGAAAACTGTTATGGTCATATCTCAAGATGTGGATACATTTGAACAGTCATTTTAATCACTATTATACCACAGCACAATGTACCAGTATTAATATTATTGGTAACAGTATTATTATTGTCAGTGTTGTGTAGCTTTGGGGGGAAAACTTACTGGCTACCTCCACTCTCACAAGCATATTCATCTTCAGAAATAAGTCCACCTTCATGGAGATTTTTGAGCTCACCTAGCTGCCTGTAACATTTGGATCGGTTCTCAATGATTTTACCAGGGCTGTCTGACTTAGATGAGGGGTTGGTAGGTGGACGTGGCAATAGAGCTGACGTAAGTTGGCTTAGCACAGATGCAGTTGTATCACTGCTGCTTTTTTTGCTTCCACCAGTGTTCCCATGATTTCCTCCAGCCCATGTGAACATTGATGTTGAAGGGGGATCTGTTGAACTGCTATGCAGGCCACCAGATACCATCTCAGCCCAGATCCTATATTGCATTGTGGTATATGAGTCACCATGGCGCTTCTTTAAATCAGCAATTATGGTGGCAACCTTATCTTCCTTCTTCTTACGCTTGCTTTGCACTGTGTCCTCTTCCTCACTGCAACACTCAAGATCAGAGTCAGGTGACACTTGTCGCTTTCTCTTGTTCCTTGAACTGGTGGATGCTGACTCAGCTGCCGACTGCCTCAATCCATCACACCACAACATAACGCTTGTTCCTTTGTGCAAGGTAGCCCAGATTTCTGCTAGGTCTTCACCATTTCTAACACTGATTACCATATTATTCAAAAGATATCCAACATCGAAACTGCCTTGAGTAATATCAGTGGTAAGTTGATCTCTAATTAGAGCCCGCAGCTGTGAACATGTGCTGATGTCACGAGTGTTTGTTTCTCAGCGTAAAAGTTTTAAAGCTAGAGGCTTTTTTCCCACCAGATTTGCTGACAGCCTTTAAAAATACCTTGTTAATCACTTTGTTAGTCAGCTGCGAAGCAGACCGCTGGGCTGATTGAATGCCGATACTCATAGCGCTGGTGGGGGGTCATGGGCCGAACAGAGACACTGCTGCCAGGAATGAGGCCAGTGAAACTCCCAGCATTGACCGACACTGAAACTCCAGCCCCACCATTCACAGATCGAGAATGTTGTGTCATTTCCACGAGACATACAGTACATACCAAGAGCGAACGGTCTCGAACGTACTGGTATGATGATAAACGCGCATGCGCGAATAAACTAACGCTGCTCTGACAACGGACCTGAAAACCCCGGTATGCACAAATATACAATAATTTTTCTGAAAAAATTCCATACGGAGAGTTTTCCCAAATTCGGTCACATAATATGAATGATATATGCGAAATGCGAAAAACTATACTCGGGGCTAGCTCCGGCTTACCTACCTAATATTGCCAGCTGCAATGTCTACCTAATATTGCCAACTCTAGCTATTTTACTATGGTGGTTGTATTTCTTCCTTTATCCAGCCTCCAGTTATCCATAACTATCTGGAACAATTTCCTTTCTCGTTTTATATTGTTTTGAGAGATATAAAGAAGATGCCAGTTGTTCTCGGACAAGCCATTCATCAATGGTTTGAACTTATCACATGTAGGTCATAAAAGAACCAACACTTACTTAGTATAATATTGATGTCTACATTTGTTGAATGTGATTTATCTACGAAACTTGAGATGATTTGCAAAATTGTTTACCATCAAGTACACCTCGTTAACACTATACATAATTAAATCTTACATTGAAGCGTTTAGCTGAACCAGATTATTATAAACACAACAGATGACCTGGGGGGACCGGATTTGGGAAAACCCTCCGTATGGGAGTCTTTCAGAAATTGAGTTTGATGCATGATTGATAAGCTCTAGTAGAGCTATATAACCCGAGGGGCCGATCGCGCGCTTCGTTGTTGAGATACAGCGCTTTGTTTGCGATCGCGCCACACCTAATCGAGAAATTACGGTCTAAAGGCGTTGCTATGCACGTGTATGGCGTTTCCGCATACTACGCGTGACCCGAAAATGAATTAAATGAATCCCGTTATGTACCGAGAAACCCGCGCGTCAAGATGACGTTCTATTGATCACGTGTGACGCGCGCCTCCCTCACTTAGAAAATTTCCAGAGTATAAGTAGTCTCGTCCCCAGACCCCACCCTCGAGGAGGAAAAGGGTCTGGTGAACTTGGGCAGAATCCTTGGGCCTGCGCTGAGGAATTTCCACGCGCCAATGAGATCGTAGCTTTGCCTCAGTCATATGACAAGCTTACCGCAGGAATGTAACATCGCTATACTGTCTGTACATTTCGCGGACCAATCAGATTCAAGGTTTGCTTTACTGCCGGTTGCTGGCGTGCGATCACATGCATAGCGACCAATCAGAACCAAGCTTTGCATGGCCTTGTCGGCACATATGCGCATGCGCCTTAGAACGAGAACCGAGGATTCAGGCCAAGTCCTTTTCCTCCTTTTGGGGGTGGGGTCTGGAGACGAGACTAGAGTATAAGGGGAAAAAAAAAGAAATTGAATGAATAGAGCGAGGATCGAACTGGGGTACATGAATCCGTACACCAGAGCCCTAACCACTGCACCACCGTGAACGCCGCTGCCAGGTGCTCTTTTGTTACGGCTTTAAAGACAATAGTAGTACTAACCCTTATGTGTCAAACCCTACCCTAAACCAAAACCCTACCTACCCTTAGCCGTTCATATAATACTATGCAATTTAGCCCAGCCCCCTACGGGGGCTGGGCCGTGCGCCTATGGCGCGCGGGTTTCTCGGTACATAACGGAATTCGAATTAAATGGACCTGGGCGGAGCCGTTCGAGATGAGCGTAAAGATCGAGCAAGAGTTGAATTTCGTTGTTGACGACAGCCGATTGTTCTTAGATGCCCAAGAAGCTAAAAAGGTGAGCGAACGTACAGTAGTTCGATGAATCTCTGCATCTAGGTAGAGAATTCTAATTAGCGCCCATAGCAACGGGCTCCGTGTACGGCGGCTGTGCTGACTAGGTGGGTCAAAATGAAGGCTTATTTCGCCTTCGTATAGTACGACTAGCCTCCGTAGAAGACGGCAACAGTTAGAAAAAGGGTTGTTCGACATGTATATGACAAAATCTGGACTTGGACAAATTTCGACCTGAGCTACTAAAAAAGCGCATTGCGCGAATCGCGCGGATCCCATACGGAGAGTTTTCCCAAATCTGGTCACATATATTATTATGACAATTGCCAGTTCAACGTATCTAGCGTTTTATATGGTAACATAGTTTACACCATTATTACATGATTGGCCGGTGTCTCCCAAGTATGTGTTTTGTTACTAGATTTCTACGTGATTCTCATGGAGTGCTAGCCTAAAACTTCTAAGCAATCACATATAGAACCCGAGCGAAGCGGAGTGCTAACTAGAAACTTTGCAAGTCATCTTCGGTACGAGTACCACGGCAACTATTAACTTGTGCCAGCTGCCACAGTGCTGACAGGTTTGCTATAACTAGCTAACTGTCGGCAAAAGCTAGGTCCGTGTGTACGAGTATGCGTGTTATGCTTAGAGTAAGCTTACTACACGTGAATGAAATAAACGACAGCCGATTGTCCAAATTCCACGGCTTATAAAGTCCACTAGCACTGTGCCCGCGATCGGGCGAGAGAGGTAGCCATTGATTTTGAAACTTGCAGTGCAGCAAGATGAACCAATGGCAACACTTGGCGACATGTACACTGATAGGGAACTGCTAGATGACTCGTCGTTGTCCTGCACCCTCGCGGAGCTGGAGAAGCTACAGAGATCGCGCCCACGTGGCATTTTACGATCGGTAAAAGGAAATATAACGATCCAGCGTACGCGAGCTCCAAGCTTTCAGCATCGAGTGACAACTATAGTTATGGCATGATGTCCGAGCCCCCACGTTTTCATCATGGAATGCAACCCTCACAGACGCATGCATCGCTAATCGGCCAGCAGAGCACTCCTCCCTACCACAAATGAACCTCCAATTTGTCTGATTTCAGTATGACTTGTACGGCATGCGCAAGGCTCACCGTGTCCTCGAACGAACGGCGCAAGATCAACTTAGCAGGCAGGTTGGCACTGTTTCAGTTGTACAGGTAGAGCTGTACCTTTCTCCAGTGTACTCAAGGCCATGATGGCTGCTCCAATTTGCGCTTGGCCAGCACAGTTAGGGCACTTTGCTATTCTAGAAGACCTATGGGTCATCATTCTTTTACGTTATCCGCGGCCCACCCGATAATAATAGGGGGAGACAAAGATTTCGCAATGTTTACGTCGACGTCGTACGTGAGGGGCGGGGCTGCACGCGCACATAGATCAACCACTTGGCCTCGCTGTAATTTCACTCCTCTCGTCCAGCGCAGCACATAGACACGGTGAGCGCAGTAGCACGAACTTTGAATCCAATAGCAGAATCTACCACTCGCTTCGCTCGGGGCTCTGTGGATACCACTGCCATGTGGATGAATATTCCACGATTTTAGCCCTGCCACGATTCCACAGATCTGACCTTCCATCTAAATGTACATTGATGCACCGCTTCAGGTTTTTCGCCATCTAGCTTCATCGTGGCAGTTAAATTGCAGGTTCATCAAGCACACCTCGTTAACACTACTAAGGTTCAGCAATGAGTGATTTAAAGGGGGGGGGGGGGGTGGGCAGTTGGCATCTGCAGAACTGTGATCAGGAAGTGACAATTGCCACAGTGCTGGTAAGCAACAAACTGGTACTGCTCTGAGGATATGATTCTAGCGTTATGTGGGGGACGGCGATCACTGCGAACTTCTGGTTTTGAGAGTTGTATAATATTTACGCCCACCCCCCACCCCCCTCCCCCATCCCCGCGAAGCTCGCGCACCAGCAGAGCTGTACCATCCGCCTGTCCACGTGGAATGCACAACATCATAGACACACGGGCGTTTACGCATGCGGAAACTTAGCTACATCAAGAGTAAATAATAAGGAGAGGAAGAGAGTATCGAACGCGCTATATACTCCGTACCAGATGTTTTCGGAAAGTCACGCGCCAGGAATTCAAAAATTGACCAATCAGAGCTCGATTCACATGATACGTAGTGGGCGTGGCCTCGAGTGCAAGCTAACTCGAACGCGATTTCGACCGAAAGAACGAGCAGATCACAATATAAAACGAGCGTTTATGAAGAACCTAGCCTAAAATTCATGAAAAACGCGTCTATTCTCAGTTCTACAAAAAAATCAAGTGTTTAGCCCCTTTGGCTAGTCACGTGCGCACGGCTGCAAGTCACGTTACTCGCCGAAAACATATTACACTGGGTATATAGCGCGTTCGACACTCTCTTCCCCTCCTTATTATTTACTCTTGGCTACATCGAGGGATGGATGCACTTTCCTCTATGCACTTCGCACTGCACAGCATAGCAGGAACTCAAGTGGTCCTACATCGAATTATGGATCCGCGCGCATTTGTGATGACAGCCTATAGTTGGTGGTGATATTCCAAGCGTTGTCTATGGTTCCTGGGCGTATATCGTAAGCACTGACTGAGATAGCCCCCCGCCCCCCTCTCCACCTCCCCTCATATATAGGACATTGTATGCCAGGTGCAACCATACACCCTGGCTAGGCAGAAGTTCACCTCTATCCACATGTACTTTTGGATGCCAGGTCAAACATGACCATTGTGAAAATTTGGTTCACCGTTGGACCTATGCGAACACCAATCTATATTTGCACACTAGTAAGGCAGAGGTGTTCGCGTTGCTATGCGTGTAATTGAAACATACCGTAAATTCTAATTTAAGACTAAATGTCTGCGTGAAACACCCGTGGGCCAGCCCCTCTTTAAGCAGCATTGCGTACGTCTCGGTTGGTGTTTGCCTCGCGAGACAACAGCTTTGCGCCAACAGGCTCACCTCTGTCCACGTTGAACGAATGCACTCATTGGTGAGTAATAGTCGGGGTGTATATGTGCTACGATTGTAGCAAGCTAGGCCGTCAAGATCCCACACGTGCTGTGTATAGCACTGCGCCCGCGATCGGGCGATAGAGCTAGCGAAATGTACCGTGGGGCGAGCGTAGCAGAGGAGTCCCATTTATTGCACCAACACACCCTGACGCGTCGGTGGCAATAGCACAGTGAGTTGGTTGCACCCACATTGGTCGCGCGACCACGTGGCATTTCATGATCGGTAATGTTCTCCAGCGTACGCAATCCGAGGATCTTGGATAGCGCGCCTGCTATGGACAAGTACCTCACAACACGGGTAGTACCAGTACTGCCGCAGTGCGTATTGCCAATTTTTGCGAGACAATTGACACTCCTTGCACCTACAGGGTCCACCGAGCCCCGAGCGATGGTAGATTCTATGGGAGGTTATTCAAGCCAAAATTCTCTCCTAAATAGTATTTTCCAACACTCGCATCGTTGTTCAGGTACAGAGGCCACGTATATGTTATTGGCGCGTGGCCAATCGATCGCTGGACGGTACGGATGGGACAACCGTAGTGGCCGAGTGGTTGAAAGAGTAAATTGGTGTCAAATCTCCGCACCCTACTGCTTTTCCCCTAGCCTTGTGTGTGTGCTGTGGTGATCTTGAGTACTAGTACGAAGTAACGTGTTGCACCTTTTCCCCTAGCCTTGTGTGTGCTGTGGTGATCTTGAGTACTAGTAGGAAGTAACGTGTTGCACCTTTTCCCCTAGCCTTGTGTGTGCTGTGGTGATCTTGAGTACTAGTAGGAAGTAATGTGTTGCAGGGGCCACTGGTACTGAACCTCAACACTGATCATATACTCGGAGTTTTCTAGGCTCTATTAGGAGCATAGACGGCCTTGTTTCCGATTGTATGGGCATCCAGTTCAACTATGTGGTGGTTTTTTCTGCTTAGTATGTGCGCGCGCAGCCCCGCCCCTCACGTACCGCGTGGACGAATGCATGGCGTAAATTAAAAAATCTGTCTGCCCCCCCCCCCCCCAACTATTTAATAATAATATTATTCAAGTTTGCTTACTACCGGACCTCTTGCAGCTTGTGAAGGGGCTAGTACCCAGACTATAGAGTGGGCGGGTGGATGATGTTAGGCCCTCCACCTGACAAGATAGTAGCGGATAAAGAAGCCCTCAGTGAGAAAGGCAAGAGCGACTACTTGAAGAGTTTAGGTATATTTTTTTAATACATCATACTGTCCGACTTTTAAAAGGTCATTTGCTAGATATTAAAATTATTTAGAAGATGGAAGGGCTGTATGTAGAATCCCGAGCAAAGCGAGGGTTCTATGGAGCCCCGAGGTCTTCTAAATCACATAGAAACCGACTAAACAGTATCTAACCACTTTAGATACTAGCAACAATGCGCAAAAGCTTTGTATGTAAACACCTGCTAAGCAACAAAATATATTCAAGTTAGACACTGTTTAGGAGGTTTCTGTGTGATTTAGAAGACCGAAGGACTTTATATAGAATCCCGAGCGAAGCGAGGATTCTATGAGAGCCCCGAGGTCTTCTAAATCACATAGAAACCTCCTAAACAGTGTCTAACTTTAATTAGATCCTACTTGTAACAAATACAGTGATCTGATTGGTTGAATTGCAGTATCTATCCTTCATAAAAAACCTTGTAAGCCCCATAAAAAACCTTGTAAGCTCCATAAAAAACCTGGTAAATTTTGTTTGCCTATGGCTAGTTTGTTGCTAGGCAATTGTTTATATACAAAGCTGTTGGGCATTGTTGCTAGGATCTAAAGTAGTTAGACACTGTTTAGTCGGTTTCTACGTGATTTAGAAGACCTCAGGGCTCAGTAGAACCCTCGCTTCGCTCGGGATTCTACACAGAACCCTTCGGTCTTCTAAATCACGTAGAAACCTCCTAAACAGTGTCTAACTATTATTTATAATAAATTAATAATTTATAAACTCCATAAAAAACGTGGTAAAATTTTTTGCCTGTAGCTAGTTTGTTGCTAGGCATTTGTTTATATATAAAGCTTTTGGGCATTGTTGCTAGGGTCTACGTGATTTAGAAGACCTGTCACGCTGTCAACGGTCCCCCCGGACTGTCCACTGCGCCGTATTTGGTCCCCCCAGGACAAACCCTTGAGACTAACCCTGCCATACAGACCCTGGAGTCTAACCCTGCCATACAAACCCTTGAAACTAACCCTGCTAACCATCTATACCCAAAACCCAGCCCCTGACCCCTCTCATATATGGTGGGGGGACCATGCACAGTTGCTATGGACAGTCCGGGGGGACCGCTTATAGGGGGGACCACTTAAAGTATGACAGACCTCAGGGCTCATTATATAGAACCCTCGCTTCGCTCGGGATTCTACATACAGCCCTTTGGTCTTCTAAATCACGTAGAAACCTCCTAAACAGTGTCTAACTATTATATAGTTATTCACTGGGGGTGCGCGCTTGGGATCGGTTCGTTTACTGCCATAATTCCTTGGCAACCAGTGAATTAATCACTAATATTTACTACTGAGCCTTATTTCCTAGGTAATAAGCAGGAATTATATTATTCCATAAGGCCAGACCAATTAAATAAGTTGTTGCACGGATTCACTCGCTCCAATTTTTGGGTAAACAGAAAAAAAAAAATTTAATTAAGTTGGGTGGAGCTTATGTACAGTGGAGTGGTTTTTGTATTCTATCTTGATTTCCTGGTCCTAGATAGTCACATTAGTCTGTCTTAATTAGATTGTGGTCTATAACCACACCCAATTAATTGCTTTTTTTTCTTCTTTTTTTTTTCGATCGCTCGCTCCAATTTTTACCTCACAATATCCGAGCAACAACAAATTAAATTGGTCTGGCCTAATATTATTGTACTTAATTCCCATGGGGCAATACGTTCAATATGAAGGTATCATACTTCCCCCAGGGGGGGCACTTGAGCCAATCACAGTAGAAATCTTGCATAGCAACTGAGCAAGTATAAAATGCACTTGGAAACAACTCAGCAGTTGAACATGAGTGGGGCTTGATCATAGAGGTTGAATGCACACACATAGGAGAACACATTACAGTAGCAGACACATTGACACCATGTACCGCCACAAGTATTTCAATTAGGTCGCTTATGTAAACAGAGTGGGAGGAGCTATCTCTAACTAGTGCACACTTCCTATAGAGCAGCTGCGTTTTGTTTTGTGATGAGTTCTAGTAGCTGTATACATGGATACTGTGACTAACAACCTAAACTGAAGTTGACCTATAAGGTACTATGCTACTCTGGAATAGTTTATACATGTAGCTGTCTAGGTTGTCATACACTGAGCTTGATAGTGTCCAGTGACAGACTACAAGTTTTACTGGCTAGCTACTTCATTTCGACTTTCAATTTTGGTTAGTTTTGTTTCTAGGTACTGAATGAGTAATTCCTTGGCAACCAGTGGATTAATCGATCACTAATAATTATATTATTTACTACTGATCGTCTAGGTTACGCATTTAGTACCTAGAAACAAAACTAACCAAAATTTGAAAGTAGAAACATTAGCTGTATTCCGTCACTGGACACAATCAAGCTCAGTGTATGACTACCTAGACGTACAGCTATAAACTATTCCAGAGTAGCATAGTACCTTACAGGTCAACTTTTGTTCAGGTTTTCATCGTTTGTTAGTCACAGTATCCATGTACATGTATACAGCTACTAGAACTCATCACAAAACAGACAGACTTCGCAGCTGCTCTGCTAGGAGGTGTGCACTAGTTAGAGATAGCTCCTTCCACTTTGTTTACATAAGCGACCTAATTGAAATACTTGTGGTGGTATCAATGTCTGTTCTATGTCTGCTACTGTAGTGCAAGGGCGCCCGCACCATATACGCACAGTACGCACGTGCGTACCATTCTCACCACAGTAATCGGAGATTATAACTATCTGTTTGAAATGGTATAATTTTGAGCATATTTCAGACTTTTACTGGGCTTTATGATCAGAAATTTGTTCAAATTTCACAACAGAATGATTGTCTCACCGTTCTTGCTGCTCGATCTACATGCAGTGCGAGATCAGTAATGGGTGTGGTCAGTGTATCAAAAAAATGTTTTTCAGCGCGCTTTGCACGCAATCAATATCATGCTTACCTATTCAGAAAATTCTGTGGGCACCCTTGTAATGTGTTCTCTTACATGTATGCAACCTCTATGCATATGATCAAGCCCCAGTACAATTTCTCAAGTTCAATTGCTGAGTTGTTTCCTAATGCATTTTACACTTGCTCAGTTGCTTTGCAAGATCTCTACTGTGATTGGCTCAAGTGCCCCCCTGGGGGAAGTACATTGTATGATATCTTCATATCGAACGTATTGCCCCATAGGAAGTATGATATGGAATATAGTTCCTGCTTATTACCTAGGAAACAAGGCTCAGTAGAATCCCGAGCAAAGCGAGGGTTCTACTGAGCCCTGAGGTCTTCTAAATCACGTAGAAACGGACTAAACAGTACGTGTCTAACTACTTTAGATCCTAGCAACAATGCCCAAAAGCTTTGTATATAAACAATTGCCTAGCAACAAACTAGCCATAGGTACCAGGTTTTTATGGAACTTACAATGTTTTTTATGGGGCTTACAAGGTATTTTATGAAGGATTCTAGCCCGTTGCTATGTGGTTACTAAGGTATACAATGTACTGTATATGTGATACAGTCCTTCCTTGTAGGGCTCATGTCCATGTGTTTACTATTATATAGTTCCTGAGGGCCAGGGCAAACATTCATACAGTTCTTGGGGGCTAAAAACATGTTTATTGTATCCATGGAAACAATGGGCTAGAAAATAATTATTGACCAATCCCTCGCTTTGTATGCAGTATGCACAAAGCCCATGTGCTTCTTTGCGATTTGTGCTTCTATACTGCATACAAACTGCATACAAACCTCGGGAGTTGGTCAATAACTATTACTAGATACTACACTTGAATCAATCAGATCACTGTATTTGTTACAAGTAGGATCTAAATGAAGGATAGGTACTGCAGTTTAACCAATCAAATCACTGTATTTGTTACGAGTAGGATCTAAAATTAATGGGAAGTAGCTTACCTGCTCCTGACCAATTAGATCACAGTATCTGTTACAACTAGGATCTATTGCAGTTTAACCAATCAGATCACTGTATTAAGTAGGATATAAATATTCATTGATACAAGTATGTTTAACAATCATGGGATAATGTGGTTAGTATGCATGATCATCTATTAACAGTACATGCTCACAGACGTAATTTATGCATAAACAGTATCCTGCCTCAGTCTACACTAAGACCACCGGAAGTCCATATACGTATAATACATTTTAATGTCAACGCGCGATTTGCATGGCGCCTATGGGGGTTAATGATATGCATGCCACGCATGTGGGGTCAAAAATAGTGCATGTCTATGTACAACTGTATCTTCTAGTGTCAGATAGCTATCGTTCTATCTCAAGTACCATTGAAAAGAGGAAGAGCTGAGCTTCACATTGATACCAAGAACAAGACTAAGCGTGCCGAGATGACCGATGTAGAGATGACTAAGATTTCGGCTGCGTATGGCTGAGGGCATCTTTGAATTGGGGGCAAATCAGTAACTATCAAACCAGCGCTAGGGGACTTGGTCCACAAGTAGGTAAGTACCAGAGCAGTTATTCCGCTGAATCCCGAGTCTTCCAGGATCACTCTGCCACCACGAGCGCTCTTTGAAGATCGAAAATAATTTATCACTTTAGCCTGTTCTATTTTCTTAGTAGTAGTTAACTAGACTGTCAACCAAAGAAAATACTGAACTTTAGCTACTAAACTAGCTAGGTTATAGCTACCAACTCTTCGTGTTGAGTACTTTCTTCGTGATACTTCAACTCGCTCGTCCATTTTTCGATCTTTTCTGGCTAAATGGAACTTTGAATTGGGGGCAAATCAGTAACTCTCATTTCAGAACAAAAAACGAGGCATCCTCGATGTCTATACCATAGTGGCAGTGTATAGCAGTAGCGTGGAACAGAACCGCTCGAGGCGCTTCGAGAAACGAGCCTTCGAAAACGAGAAAAATTCATTCTGTCCTGGGTAGGGCGCAGTACACGGATGGATATGCGGACGTATACGAGATTATTGCGTATACCCGCGTAATACGTACGCGCGCATGCATAATCATACGCAGCAAAATATCATTTCCGTTTTGCCATTAAACGGGAGGGTCTTAGTGTAGACTGGCCTGGGTATTAGCAAGAGTGTATTAGGAAGAGTACGTAACTGCGTGGGCGAGCAAGCTCTACACTGTGATATGGTGGCGTCATCCTTCGTGTGCCAGCCTAACCATAGTTATGCAGAATCCATGTTTCGTTTACACAGTGATCATACACGTGGCTGTGTGGTTGCAGGTGTGCTGCACAGTGTCTGACTAGAACTGCCCCACCAAGGGACTACCCTATAGTATTATTCATAGGCTTGTGGCCACACAGTTTTCACAAAATCATGTACTTGTACAGCATTTGTCTGGTATCTACTACGTGTTGTGACGCCACCATCACACAGCATAAGCGCAATACTAACATACAGGAGCTACGTACTCTTCCTAATACACTCTTGGTATTAGTACCGTGCGCATGCGCAGATGGAAGCGGTTACAGAGGCCACACCCCTCATAGCAACTAAGTGTACGTGTGCAATGGCGACGTTCTCACTCTGCTCAAACGTTGCTACCTGACTACTGACAGGTATGATAAATGACAGACCTCGCCTCTCGCTTCGCTCGAGGCTCGGTGGCTAGCGCCAGCGCCTGCTTAGCAGGCCTCTCGAAACGCGCGGCGCTTTTGCGCCGATCGTTCGACAATGCATCTCTAGCTGTAGCTATGGCCCGAGGCACTCTACTTCATGCACACAGCCTTACAGTTCTGACCAATCCTGAGCCTTGTAGTATGGACTTTCTCTCCGCCCGCGCCGCGCGTTCATAGCAACCGGGCGCATCCAAGACGCGTATCCGTGCACAGGGTTTCATTTAGGATTTTTGTCGGGGGGCAAATGCGACAATTCCAGAGTTAAGGGGGGGGGGGCAAAGACTATAGTATGTTTTTCCATCTGTGAAGAAGGACGTTGTGCTCATTAACTTCATTATATTAGGGGGGTCTGGGGGTATGCTCCCCCAGGAAATTTTTTTAATGTTTCAACCTCTTAGACTGTTTCTGGTGGCTTCTGAGCACTCGGATGGGGAAAGTCTGTCAGTAATATCCACTGGTTTCCCTCTATTTCAAGTCAAATGTTGCAAGGATGTGGGATGTATCTGCTACCGCGCGTAGCGCGAAGCTTTAGCTAATTTATGGCTTAAAAATAAGCAAAACTGCCGCTTTAGACACTTTCACTGGTTAAATCTTTTACTTGTACGTGTATTACATGTATGGATGGTGGCTACTCTCAAGGGGGGGCAGCCAGCTTCCAAGGGGGGGCGAGTGACCCCTCCCGCCCCCCCCCCCCTAAATGAAACCCTGATGCCCTCATGTAATGACACGGACTATATAAGAAAAATGACTGTCTGAAAAATTTTTCGTTGTATATAGTATAATTAGAGCAAATCCCATACGGAGGGTTTTCCCGAATCTGGTCACATATTACCATTTCCCCTAATCTTGTGTACCACTCCGCAGCACTGGCATCACCAGCATGCACGAGGGAGGGTCTGGCCACTTGGGCACAGTTTTTGTGACCCATATTGGAATGTGAACATGTACCAATCAGATTGGAGCTAGAGTACGTAAAAATTTGAATGTACCTGAAGTAAAGATCAGTGTGATTATCAGTATCTGGAGTAAATTAATGCACTATCTGCAGACATTGGTGACCAGCACATCTTCCAGCTACCGTATGGCGGGTAATTTTCGTGGGGTGCTAATTTTCGTTATTTTCGTGGCTGACTTGGCAGTCACGAAATTTTCCCACCCATGAAAATTAATGCCTACGGTGATATGTGAGTACGAGTCCATGATGATGGGCGTGGCCAAAAACATCATGGCAGCGCGGCCAACACTTTCAAGCAACAGTAGCCATTGTCATCCAGCTGATAGCGTCTTCGACACTATTATTCTTCTGTCTCATGCTATTTGTCCAAGTATCTGTAGGTATAATGGCTTAGTATTAAACAAAGAAGATCGCGAGCGAGATCGAGCACATGCATGACCTCGATTACATCATCTCTTGTGCAGCAGTGCCACGCCTCTGGACTGGTAGCTATCACGAAATTTAAAACCACGAAAATTAATTTTGAGAACCTTTTCGGACTTTCCACGAAAATTGGTCCCCACGAAAATTACCCGCCATACGGTATATGCATGTGCCAGAGTGGCCAGATTCTCCCTCCCATGTGCTGGTGATGCTGTGTAGAGAGTGGTCTGGTACACGAGACTAAGTTTTCCTTTCTTCAGTATGATACTGCTCATTGAGACTGGTAGCTTACCTGATGGGGATGTATCCCAATTACAGAAGTTAGCCATATGCTCTCTAATATAGGTGCCCCTAAAAATAATTACTGATTGCTCAGACACCTCCAATCAGAACCAAAAAATTCACAAGCAGGTCAAAGGGCACCTAAATTAAGGAGGCGCCTAAGAACTGTAATTAAAGGTACTGGAATTTTTGCCAGAGCACAAGCGCTATCACTAACCGGTACTATTTAGTGGCAGTAAATATGACAGTGGCGAAAACAACAAAAATATAATTTTAGTTTCAGTTGTTTTTTGGAAATTTCACTGTGATCGCTGAATTATTCTCAAGTTGCCAGTACCGTAGCTATCAGAACGGTTGTCTCTAACTCCAGAAGACATCAAAGCAGTAAGTAAGTGCCCATTGTTAATGCAAGAGACAGCTTAGTTTGGCATCTAAACTGCTAGCTTGATAGATCAATCGACGGTATGGTATTGCACGTGGCAATACGTTTCAATTAAATTGGCACTGCCTATGTAGAAGAGTCCAACATCATGTAGGCTGGAAACTAGTTGAAGCTATTAAACTAGCTGAGTTAACACCATAACTAAAAACACTCCAGAAAAGGTCATCAACACAGTGCGTGCATCTGCAGAACCGTTGTATTAGCTCATAGTCAGCAGTGTTCTAGCCAGAACTTTTTTACAGAGCGGGGGGAAGGATTATTACCTTTAACTATTATTGCAAATCAAGTAGATGTAGTTAAAAAATCATACTGTCTACAGCTTGGCTATATACACAGCAGCTCATGTGTAGTGGGCAGCAAGTTTACACAAGCCTACTACTCGTGGTTTGTACAGCTAGGTATTTGTGGTTGTGTACTTGTACTGCACACTTAGCACTGTCTAGCAAATGCTCTATGTACTCCAGTACTATTGCTATTGCTTGTATGCAGGATCATTACATTAGAGCCCCACCCCTTTACGCGTTCTATAGCGCGGCGGGGCGCCGCTCAACCGCGCTTTAGCGAGAACACTGGTCAGTCTGAGCATGCACTATTACAGCATTACATCATACACATTGCATATTATTATTAGAGCTCAATAGTTCACATTAAATACATCACTTCCCTCCTCGAGGAGGCTCGTCCTGTGTTTACTAAAGACGTTGTGGTGCCACAACGCGGTCACGGAGGGAGTAGCGACCTTCAGCAAATGGGGGTGGCACTCTATGATTCACCATGGGTTATGGTTCTGCTTTTGAGTTTGCAGATTCAAGATCTGCTTCCGGGGCACTGGATTCCCATCTTCCAGCTCCACAGTACACTTTGCAGATGCAGATCATTCGGAGACTTCCTGATCGGAGTTTTGCTCGTCCTCTTTGCAAAAGAGCTTCTGACACTGACATTTGATTGAAGCATCTACATTGTACTATTGAGCCACACCCACTAGACAAATTGTGAATGTGCGCAGTGTCAAATTGTTAAGGCTATGGTTTATTCTGATTCTACTCTAGTCAGATAATGTGTGAATAATTCAAGGTAGAAATAGTATTACGGTACTTCAGTGATGGTTTATTGTACTCTACTTGTGCAGAAAAGAAGTTAGGGTATCTTCAAGGAACAAACAAGGCGAAGTTGACATCTAAGGATGTGTTGGTATCTCTATCTGAAGCTCGTGAGGATCACATGAGACAACTTCTATCAAATACAGAGGCTACCAGTACAAATTTGAGTCAAAACAACCTCTGTTCAGAACCTTGGAGGATGCACAATAACACAGTAGCAAACATGCTACATGTCAAACATAATGACACTGTCATTGAAGGCCACATTGAAATTGCACAGCAACAGTATCCAAGAACCTGGAGATGGCTATGGTGTACTTGCTATTCAAAACAGCAAGATACCGACAGGGGAACTGTTCAGACGTTTTCAAGTGTTGAACAACCATTAGCTAGCATAACTCATGATGAAGAGAGTGCATGTCTCCTAGACTGTGATGAATTAGGGCTAACTTGGGGAAATCATGGGGAAAGTAGATATGATAGTGAGCAAGTTTGATGTCACAATTATTGGAAATATGCATGATTCGGGGAAAACCGATGCGAGCCCCAAATACACAAGATAGGAAGTGGTCTTATACAAGGAGAGCTCGCTTTGCTCACTTACTCCTTACCCACATACACTGCATCCTGCATTAACCAACCAACTCAAGCACTGTAGAGCACATGCACATCCTGGCTGGTCATGTGAGTGTCAATTAGCTTGAGAAACTCGGTATAATAATTGTATGCACTGTAGGCCTTACATTCATGCAGCACAGTTAGAGCTCACATTCCTTGAAATGGGGGTTTATTGGGGCAGGGTATTTTTCATCCAGATTGAGGGAGGTTAGGCTGGGACAGCAAGTCAAGTTCACCTGTCATTGGGTAGGATACATGTATATACCTTGGCAGGTGTCTGGGAAATTGTTGGTGACTATAATTAGGAGTAAGATCAATGATTATATTGCACAGGGGGTGTGTGGTTTATTAATTGTGTTTGGATTCAGGTACATGTACTTGTTGGCAGTGTAGGATGTTAATTGGTGTTGGAGCATGGTCACAACTAATAGTTGACCATGTGGTATTCAGTAGGTATTGGTGTTGGTACGTAGTTTGGAGTGTGCATTTGTAATTTTGGTCACACATAAAGGTAGTATTGTGGGAGTCAGTATGCAAGTGGTATTCAGTATGAGTGAGCATTAAAGTTTGTTAAAATTCATCTAAAATAAACCTCTGGTCCCGAGATTGATGGAGGTGGATTCTTACTTTATTTGGTATTGAAAATGATCAGTGGATCCATGGACACCTTGATGCATGCAAATTCAGAGGCGGATCTAGGATTTTTAGTATGGTGGGATTGTACATATAATTGCGCGCAAGACCTTGCCCATTTCTAATCACCTATGCACGTGCCCCAGGGAGTGACTGTACGCAGGCCCAGTACAGTAAGGTAATTACTACATAGGTACAGAGCTCCTAGCACCACAGCTGACTTGTGGTTTACAAAGGGCAGGCCTCACTGATAGAACAATTCTATTCATGAAGTGTTATCATTAAAATGTCCTAGGTTATCCAGAAGTATGACTTGTACCTAGTTGCACCTTAAACCTGAGCTGGCTCTGCGAGATTACATGCACACACTGGAGAAATGCTTTATATTATGCAATGTACATGTACATGTAGGTGTTATACACCGTATATTTCTCTCATGTTATATTTAATATGCTGTCTTGCTATTTCTGTCGATCATTGCTTAAATGAACACGACCATAATATGGAGGGCTTGTAGACTCCAAAGAGGGGAGAAGGCATGTAACTGCCATACAAGATAGTGTACCTAGCAAAATTCAAAATCAGACTGGTTTGTAACTAATTATAGTAACAGCTATTGTCTAGACTGTATATAGACTGATAGTGGATTTTACTATTTTGGATTTTGAATTTTGCCATGCAGGTGCCAGTCACGTGCCCTCTCCCTTTGGGGTCTATAAGCCCTAGTGTAATGGTGCATGTGGTACAAGGTCGTGAATAGAATGCATACAGGTGCACATCAGTGCCGGAAATCATAGAGATGGAGTGTAAGATCGATGCTCAACTTGTAATGTATTCTACGCACGTCAGATACTCTACATATTTACAGAAAGGCTCCGGCTAGGCCTTGGAATTATCTCATAGGAAGTTCACTATAGGCTACACCATAATAAGCACATTGCTCTGGGGGATACAATTAATTATACTTTGAGTTGAAAATGTAAACAGGTCCATATTATACCTCCACCCTAGAGAAGTAATTTGATGCTTTTTAAGCTGACAAAATTGATTGCATGACAATGAAAAACTTGACCACTGCTGCATGCATGATGGTTCATATTATGGTAAAAGGTCGTCAATAAAGTGCTACGCGTACACAGCGTGCATAGTCCAAGCTAGTCTCGTGAACCAGACCACTCCCTCTGCAGCGCTGGATGTATTGCATCACCAGCACGCGGAGGGAGGGTCTGGCCACTCTGGCACAGTTTTTGTGACCCATGTTGGAATGTGAACATGACCAATCAGATTCAAGCTAGAGCAGTGATTAGAAATTTGAATGCACCTGGAGTAGAGATCAAAGTGTGGTTATCAAAATTTGTAGTGTGTGGAGTAACATCAATGCACTTTCTGCAGACAGTGCTGACCACGCTACAAGCTGTTAAGCCCACATCCCAGCCAGGTGCATTCCACTGTGTCACAAAAACTGTGCCAGAGTGGCCAGACCCTCCCTCCGCGTGCTGGTGATGCAATACATCCAGCGCTGTGGAGGGAGTGGTCTGGTTCACGAGACTAAGTCCAAGCCACATCGCAGAGACGGGAGTCCGAGACTGACAATTTTTCAATCACAGGAGACGAACTCAACAGCGCCATACAGCTTCTGAACATCAGGTTGGTCGCGGCATGGCACACGCTTTATTTATCCACGGGATTACGTCAGCCAAAAAAAAACACGTGAAGTTGGGCCAGCGGAACTTGTCAGAGAAAGTAGCACTCAGCTTATACCGTAATGTGTTAGCTGGAATCAGTGGATACGTGCGTCAGATAATCTACATTATACCGATTTTCAAGTCACAGAGGCCCTGAATTTTCTGGCAATTACCTCGTAGATTACTTCATCATTACCTAAGGCCAGGCAAACTGAATTCGCAGTTTATCGTCACCGCCAGCATGGATTTTCAGATTTTCTCCAAAAATTCCACATTTCAGATTGTATACAGTAAGCATAATATTATGGCACTTTGGCCCCGCCCCCTCGATCGCTGCAATTTAAGGGCGTGGCCTCGGCAATCGCTAATTCGAACCTAGTGTTTCTCGTACTCTTTTACTAGTTTGAAATAATGGCCGCTTGCCCGCATGCAAAATCGAAGTCAGTGACGATAAACTGAATTTAGTTTGCCTCGCCTAATAACCACAGAAAGTAAATTGCTACTGGGCATGTAATATGTAAAATGGTGCGAACTTTAATTTCATTGTTTTTTCAAATGTACGACATTGTGATATCGTAATTTTATGGTGAAGGTACCATTAATTAAATTGCGTGGGCGTGAGGTGGGGAATATGACACCTAAACCACATCAAAGTCATTAGTGAGGTGCATGTTGTGTAACCACGCCCTTTTAATTGCCCAGGTCTCAGGGGTGTGGCTGATAGAGCCGAAAGTGTTCATTTAATATCCTCCATGGACCGGAAGCCGAGCCGGAAGGGAGGGGCCAGGCCACGCCCAAAACAGCATCACCCTGTGCCTCAAGGGCCACCATTCTCAATCAAGTGCCGACTGGCCACCAGATGTCAACCGGAAGCCCACAATCAATCCCAATTAAAACACAGCTTCCTCAAGGCCAAAACACACACAAACACTTGGAGGCCGTTCTGCCACACCGCCCACACAGGAGCTCACCTCATTTCCTGTGTGGGCGGGGTAACAACACGTCATCGCAACCACATCCACTTGAAACCATCGTCAGCTTCCGTCCAGCCGTACGGTCCCCTCGATCGCACCGGCGTACAGTGCCTCATTAACTGACATGGCCTCACCTTTGACCTCCTACCACGCCCCCAAGCCTCCTCGCGGGGTTCAAAGGTCACCACAGCTTCCGGGACACGCCCACCTATCGCCGAGGCCAAGTCTTAGGCGCCGATATCCAAGCACTGGCCCGTGAAGCCACGCCCAATCGGAAGCAATAAAACCTGCATTAACGCACATGCACACACTCCACACAGTGCCAGGAACACGCCCACATGCTTAATTAGGCCTAATTAGCTTTTTTTCAAGGGGACCACACACTAAGCAGAAAAAAAGTGGTCCGAAAACCACCACACAGTCGAGCTGGATGCATAGTAGAGCCATACAATGCAAGCAGGCATCCAAATAGCAATGTATACAATATTTGGTAAAGGGTCGTCAACGTACCCCGCGCGCCCGTAATTTTTTATGGGCAAACATTGCAAGTGCATGGCTTCCTATACAAACATATAGAAACACTCTAAGGGGTGTATCTTTAATTTAAAGGCGTGAATCAAAAATCCAAAAAGATTAAACTTCTTGTTTCGATCCATTCTGCGTGCCCATATCAATATTATGGCCTGAAATGCTTCCTAGTGCTCTAATCTTTTTTCGGTTCTTAGATCTTTTTTTTTTTCTACTTCTACTACTTCTACTTCTACTTCTTAGTGTGTAACAAGCAAGCCTACACACTAAGCAAAAAAAAAAAAAATTGTCCGGAAACCACCATATAATTGAGCTGGATGCATAGTAGAACCATACAATGCAAGCAGGCAGCCTAAACTTCAATTTTGGCAAAACAATTGGTAAAGGTCGTCACATTTATGTGTGCGCGAAGCCCCATCCCTCACGTAGCGCGTGGGCGGAAAACATTGCAAACGCATGGCTTCCCTGTACAAACATGGGGAAATTTCAAAGGGCCGTAACTTTAATTTTAAGGTGTGAATCAAAATTCCACTTCCAAGAAACTTCTAGTTATGACCCATTCTGCAGCTCATATCAATAATTTGTCGTGAATGTTTTCCCAGAGTCTCAAACATTTCTTTACTTTACTTGACATTAAATTCTTTTTTTTTTTCTATACAAACATGGGAAAACTTTAAAGGGCTGTAACTTTAATTCTAAGGCGTGAATCAAAATTCTGTTCCATCAAATTTCCAGGTGTGATCCATTCTGCGTGCTCATGTGAACAGTTTGTCATGAATAGCTTCCCAGAGTCTCGAACATTAATTAATTATTTAATAGTTTATTTCTTTCTACTTAGTGTGAAACAGGCTAGCGTGCACACTAAGCAGAAAAAAATTGTCCAGAAAACCACATAATACACCTAGGATGCACAGTAGAGCCATACAAAGCAAGCAAACAACCTATACTCCAATTTTGAGAAAGTTTTTCTAAAGGGCTGTAACTTTAATTCTAAGGTACATGTGAATCAAAATTCTGTTCCATCAAATTTCCAGGTGCGATCCATTCTGCGTGCTCATGTGAACAGTTTGTCATGAATAGCTCCCCAGAGTCTCAAACATTAATTATTTAATAGTCTATTTTTTCTACTTAGTGTAATTAAGTCGTTGCGGTTAATAGTTAAGAATGCTTTGATCTTGCTTTGATGTGGGTAATTACTGGTGTTTTCTTCAGGGGCCACTTCCGGTCGCTAATTACACGCGCATAATCATCCGTGGCCGATTCTGGACACGCCCATCTTCGACCAAAAGCACTCGTATGGCCTCTTCGGCCACGCCCCTCACGATTCGCTAATTGAATTAGCCAATCCTGACGCTCACGCCCACGCAATTTAATGGTACCTTAGTAGTTCAAGAATGCTTTGATCTTACTTTGATGTGAGCAATGCAATTATTGGGCATCCTTCAGTTTTTGTAAACTATTCTGTTGCACTGGTTAATGCAAAAGGGTACACGCTGAAGGTGGTTCCACCAACATTTTGAGGAGGGTCCAGTGTGATATGTCAGCACAGCTGCACACCATTAACACGATCCATCAAACATGGCATCACCATCTGGGCAAGATGAGACACACTCCCATGCAAACAGTATTGCATGTCCAACAATATTAATGTAAGTTGCTCTTAAGCCTTAAGGATCCAAACACATGGTATAGCAATTCCGGATGCCTAGTTTTTGATGCAAATTGGTGGCAATAGCAATTTATATGGTTAAGGTGTCGATAGCTTCCACTCAGTGAGGCCTATTAATTTTAGGGATATGTGTTTTTTGTTGAAAGGTTGAGGTGTGCCCGATTTATATTGTTTTTCCATACATTTTTCCATAGAGCTAAAAATTAAATCTGCAAGGCTTGTACTCAACCGATTTGCTTGTTTCGAGGCTTAAATGAAAGAGAATTTCCTAAGCTATTTTGTGATTATTATTTTTTTTGTTGTCAATCACCTCCGGTGCTGAATTATAACTGCTTTTATGCGTCTAGGTCGATCATCCGGAATCGCTACACATGGGCAGAGAGAGAGTAAACCGCAGGAATGCACATTGCATGCATGCGTGCAATTGCATAATGTCCAGCAGTATCACGTGTGCCAGACAGCATACAGTGCTGTGTCAGCAGTTTAAAAGCATGCACAGATAGCGAAGAAGCTTATCTAATCAGTTATGAACCAGTCGTGTTGCTGGATCTACTGCTAGCCATACATACTATTCGAGTTGAAAAGAAGCCATCGCTTTCTCATTTGTACATCTAAAGCTTGCCAGGGAGTAAGGTAGTCAGTGAATGACGCCAGAACTCTTGATCTAAGCGTTTCAGTGAAAGACAAAAACCTTGAAAGCTTTATCCCATAAAGAACCCTATAAAACTTTGGTTTTGACAAAAATGAGGTAGGCAGCAGAGGTTCATGGGAACAGACACAGACACATACAGAACAATTTAATACCGTTGTCGGAGTGCTGCCTGTCCCCCCGTGTACAGTGTCCCCCCAGACACTCCGCACTAGAGCCATGTGTCCCCCCGGACATGCAGCCCTAGAGTAGAACGTCCTCTCCAGTGTTACACGTCCCCACACGAAGAAATGTTTGGGGGGGGGGGGAGGGTGGGGTGGGGGGTGGGGGTGGGGTGGGCATGAGCCAGCCCTGCATGCTGCAAAGCTAAGCTCCCTCCTTTTTGGAATATAAGTTAGCCTTGTACCCAGGCCCTCAAGAGGAGAAGGGCCTGGGTATGAGGCTAGAATATATGAGAATATACCGTATTAGTATACTTTTTGTATTCTATTACACTATCAAACTACTCTCATAAGCACTTGCTGCATGAGGGTAAAAAATGTCAAATTCTCCTGTGGGAGCATGCCGTCAGATTATTCTTTAAGCCTCAGCCCGGCCTCGCATGTACAGGTGATCATAGCAGGGGGGAAATGGGACAAGAGACCAAGAGAGTACCTTGTTACCTATGACAAAGGAGTCCCCTGGCCTAGTCAAATGCAATTTCATTAATTCACCGATTTGATTTCATTATGTTTGAATATTGACAACAACCAATCAGCAATTTTTGTGATCATGAATTCAAGTTCCTGCTTAACTAGCCTAGTACCCAATCATTTATGCGTGCAGGCTGAAGTTTACTGATACTGTATGGGGAGATTAGGCTGTGGGGACACATGGCCCTAGAAAGGACACGTGGCTCTAGTGTCCAATGTCCTAAGGAGACACCCTACTCTAGTGCAGTACGTCCCTGGGGACATACTGCCCTAGGGTACAGTGTCCAGGGCGACAACTTTAGGGGGGGGGGGGGTCATGTGGCACTATGACACCATAACTCGGCGGCCATGCACCGAGGGTTAAGACAACTATTTTTATTCTATCTCGGACCCCAAATTCCACAAGATTACTGGTCCTAATCAATTACACAAAGGATGCATGGCAGGCATGGCTGAAAGCCTTAGAAATTCAGACAGCTATAAGAACTTGGGTGCATCAACAAAGAAACTGAGAACAGAATAATATTCAGATAATTAAATTAAGGAATACAACATACACTAACTTTCATACACAGTGCTGCAGAGCAAGAGTAGCATGCACACTTATTTTGACCTACAATGAATACAAAATTAATAGTACTTTTAGCTGTGCAAAGCATCAAACATCGCTCCGTAGCAGATGATGACGGTCTGGTATCACGTGCGCTATACATAGAAATACCAATGATCAAAAATCGCTAAATCGAAGGGTCTGGATGAGTTGAGATAAGTTTCTGAAGGTAGAAAATTGCTCTGGTATGTCTGCTTCTACACAGTAATACTGTACATAGCTAACACGAGCGACTGTTGGACTGCCTAGTGAAGCGGTAACTGTCAACCCCACAAAAATACTACGGAATGTTAAAAAGGCTTTTAGGCTGCTTATCGTTACTATCTTACCTCCCTTCTGTGCCTAACATAAGAATCAGAAAATTTTGGCCATTCTTGCATGCTGAAGTCATATAGAAGGTGATATCAGCTCATATGTAGATAGTTCATCCAGTGACCTATCTGGGTATCAAATCAAATAAAGATATATGCAAGTTTAACCACAAAACACTGCAAAAACCACACAGCGGTAAAAGTCTAGTCTCTTGCTCTGTAGCACTGTACAAAGGCATTACCATACGGCAGGCTGACAAAGAAGCTGTCAGACCTAGTCACGATTGATAGGTATTTTGATGTAAATTATGAATATGAAAGTTTAAACTCTTAGCATTTTATTTGCTCTGAGTTATCTAATGTATTACATATATGGCATATCCGGGCCATCCCTACTTAGAGTCTACCGACTCTATGATAGAATTGCTATCAAAGCCGCAACTGTGCACTGTTTTAAGGACAGTGCCATGTTATTTTGAATGCCAGTTGACCCTGCCCCCGTCAGAACACAGTACATGGTGTACCACCCATGAGCCCTCTTTTGCAATGCTATTATTGGAATCTTGCTTCTAGTGCAATCGTTAAACCACACTATATTTTCACTACAACACAAAGCAACAACTATAATCTTATAGGTGTGGCTGTGATAATTATATACAGCGTACTTCATAAACTGCTTTCATAATTGTAAAAGTTCACAGTTCATTCTTATCCTTGAGTTCAGGAGGACAGTCTGGTTGGTTCAATGGGTGAGATTGTTTAAAGAAATCCAGTTCACTGAGAGCTCCATGAATCTTACTAATGATGGGAAAGTCAGACATGTTCACCTTGAACCTGGAGATAAAATAGGAGCTATAAGTAGGAAATGTATACAGACATAATTATCTGCTAACCAGAGTATAGGGAGACATGTCAATCATGGGATAATAATTATGGCTAATAAATTGTTAAAATCATGTGTTAATGTGTGTGAACGGATGGATGCTAATGTATCTTAAAGTTAACCACAACTATGTACGAAGTATTGTATTATCTATCAAAGTCATTACAAGGTTGATCAGTACAGCTAGCAGACTCAGCTTGTCACAGCTGTATTACAAAACTAGCAAAAGACGCTCTATATTTGTCTGTCCCACGGTTGTGGCTCCTTTGTATAATCAGAGATGCTGCTGAAGCATTACAAATGAACAAATACCAGACCTAAATAATGGCAGCATTCCAGGATTATCCGGCTGATGTGTGCATTGAATATGATTGGCATTTCCAACAATTAGCAGCAAAAGGTAAATTTGTTCCCTGGGATAAATACAAGGACATATTCGTACAGTGCTTCTTCCTCAAATCCTCCTTTGCAGACTTCCACCACCAAGCAGACACTATCACACATGCAGCAGAGATCTACTTTCGCTTAACACCCCCAGAGGATGCACAAAAGGTGCATATTGCATATTCAAGCACATCTGCAACAAGTGAGGGTATGTAGGCCAAGCAAGTGCCCCTCCAAACCACCACTGTGACCAGCATAAACAGATAGTGACGTCCTCATGACATCTCCAATTTGCTACAGTCACACAAATGAATTAATTGTGGGTATTGATAGGTGAGTATCACGGGCATACCAGTGCATCTCCTAAAATTTGACTTCAGCATACTCACATCCATCAATCATAGAAGATGAGTTAAGCAAGGAACTCAGATTGCAGCGCATAAATGTACCATTCGATTCATCACCAATGGCAAGTCTCCAGTGCTCAGGGGTTAGAAAACAGGAGATCGGAGAATGATGATGTACTTATCTGCCCCTCAGCACCAATGATGGCCTTCTCAAGAATGACTTCACTCTTCATATCTCCAGCATAAATGATGCAGTGCAAATGATCAACCGACTAGGCAGCGGAATAAAAAAAAAAAGATGCATCATACCAGTGCGAGTGAAGACACAGAAATGTTCACTGGTGGAACAAGTTCTATGTAGACTGTTGCCTTCCATTTGTGCTACACTCAGTGTTCAACATCTTCAGTGGCAGATTTAGACTTTCTTGAATGGGGTTAGAAGCCATCTTGCGGTGAAAACGTGCCCATTTCTAATCCAATAAACTATCAGCACTACCACTCCAATCAATTTTTTTAACAAATTTTTTGCTAAAGCATGTTAAGGTGAGCCACAGCAGTAGCTTTCTTAGTTCTGTAGTGAGAGAGAGGTTTCATTTGCCTATTATCAGTACTTCTTAGCCAAGGGCATATCTACCATTGAGACAATGGCAGCTGCCTCAGTAATCAGTTCAGCCAGCTATATACTTGAACACTCACTGTGCTACGTGCATGCCATGACAAGTTTGTTTGCTGACTAAGCATTCTAACTTTTACTATGGCAGAAGGTATAGCTCTGATCTCCAAGAGAGCTAGACAGATGTCTCCATCTGAAATGATGCAAGTAATGTCATATCATGATCTTGACAAATGGGTTTACACACCATTCTAGACTCAAGACTTGCTACGATTGCAGTAGAACATCCGAAAATGGGCGTGGTTTGGTCCCTAAGGGGGCGTGGCTAAAATTTCGTGCGCAATCGTTATTATCTGCCTCAGTATAAACAAATTTCTAGTTATGTCTTTGTTAGCCTATGACCAATTCTTAGTGCTAGGTGCAGCCCAAAGAGGAGTTCCATGGAACCCCAGGAACCACCCTAAATTGGCCACTGATCTTCACCAAGTATGCGGAGGCACTGGAATGGATCCTTCGGCGTAATTACCACATCTTGTACATAGACCATTACCTGAATGATTTTCTGGTAGGAAAGTCAGAGATAGAGGAGTGATAACAAGCATTGCAAGTACCGTATAGCGCCTAAACTTCGTGGATAGCACTCTACGAAGTTTTCGTTAAATAAATTTCGTGGTTCCGGCCTGGTATGGGCGCGCGCTCGTGGGGATTGGAAATTTTCATTGAATAATTTTCACGGAAGCCGTTGTATCTGCGAAAACAGTGAAAATTAAGTCCCACGAAATTTAAGTGCTATACGGTAATGCTTGAAGGCCTGTAACAAATTATGACTTTCTTGGCAGCAAAGGACAATTTGCCAATTAATGACAACTCCCTCTTAGTTGTATTCTTTCTGGTCTATGATTTGCAGTGCCTCCAATTGTCTGGATTTGTCCGTGTTTTACCGGAAATATGGTTTGGAAACGGACCACACCCCAGAATCGCATAATCACGGAAATTGATAACCTTGTCCCCAGCCCCCTCCCAATGTGGGGAGGGGCCTGGGGGCGAGGCTAGGAACCACGTGCATGGTATGACAAGTAAGTAGCCCTAGGTTGGAACAGGGTGAACTTACCAGCTACGAAACCGGCGATCCAGACTCTGACGATTCAGATTGCAGCAAAAACCCTCTTGTTCAGAAGAGGCTCAAAACTTCCAGTGCAAAATAAGTATCTACGTTTAAATTCAAGCGAGGTTGGACCCTACCTCAGCATATTTCGTCCAGTTGTAAGGGAGACACTTTCGCCTACTGTCGCCTTTGTTCAAGCCACTTTTCTGTTGCACACGGTGGCTTTAACAACGTCAAACGCCACGTATCTGGAACAGTACACCAGCAATGACTCAAGGATTTGCACGGTATGTCAGCCATTAGAACATTTTTCCAGAAAGACTCTACACACCATCAACGCAATGTTACTTCAGCAGAAGTACATATGGCCAACTTTATTGCCATGCACAATCTCTCCTTTCAAACAGCAGATCATCTCTCTGACCTATCGCCAGTAATGTTCCCTGACTCGAAGATATATAGCTTCAGATTTTGGGTGTAAGCACACAAAAACTGAAGCCATTTGTTGTTCTGCACTGGAGCCACACTACAAGAAGCCGGTTGTTGAAATGGCCCAAGCAACAACATTTAATCCGCTTCGTGACGAATCTAATGATAAAGGTGCCCCTGTAGAGCTTCTCACCATCCTGGTGCGCATTTTTGAGTCGTCAATGGAGTCCTTGCTACGTACTAGACACCTTGATACTGTGGCTATCATTGATCTCACAGCAAATGGCATACCGTATTTTCTCGTTATTAGGCGCATTTCGCTTATAAGCGCATATTCGTTATTAAGCGCATGCTATTTTGTTGGCCTAAGCACTCGTTATTAGGCGCATTTCGCATATAAGCGCATACTGATATTATGTGATCACTGACCTCGATATCTGCACGCTTACTAGCTTGCCCATAGATAATTAAGACTGCGTAACCGATGGCTTGCCCAGGGCTCCAACCTTTTCAAGTTAGTCGAAATTACGATGTCTACTGTCGATTCTCAGGTTCTTCCAGCAACGAACACCATTTCGACCTGGGCAGAATGCAGCAACGTGAACGATCGTGCGATCGATCGACTGGCCACGCCCCTTAAATGATACCGCGAACGCGCATGCGTTCTTGATGCAGCTATTTTTTGTTAGGCGCATCTCGCTGTTAGGCGCACTTCGTTATTAAGCGCAGGTTTTCTTCCTGTGGAGATATAAGCACATGCGCTTAATAGCGAGAAAATACGGTATTTGCTGGAATCTACACTGATGAAGTATGTATAATTATATTATATTGATCTACAGTTCCACTGATGGACCTTCAAAAACACTGATATTGCATGACGTTTACACTGATAGGCAATCCTGCAGGTTGGAGGTACTGTGTTTGAGTAACCTCAACAAGTCATCTAGCTTATCCTTCGGTTGGCATAGTTCTATTTGCTGGTATCCAGGAGGATTCCAAAGAAAATCATCACTGTTGCTGGCCCCTCTATCTTTCTTCCGCCATGGGTGGTTCAAGGAGGCCGGATTTGCCTAAAGAGGCTGATAGATCTCAGCACACATATATCTGTCAGCCAGTGCCTGAGTAGTCTCGTTATCACCCAGACCTAACTTCCTGCAGCACCAGATGTATTGCATCACCAGTACAGTGATGGACTAGTGCCAGAGCTGATATTCAGTGATGGCAAGACTTCCTTCCAGGATGGAATGGAGGCCTTCTCATGCTCCAAAAAAATGAAAGGAAAATAGCAACTGACTTGGATGTATCCACGAACATATCTGGTACTCTTGGATTCGGAGCATACTTCCAACGAGCATGAATTACTGGTGCGTGGTCCACAGCACAGCTCTCCAGATTGATGCAACGGAAAAAATTGTTTGCAATCAGCAGCCACCTAGGGGTTATTAATAGCAGAGGAAAACATCTTTTGATTGTGATAACCAAGCAATTGTTCAAGCATGGCAGGCAAAAATCCAAACCATCCAGCAATAACCCACCTGTACGTAATTGCACGCGAGAGCAAGCTCTACGCTGTTAAATGGTGGTGTTATCCTATGTGTGCCAGCATAGTTATGCAAAATTTGTATACTATGATCATACAGGTGGATGTGTGGTTGCAGGTATGCTGTACAGTGTCTGGTCAGAACTGCCCCATCAAGGAAAACCTTGCAGTATTATTCATAGGCTTGAGGCCACACAGTTTTCACAAAATCATGTACTTCTACATCATCTGTCTGGTATATATCTACTACATGCTGCTGTGATGCCACCATCACACTACATAAGGGCAATACTAATATAGAGGAAGCTATGTACTCTTAATACATTCTTGGTGTAACTTATTCACTTGCTGATGCTATCTCCTGGCAACAGGTATGAAAGACACCGGTAGAACCAACAGCCATCTCTGCTGGCTGACAAAGCTCTAACTCTCACAGTCAAGCAATTACAGGCAGCAGCACTGTCACCCAGAACAAAGCTAGGATATGTAACAGGATGTAAATTGTTTGTATTTTATCATCCCTTCCCGACCACAGAATTAACCCTATGGTACTTTGCAGCTTACCTCAGCAGACAGGTGCAATATCTCACTTTTATATAGCAGCAGAGACATCACAACAACTGGGCAAAGGCATGAAAGACCCATATAAGGAGCCACAGCAGCTAAATTTGATAATGAAAGGCAAGCAAGCCAAGACCTGCCCAAGGCTCCCAATCAATCTAACTCTCCTCCAGTCAGTCCAGTCCGCTCCAGTCCTCTCTCGATAGATAGAACTGGTGCGACCAGCTCCTTGGACGGAACTGCTGTGCACAAACTCCGCCATAACCCTGACCTTGAACATACTCAACGAAAAATTGAAACGTGTGGCCCTGCCGCTATTGTTGTAGATTTAGAGCAGATCATATACACGGTATCCTAGGCTTTCAATGCTATAATTGACATGAACAATTTAAGCACTTGTCATTCAATGCTTTACATAGAGGTAACTATTTGTGCACCCCAAACCCTGTGCAAGCACACATGTATGTGCTCCAGATACACCATTCCATTGTCAAGATGGCTCACTGTTAACACTTCCAAGGCTCCAAGCCTTACTACGCAAAGCATTACGCCCACTTAAGCTCCCAGTGGAGCTCTTTGGCTGCGCATTGTCAGCTACTGCAGCAGAAGAAATTGGTATCCCCTTGGATATCATCAAAGCCATTGGTCGGATATTCCAGATAGGGTTACACAGCATTCATATAGACCAGGCTTCCCCTGCCAGGTGTATACCTAATCCACAACCCATGTTGTGGTTTGCTTCACAGATAAACAGTTTATGGTTGGGTGGCAAGCATCCTAGAGTGTGTCTATCTGCAGAGATGACAGTTGTGGTACTATAATATGAATCTTGAACATGCTATATAGTACATCTGGGATCCATATCTAGTAAAAAATCATAAGCTCATAGATGTTCAAAATTTTGTGTGCAAGATCTGTGTAAAAGACTGGGACGTAGACAATGAAGAAATGCTTGTTAGATTTCAGATTCCTCGACTCGATGCTAGACAAAAAGCTTTGAAACTTTGTCTACTACCGTATAGCCGGAAATATTGGCGGGAATTAAATTTGGCGGTTGAGCCCAAAATCGCTATTGCAAGAATATTAGCGGAATTAAATTTGCCAGTTTGGTACGGGATCACCATACGTATATATGCGAGTAGTAAATTTTGGCGAATTTTAATTTGGCAGTTGTGATGTAGACCGCCAAACAGCCAAATTTTATTCCCCGCCAATATTTCCGGCTATACGGTATACAAATTTATTGATTACAACAGCCCGACACCACAAATAACCCCCATCAAACAGCAATCTTGTCCTTATGAAACAAGATTCAACGTACCGTTCATGGCAACTGTATTGTCAAACTAATCACTCTTCACAATACTTTAATGCTTTTTTCCCCATACCATTAATAAATAGAATAAGTTTAAGTAATAATATTGCATTATGTACTAATGTCGGTATAGCTTTAAGACTAAATTTATGTTTAGTTAGCTGTTTATTTACCTGGGTGTACATACTCCTGTCAGCTTTGCTATTTCTGTGCATCCATGCACAATGCTAAACTTATAGAGAGATGATCTTCATCTACGTACTATAAGCTACATTGAACAGAAAGCCAAAGGAGGTGTGGTTGATAGGCGTGACCAATAAAGTTTTACAACACTCTGATCCTTATCAAACAATTTGAAGTTAAATATCATGACAATTTCGATGAATTCATTGTACTAATGAATCGCTCAGGTGCCTAGACCTTGAGATCTGGCAATAGTAGTTGTGCTGACAAACAGAACTGATTGCTTCACCCCTTGCTGTACGTGCGCGTGTGGGGTAATTAGGTCATGCTAATAACATGCATATTGAGTGTAACTGGACACAACCTATCCCTATCAGTTATCTTCTGGCTTTCAGGAGAATCATGCAGATCTGTTGACTGGGATTAGGAGTGTCTTAATGGGTGCCACTGTGGCTACTTGGCTGGTATCATTGTCTGGGGACAATACACAGTAGCCTGAGTGTTTGATCTGGTTAAACCATTTTGATTGGGGGGGGGGGGGGGCAGCAGGATCACATAGCTATACTGGGGAAGTATAATGGGGAGAAGCAGCATGATAGTAAACATTGGGGAAGCATTAATATCTATTAACAACATGGTACTCTAAGGATCCCAGATTAAAGTGGCACGAGATTTGAACCAGACCCCACACAGCAGTTGCATGAAAAAACAACCTTCTTGCTCCGCTCAAACATCAAACCTACCACATAGTATTGACAGGCATAACAAGAATAGACCTAGCATATCACTGGTTGACCTTGCCCCTTGGAGCTCTGCTCCGCTCCCATATTTGTGCACATAGCACTACAATTCATGCTTAAATTTGTGGCAGAGTGATTTATTTGTGCTGTTTGGTATGACATGGACTGTAATACAAGAAAAATGTTGCTCTGAAATATTTGGTATAGGTAAAACCAGTGAAGTGTTTTCTATGAAAGCGGCTGGGCTTTGATAATAGTTCTATAGGAATCACAGTAGACTGTCTTACCTATTGGCATTATACACTTGCGGCACCAGTACTAGATCAGCCATTGTAACCTGTATTGAATATAATATTACTACAATATATGATCCAGTAAGAATGAATTCTCATGAATAATTGAATGAATCCTCATGAATAGTTATATATGGAGCGACGAATTTTATCATGTTTTTCCATACATTCTATCAGATTACAAGTACCGTACCCTCTCGAAAGAGGACCCATGAGTGGTGCACCTTACATTGGACCAAGATAGGGGGATGGGCCGAGACTCGAGGTATCAGTATCGCGTTTATACGTGAAAGAGCGCCCAGGTAAGTTATCCACGCTAGCTTCATAAATTGAATAGTAGCAGCAGGTACTATTGATTTCAGCCTTATTCAAGCACGGTAATACCAATCCAGAGCAAGGGCAGCTGCGATACTTCACCGTGTGTCTTAGAGTGCAGCCTTATTAAGTGGGCGTGGCTACGATCGTTAGCAGCCGTGTACGCTCATTTATTTCTGCTGAAACGTGGTATAAAGCTAGCTAGGCTTAGTTTACAGCTGTTTAGCACGTTACTTATTGATCTTACATAGATTATTCTAAGTTCAGTCCTCATAAACCAGCCATTTGAGCTGTGTTTTCAAGGGCAGGTACACATGGGTGCATATTCGAGTAAACGTTAGACCTTAGCAGGAAACTGAGCCCGAAGTGGGGGGGGGGGGGAAGGGTGGGCCCTCTTTCACGAGGGTACGGTATAAAAACAAATTGAAGGATGAAGTAGGGTGGCAGGATCAAAAAGTACACCAACAAGATTTGTAGGTATAACCACATTCACTGTACATCCCTAGGCTTATTTTTCTCGATTATCATGTGCTTATTGATATCGACTTGTTCATGCTATCCTTCAGTGTATTCTTGACTTATATGTGGGAGAAAACGTCATCTATGGCTCAGGATAGTTAGCTTTGATTTAGTCACATTACACATACATATAGATAATCAAAAAGCAAGCATAGGGATGTATAGTGAATGTGATTTCTTGTTTGTGTACATTTTGATCCTGCCATACCTACTTCATCCTTCAATTCTACGTGAGGGGCGGGGCCTCGTGCGCACATAAACGTGACGAAATTTGGTCTGAATTGGAGTATAGGCTGCCTGTTTGCATTGTAAGGCTCTACTATGCGTCCAGCTTGACTATGTGGTGGTTTCTGGTCAATTTTTTCTGCTTATTATGTGGTCTCCTTGAAAGAAGAATGAAAGGAAAAAAAAGAAATTTCAAAAAGTTACCTGTTTTGAGATATTTGGGTATTTGTAATGTATTATATATATGGGCCATTCCTACTTATAGAGTCTACAGACTATGATACCATATCAGCCAATAAGTAGCTAAGCTATAAGTGCACAAGGTGCCGAGTGTATTACAATTACTAGACTGGTCTAATATAAGCAAAGTACTGCCTGCCATGGATAGTACGGAAGGTTGCCGGAAAGTAATAGAGCGAGAAAATCTTTGCAGACAGTAGAAAGTGAGCGTTTCATTCTGCGGAATGCTAACTAAAATCAATAGTATAGGTGGGTATGGCATACGTCTACAATCTCAGAGAAATTTTCCACAGACTGACTCAAATTTTCTTAATGGGATTGAAATTGGGCCCAGTAAACATGCTTGGAGCGGCTGTAACTCTTCTGAGACAGAGACTTTTCACGGATTGAGCTAGTCTTCCCTTTACTAGTTTGTGCTATCGAACAAAAAATATCTTCTGGCTTTGGTCCATGCGAGCAATTTGAGCATTGTGAATGCTTGGGTGCATGCACACGAGGGTAAGTTTGTCTATCAGTGCAGTAGGTAGCATATGCAGAATTATTGTCTATACCATAGTTAATCGAATACAACGCATGATCCAATTTAACGCAATAAATTAGCTTTTTACAAATTCTCATAACGTTTATATATATGGAGCGATCGACGACCTTTACCAGAGAAACACGTGTTTTTCAAAATTTAAATTATTTTTTTTCCATGCGTAGTATTAGATTAAGTACGGCATAACTATTTTTAATATTAATCTTATTTGGATAATAATGTGACCAGGGTTTTTGTCAAGATACTAGAATCAAACAATGACAGTCATAGTATTGTATTTGCATGGCTACAGTGGTGGGGGGTACGTGCCCCTGGTACCCCCTACTTCCGTCACCTATGAATTATATATGCAGCAAAGTGAATGTACCTGCCAATTTTACGCCAAATTCCAAAGGTTTCAATAAAAAATCTTTCTCTTACGAGTTATAGCTTAGTATTCATTCAGTTAAGTTCGCCGTTTCAAAGTTCTCAGTACCGTAAATTAAAGTTAAACCCACTCTGTATACTACTTATGGTATGGCCACTCAGAATTAAGTATTAGTTTGCAAACCAACCCTGCTGACTGTAAGCATCCAATAGAAGTAGGCATAATATTATTATACATGTATTATTATACCAATTTGAATAGGACAATCTTAAATGTATTTAAACTTCTAGACAGCTGAGATACTTTAAGCTTATATAGAAATACAAGGCACTTGTAACAGTTAAATTATCACATTTTGAGGTCATGTTAGTTCAAACTACATGCAACAATCTAGGCCTAATGTCTCTAAATACCATATTTTCTCGTTATTAGGTGCATCTCGCTTATAAGTGCATATTCGTTATTAAGCGCATGCTATTTTCCTGACTTAAGTACTCGCTGTTAGGCGGATTTTGCGTATAAGCGCATATGTGACCCTTGACCTCGATATGATAATATTATCTGCACGCTTTCTTGCTAGCCCAGGGTTCCAACCTTTTCAAGTTACTCGAAATCACGATGGCTACTATAGATTCTCAGGTTCTTCGAGCTATGAGCGCCATTTCGAGCTGGGCGGAATGCAACAACACACTGAATGATCATGCGATCGATTGATTGGCCACGCCCATAAACGATTCCGCAAACATGCATGCGTTCTTGGATGTAGCTATTATTTGTTAGGCGCTTCTCGCTATTAGGCGCACTTCGCTATTAAGCGCAGGTTTTCTTCCTGTGGAGATATAAGCGCATGCGCTTAATAGCGGGAAAATACGGTACCTAGCTATGTCCTGGCATAGTTTAAAGTATATTATGATGCTAGCTTGTTTGTACATATCTTTGGATACAAGAATCAACAGATGAGTCCAAACTTGATTCACGCATAGATTATAAAATTATATTCCCAAAGCATCAGTGAGTGCATATCTCTGCCGTTAGCTCTCAGTGGCTAATATTTCAGAGACTGGACAACTATTATAGCACTAAAAAGAATACGCCAAAACAATAACCTTCCTTCATCACAATAATGTTGAACATTAAATAACCCTGACTCGCAGCTTCAGTGACATCAACCATAAATGGTGCTTGTACTATGCAGCATTTGCGCTGAGCGTTTAGCACTTTAGTGCTTATATTTCATAATCTTTCACATCTAGACATAGGTAGTTTAGGTACAAATTCTACTCAAGCTTTCTTCATTCTTGAGGGCTACATGTAGTGTTTTCGTTTCAAAACTGTTCCCCTTTGAATTTATGCTAATAAAACGCAAGGTCTAAAGAAAATTTGTGTTCTGGGACTCTTCATGACGTATATTAATGTAGAATGTGACGACCTTTACCAGGAAATTGTTAATGATTTTTAGCTTGCATTCTATTAGCATAAATACGGTAGTTTAAATAATATTATGGCAAAAGTTTGTCGTGTATGTGAAAAGATTTTGCAGGGTAAAAGTCTATGTTCGTGTATTGCAAAAAAATTCTGAAAATTTGAACATATGCAGTGGAATATATTGTACCATACAATGAAAATAAATGTACATGTAAGATGGTTGTAATTTAATGGCAGGTCCACGACAAACAGTCTACAACAAGTTCTAACCTTCTTCTACATCAGCAAAGGGGCCAGAATCTCCTAGATCAGTGGTTTCAATCGACCATTTCTCTAAGGATTACCTCTCTGAAAGCTACTGGTATTGGTAAACGCCACTCTCGAATAAATGCCGTACAAGCTAGGTGATGAAATAAATAGTAGCCGTGGTGTCTTGGTATTTATATCACTGTACAAGTTACTACTTGGGTACAAACACTCATACAAGCTTAGCTAGCCAGAAAGTCAATGGGTACCACAAGAATGCATATGATGTGGCAGCTAAACGGAGTCGAAAAGAAGCCACTGTTGCTGTCAAAAGCTTGCCAGTGAGCAGAGCAGGGAAGGCGACCAGTGTTTGACACAACCGTACCTAAAGCACATGCACCAAGGGTTAATAGTATGTACATATGGTATAATATAGCACGCGACACACAAGGTTCCATTTACACGTGACGTCACGCTACCACTAGCTGGGCAAAGTCAAGAAGCTTAGAATCAGCGAACGATACGAAAACTGGTCAATAAAATGATTTTGGCAAAATCCACATAAATCATACGTTTGGAACACTATAAGGAACCTAATAACACTGCACTTTGGGCTCATAAACGAGGTATGTAGCAGCTAGCTTGGTAACAGACCGACTCACACACATACAGAACGACTACCATACTCATCCGGTGCATGCTCCAAGCAATACAAGAATAGGGAATTAGGAACAGGGTAGATGATTTTTACATGGACACGCAAAATGGGTTGATACTAGAGATTTTACCTTTGATTCATGCCTTAATTACAATTAAGGTTATGGTGTGTTGAAATTTTCCCACATGTTTGTATGGGAAGCGATGCATTTACAATGTTTTTCGCCAATGTGCTATGTGATGGGTGGGGCTTCACATACATCAACGTAACCTTCACCAAAAGTGGAGCATAGAGAGAGAGCCTGTTTGCAGCTCTACAATTCAGTTTAGCTGTACTACCATATACTTTCTAATATATGTGCTGCTGAAAAATAATTACAGATTGCAAAGGCGCCTCCAATTACAACCGAAAAATTTGTGAACAGGTCAAAGGGTGCCTAAATTAGGGAGGCGCCTATGAGCTAGAATGGTTCTGGAAATCTTGCCAATATGTCAGTGGCTAGCACAACAAACTTAAAAAACATATGGTTCTAGTGTTTGGAAGCTTCACGGATTGCTGAATCATGCTGAGTTACTGATACAGTAGCTATCAGAACGGTTGTTTCTAGTTCCAGAAAGTTATCGAAGCAGTAGGTATGTAATAAATGTAAGAGACAGCTTATAGTTTTGACATCTAAAACGCTAGCTTGGTAGATTGACTCGATTGATGGTATCTCGATATTGCACATGGCAATATGTCCCAATTAAAATAGGTGCCATCTAAAAATAACTGATGTCCAGAAAGTTAGAACTGAAAAATTGCACAGATCTCAAAGGGTGCCTATTATTATTATAACATAATATACGGTATGTGGATTCTCTGGACAATTTTTTCCTGCTTTAATTTCTTTCCACAATAGTGTAACTCAGTACCATTCAAGATCTTGAGTTATACCTTTCATATCATTTGGTTCAGTTTTGGAGGCAATTGTGCATAAGCCCAGCCATTCATTAAGCAGTTTCTAGTATAGTGCTGCAGCAACTACTGTGCATATATGCATAGTACAATGATTGCCACACCCAAACATCAAGTTATAAATATCGCAATACACATCACTGTAGCTAGGAAGTTACTGCTTTTGTTTATCGCCAAACGTTCCAATCTCAAAATATTGAGCTAATTTCCAACAAACTACATGTAGTAAGAAATTAAAATAGTCCTCATAAATAACTACTACACGTATCGACAGTATCCTTGCAGGCCATGTGCTTTCTATAGGTAAAAGTCGTCGTCAACGGCACAGCATACTTGCGCAGATGCATACATGCAACACGTAGGTGCTCTAGAGAGCTCTATTTCAATTCAGCTACTAGACGTTTGGGCAAGAATTTGTTGTTTCAAATACCATTCGCAGGGGTGGATCCAGGATTTGAGGAAGGGGGAGTACAATAAAGACACACGCACGCAAATTTTTAGGCCACACCCCCAAATCGATAAACCACGCCTCCTATTTGCCGCGATAGCCTGCTTTCTGGCAGTAAAATGCTCGATCTATTTTGACGAAATTTTGAACTTCCGAGCAGAGCAGAGCTTGGTATGTTTTATGCAAGAAATAGTGTACACTAAAATGTTGAAGTTTACAAATCATGTTAGATGGGAAGCTCACAGCTGAAGGGGGGGGGGGGGAGAATTGGCCCCCTGTTCCCTCCCCTTGGATCCGCCCCTGATTCGTCTATTCATCCATCCACCTGTCGCAGGAAATGATCAGAAAATATTCAAACTTAAAGTATATCTATGTTAGAAGCTACAGCTAACAAGTAGGTGACACTCAGAGGTAACTGTACTCCCACTAGCAACCATGATCAAAGCGACGTCAAGTGGTCCAGGTCAAAATTTTTAGCTGGTCAAACATATCAAGCACAGAATCGAGGGTACCATATATGTAGTAATTAAATCGAATAGAACATGTTATGATCCAATTTACGGTAAGAAATTAGCATTTTATGTTATAGTTATAGCACGGGGCCAGGGATTTATGGCAGTAAACCGACCTGAGTCCGAGGGTGTAGCCCGAGGACAAGGGCGGTTTACGTCGCCATAAATCCCTGGCAACCGTGCTATAACTATTATATATCCTACCTGATTGGCTAAAAGTCACGCGCACCATAGTCTACATGCATAGCAACAACCGTTCTAACCTAGCAACAATAGTTCTGAACAGAAAGAGAGTTGCACAGTAAAAACAAACCAGCAAAGAAGCAACCGATGACGGATGGCTTGAGTCACGGAACCATGGCTAGTTAAATCAACCAGTGCTTCAGGTTTCCGTGAACAGAAGACAGTCAGGTAGCTTCGAAAACAAATAGAATAGTTTTAATGTTCGACAAACTCGGGCAATGGCTATTGAGACTTGGACCAGCAGCTAACACAGTTCACTTGCAGTTGAACTTGCCACGTGGTAGAACTGACAGATCGAGTGATAGCTAATTGGTTCCTGATTAGTGTCAATTAGTGTGCGTGTGTTTCGTGTCTGTGTAAACAATGTCTACTGCCTATGTACAGTGGAGTGTGTGTGCAACCATAGTGCAATCAGTAGTGGCACTGTGCTGATGCACACCCAAATATAGTAGGTATGATGATGTGACTGCTTGTGTGAACTAAAACAATGGCTCTGATTGGTCAAAGTAATAGCCAGAGGGAGGGAAATATGGATCATATTTTCCCTTGTACCCCTCAGGGAGGGAAAATATCCTAGTTATACCCCGGCTGATATAATACTTAGGTATACTTAGGTGGGATATATGAATTCTTAGAATATAGTTGTAACAAATACTGCAATCTGATTGGCCATTCAGAGGTCTCTAACCAACTTAGAGACCTACAAGTCCTCTAAGTGCCCAGGGCTGTTTCAATTTTATTATTGATAATGTCAATGGAATAGCATTATTGTCACAGTGATCATATGACATGGTATGTACAATATAATGTAAGAGATGTATTATCAAGACTAGTGGCTTTAGCTTTAGTATAGCATAACTACATGGAGTTATTTGGTGGCAGCTGCGTTATAGTTAAAGTTAATGGTGACATTGGAGCATGAATTTAAGTGAAAAGACCCAGTATTGTCATGGCATGAAGAATCGGACTGAGTGAGATTTGGCATGCACTGTATACTGGAGGTAGTTGACGTGATTGAGGATGTTTGTGGCTGCTGGCCATGCGATTGGATTTCAGGGAGGATAGCTGGGTGTGTAAGGAACAATGTCACTGCACTGACGTTTGCAGTTGCTAAGTATGTCAGAGACATTTTGTTGCTGTTCAGAAGATGTTCGTTTGTAGCTTCTAATTCCCTCGATACTATGATGACCAGTTCGCTCCATTACCAACTGCTCGTCTATTCCGGATGCATAGAGCCTAGTAGCTGCTGTAGCTCTGAGGGAGTGATTGGTCTTGTAACCCAGGATGCCGGCTTCCCTGCACATGTTTCCCATAAAATTCTTTAGGGAATTGTGCCCAACTGGTGATCGTGAGAACCAACAGTCTGGCCTTAATTTCTTCAACGGGGCCAAATAAAATGAATCATTAGGGCGATCAACAGGACAAAGCTCATTGTACAACTTAAAAAGTCGTATGAAGCATCTGTTGGGATTTTCCGTGTTAGCATGGTGAATTACCACTTTTTGTTTATGTTTGCGTCCCTTTAATCCTCCTGGATGGTTTTTTGAAGTGTCCTCTCTGTAGATGAGATAGGCTCTCTCTCCTGCATTTTCTACTAGTTGAATCTGACTTGGGTAGTGCCGCAGTTGACGATGTTCAGCCCCACTTCGTAAAGCAAAATACAAACCATTCATGAACATCATTGTATTCAAAAGTGCTATGTGGCTATGGTCACCAAGAATTTTCTTTTCCCAGAGTTGTTCTTCCTCTTCCATCGTCAGGGGTTCAGCTTGTTTCTTAACAGACCCTATGCCTGCAGACTGCAATCTCTTCATCTCTGCATGTAATGATGAGCGAAAGTCAGAGAAGCTTGGATCCTTGAAGAAATCTATCTCTGGTCGTCCACAATTATGTCGGATATGACGCATGATTCCACAAACAAGGTGGTAAAGGGTGTTTGGAGTGTATTCCATGCCATCCTTTTTTCTCGCTTCATGGATAAAACGACAAAGACAGTATTGCAATTGTTGAGCATCCAGTAGGGCAAGCGGTGGAACTTGAACACTTGTATTCTGTGACCTACTTTCAGCCCATGTATCCCACAGCCTCACGTAATAGGCAGTGTCTTCTCTGGTCTTCTTTGGCATGGACTCTTTGCGAGCTTTATCAATCTCTGCCTCATTTTTTGGCTGTGCAAAACGACGTTCAGCTACGCCCCCTATTTTGTTAGCAGGAATGAGCACGTTGCCATCGAAACCACACCCATCCAGTAGGTCATCATCGACGTGGTCAAAGTCCATTGCAGCAGCAAGTTCACTCGCTGAACAACAACAGCCCCACTCGTGCCAAATCTCACCAAGACAAAAAGGATCATCACAGAAGCGCGCAGGTAGAAGTGTATTCGAACTACAGCCAGGGTTTTCGGTAAGTTGCTTAGAAGCGTCGTTTTCGCTATCCATTTTTGTTACTTCAGCTCACAGCCTCGGAGTGCTATAGACAGCGGTAGCTAGGGAGCGCTTGGTTGTTAGGTGACGTTAGCTATATTCTAAAACAGTTAGAGGCCTCGTCCAATGGTCTCTACGCTCTTTAGAGACCCTCAGGCCCTTAGTAGTGCCCTCGCTACGCTCGGGACACTACAGCCTCGGGCCTTCGGGGTCTCTAAATCGCGTAGAGACCTTGGACTCGGCCTCTAACTATTATTTATAACATGTATACATATGGAGCAATCGACGACCTTCACCAAAAAAGCGTATGCTTTTCAAAATTGAAATTCCATACATTGTATTAGATTCAGTACAGTAATTGTAGAAAGTATCAAAGCTTCTATCACTTGATGGGCATGGCTAATGCTGGACACACATGGACCAATTAAGGCCAAATTCTCAGTGTGGTCAAGGTGTCAAGCATGATCCTGGTAATGAGTGCAAGCAGACACTTATGTAGTGTACTATCCCTTGTCTTTATGAATGGCAGTTGTGGCACTAGCTTCTTGGATAGATAACAGTATAACTAGGATATTTATACATGGTGACATGCATGCACCTAGCTATAAGCAGCTTCATTCACAAAGATATTGTCAGAATCAATATGCAGAGCAAATTATAACGGTCGGCCATTGGCCGTTTTCCAGGTCAAAAAGGCACATGTTCAGTCAATTGATCTTCTAATCGGACAGTATGTCTGTTCACAATACACTGTACAGTACAGTAGTGCACCACTATATTTTATGCTATATAGCCAGACTGAGGTCACTTGGTAGTACTACTAAGTGAGTAGGTATTCCCCATGAATTGTGGTGCAACACTAACAGGCTAGCTGATACTGTCACCATGTACACATAGTACAACTGACCTGCAAAGCACAGTAGCAAAAGTGATTTTATAGTGATAGTTTTGTATGTACCTACATTGTATGTAAATGTGACTATACGTAATAGTTATATCACAGGCGCGAGGGATGTATGGCAATTATTGCATCGAAGCCTGAGGGCCTTAATTGTGCCCGAGGGTTGAGGGCAATAAATGCCATGCATCCCAAGTGCGTGTGATATAACTAGTTAATATCCTGTGGGCATAGCTACTGTATAGATACGCATACAACACTAAAAAAGAAAGAAAAGACAAGCTTATCTTAATTGAAACGGACGCTCTCTGAGTCAAGTTCTTGAATGTCAATCGAACTTCTGAACGTCTCGTGGCCGAGGGGTGTGGTCAAATCCACACAGCTAGCTACAGCCATCTGACTCTTGACGATGACATGCATACTACCATCATTAGCATGACCTGCAACGTTGAGCTCAGAAGCCAAGAAACGAAGCTCGAGCTGTTGACTATCATAAAAACAAGGCTACGTGCCTACGCAGTTAGATACGCCTATACTGTTTGACTTGCAATCGATCGATCGACGACTCCGCCCATCACTTCGAACTGGCGATCTCCCGCTACCTTTCCCGCCATACATTCCATTTACTCTCGTGAGACGCTCCATTGATAGTTTTAGTGCTACCAACATGCTTATTGTTCAAGGCCTGCAGTATTTAATATTGCACTTTGACTTCCCTTGAGCCACTAATATTGCACTGTGGGTTTCCTGGAGCTATTCATATTGCACTGTGGCTTACCTGAGGGTGTTCATATTGCGCTGCTTGTCTCTAGGAAGTGCATTACGGTGTATATTTTACTTAGCAACAACATAGTAACAGGATATAAAAGTATAAAAAACAATGAAATTGATGGATGAAGTAGGGTGTTGACAGTGATTCATTGGTGCTATCCTTATCTGAAAGAAATTCATGTTATCCCCTAGCTATTTATTATGGCTCGTAAGGGTGGGGGATTGACCATCACATTACTTCCTGGTTAGTTTATATTCCTCATTCCTGCATCTACTCTACTGAACAAGCAAGCGTAGGGATGTATAGTGGACATGATTATCCCTATAAATCTTTGTTTGTGTACTTTTTGGCCCTCCCATCCCTACTTCATCCTTCAATTTCATTGTTTTTTTTATACTTGTTTCTGTTCTTTTTTTGTTCCTCTTTAGCATAATTCATCAATGCTATTATCTATTATGATGTTCCCATTAACTCTTACTTGCAGTGGCATAATAATATTATACGTGCCCAGCTCACGTGCGAGTCATAGCCATGCCCCTGACTAGGTGTCGTTACCGTACTGCGGCTGCACTTTGCATAGGCGAGCTCTAAATCTTGGCATATGAACAGTTAGCTCAGTGACTAGTCTCTTTCCCAGGCCCAGAGAAGCTGCTACCAAACAATAAACTTACTAGTTTTTAAGATTTGCTCCCTAAATAGAAGTTTTTCATGGCCTAGTGCGTTCTCAGGCTTCTAGGTGAGCCCACTTGATTGATGCGGTGGTGCGCGGTGCCAGCGCTACTGAAGTCCTGTCACGTGACTTCACCATTGTAACACATTATGAGCATGTGCACTATACAACAAAATGGTGTATAAGACACACCCAAATAGAGTAGGTTTATATGAGAATTAAGGCGAGTGGTTCAGAGAGTCCTGAGTTAGCCCTGCTAATGAAAAAGAAAGAAAGAATGACAATTGGCTATTTTTTACACAGCTGCATGGTTCAGGCATACCTGATCATTTCCATGGATGTGTGTGGGGGGGGGGGGGGGGGGGGGAGCTTGATAGAAAGGCATTCTGGCACAGATCCCTAATATGCAAGTTGCTCTGAGTTTTTAAGTTTTTGTAAAACATTACATATATGGCATATCTGGGCCATCCCTACTTATCGAGTCTACTAACACTATGATACACGTAACTTGATGTCAGAGCATGTCCAGCCAACATTGGTGATGGTCTGACATAGTGTCAGGACAACTTTCAATAGTTATAATCAGCTCTGCCTTGATACACCTCACTGGTGAGATGTCTGACTAACTGATTAGGTCATATGCTCAAATAGGATATATTATAAAAGCACATGTGTAACAATATCAAAATAATACTGAAATATTTACGTAATCAATGCCTTATATAGACTCATGATCTGTGCAGGCTTGGACCATCTGTATTTCAAAGTACTTTGGGCAATATTTCACATGCAGGTACAAAGTTCACTATAAATATTGTAGATAGATTCTTCTCCCACAAAATTTTCACATTTTGTACATACTGCACGTACCTCGTCACCAACACAATATCTTCCCGCTGTCTTTTCAAGCATCTTCTCCAATCCTACACAATAATACACTAGTAAGTAAACATTGCTACAACAGATATTGTATCATGGCTATGATTAAATCATTCAGAAACATAAAATGATCATAACAAAGAAATGATAATCTCTATAGAAAGCCTAAACATGAAGTACCATTTCCTCACCTGCATCATCAATCAAGTGAACACCACTAAAAGTAGGCTAATATATACTGTAAAGGTACATTTTTCTGTGCGTAAGAAACTTACTTATGCGAACTGGTCAAAATGGGCCTTTTGAAAATTTACGCGATTTTTATTCATGCGTTTAAACGTTGCATGCATTACAAACATATGGTGTGATAATAATATGCGATACAAATTTATGTGACTGCAGCTTGGCTCGCATAATTTGCATAAATAAAACTTGCACAGAAAAATGTTGCTTTACGGTAATACTATTAGAGTCTTTTGCACTTGCGTCAATTACAAACTTTGAAGATTCATGCAGGCCACACCCTACTCCAGAATACGAAGTTCCTATCATCCAAAATGTGTCAATGCAATGTTGCAATCTACAAGTGACTCTAGGAAAGACTAATTTACTTTGAGAACAAAAAAATACCAGCTATGGAACCTCAGGCAGGCCTGACTACTAAACAACATCATAGAGTCGGTAGACTCTATAAGTAGAAATGGCCCGGATATGCCATATATGTAATACATTACAAATACCCAACTATCTCAAAATAGGTAATTTTGTGAAATTTTTAAGTGTGAAAATCAGAATCTCCAGCAAATTGTGCATCGAACAAGACCAATATCATTCATCAAAACAATTGTACATGTCAGAACCAGATGTTCAAAAAATAGGCCATTTCTCAATCTTTCTTTCTTTCTTTCTCATTTCCAGGGCTACCTCAAGACTGTCTGGACCACTCACCTTAGTTCCTATATAAATCCACCCTATTTTGTAGCGCCCAGTGCAGTGGCACACTTATTTGGCGTTATCTCAACAGTTACGTAATAGTGGGTGTGTCTGATACGCCATTTTATGATATAATGCGCATGCTCGGAATATGTTGCTATGGAAAAGACATGTGACAGCGCCTGGCCCTAGGCGCCTAGCTCAGATGCACAATCGATGATTACTAGCTCGTACATCGCTAGCGCGTGCAACGGCGCGCTGGATTGATAATGGATATGAAGGATCAAGGCTCGAGGAGCAGTAAGGCGCTAGGCATAGGCGAGCTACTCGCTAGCGCTTGCAGCGCTAGTGCTACGCTGAATCAATCATAGATGTCATACCATCATACGAACTTGTGCAAGGCTCAAACAGCAGTATTAAACGTACAGATCATAAAAATATGCCAGGTAGCTAGCTGTTGCCAACAGTAAAACTAACTGGTTTTCTCCCTTTGGGCCGCCTAAAGCAGCCTTCTTTGTCACCCTGTTCATCGTCATAACATTACTATCGGAACGCAAGTTAATGAGGGGCATGGCAAAGAATTTTGCGCACGTCCCATCTTCCACTTAATCAGAAGTTGTGAGCAAACCATGTTAGATGGCATTGATAAATTATACTAAGTGCAATAAAAAAGAACAGAAACAAGTATAAAAACAATTGAATAAAATTGAAGAATGAAGTAGGGATGGCAGGATCAAACATTACACAAACAAGAGATAATCGCATCTACTATACATCCCTACGCTTGCTTTTTGAGGGGTGCAAAAATAACCAGTAATAATCCGATTGAATCAAACTGATAAACCCAAACCATCCTGCACAAATGTCTCTCACATACTGCACTCAACAAACACGTCAACCATGATTAATAGGTGCACAATAGTCCAATCGTAGCTATAACACGAAAATGACGCCTCAAAAGCCTAAGAAAGCCAAAAGAAGCATCGCTTATCCAAGTGATCGCATTTGGAGGCGATCAGAGTCGATTGGCAATGCGAGATCGATCGATCGTCGATAGCAGACTTTGAACCCAGTCGAGCCTCAATCACAGAACTAGCTCAAAATCGAAGAGCGGCAGTAGTGAACTGCCCCAGAACAGTTTAGAAGACCATAGCAGTATGAAACTACATGTATCGATTCTAGTCGGTGAGTCAACGTGCTGGCCTTCCTTTTTTTTGCACGTTGAAAGACCATGCCCAATTATTAATTATGCACGCGTGCATACGGAACGGAAACGGAACGGCTGGCATGAACGGTGCAATGGCGTCTGAATGGGATGGAACAGAATGGAAGCGTCACCATTCAGCCATTAAGCAAGCGGTCCAAAACATATACAACCGTTGCAGATCCAGGAAGTACATCCGGTGGCACATTCCAGAGCTGCAAATTTTTGCCGTTTTTCTCTATTTTTTCATACCTGTCCTATCTAGGTCATCCTTCACTTCTAGGACTCCAAACAAAGACCAGAATATAGAGTAACTCTTCTACTTTCTTCTCGTTCAAGTCCCATAACCCGGAGACATTCATGAGCTCCGCGGCGATCGCTTTTGTGCATGCTACTCTCAAGTGCTCACAAAAAGTGCCTCGCGCAAAAAGTGGCACGTTTTGGTTCCCTAGGATGGATTCCCATGATTCAAGTACCATTCCATAGCTCTTGTGTTGCTCTACAATATAAGATTAAAACAAAGTTTTTCCATCGAGCGGTTCCAGAGTTACACAGCATCAAAAATCGGAAAATTTCAGTACAACCGCGTGGTATTCTCCACGTCTTCTCGAAGTTTTGTCGAGTGTCTGATGATTTATCCAGTAAATGCCAAGGAGGGGAGTGCTCTCCAAGTTTCTAGGCAGCAGACATCATCATTCAAATGGTTAGTTTCTTTCTATATTCAAACTTTCAAGGATAGAATTGTTTGGTATAGTCTAGCGTGTGTGAGGCTAGCCTCGAACCCAGGCTCACTTGGGATTCAAGGCTAGTGTAAGGCAAGTACCTAACTTTTGTATCAGGTAAATAATGAAGTCCAGGGATGAGCCTTACCAGCTGAAATGGCAAAAGAATAGATAGTTTTAATGTACCTGCGCCATAATTTGTGTAAATCAGCCGACATCGAAGCTGAAAAGCACAAGTTCACATCCATGGAGGTTAAATATGCTAGCACTTGTCCCACCTGTCTCACTCTCTCTCCCTCTTTTTCTTTCACTCTCTCTCTCTCTCTCACACACACACACACCTACCCCATGTATGTGCACGTACACAATCTCTTAGGTGATGATCAGCTATCGATGAGTATGAGATGGTGAGAGGGGGGAGTACTGGAGCTCGACCGCCAAAGAGAAGGTGCTGCCTAGGCCTCCTCAGACTTAGCTTTTGTTTTGAAGCTATCTTCTGAGATGCTGAGACAACTAGCTACTCGATCTAGGTCCTTGCACCTTCGCTGTGGCTACTTGAGCACTTTCTCTATCAACTGTAGTTGTCAATGTGTGATGATGGCATAGGAGACTGATTGTGAAAGCTTTTAATAACAACCTTCTGCAAACCTTCAAGAAGGCCTTTGATGGCTGCACAATATCTTTGTACCACCTAGAAAGCTTTGTCATTGATTTATACGTATTTTATTCAATGTTTCTATGGTGAATTAACAAAAATTTATACTATTTTTAACGGCGTGTAATTTTGGAACCGCTCAATGGAAAACTTTGTTCCAGTCTTATATTGTAGAGCAACACAAGAGCTATAGAATGGTACTTGAATCATGGGAATCCATACTAGGGAACCAAAACGTGCCACATTTTACGCGAGGTACTTTTTGTGAGCGCTTGAGAGTAGCATGCACAAAAGCGGTCGCCGCGGAGCTCATGAATGTCTCCAGGTTATGGGACTTGAACGAGCAGAAAGTAGAAGAGTTCCTCTGTCTTCTGGTCTTTGTTTGGAGTCCTAGAAGTGAAAGATGGCCTAGATAGAACAGGTAAGAAAAATAGATAAAAAACGGCAAAAATAAATTGCATGCACTGGAATGTGCCACCGGATGCACTTCCTGGATCTGCAACAATTGGACCGCTTGCTTAACGGCTGCATTTTTTGACTCCTACTGTATATACAGAAAATTTCAACTGACATCATTCGTGTGGGGCTCGCTTCGGCTTGCCCCAAATATCAGATTGCAGTTTTGGTTGGAGGATCTGCAAAGTTGTCCAAGACTAAGCCAAACGTGGTGCTGGTGTCCACAGTAGTAGATACCGTATTTTTTCGCTATTAAGCACATGTGCTTATATCTCCACAGGAAGAAAACCTGTGCTTAACAGTGGAGTGCACCTAACAGCGAGATGCGCTTAAATAAAAATAGTAGCAGCATGAGTGAGCTCGCGCACGTATGGATGTGTCATAACCACACCCCTATGTAGGGCGTCGTCAACTCGTTCGCTTGTATAGGCTCGAAAAGTGAAATGGCGTATACTTCTGACGACCTTTCGTTTGAATTATCTAGCGAAATCAGAGGCCATCATGTCTACAAGTCTGTCTGGAGTCCATCCATAGGACAGGTTTTGTCTCTTCAGGCTGATGCTGAAAATGAACATGATGCTTACGCTGTGGGAACTATTAAAGACTCCACTGTCGTTGGCCACGCTCCTAGGGAGGTGTCAAGAATCTTCTATTTCTTTCTGCAGCATGGTGGAAGTATAACTGCTGAAGTTACTGGGCATAGAAAGTTTGAGCATGGATTGGAAGTCCCTTGCTCTTACATCTTCACTGGCAAGCCTAAGTACATTAAACAAGCTAAGAAACTCCTAAAAGTGACAAAACAGTGACTAAACAATTAATCTGCATGCAAGTACACCAGAACTTAATCATTTCAAATGTCATTAGAATCAGAATTATAGCAATGAAATATTTGAATCAAGAGGTAGGGGATATATAAAAAGAAACAATGATGATGAATAATAAAAAGGTCATTTAATTAAATCATTTACGCCCGAGTTAAAAGGTACCTGTATGATGTACAAGGGTTCTAAGCTGATTTATCTTCAGTCAATTTGTCGTTGTCACTCAGTTGATCAAAAGGGTCAATCTCCATATCATCACCACTCAGATTGGCAAAGGGGTCTTCATTATCACTGCAATCGTCAATGTCACGATTTGGATTCACCTGGTAATCCTCCAAACCCTCCAAGTGGATTTCTGAATCTTCTGAACCATCAGGAGCAACAGAGATTCCACATTTTTTGAAGCTTCTAACGACCATCTCTTTGTTTTTGCCAGATCTTCCCAGGCTTCTCCAACCCACTTCATCATCAGGATACGTCCTTCTCCAGCAGTAAATCTTTTGTTGAGGTATCCGTCAAGACTTTCTTGAACGTGCTGAAGAGCTGCAGACTCAACCTTCTTCTTAAACGAAGCGTTGAATGATACATCAAGTGGCTGAACAATACTGGTACAGCCAGCGGGAACGAAAACAGGAGTAGTATGGCATTCCCTGAGCAAGTGCTTGATACGATCCGTCTTCTGGGCTTTGTGTAGATCCAGCACCAGGAGAATCTCCTCCTTCACGTATGGCTTCCATGATGTCCTTATCCACCGTTCCATTGCTTCTTCATCACACCATGCATTGGGCTGAAACTGTACCGTCACGCGCTTGTCGTACTTGAGCTGCTCTGTGAGTGGTATCCGCTTCCCGGTCCCTCTGAAAATGAGTAGTGGCTTGATCCTGGTCTTTCCATCGGCAAAAATTGTGAGCTGCACGGTACACTGACGTTTGTCAAGTCCAGATGATGCACCACGTACCCAGAAAGTAGAGGAATTGGTTGTCTCATAGGTTGGACCACTAGTGAAAGCAAATGGTAGGGGGGTTGGTCAACATTTGCTATTTGATGGAGTTGAAATTGCTCTTCTTGAGGTCCATTCCCACTTTCTGAAAGCTGACATTCTCGAATTTGTCGATGAAATTCTTGAAGAGCTTCTTCTCTTTCATCTGGTTGACGTTGGGCAGTATTAGTTGGGCGACGCAGGCTGATCCTGTAACGGGATTTAAACCGAGAAAACCAGCCTTCTGAGTATTTGAAGGAGTTCGTGGGATCACTGGACTCAAAGATTTGCTTCGCTCTGCTCTTGAACCACCACCCCTTTACCTTGATCCCCCTTCGTCGTAGCTCCCGAAATTCCTGCGCTTCCATTCCAGGAACTGCACTTCTTTCAAACTTCACACATCTGTACACATAAACCAAAGTGAATCTACGACACATGCAGCATGAAGAGTGAGATGCTAAGTGTTACTGGGGCAAAACTAACACTACTGGGATGCAAATAGTGAGAGAGGTGGTGAAATTGAGGTGTTGGGCTAAGAATTTGAGCAAAGATAAAAATTAACGGTGAACATTATATATCCCTCAGATAGATCCTACAAAAGCCTATAGCTAGCTATCTAACCTTGCTCCTTTCTTGCTCTCTGTAATCTTCTTTTCCTCCTTTATCCACCTGAGCACGTTCTTGGTGTTCAAATTGAACTGTTGGCATGTCTTGTATAGATTACAGTCATTATCTTTATGAAACTTCAGCACGCGAAGTTTGTCCTCTCTTGTATAACTCCTCCTTTTGAATGAACGTCTCAATCCCAGACGATCAGTAATAGAAACGGTCTGGGACGACGAAGCACTAGGCTCACTCATTGATTCAAACACCGTTTCACCTTGAAGCCGCGAGTCCAACGACGCCATTCGAGTCAGTCGTTCGGAGACCACAGATGCGTAGGTGACATGCACAAGCGCATGAATGCGGTAATGGTCGGCTTGGGTCAAAGTACAAGTTTGCGTTTAATAGCGAGTGTTAGTGACAGCAAAATAACATGCGCTTATAAGCGATAAGCGTCTAATAGCGAGAAAATAGGGTAACTACATTACTCTGCAATATGTCCAAGTAGTCAAGCGTCGCTACTATAATTTGTAATGTATCCTTTGTTGCGGTGACATACGATGTTATTGACATAATGCACATGCACATCGATATCAAAACTAACCTATTCATGACTCGCCTTAGTTCAGTAGTGCCTCATGACTGTACACATCAAGAGTGTGTAAAAGAATATTGCATTGATTGTCTATAGTGAAGTTCATACAGACCACAAAATAACTTTTATTGAATGGTAGGACATTTGTCCGATCATTACATGATTTGGTCGGTCAAGATACAAATATGCACGGACATACACATACAGAGTTATGATAGTATCAACATCAGTAAATAAACTGAGCACTGTTCAATGCCACCTGAAGAAATTGAAGATGGATCACTCACTGCCTTCAACCACTTGTCCCAATTATCACTTTTTAGAGACTAAGCCTTCCTCAGCCAGTCATTAAGCCAGTGGTCCAAAACACGTACAAGCGTTGCAGATCCAGGAAGTGCACCCGGTGGCACATTCCAGTGCATACAATTTTTGCTGTTTTTTATTTATTTTTCTTACTTGTTCTATCTAGGCCATGTTTCACTTCTAGGACTCCAAATAAAGACCAGAAGACTGAGAAACTCTTCTACCTACTGTCTTCTCGTTCAAGTCCCATAACCCGGAGACACTCATGAGCTCCACAGCAAGCGCTTTTGTGCATGCTACTCGCAAGTGCTCACAAAAAGTGCCTCGTGCAAAAAGTGGTACGTTTTGGTTCCCCTGGATGGATTCCCATGATTCAAGCACCATTCAATAGCTCTTATGTTGCTCTACAATATAAGACTGGAACGAAGTTTTCCATCGAGCAGTTCCTAAGTTACATGCTATTAAACATAGTGCAAAAATTATATTTTCAACGTATAATTTATGTACAAACCAATGATACTACAATGATAACACAGATCTTTCGAGGTGATACAAGGCTTTCAAGCTATCAAAGTTGAAGGTTGTTAAAACTTTCACAACCAGTCTCCCATGCCATCATGACAGCCATTGGTTGACAGAGAAACTGCTCAAGCAGCTGCAGACAATATGACTGAGTACCTTAGTAAATCGAGTTCTCTCAGCACCCTGAGAGAGAGAGAGAGAGAGAGAGAGAGAGAGAGAGAGAGAGAGAGAGAGAGAGAGAGAGAGAGAGAGAGAGAGAGAGAGAGAGAGGAGATACAGATAGGTGGGAGAGTGCCAACTACTTTAATATGTAATTTACTGAATAGACCCCCAAAGTGAACTTGTGCTTCAACTTCAGCGTGGCACAGGTACAACACTGAGACTCCTTTTTATTCTTTAGCCATTTCAGCTGGTAAGGCTCGCCCCTAATCCCTAGATTTTATTACTTGCCTAATCTATAGATCTGCATATAAAGCTAGCTATAGCTACTTGCTTCACATGCGGTACACTCGACTACAAGAGTATAGCTAGAATGTACTACCAACATTCACTCCAGTACAGAAACCATCCATCTGGATAACGACGCCTCCTCACTAGCCTAGAAGGCCCGAGAAACTTGAAGCTTCATAGTGAGCAATCTTCCCCTTGGCTCATTCTTGGAGAAATCTCGTGAAGATACAGAAGAATGCCACACGGTTGTACTGAAATTTTCTGATTTTTGATGCCGTGTAACTCTAGAACCGCTCGATGAAAAAACTTCGTTCCAGTCTTATATTGTAGAGCAACACAAGAGCTATTGAATGGTGCTTGAATCATGGGAATCCATCCAGGGGAACCAAAACGTACCACTTTTTGCGCGAGGCACTTTTTGTGAGCGCTTGCGAGTAGCATGCACAAAAGCGCTTGCCGCGGAGATCATGTGTGTCTCCGGGTTATGGGACTTGAATGAGAAGAAAGTAGAAGAGTTTATCTGTCTTTTGGTCTTTGTTTGGAATCCTAGAAGTGAAAGATGGCCTAGATAGAACAAGTAAGAAAAATAGAGAAGAGAAGACTGTCGATCATCGTTTGTGTTCGTCTATTTATGATATGATATCAATAGAAAATGGTTTGTCTCAGTGTCTAGCCCAAGCGGGGTGCAATAGCACCCTATGCATCCCTCTGGATCCACCACTGTGCCAGGCATTATATTATTATTATTATTAACGCTAGGGGCCGGGGGTGGGGTTACAGGCTGCATGATTTGCTGTTGAACTTCTCCCTCTACCCAGCAGGTACGCCACCATACCCATACACGGAGGATCTGCTGGTCCTCAGCGCGTGTGTCCCTAACAACTCGGCGCCCCTTCCGCCCCATTTGCAGCTAGTCCAGAACCCCTTCGGGCTGCTAAATGGTGCGCAGTGCTTGCAAGTCATCCGGACCAGCGGTTTGCTTGGTATATACTAGACAGCATAGAGAAAGGATTTTGAATTGCCTTTGACTACTTGTAGCACTCTTACACCCCATGCAAAGGCAACATGCTATCGACAGTGGCCCACCCACAGGTAGTCGAAGATTATCTCGAGCATGAGCTGGAGGAGGGGAGGAATACAGAGATCACTGATATGTCCGGCGTCATGGGTTTGCAAATTAGCCCATTCAGTGTCATCCCGAAAAAAGGTGTGGTCAGCGGCGGCTCATACTAGACCTATCAAGCCCCCACGGTAGCAGTGAAAATGATGGGATCAGCAAGGAGAGGTGCTCCTTAGCATATATTTCCGTGGACCAGGTCGCCAAGCAAGTAGTGCAGTTAGGACGGGAGACGAGGATGGCAAAGATGGACATAAAGAGCGCTTATCGACTTGTCCCAGTGCACCCACAGGACCGTCTACTGCTGGGAATGAGGTGGAATAAGAGAATCTTTGTCGACAACATGCTGCACTTTGGCCTCAGATCAGCCCTAAAACTCTTTACAGCCATCGCAGATGCCCTAGAATGGGTAATCGAGCAGCGGAAAGTTGCTTGGGTTTACCACTACCTCGATTTCATCACCTTAGGTGAACCGGGACAGGATCCTCAGCACATGTGTGGAGTTGAGGGTTACAGTGGCCTTGAACAAATGTGTGGGCCCGAGTGTCTGCCTAACATTTCTGGGCATTGAGATCGATTCTCAGAATATGGAGATGCAATTACCAGCAGATAACTTGCATGGCTGAATGGGACAATCCAGCAGTGGAGAGGAAGCAAGAATTGCACAAAGCGTGACCTGCTCTCCTTGACTGGCCAGTTAGGCCATGCATGCAAGGTAGTGAAGCCAGGAAGGATATTCCTTAGTCAAATGATTAAGCTCTCCACAGTGGCCAAGCAGCTAGACCACCACATCCAGCTGAACCATGCATTCCGGGCAGATTTGGAGTGGTGGAATCTCTATCTGGTGCAGTAGAACGATGTATCCCTTCTATGGAATGAAGACACTCCCTCAGTCCTGGTAACATCTGATGCATCAGGCTGCTGGGGCCGCGGGGCTTTCTGGGCAACACATTGGTTTCAGCTCCCATGGCCAGACTCTCTGCTCAATCATCATATCACCATCAAGGAGCTGATTCCAGTAGTGGTAACAGCGGCAGTGTGGGGTTGACAGTGGTCAGCTTTGCATGTGAGAGTCAAGTGTGACAGTGCTGCAGTCGTGCAAATCCTGACCCATGGCTACAGCAGGGATGCAAATGTAATGCATCTAATGAGGTGTCTCCATTTCATTGCAGCTCGGTTTAACTTTCGTGTGTTGGCTGAGCATATTCCGGGTTGATTGAACACAGCAGCTGATGCATTATCCCGCAATTCTCTGGGTTGTGTGTGCAACAGCTTGTCATGCACAATTCAAGCACAAGCTGTACTCTATGCACGACTGGAGACCTACAAACGATATTCATAAGCACAATGAGCATACCAAACACCACACTTGTAGGACTTTACCCCTATACCCTAGACAGTGTAACCACCAAAATTAAATTATCTATAGTCACTGCTGCCCTACAGCTGCTAGCGCGTATATAGCTACCAACAATCACCATGTGTGCACTCATTTGTACTGTACTTCCAGCATCATTACGAGCACTTGTTGATGGCTGCTAAAAGGTCCAGTGCCTCAGGATCAATGAAAATAACTTCCTTGTTCTCCCCTGAAGTCCTTGGTGATGAAGGAAGTGATGAAGAATCAGAAGCTCCACCATGTATCAATAGCAATACAGTGTAGTCCACTTAATTCAAATCCGCTTAAGGTTACGGGATAGTGTTCCGCCCACGCATGGTCCAAGTTCACATGAATAATAAATGAGACAGTTATATTACAGTTTTTGTCCACGTTCTTTGCACAGTCAAGGCACAGGTAAGTAGCTCTCCTGATGCCTGCCCCATGGTCCACAAAAACGAAAAGCAAACCTGCCACTGTCTGTCTGCAAGCGCGGGTAAGTATTGCAATTTTCTGCGTCAATTTTTGCCAAGGTAAACAGCCTCTATGTATTGATATACAAGCGAAACGATAGCTTACGAGCCTCTACAGGGCCAAGTATAGTGTTTGAACTCTATCGAGTTACACGAACAGAAAGCGAACATAAAAACTTACTGCTCAGCTGCCATGTGACTCGCTTAATGGCGGCCCTCCAGGACAAAACCTTGTCTGACGACTCACCATCTTAGAGTTTTCGAAAAAGCGCTATACTTGGCACTGCTCCGATCTATGGACTAGCGTGAACCACAGCGAAGTCAGTTCGTTCGAGTCTCTAGTCTTAAAAACTTGACGCAGAAATTCGGACTTTTGTTTACTTCTGGAAATGGTCGACACTCGTTCGCGTTTCTGACAAAACCACATTAAAACATACGTGAATTGTGTCCGTGCGCAATCATTTATAAATAGCGCGTTGAATACTATCCCGTAACCTTAAGACGAATATTTGTCTACCGTATTCGCTCGATCAGACGCCGCGGCTACTATTTATTTCATCGTCCGAGTTTGTGCGGTGTTTATTCGAGAGCGGTGTTTATTAATACCAGTAGCTGCCAGAGAGACCATCCTTTGAGAAACGGTCGATTGATACCACTGATCTATGAGATTCTGGCCCCTTTGCTGATGTAAAAGAAAGTTAGAACTTGTTCTAGACTGTTTATCGTGTGCCTGCCATTGAAAACGAGTTACGAGGCATGTCCACGTGCTGGTGTTCTCGAATAGTAGGCGTGACGTGGCTACTATTCGAGAGCAGCGACTATTTCGTTCAACACTTCCGGAGGTGCGGCGACTATTCGAGAGCGGCGACTAATCGAGAGCAGCGTCTGATCGAGCGAATACAGTAATTCAAATTCTTCCAGATTCCCTACATAGAGCTAATACATAAATTTGAATTGGTCTTTTCTCTTAATTAGAAAAATTACAGCCAGCTTTAGCATACAAAAGTACACATATTTATATAAATATAGAACATAGATCACATGGAGATCACTACAATCCTCCTTGAGATATGAAACTATAAGTGTCTATTACCTAAATCACTCTCAGAACAATTCTAAAGCTTCGTATATGGCTGAATGCTCCACTAATAAGCATTGCAGGGTCTCAATACAGTGGTTTATATGGATCTCTATAATTCAAATTTTCGTTTAATTCAAATATTTTTCATGGATTTTGAGATTCGATTTAAGTGGACCACACTGTAATATCGTTTGGTTTCCTGGTAATTAAACAGCGGAAGTGGGCGTGTCTGCTCAAAAATTTCGCCACACACAGAGCGCACATAACATGGGTCCATACTTTTAATTAATTACCACCCTGCTGCATTTTTTTTTCTGTGGGAAACACTAAAACTTCTGCTCCATGTCCAGAGTGGCACCTTTCCCTACAAAGGAAGATTACTTATGTCAATTTTGTGCATTTCTTGCTGATCAAGGCTTATCACATCAGACGATTAAGTGCTATTTGTCAGCAGTACATCATCAACAAATTGCTACGGGGTTTCTAGATCCTAATATCAGTGGCATGGCTTGTTTGGAGCAGGTTCTACGGGGAATTAAACGGGCTAAAGCCAAACAAGCACAATCAGATAAACCCAGATACCCTCCCTATCTTATCGAAACTAAGGGAGGTGTGGCTGTCATCTGCCTTTGATGCTTTCGATGGCTGCATGCTGTGGGCCGTGGCATCTGTGTTTTTTCGGCTTCTTTAGAGCGGGTTAGCTGACCTCACATTCAGAGAGCCAATATGACCCTAGCACCCATCTTACCTTTGCGGATATATCGCGGTGGATGATAAGAATAGTCCATCAACGATCCAGATCCACCTAAAGGCGACCCCTTCCGTGTGGGAGTAGATGTGTTCGTCGGGAGAGCGGGAAATGTGTTGTGCCCAGTCCAAGCTATGACAGGATACCTCAGTCGCAGAGGGGGGGGGGTACGGGAAAATTTTTCCATTTCAAGAACGGTTAATACCTAACCAGGAGCACCTCTGTGGCCAATGTGAGAAACGCTTTGAGTCAGCAGGGGATCAACCCTTCCATTTATTCCAGGCATAGTTTTGCCGGGGAGCAGCTATGGCGGCACTGGATAGGGGACTTGCTGATGCAACGATCAAGATGCTGGGCCGGTGGAAAAGTGATGCATACACATGGTACATTAGGACCCCCGGCAGCCTACACGCAACTCTGGGCAAGAGATCAAAAGGCATAGAACAATGGACCCGCAACTCTGGGCAAAAGATCAAAAGGCACAGAACAATGGACCCACCGAAGTTGAATTAGTATGATAGTATTATGTGGAACTATGTTAATTAACATAATGTAGCACTTATATGTATGCCTTAGCAGAATTATTTCATTTGGACCAGAGTCCAGCTACAATGTACCTTATATTTAGTAACTTGAATATAGTACAGGATCCTGTTATGCTTACCTCAGCTTAATATTGGGACCAGTAGGAATCCAAGGTCTTGGGGTACCTAGGTGATTCTTTTGGAAGGATAGGGAGGTAAACCTCCCTATGGGTGTGGCTCGTACACCAACATTAGCATTTACATGTACAAGACGGTACGTACGTGAGAGGATCCCTCTAAAACGATATCAACAAGGATGCAGAGTCTGGGAGGTATAGCACCGTAGCCTTGTGGTGAGACAAAATCTACAGAACAGCAGCCAAGGCTGACACGTTCCTAACCTCCTAGACAGGGTATCCGCAAAGCCCACACCACCCTGCTCTGCCCTCCAAACCTTGTCTCGGTGTTAACAATTTGTAAATTATGGATGCGTAAAATTAAATACAATCAAGATGTGACGATACAACTGTACATTTGTGAACTGAACAAGTTAACTGATATTGAGGGCATACAACATAATAGTCACAGGCATGCTATACACTTAGGAGTTGTGGAGCAGCAATGAGGGTTCTGCACTCCAGTGCATTCATTAGGTTGGCATAAACATAACCAATGCATGCAGTAGTAAACAATGACCAGTGGCAAAATCCGTGTCTGCATTTTGGAGGGTCACCAGGCTGAGCTAGCTTCAGCTGGACTACCTTTTTCGGTATGTTTGAGGCTGCAAGAACTTGGTCTTTCAATGTCAGCGGCCCAGTGGTCTACCAGGCAGACAAATACTGGATTCTCGGTGTCTATCTTCTGGCCCTCATCTACCAATGTAAGGGGTGGCACAATAGTGGACCAACAGAAGCCGAGATGTAGGAAGAGGCGGCGCAGAAAAAGGAAGAGAGAGCCAAATGCCAGAACTGTATCTGCTGTTCGTGATGTTTCACCTGCTCAAGATCCTCAGAACCCTTGCTCTGCCGCCGCTTCCCCTATTAATGCCCACCAACCTTCTCTTAGCCCACCTCCCCTGGCTGCAACAGATTCATCCAAGTTGCCCAGCACTACTCTAACTAAGATGCCCAACACTACAGATTCTGCTGCCACACTTAACACCTCTAATAGTAGTATTAGCAGTGGCAGTACTGAAGCTGAGGACTCCTCCATGTCTCCCTCTTCTGCTGAGGGCAGTGGCTGGACTGTGGTGAGCCCTAGGAGGCGGTTTAGAGGACCTCGAGTCCCGGCACCATACTTTCGTATGCCATCTCATCTCTGGCCTCCTGAAATACAAAAGAAATATCTGCAAACTACTCCATCTTCAAGTCCAGTTGCATCAAGAACTCGGGCAAAGACTTCTACAACTTAGTGAACGTTAGCCAGAATTTTACTATGTAGGGTGCACCCTAGAATTAGCTTTGTAGCTATTTGTGTATCCGTTGCATGCTTCATGCTTGCAAGAAGTATTATAGAGAAAAAAAAAAAAAAAAAAAAAAAAAAAAAAAAAAAAAAAAACCTACAGAGAGCTAGTTGTAATAATTATTCTAAGATCACTTATAGTGGGCTCTTCAATTTTGAGTGACTTCTGGAATCGAGGATCAAATAGGCTTTCTAATGTCACTCAATACATACCGTAGACTCTGGTTAATAAGCGCATGCGCTTATAACGGTAAACGGAACCGTAGTATGCGCTTAATAAAGGATATGCGCTTATAGGGCACATAACCACGCCCACAAACGTTTGGGCACGCGATGCGAGGCGCTATAGCTAGCTAGCGCAATAGCATACGCACCGCTCGCGCTAGCGCTGGAGCTCAGTGACAGTGAGGTGTGAATCAAGATCAAGATGACGAGTGCTGGCGATTTATCTGAAGACTCCATCTTCTTACATGAAAGTGTTATTCGTGGCCATCATATCTTCAAAGAAATTTGGACTCCACATACCGGAGAAATTCTTTTGGTTCGCAAAGAAGCAGGGAACGTTCACGATCGGCGTGCAGTTGCTTTGCTCAAAGCAGATGGGACAGTTGTTGGACATGTACCAAGGGAGGTTTCAAGATTTTTTTGGCACTATCCAGGCCATGGCGGTACAATCGCATGTGAAGTTACGGGCAGGAGAAAGTATGGAAAAGATCTAGAAGTCCCATGTGTCTACAAGTTCTTGGCAAAGAAAAGATGGTTGATAAGATGAAAAGCATCACGCAGAAACCCTCAAGAACTCCCACCAGCTCTCAGTAGATAGGTATTATTATAGACATGCACAACATGCTATAAGAGTTACTATAATAATAATGCTGGAACAACTGAAATAATAATTATTATTACTATTATTAAAACCACAATGTCATGATATTAAATTAAAAAGACTAAGTATCTGGTAAATATCACTCCAATTTATACTTTTAGTCCAAATCTTCAAAAGGATCACTGTCGTCGTCAGTAGCTTCTTCATCGTCATCACTCTCACCAACAATGTAGTCATTCAAAGTTTCGATGTTTATTTGGTCATCTTCAGAACCATCTACTGCTATAGAGATTCCACACTTTTTGAAAGAGCGAATAATCATGTCCTTCTAACAGAGATTTCCTCCCAGGCCTTCCCCACCCACGTGGTGAAGAGAATTCTTCTTTCACTTGCTGTGATCCTGCCCCTCACGTAATCCTCCAAGTTTTCTTGCACATGGCTGTTTGCCATTGCATCAATAGCTTCCTTGAAGGGTCTATTGAAAATCACATCCACTGGCTGAACCATGCTAGTCGTTCCAGCAGGCACAAAGATCGGCTCTGTCTTACATTCATCTCGCAGATACTTTTGGATTTCTTCCGTTTTCTGTGCTCGATGCACATCCAGGACCAGCATCATGTCTCCATGGCAGGCAGGTTTCCATTGTTGGCGAATCCAGGACATCATCACACCTTCGTCACACCATGCATTCTCTTGAAATGTGACAATCACTCGACGGTCATACTGGAGCTGAGTGTAACATAATACAATAATTAAACCAGCATACTAAGAGCTCTACTTACCTTCTCCCTGAACGATATTCGTTCGCCTTTCCCTCTGAATATCAACAGAGGCTTCACCCTTGGTTCCCCGTCAGCAAACACTGTTATCTGAGCTGTGCACTGTCTCTTTTCTAGACCTGAGGCACCACCATGAACCCACACCGTATCTGCATATGTTCCACCATTAGTGAAAGAGAATGGTAGTGGCGTCTGGTCCACATTGGCAATTTATTGTAGTGCAAATCGGCCAACAGGCCTGGTGGGTCGCTCTTCATCAGCAACTCTCCTGATTGTGCGATGAAACTGCTGGATAGCTCCTTTCTTATCTTCGGCGGGTTTCTGAGCCTCGTTTGTCGGTCTTCGCAAGCTTATTCTATGTCAATTTTTGAATCCATCAAACCAAGCATCAGAAAATTGGAAGGTAGCATCTGGGTGCATTTGCTGGAGTAGCTGCTTAGCTCGAGCCCGAAACCAGAAACCCTTGACTTTCAACCCCTGCCTTCGTAGCTTCTTGTAGTTGCGATAGAGCTCTTCCTCAAGGTCAGGGAACTGGCACTTTCGTGTGTGAGTCACACGCTTCAAAGCTTTTCGACTTTTCTTTATCTGATCTTCATCAGCAACCCAGCATCCAATCGTCTTGGTGTTCAGCAAGAACTGCTTAGCAGTCTGGTACAAATTGTTTTCGCGATAGAATTTCACTACCTCCAGCTTAAACTCCCTGGTGTAGCTCTTCCTTCTTTTCGTCGTACTAAACGGTAGTCCACCTAGTGTCTGCTGGACACTCGCAGCCATCGTTTCTTTCTTTCGCACGTTCCACTTTCCAGCCAGTTGTTGACGTCAAGGTTCATAGAACGCCACGCCTATTAAGCACATGCGCTTAATAAACAATAGCTAATAGCGAGAAGAGAGCATGCGCTTAATAAATAATGTATGCTTAATAGCGAGGTGCGCTTAATAACCAGAGTTTACGGTATACCACCATATTACAATATGCAAATAATTTGTTGGTACATGTACACGTCTGGTGACTATCACAGTCCATAATGGGTACAGTACTATGAAACCTTATATCCAAATACTGTAATCTCATTGGAGTTCTAAATAGACTCATAGAACCCTTGTAAATCTTCATAGAACCTTTGTAAATCCTCATAGAAATCTTGTAAAAATTGCATGTCTCAAGGCCATAGCTACATGTACATAGCAACAAATTTCTAACCGTCATGGCAGCCTTGCTCAGGTAAGATATAGGGTAGAAACTAAACTACGTATACAGAGGCTTATTACATAGCTACACACTGCTTGCCTCGTCCTCACAGCACAGTGGAAGCTGGCACAATAAGCGTGATTCTATTAAAAGCACACTCAATTGAAGATCGATGGGAGTGGCTATCTGAGTTCAAAACGTACTTCAATAGCTGCCGTGGCACTTGTACCAGTGTTGACAAGACCTCGAAGATGACGGTATTTTGCTCGATTTATGACTTGTCGCTAGTAGTATTGTAAAGAAGTTTTCAGCTTGTTGCTAGGATCTAAATACGTTAGACCATGGTTACTAGGTTTCCACGTGATTTAGAAGTCCTCAGGCACTCCGTAGAACCCTCGCTTCACTCGGGGTCTACATGAGTCCCTTCGGTCTTCTAAATAATCACGTAGAAACCTAGTAACCATGATCTAATTAATTATTTATAAATTTTTCTTGAACCCCATATACCTGCCAAAAAATAAGTTACCATTAGGCTAGTGGTCTACTACATACGTGTATACAATAGTGCTGTAATCATGACATACCATTGAAACCTTTCTCTATCCAATGCTTTCCCCATTCAACCTTTTTTCCATCACCAACATACTGTAACACCCGCAAGTTCTGTGAATATCCCAATGAGCACTTAATAGTTGTATACAGAATGCTGTATGTAACCTAGGGCTATTGTAGGTGTTTTCCTCTGAAGGTTTGGATAGGGGTTCTAGCAGTATAGCATTATAATGCCAGCACTGACTAAGGCCAGATCAAATTAATTTGTTGTTGCTTGAATTTGCTGGTCCAATTTTTGCCTTACTTGAAAAACACGCATGCGCAGTGTCGACCCCTTATTAGAATTTCGACCTTAACATACATGTATGCATCTGAAAAACAATTAATATGACAGGAGACTAATGGTAAGTGCTTGCTTATATACCACAAATGTGAAAATTTTCACTGCACAAAAATTTCGCCATGCAAATTCAGCTATCTTCTTATTGCAAGACAAGTTTGAGGAAAAAAATTTCGCCAATGCAGTAAAGGTCTATAATACAGGATAAAAATTTATTTTCGCCAATGAGAGCAGATAGCGAAATCGGTGAAACTATTTCTACTGGCAAAAATTCTACATGTATGGCGTTAGTGAGTCTTCTACTTTCAATTCTTGTTCACCAAACTTTTATGTGAAGTCAGTCAGTACATTGCAAATACCACGGCTTCATTTAGGGGGTAGGGGGTGAGCGGGGCGCTCACCCCCTTGATAAACTCTCACCTCCCCTGGCCCCCCTAATAAAGCTAGTATTATCACATGCATAAAGCCAAGAAATTGCCTTAACGTCAATAATATACATTGTAGTAATGATAACAAGATACTAAGAGCATTCAAAATGTCACCAACATTATAATATTATTGTCTACCTAAAGTGCTATCCTTCTATCTTTTCTACATTAACAATTTCTTCCAAATGATTGTCAAATTGTATTATAGATGAGGGGATTGTCTGATAACAAACAATGTCTAGACTATACAAACTTGTAAGGTCATGGCAATCTTCAAAATGTAGTAATTAACCCTCGGCGCATGCGCAAGGGGTACTGTAGTCATTCTGTGTGTGAGTGTGTGTGCGTGTCTGTGTGTGTGTGTCTGCTACTGTGCTCACTGCTACATATCTGGTGCCATTAGGCTTTTCATGGTAGTTTTAATATATGAATTGTGTAGATTTTGTTGAAAACGCTTCGTTCAAAATTTCTGGCGACATTTGCTGACCACCACTGCATTCTTCGCTTGTTGAGCTCTTGATCGACGAAAGTGACAGCAACTGCTTCATTTCAAGAAGATTAGTGTGTAGGTCTAGCGATAGTTCTTATAACTCGACCAACTCATCACTAGTCACAGTAGGCTATCAACTACACTTCTTGGCTTTACTTTGTACTAGATCTGCTGATCTGGCACACACGTGGTACTAATTATGCAATGCTGTGCAATCAGTATTAGTGCATTCTTGTGGTTACTCTCTACAGTGTTGCTGGCTTATAATTCTACAGCATGTAGGCTAGCTGTCCTCTGTCACTACTATTTCTTTAATATCCCATAGCGCCGAGGGTTTTGCACCAATGGTGTTCATTCAATTATGGTGTCTAGCCACTCAATCTGTTTCATGGGAGCCAACACACTAAGCAGAAAAAAATGTCCCTATAATCCACATAGTGTAGAGCTAGATTGCACAGAAGAGGCAAGCAGACATGCATCAATTTTGATCAAATCAGATAAAGGTTGTCACCTTCGTGTGTGTGTAGCCCCTGGGCAGAGCAAATGCATGCATGGCTTCCCTATATCAACATACATGTACATGTATGGGATAACTCCAACATGCTATAACATTAACATCCAATTTGATTACACTATTTTGCAGGTGCAATCCATTCTAAATGAAAAATATAAGTCCCAATCGCAACAATAGAAATCATTTTTCTACTTGTTCTACTTAGTGAGTGTTAATGTATACTTTTGGTCACTCAGTCCAGTTTTAATCTGAGCAACAACTAATTAGTTTAGTCTGGCCTAATATACAGTACCAGCAAGTTTTCTTCGATCCTTAAGAATTTCTCACTATAACATTACATAAGGTATACCTGAATGGGTTGTATTCCACATGCTATCACATCAGATACTGCTCGAATCTGCATAAAGAAATACGTGTAGCTTGGACACCCTTAATTAGAAAGTTGCCAGCCATTTTAATTGGCACCTTGCTGCTCTTGGATGAATACTTGCATGGCATTAAATATCCTACATGCAACGGTAAACTCTATGGGAAATGACTGCAAATCCCATTCAAGCAAATGGCAGATAGTCACAAAGGTGGCTATTGTAAGACTGCAGGCAATTCATACATGTGTGATCTGCTTACCCTTTGCTGCTTGACTGGATCATTCTTTGGTATAAGATAGGGGGGTCCACGGGTCTCGTCAAGGTATTCAATTATTGCCATCTACACAAAAAGATGAGACATTAAATCTCAGCAAAAATTAATTAGCTAAGAAACTAACAGACTGAGTCAAGCTGTGTCCATCAATTACAAGTGTTGGCACTTCACATTGAGGATTCAGCTCCTTGTAACCATCAGCATACTGAAATGTTACTATAGGTCAATGCAATTACGTTGTACATGTACAGTTAACAAAAATTGGTTTAATAGCCCTATAGCTAGTACTATAATGACCATTCGCAGTTGGTGTGTTACGTATAGGTGTGGCCGGAGGGTAGAGTCAGCCCCCTTGGGCTAATTATCACTCAATATTTGATCCACCTGGGGAAAATCTAACACTTTCCACGAGCCAACTCCACACCTTTCACACTGAAGCCAAGAACTCAGTGGAGAGCTTGCCAGAATCATACATAGCTGTCAATTAGTATAGGTAATAGTGAGGTTGTATGTTGAATTTGGGTAAAATAGCACTCTGAAATAGGTATTTGGTTCAAAAATTGTACGAGCGATGGCGTAGGCGGAGGGTTACTGCAATCGCTTGGCGATTTTTGTCTGTCCATCCGTCCATCTGTCCGTCCGTTTGTCCGTCCGTTTGTCCGTCCGTCTGTCTGTCCGTTTGGTAAGGGTTGTCTGAGAGAAAGTACGCATCTGAGGATTACCAGGCATCAAGGAAGAGTGGTCACGTTAAGTCCTGTCCAGTGGTATAGTAGTGTGCAGCTGTGGTTGCCATTCTGTGCCTTATTGGTCAATTGTCAATGCAGTGACAGTGTAAACAGTCAGTGGCTCTCAAGCCTGCATAATTCAGTTTAAGTAGTCACAGAGGCTTTCAGTTAATATAGCGACATAGCCAGGTGCCTTCCCCTATAGCTATCATGCACTGACTCTGAAGAGTACCTCAGGTGCAGGGTATGTATATGGTAGTATGTATCTACATGTAGTTCAATACTCCTGATATTGAGCAGGCATACACACATGCACACTGAGACATGCTATAGATCTACATGTGCTTGAGTCATGCATGTGTGTGGCGGTGAGGGTTCTGCACTCCTGTGCATTCATTAAAAGGTGCAACCACTGAGTTACTTTCTGTATACATGTAGCTGCAGTTGCATCTAGTTACTATCATACACTGATAGGGTAGTGCAGACACAACCTTCATGGCTTCATGGTTTTAGTAGTTGCGTGCTAACAATATTCTGTGATGTCAAATCTGGAAAGAGATGTTTGCACTACTGCTATGCGTGTTGAATATACATGTACTCCTGGTGATCGATGCACATGCCTTAATTTCATTGGCCCTGGACTGGGCATGGGGTGGTGTGACATTAAAAGTACCACAGTCGCAGTTCTATAGTTGGAAAGAGTGCCCAGGCGTGTGGTCTATTCGAATACTAGGCGCAGCTAATATTGTTCAAGCACTGTTACCAATCAAGGGCAAGGATGGCCGGCTATCAGGCCAATACTTCATGGTGCCATGGCAGCTGTACCTCAAATCGCTTTTTGTGACGCACCCTTCCAGTGCAGCCAATTTGGGTAACCACAAAGAACACGGCATAACAAATCAAGGTTGCAGGGGTGGATCCAGAGCCTCAAATTAGCGAGAGTGCTAAGTTGAATAATTGTGTGCAAAGCGAACACAAAAATTTTTGACCACACCCCCTTATTGCAAAACCAAACTTACCTAATTACCACGAAACAGGACCAACAACCAGAAAGCATGGAGAAGTCAATGGAACTCAATTTTTGTCCCTACAGAACATTTTTTTGTCATTTTGTCTACAGTACAGGTACTGGTACCAGAAATTTTTTTTCTTAGAGTACGGGTAGGTTTCCTGCCAAAAACTTACAGTAGGAGACAAAGAAACGGTGACGTTCTCGTTCCGTTCCGCCCCGTCGAGACGAAAGTAACACAGCCATTTCCCATACACAAGAATGGAAGCGGAATGGGCGGAGACAGACATGACGGAACATGTAGTCGACTATTCTAATCGTAGCTGGCACGAAAATGACGCTTCAAGAACCTAAGAAAGCCAAAAAAAGCATCGCTCTATCCAAGCAATCGCATTTGGAGGTGATCAGAGTCAATTGGCTACGTGAGATTGATCGATCATTGATAGCAGACTTCAAATCCTGTTGAGCCTCGATCGCAGAACTTGCTCAAAATCGAAGGCAGCAGTAATGAACTGCCCCAGAATAGTTTGGAAGACCATAGGAGCATAAAACTATCAATTCTAGTTGGTGAATCGACGAGCTGGCCTTCCTTTTTTTTGCACATCGAAAGACCATGCCCGATTACTAGTAATGCACGCGTGCATACGGAACGGAAACAATACAGCTGGCATAAACGTGGTTTAATCCAGTTTTATTTAAACAGGGCTCTAGAGCCAGCTACGTAGGCCAATGTCTATACAAAGGTCAATTGCGCGCAGTGGTAAAGCCTCAAGCTGACTGACTATGTTCTGTATCGTATTTGGGAAACCTCTTCTGATGATGCAACCGTCTTGCAGCTCATACTTCCTAAGTCCATGAGACGCGAGGTCTTGCAACAACTCCACAACACGAAGATATCTGGCCATCTGTGAGTTGCTAAACACTTGGCCACTTGCAAGATAGATTCTACTGGGTCAAGTGCAGGCAAGATGTACAAGAGTGGTGCCGAAATTGTGATATCTGTGCTCAGAAACGAGGTCCTCAGAAAATGATTGTAGAACCCTTGAAAACCATCAATGTACGCACTCCAATGGAACGCATTGCCATCAATGTACTAGGACCACCATGACAGAAGCTGGCAACAAATATATCCTCATCATTGCAAATTGTTTTATCAAATGGGTGGAGGGATTCCTCTTATTCAACCAAGAAGCCAAAACCATTGCAGACAAGCTTGTCAATGTTGTTTTGGTGTGCCGCTCATGATTCACAGCAACCAAGGTCGAAACTTCGAGTCAGTACTGTTTGCCAGCTGCTGGACATCCATAAAACTCGGACGACTCCATACCACCCTCTGTCCGATGGTATGGTGGAGCGGTACAATCGCAAATTGGAAATGCAACTATCCAAGTTCGCTGACTACAATCAGAAAGATTAGGGTGTTCATATTCCCATGCTCCTGATGGCGTACAGATCAGCATTTCGTGATACGAGTGGCTGTACTCCAGCTATACATGTATATGTAAGCTGATGCTGGGGAGAAATCTCAAGTTACCAATAGACCTAATCTATGGCCGGCCAGAGGAAGAGCTAGTCAGGGATTATGCAGCTGCAATGCAAGAGTGAGTTGAGCATGTGCATAACTTTGCCCGAGAACACATCAAAATGAAACAAAGGCATGATCTGAATGTTGCTAATGAGGGATAACGCTGGCAGCAAGGAGATGCCGTCTGGTTCCATAATCCCCGGAGAAAGCAGGGACTCACTCTGAAGCTACAGTGCCACTGGCAAGGCCCTTACATAATCACGAAAAAGATCAACGACTTGGTGTTCAGAATACAGCTAAATCCAAAGTTGAAATCCGAAGTTGAAACCCAAAGTTGTTCACTGAAATCGTCAATGGTTATACACTGGTGCAAACGCCCCTACTTGGTTCGAAGAACAAAACACTCGGTCTACTCAACCTATGGATACAACGGCCAAACCCACATCACAAGCTCATTCTGAAGTTGAAAGCACTACAAATGCTGTCGAACAGGAGACACTTTTGAGAAGGAGCAGTCAGAATCGGCATCCTCCACAATTTTATCAAGCTTGAGTACAAAGGGAACACTACTGATCTTGACTACTGTACAATTAGCCCCCCTACATGTGTTTAGGAAGGGGGAGAGTGTAACAGATTAATTGTTATGAATTCTGCTAATGTACACCATGTGAGCTAGTAGTTGTGTTTCGTTGTGTTTCTCATCACACATTATTGCTCTCTTGTCTGTTTTGTCTTTGTCTGTATCAGCCCTGTTAATCTTTCCTCTATAAAAACCCCTGTATGCTCACTCAATGGAAGTCTCCAATAAAGTCTTGTCTAACTGTTCAAGAGCTTGTCCGCCTGCGTGCTTGCTGTGAAAACTTTGTGTAGTGTAGAACCCAGTACAATACAATAAACTCCTGTCATCCAGGCTTCAGAGATTCCCACATAAACAGCATGGCTAACTGGAGCAGCTGCAGGTGCTCGAAGGCATCAGTTCAAAAACCCAAAGAGGATCTCCCAGCTCCCCATACTGCCCACCCACCTTTAGCAAAGATGGTATCAATAAAAGAGCCTGATACAGGATAACGTTGTGAGCAGCGTCTAAATTATGTTTCTGTGGTTTTTTCAGGTCAGAGGAAATAACATTCCATCAGACTCTTCTGTTGATGAGGGTACTCACCTCAGCTTTAAGGATGTTGCACTTGACTGTGTGCACCGCCCCCAAATCATTAGAGTACACCCAAAACCGACCAGTTGGTATCGACATTTTTATTGGAAAACCGAAAAACAAGCTGTGCCCAGGTATAGTCAAAATACAAAAATGGATGAAAATGGTCAGTACAAAGTCTGCCATATTTGGATGATTCTTGGACTTAATTCAAACATCTTCCATATTTGGATGATTATTGTTCATTTGTCTCTATAGAGAGACTAATGTTATCTATAATCATCCAATTATGGATGTTTTTGAACATCCGATAATGGATGATTCTACAATCATCCAATGATGGATGATACTTTTCATCAATTTATGGATGATTCTTATGCTAAATGAACATCATCCAAAAGTGGATGATTCTTGTCATCTGTTTATGGATATTTCTAGTACGGAACAAGATTTGTCCAAAGGTGGATGATTCTTGTCATCAGTTTATGGATGTTTCTAGTATGGAACAAAGTTCATCCAATAATGGATGATTCTTATCAACTTATGGATGATTCTTATGCTAGATAAACATCATCCAGTCATCAGTTTATGAATGTTTCTAGTACAGAACAAGATTTTGTCCAAAAGTGGATGATTCTTGTCATCAGTTTATGGATGTTTCTTGTATGGAACAAAGTTCATCCAATAATGGATGATTCTTATCAACTTATGGATGATTCTTATGCTAGATAAACATCATCCAAAAGTGGATGATTCTTGTCATCAGTTTATGGATGTTTCTTGTGCGGGTTATATATCGTCCGGTACTGGATGCTTCTTAGCCGTTACATAACTTTTCATTAAGTTTTAGTGGTGCATGATATATTGTAATGTACATGTACAAAGTCAGAGTAAGCGAAGTTATGGTTAGTTCTACTTTCTTCTTGGGCGTCTAATAGCTAATGGTGTTGGCTTTTCACTCAAGGGATCATACACCTTTCTCTGTTTCCTCCTTGGCCTTTCTTGCTCTTCCTCTTCTACGTTGTCTTTATCCTCTTCAATAATATTTGTGTCTCATTCTTTTCCTGCTGGGATTCGGAAGTAGTCGACTAGCAGGAGAGCCTGATGGGGGTGGCAGTGGTCGCAATTCTTCAGCTTCGAAAGATCTATTCCCATGGCTATCCTCTGGATCTTGTTGAACATACGTTTCTGGATCAAGGTCATGGTGTTGGTAGCAACTACAAATTATATCTCGTAATCCATCACTCCAGTTTCCTGTACAAATATGAAGCACTATAGTGCAAAACTCTGGGCGCAAGAGCAATAACTAGTCTGTATAGCCTTGCAACCAGGCTAGTCTGCATATTGCAAATTTGCCAAACAACACTGTACAGTGTACAGCTAGCTCTAGTTAACAGTTGTAGAGAGTAACCACAAGAATGCAGTTATACGGATTGCATGCAATTAGGACTTCAAAGAATCAAGGGGCAAATAGCCTACAACATGAAACCCGAAAACTTTGTTTCACATAAAATTGTTTCTAAGTATTATAAACAGATAAAATAGATTTAGAAAAACTAGCCATCTAAGTTTATGCAAATATTCATAGTATGCTGTTTGGTTTATTAATTAATGTTAATGATAACATTCCATTATTGGTCAAAGTAGCTTCTAGAAACATCCATAACAAGAATCATCCACTTTTGGATGATGTTTATTTAGCATAAGAATCATCCATAAATTGATAAGAATCATCCATTATTGTATGAATCTTGTTCCGTACTAAAAACATCCATAAACTGATAACAAGAATCATCCACTTTTGGATGTTTATTTAGCATAAGAATCATCCATAAATTGATGATAAGAATCATCCATTATTGGATGAATCTTGTTCCATACTAGAAACATCCATAAACTGATGACAAAGAATCATCCACTTTTGGATGATGTTCATTTAGCATAAGAATCATCCATAAATTGATGAAAGGTATCATCCATCATTGGATTGTAGAATCATCCATTATCGGATGTTCAAAAACATCCATAATTGGGTGATTATAGATGACATTAGTCTCTCTATAGAGACAAATGAACAACAATCATCCAAATATGGAAGATTTTTGAATTAAGTCCAAGAATCATCCAAATATGGAAGATTTTGTACTGACCATTTTCATCCATTTTTGGATTAGAGACATACCTCCTGTGCCCAGTGACGGTATTGCTTCCTGTATTATGGTGGAAAGGGGAGCAGGGGCAGGACCATTTTTCCACTTCCAAAGTGGTAAGCCTTTCATTGGAAGGAATAAAAGATAAAGGGGACCTTAATTGACTGCGGAAGGAATAGCTTATTTGGGCCACAGCTTGAATACTCCTGTAAGTGCAAATCCCAGGCAGTCTTTTGATAGCTAGCTAGGACGTCTTCTTTTGTATTGCACACTAACGAACATGCATAAATGGGATTCTCGAGACAGCGAGTGACCTGTGATGGAAGCCACGCCACTTGTTATCTCGATCCTGAAGCTGGCTGATCGGCAAACTTGAAAGATTAGAAGGCTATTTAGAACCAAGTAGCGACGAAAACCTTCCGTTTCGGGAGAGTTTTTATAGGCCAGTAAGATTACTCTTGGTAGTAGCCACCATAATCAACAGTTCACTGAGCTGATCGGCTGAGCACTTGAGCAGGTCCTGGATGTGCCAGTGCATGCACGCCACTGATATCGGTCACATTACTTCACCATGGCAACACCGTATGAGCATGCGCATTATATGACAAAATGGTTAATCAGATACACCCACTCGCAAAATGCACTGTACACACCCACAATTAAATCGCTGTGCTGATAACACAAAACAAGCGTGCCACAGACGTGCGCGCTCCAAAATGGAGTGGATTTATACTCGAACTAAGGCGAGCGGTCGTGGTAGTCTTGAGTCAGCCCAGGAAAACAGAAAGAAAGAAAGAAAGAAAGAATGAATGACAAATGGCTATTTACATGTATTTGAACATCTGGTTCTGGCATATACAATTGAGTTGATGAACGATCTTGGTCTTATTAGTGTTAGGTTAGATAGATAATTTGACGTAGATTCTGATTTTGACACTTAAACATTTCACAAAGTTATATACCTGTTTTGAGATATTTGGATATTTGTAGTGTATCATAGAGTCGGTAGACTCTATAAGTAGGGATGGCACGAATACTCCATATATGTAATACATTATAAATATCAAAATATCTCAAAATAGATAATTTTGTGAGATTTCTAAGTGTCAAAATCAGAATCTACAGCAAATATCTATCTAACAAGACCAAGATCATTCATCAACTCCATTGTATGTGCCAGAACCAGATATTCAAAAAAATAGCCATTTCTCAATCTTTCTTTCTTTCTTTCTTTCTGTTTTCCTGGGCTAATTCAAGACTACCATGACCGCTCACCTTAGTTCGAGTATAAATCCACTCCATTTTGGAGCGCGCACGTCTGTGGCATGCTCGTTTTGTGTTATTAGGACAGCGATTTAATTGTGGGTGTGTTCAGCGCATTTTAAGAGTGGGTGTGTCTGATTAGTCATTTTGTCATATAATGCGCATGCTCATATTATGGTGTTGCCATGGTGAAGTCATGTGACCTATGTCAGTGGTGCGCATGCGCCGGGACCTACTCAAGCGCTCAGCTGATCGATCAGCTCAGAGAACTGTCGACTATGGTGGCTACTACCAGCAGTAAACTTACTGGCTTATAAAATACGCTCCCGAAACAGAAGACTTTCGTCGCTACTTCGTTCTAAACGGCCTTCTTTCAAGTTCGCTGGTCAGCCAGCTTTAGGATCGAGATAACGAGGGGCGTGGTTTCATTCGCAGGTCAGTTTAGACGCTGGTTACCTGAGCTATCTCGAGAATCTCACTGATGTATGTTCAATAGTGTGTGATGTAAAAGAAGACGTCCTAGCTAGCTATCAAAAGACTGCCTGAGATTTGCACTTACAGGAGTATTCAAGTTTGAAATCACGGTGTGCCAGTTTCCGGGTACCATTGCTCAGGCCTGACCCAAAGGCTAGGATCGCACAAACATGCTGAATCAGTGGTCCAGGTGTACCTACTTCCCTATAATATTGTAATGTTGTTGGAGTACAGTTGGATGTAGCTAGGTCCAGAAAAAAAGAAATTGTAGCTAGTTCTATGCATTTAATAACAATGAATAGGCAAACCAAAATATCAGGTCACCATGGTATGCATAGTTTCATGCCCAGCCTCTATCTCCACGAAATTAGTCAGCTAGGTGGCATTGATGGAATTAATGACAATCATGAGCTACATGTATCCCGAGGCACAAAAAAAAAAAAGAACAGTAACAAGTATAAAAAACAATTGAATAAAATTGAAGGATGAAGTAGGGATGGCAGTGCAAAAAAATACACAAACAAGATTTGTAGGGATAACATATCACACCCACTATACATCCCTACGCTTGCTTTTTGAGTAGCTGTGCACACACATAATATTATTATATATGGGGCACATGCAGGAATATGGAAAATTAAAGCCTACTGCGTGGGTGGATCAAAGTGCCGCGCACTTCCGCTATACGCCGTAAAGCTGCCCAAGGCGAGGGCAATACTCATATCACCCAGGATGTGGTTAGGGCAATACGAGTATTGCCCGGCCGCTCTTGCGCCATGAGTTTTGCCATAGAAGCTATGTACAAAGCAATGTCTATGTATGTACCAACAGATTAGATGGGTGTTATGAATGTTTTTGGCTGTGTTGACTAGCGATTTAATCGCTTGTTTTGTAAAAGGTCTCACACTGCAGCTAGCTATCGCTGCTGCAAAGCGCGTACGCCATACATATCGATCGTAGCTAGCTTGTAAATACAATCTGGATCTCTACCACGCACTACAAAACAAATGTACAAAGCCCAGTAAGCCTGATGCTGCTTGTTTCAGCTACGCACACTCCCCGTTTACATCTAGATCCCTCCGGCCATACAAGCCAATCTTTTTGCTTACCTTAGAAATAAAAACGAGCAACAAAGGCCAGAATTTCAGTCAAGGAATTGCTGCAGATGATCGATAGTCACTGTAGGAACCGGAGTCAAGAAGCTAGGTAGAATCATTGCTGCTACTAGCGCACAAGAGCGCTGCCAGCTACACAGCTGGCTAGCTAGTATATACATACATTCGAAAGGTATGACGTCACACGGTCGCTATGGAGCTGCTGTAGTTGCTATGGTTGTGGTCGGATGACGTCAATACGGGATGCGTTGCTTTAGTAATGCAGATGCGTTGCCATAGTAGGCTTTAAAATAGTTATACCACGCCCCCTCGGGCCGCATGGGATTTATTGCCTTCGCCCTCGGGCTCAGGCAATAAATCCCATACAGCCCTCGTGGGCATGGTATAACTATTACTTAATACCGTATACCCATGGATCAGTATCAAAATTAATATAGCCATACTTTACATACTGAATCAGAAATGTGTATGATAATTGTTAATTATCGAGAAAACCAAGCGTAGGGATGTATAGTGGGTGTGATATGTTATCCCTACAAATCTTGTTTGTGTATTTTTTGGCACTGCTATCCCTACTTCATCCTTCAATTTTATTCAATTGTTTTTTTATACTTGTTATCATAGAGTCGGTAGACTCTATAAGTAGGGATGGCCCGGATATGCCATATATGCAATACATTACAAACACCCAAATATTTCAAAATAGGTAATTTTATGAAATTTCTAAGTGTGAAAATCAGAATCTCCAGCAAACTGTGCATCTACCAAGACCAAGATCATTCATCAAAACAATTGTACACATCAGAACCAGATGTTCAAGAAATAGGCCATTTGTCAATCTTTCTTTCTTTCTTTCTCATTCCTGGGCTAACTCAAGATTGCCTCCATTGCTCATTTTACTTTGAGTACAAATCCACTCTATTTTGTAGCGCGCAGTGCAGTGGCACGCAAGTTTGGCGTTATCTCGACAGTTACGTAATAGTGGGTGTGTACAGCACATTATCAAATGGGTGTGTCTAATACGCCATTTTGTGATATAATGCGCATGCTCGGAATATGTTGCTATGGTGAAGTCATGTGACAGCGCCTGGCCCTAGGCCTAGGTGAGCTACGTAGCTATTACTAGCTCGTATATCGCTAGCGCATGCAACGGCGCGCTGGACCGATCATGGATATGAAGGTTCAAGACTCAAGGAGCGTTAAGGAGCTAGGCATAGGCAAGCTACTCGCTAGTGCTTGCAGCGCTAGTGCTACGTTGGATCGGTCATAGATATTTGTATACATGTGCCATCATATGAAGGAACAAGGCTCGAGCAGCGGTATTAAACGTAGTACAGATCATAAAATTATGCCAGGTAGCTACCTGCTGCCAACAGTAAAACAAAGAACTTGGTTTTCTCCCTAAGCGCAAAAGTCTTATCACTACTTGGGCCGCCAAAAGCAGCCTTCTTTGTCATCCTGTTCATCGTCATAATCATCAACGCAAGTTAATGAGGGGCATGGCAAACAATTTTGTGCACCACCCATCTTCCACTTAATCAGAAGTTGTGAGCAAATCATGTAAGATGGCATTGATAAATTACACTAAGTGCAATAAAAAGAACAGAAACAAGTATGAATAAAATTGAAGAATGAAGTAGGGATGGCAGGATCAAAAAGTACACAAACAAGAGATAATCGCATCTACTATACATCCCTACGTTTGCTTTCTGAGGGGTGCAAAAATAACAAGTAATACTGCGATTGAATCAAAACTGATAAACCTGATCCATCGTGACAACTAGGGAACAACCTGCACGAATGTCTCTCACATACCACACTCAACAAACACATCTTGACTCAACCATGATTAATAGGTGCACAGTGCTCCTATTAAGTATTAAATGATGCCCTGACATAATGTAAGGTCAAGTTAGATTTTGATCGGATAACACTTTCCTTGGTCGGACGGACACAATACACGCATGAATAACATCTCACATAATATTATATGATAATAGAAGGTAATAGTGTCATAACTATATTAAAAAACAAGTATGAAAAACAATAAAATTGAAGGATGAAGTAGGGATGGCAGGATCAAAAAGTACACAAACAAGATTTGTAAGGCATAAGCATCTGCTATACATCCCTTCACTTGCTTTTCTTGATTATTATGCACCTATAGCTATTAGTGTTGATGTATTTGTCGAGTGTGGCATGTGGGAGACATTCAAGCTGTTCTCTGGTTGTCACGATGGTTCAGGATAGTCAGTTTTGATTCAGTTGCATTGTTTTTGCACCCCTCAAAAAGCAAGCGTAGGGATGTATAGCAGATGCTTATGCCTTACAAATCTTGTTTGTGTACTTTTTGATCCTGCCATCCCTACTTCATCCTTCAATTTTATTGTTTTTCATACTTGTTTCTGTTCTTTTTTTATTGCTCTTAGCATAATTTATCAATTCCATCTTAAATGAAGTTCGCGCGTGCACGCAAAGTCTTATTACCCACGCCCTTCAAGGTGGCTAACAAAGCCTACATGTAACTTAGAGGCTGCTGTGAAGTGGCTGTTATGCTGACTGCTGAGGCCGGGAACCTCTTGATACCTAGTTCACTGTATACCGCTCAGCTCGCACTGGCCTAGTTAATGAGCGCCACGAGTATCTGAGCGCTGAGCGATTGAGTTCGAGGCAGGCCAGTTACATTGTACGCGGTCCGGTATACCGCGTACCGGTACACGGTTCATGCTGCCTTGCGCGCGCCGCGCACCCGACCATAGTATAGTCACATGATTTCACCATGGCAACATATTCCGGATCCGAGCGTGCGCATTGTAGGATAAAATGGTGTATCAGACACACCCACTAGTTAATGCGCCGTACACATCCACCATTACGTATAGCTGTCGAGATAACTCCAAACGAATGTGCCATGGACCTGCGCGCTACAAAATAGAGTGGTTTTATACGAGAACTAAGGCGAGCGGTCCAAACAGTCTTGAGTTAGCCCTGATAATGAAAAAGAAAGAAGAAAGAAAGAATGAGAAATGGGCTATTTTTCAAACATCTGGTTCTGGCATGTACAATTGTTTTGATGAGTGATCTTGGTCTTGCTAGATGCACAATTTGCTGGAGATTCTGATGTTCACACTTAGAAATTTCACAAAATTACCTATTTTGAGATATTTGGGTATTTGTAATGTATTACATATATGGCATATCCGGGCCATCCCTACTTATAGAGTCTACCGACTCTATGATAACAATTGAGAAAATATTATACTATGATAACAAGTATGTTTAATGTCACAATCATGGGATAATGCATGTGGCTAGCATGCATGATCATCTATTAACAGTACATGCTCACAAAACATAGGGACATAGTTTATGCACAAACAGTATCCTGCCTGGGCAAGATTGCCCATTAGTACCCTGCGCATGCGCAGATGGAAGCAGTTGCAGAGGCCACACCCATCAAAGCAAGCAGCTCCAACTAAGTGTGCAATGGTTACGTTCTCGCTCTGCTCGAACGTTGCTACTGGACTACTGACAGGTATGAACAGACCTCGCCTCTCGCTTCGCTCAAGGCTCGGTGGCTAGCGCCAGTGCCTGCTTAGCAGGCCTTTCGAAACGCGAGGCACTTTCGCGCCAATCGTTCGATCGACAATGCGTCTCTAGCTGTAGCTATGGCCCGAGGCATTAAGGCCACTCTTCTTTGTGCACAGGGCCCTACAGTTCTGATCAATCCTGAGCCTTGTAGTGCGGCTCGTTCATAGCAACTGGGCGCATCCAAGACGCGTATCCATGCCCTCATGTAATGACACGGACTATATAAGAAAAATGACAGTCTGAAAAATATTTTTCGTTGTATATAGTATAACCAAGCTTCCTAGTCATCCAGTGCCAAGCAGTCACTTAGTTGAGTATCAGTATCATCATCTACTGTAGATGTGGAGGCATCGCTAGACGTGGAGGGACCAGATTTAGTTCTGTTTTGAGTGACTTTTTGGGTTCCTTTTGTTTGTGGTCTACGAGTCTTATCTTCCCACCATAATTGCACAGCACCAGATGCATCCCATTTAGACAGAGGTGGTGCATCCACAGTGATTCACAAGAGTTGATCAAGTCGATTTTCTCCAAGTGAGGATTGCCTGTCAGACTTGATTAACATTACTTGTGAAAATAATCTCTCCAACCTACCATTAGTCAATGGAAGACAGAAAAGCAATTCAACAACTCTTAGGATGTTTTGCCACTTGCTGGCATCAAAAGCATTGAAGAGTTTCCACCAAATGGTTGTGTAATTCTCCTGAACCAAATTTAAGTAGCGCTTTGCATAATTTATGATGTCTTCCCATTCTTCCTGTATCAAGGAACAGTCAACACCAGCCATCTCCAATGGAACTCTAAATCTGGTCGACAGACTTTCCAGAGCATCGTGTGCAAACGAGCCATCCTCACCTTTTTCCCATCCATATATAGCTAAAATTGTCAGTGAGTGTGTGAGTACATCAGTATGTTGTAATTTTACCCGATCACGTAAACAGTTCTGAACAGCTTCCATGGACTCAGCCTGGTGTGAGCATAGAAACACAACTGCACCCTCATAGTTAGTTATATCGGCTTGCTGATACATGACAATTCCATCCTCCCTTTTGATCCTGTTAATGACCTTTTTCACTACTGGGAGGTTTTCAAAGGTTGTGGTTTTGAGGTTGTCAAGCTTCCTTTTGGTTTTCAGGAGAGACTCAATTGCTCCAACAACACAGACTTCATCCTCCTGTAGCACCTTGCATAGAATTGCACATGGTTTGAGAACATCATGAAAAAGTGCACAGCCTAGGAGCATCTTACTGTCACGCCATTTCCTAGCATAGCCTCGGAGTTTCTCCCTGTCCACACTCTTAACACGAGGGTCTTCTATCAGTGCAGTCAAATGAGCAAGGTAAGCCCCATACCAATCAATTAGGCGCCCTAATGCAGCCATCTTGTGAGCAACGAAATGAGTGCCAGAGGCTCGCAGAGGCCTGTTTCCTCTGTTGGGCATGTCACCATCTTCTAAACACTGCCTTAGCTCATCCACAACTTCTGCAAGCTCAACACACTTCTTAGGGGACTTCTCATACAAGTAGTACACACACATGAGCATGTCGTCAATCATAGAAAAGAAAGTATTTGCCAAAGCATCTTTTAGCGACAGCTCCAGACGGTGAGCTAAACACCAGAAAACAACAATCCAAGGAACAGCTTCCTCCAGGTATCCCCTAAGCCCCCCAGCTGCTATTAGTTCCATCACATCCCACGCCAATTAGTTTCTCCTCTCAATTCGTAACTCCAACAAACTCCATTGCTGCTTTGAAGCACTCAAATAAACCACGTGCATCACCTCAGTTTTACCTTCTTACAGTGAAAAAGTTATTGCATACGTGAACCTGACCATCTTCCGTTTTGGGATTGAAGTACTGAACTGTGTAGAGTTCATCCTCAACATTCCCTGAATCAGTACTGCCATCTGCTTGTATACTGAAAAATTGACCTCAGATAAGGTTTCAAGTAGATTATACAGCTGTTCTTTAGCGATGTAACTGACAAACGTAGCACAAGCATCGTCATTTTTGTACCCAGTGCCCAAGTTGACTCCGTGTCGTTCCTGTAGGTCACAAAGCGGCTTCATTTTAGTGAAAGACAACTTTTCCTTGGCAATAAAGTAAGCAATATCAAATTTGCGTTTCAGTGTCACCGGAGATGACTCATTCATAGTCAGGAGAGCCTTTGCGATCGGAGCGTATTCGGTGACATCATCGCCTCGCTGTTTTTTTAAACATCGACATAGCTCGTACATGCATGCTGCTGGCTGTGTGGTCCTTAAAGCTACTCGTTCGTAGATTTTTGGAGCCTTCAATAAAGGCAGGATTATAATTATGCATGCCTTCGAGCTTACTTTAGAATCGAGTACAAACAGAGAATGTCAAGCTGTCCACATGGTGACAATCGACGACGGTGTATTTGAGCCACGTTGACGTGTTCAGTTCTTTGTCGTATTCTGCGATCCACTTATCAACGCTCTTCACCAGTAGCATCCTCCTTTTAGAGGCTGGAGCACCATCGCTGCTAGTACTCTCAGACAAAGAACTCGCTCCTTTTCTACCGGCCATTTTGTCCGACCAAGGGGCAAAATGATCGGTCACGTGATCAAAACGTCCGGAAATTGTCCATTGACTGACCGTAAATCAGAGCACTGGGTGCACAATAGTCGAGAAAAGCAAGCGTAGGGATGTATAGTAGATGCGATTATCTCTTGTTTGTATACTTGTTGATCCTGCCATCCCTACTTCATTCTTCATTTTTATTAAATTGTTTTTATACTTGTATAAGTAGTGATGGCCCGGATATGCCATATATGTAATACATTACAAATATCCAATTATCTAAAACTAGGTAATTTTGTGAAATTTCTAAGTGTGAAAATCAGAATCTCCAGCAAATTATCTAATAAGACCAAGATCATTCATCAAATTCATTGTATATCCCAGAAACAGATGTTCAAAAGATGGCCATTTCTCAATCTTTCTTTCTTCTCTCTTTCTTTCAAGGGGACCACACACCAAGCAGAAAAAAATGGTCCAAAAACCACCACACAGTCGAGCTAGATGCATAGTAGAACCATACAATGAAAGCAGGCATCCTAATAGCCATATACACAATATTCGGTAAGAATCGTCAACATATCCGGCGCGCCCGTAATTTTTTTTATGGGCAAACATTGCTTCCTATACAAATATATGGGAAAACTCTCAAGGTCCGTAACTTTAATTTTAAGGCGTGAATCAAAATTCTTTCAGGTCAAATCCCTAGTTTCGACCCATTCTGCGTGCCAGTGCAAAAATTATGTCCCCAAGTGCTCCCAAACCACCCATGAATTAGATTGTTAATTACTTAATTATTTAACTTTTTGTTTTCAAGGAGACCACACACTAAGCAGAAAAAAAAAATTGTCCGGAAACGCCACATAGTCGAGCTGGATGATTAGTGGAGCCATACAATGCAAGCAGACAGCTTATACTCAAATTTTGACCAAATTTGGTAAAGGTCGTCACATCTATGTGCGCGTGTTGCCCCACCCCTCACGTAGCGCGTCGGCGGAAAACATTGCAAATGTACGGCTTCCTATACAAACATGGGGATACTTCAAAGGGCCATAACTTTAATTCTAAGGTGTGAATCAAAATTCTTTCAGGTCAAATCTCTAGTTTCGACTCATTCTGCGTGAATAATTATCCCCCAAAGTACTCCCAAATCCTCCATGAATTATATTATTTAAATTCACGTTTTTTTCCTACTTAGTGTGTATAACAATTAGGGGACCACACACTAAGCAGAAAAAATGGTCCAAACACCACCATACAGTCGAGCTGGATGCATAGTAGAGCCATACAATGCAAGCAGGCATCAAAATAGCCATACATACAATGTTTGGTTCCCCAAGTGCCCCAATCCCTCCAAACATTATTTACTGCAAAGAAATTTTTTTTTTCAAACTAGTGTGCACACTAAGCAGAAAAAAGTCCAGAAAACCACGTAATACACCTAGGATGCACAGTAGAGCCATACAAAGCAAGCAAACAACCTATACTCCAATTTTTAGAAAGTTTCCAAATAACACACACCACGGGTATTCCCCGTTTTTCACGTAGCGTGTGGGCGGAAAACATTGCAAACGCATGGCTTCCCCAGAGACCACCAGCTGGATGCATGCATAATAGACCCATGCAATGCAAGCAGGCAGCCTAAACTGCAATTTTGACCAAAGTGGGTAAAGGCTGTCACGTTACTGTGCGTGCGTAGCCACGCCCCTCACGTAGTGCGTGAGCGGAAAACATTGCAAATGCATGGCATCCCTATACAAACATATGGGGAAACTTTAAAGTGCCATAACTTTAATTCTAAGGTGTGAATCAAAATTCTGTTCCATCAAATTTCCAGGTGCGATCCATTCTACGTGCTCATATGTAAACAGTTTGTCATGAATAGCTCCCCAGAGTATCAAAGATTAATTAATTACCCCGCGCGCATGCGCAAGGGGTAAAGTAATCGGTCGTGTCGTCGTTGTCGTTGTTGTTGTCGTTAGCAAAAAAATCGCCTTATCTTGAGATCTAGGCACCTGAGCGACTAGTAAGCACAATGAATCAGTCGCATTGGGCGAAAAACGGGCTTCAGTGTGTTTCGAATCGAGGGATATGGTCCACGAATGCCACAAATGGTGCCTTTTTGTTAGCCTTCGTAACCACGCCTATCGACAGTGCCCACTCAATGCATTATGCATGCAGGCCTTGTGCTTTCTGCTCATGCGCACAACATTGAATATTGTGGACTGGTAAAGGTCGTCAATAATGCTAGTGGCACACGTTTGGCTGGTAGCTATTCGCAGACTGGAATGCAAAGCCCCATCGAATCAGAATAAGATACCAATGTCTACCTAGTCTAGATCTGGTGCAGAGAGAGTTAGTGGTGTTTTGGCTGATATCACCAAGAGCCCTATACATGTATTATACAACCAAGAGCTTAAGGGGTCTATAAGCTCTTGATACAACCAAGCAGCAACAAAAACAGATCAGTATAGATTGCGCAATGTGCGTGTGGGGTATGTGCTCTATAGAGCTCTAGTTATTTAATAGTTTGTATTTTTTCAAGCTAAACCACAACCCAAGATAAAAGAATTTTATCAAGCAGTAATTAGTTAATGGTATGTCACCATTTCCAATCATACATGTCTGCTATAATAGGTCAGATATGTGGTAATTTTTTTAAGGCAGAAAATTTCAAGTTGCAAACATTGATTACTATGCCCACTATAATATCATAACGTATATCTGAGAGTGATTTGGGGCTTGTATATTATGTAATCATCCCCCAGTCTAGATCCAACGTAAGGAGCATCGCCCATGGAATGTTGTTGGTGTATGTTCCCAGCATCACTGGCAGTGAAAAAAAAAGATGGAAAAAAATTGGCCCCGGGTAGGATTCGAACCAGTGCACGCATTTGACACTCTTTGGCAGACACTTAAGAGCTTAACCATTGCACCATCTGGACAGTAGAGTAATTTCCTTCATACTTTAGTGGTCAGAAACTACTACGACTCATATTTCAAACTGAAAGTGAAAATCAAAAATCTGAGACGATTCAATTGTTATTTTTGATCCACTCTACATGCTGATATAAAAATTATTCCACAATACCTTTTCCTGTGCTTCGAATGAATTATTTACATTACATTACATTACATTACATTACATTACACGCTCACATATTCTTTTATCTTAGGTTGTAAAAAGCCAAACTACAACCTAAGATAAAAGAATTTTACCAACCAGTAATTACTTAACGGCATGTCACCATTTCCTATCATACATGTTTGCTACAATACCATAAATCGCGAATATTTCGTGTGTAAAATATTTCATGCGATAATTTTTCGTGTTAAATAATTTTCGGACAAACGACCCTGTACCGCATTGTCGTTAATATTGTGTATGTATTTCGTACGCTTAATTTTCGCACAAGCCATGCTGTCCGAAAATATTTTAACATCGAAATATTCGTGATTTACGGTAGGTCAGGTATGTGGTAAGGCAGAAAATCTGAAGTTGCAAACATTGATTACTATGCCCACTATAATGTCATAATACTAATGCATAACGTACATCTGAGATCTGTATATCTGAGAGTGACTTGGTGCTTGTATATGTAATCATCCCCCAGTCTAGATCCAACGTAAGCAGCATTGCCCATGGAATGTTGTTGGTATATGTAGACTGCCTTCCCAGCGTCACTGGCAGTGAAAAAAAAGACGGAAAAAAATTGGCCCCGGGTAGAATTCAAACCAGTGCACGCATTTGACACTATTTGGCAGACACTGAGCTTAACCATTGCACTATCTAGACAGTAGTAATTTCCTTCATACTTTAGTGGTCAGAAACTACTACGACTCGTACTTCAAAACTGAAAGTGAAAATCAAAAATCTGAGACGATTCAATTTTTATTTTTGATCCACTCTACATGCTGATATAAAAATTATTGCACAATACCTTTTCCTGTGCTTCGAATGAATTATTTACATTACATTACAATACAAGCCAAACCACAACCTAAGATAAAAGAATTTTATCAAGCAATGATTAGTTAACGGTATGTCACCATTTCCTATTATACATGTCTGCTACAATAGGTCAGGTCAAGGCTAATCTACTCTTGGTCAGGTATGTGGTAAGGCAGAAATCTCAAGTTGCAAACATTGAATACTATGCCCACTATAGTGTCATAATACTAATGTGTAACGTATATCTGAGAGTGACTTGGGGCTTGTATATTATGTAATCATCCCCAGTCTAGGTCTAACGTAAGAAGCATTGCCCATGGAATGTTGTTGGTGTATGTAGACTGCCTTCCCAGCATCACTGGCAGTGAAAAAAAAAAGATGGAAAACAATTGGTCCCGGGTGGGATTCGAACCAGTGCACACATTTGACATTATTTGGCAGACACTGAGCTTAACCATTGCACCATCTGGACAGTAGTAATTTCCTTCATACTTTAGTGGTCAGAAACTACTACGACTCGTATATCAAAACTGAAAGTGAAAATCAAAAATCTGAGACGATTCAATTTTTATTTTTGATCCACTCTACGTGCTGATATACAAATTATTGCACAATACCTTTTCCTGTGCTTCGAATGAATTATTTACATTACATTACATTAATTACATTACATTACACGCTCACATATTCTTTTATCTTAGGTTGTAACAAGCTAAACCACAACCTAAGATAAAAGAATTTTATCAAGCAGTAATTAGTTAACGGTATGTCACCATTTCCAATCATACATGTCTGCAACAATAGGTCAGATATATGGCAAGGCAGAAAATTTCAAGTTGGCAAACATTGATTACTATGCCCACTATAATATGTGACAGGATCTGGGAAAACCCGGCATATAGCGAAATTTATAATTTTTTAGTTAGCTACATATTTGATAAGCTCTTCCATAGGGCTAACCCGCGTTCAAGTTTCAGAGCAACTGTGCGCTTCGTTGTGGAGATACAGCGCTTTGTTTGCGATCGCGCCACACCCCCAATAATCGAGAAATTACGGTCCAAAGGCGTTGCTATGCACGCGTATGGCGTTTCCGCATACTACGCGTGACCCAGAAATCAATTAAATGGACCTGGGCGGAGCCGTTCGAAATGAACGTAAAGATCGAGCAAGAGTTGAATTTCGTTGTTGACAACGACAGCAGATTGTTCTTAGATGCCCAAGAAGCTAAAAAGGTGAGCGAACGTACAGTAGTTTGATGAATCTAGCTGTATCTAGGTAGAGAATTCTAATTAGCGCCCATAGCAACGGGCTCCGTGTACGGCTACTGTACAGACTAGGTAGGTCAAAATGAAGGCTTATTTCGCCTTGGTAACTTACGTTTACCCTCCGTAGGTGGTGGCAAAGGTTAGTAGAAAGGTTCTTTGATATGAATATGATAAAAACTCGACTTTGACATTTTTTGACCTGAGGTACTAAAAGCGCGCATTGCGCTGCTTGCGCGTTCTCGCGATATGCCGGGTTTTCCCAGATCCGGTCACATACATATCATAACGTATATCTGAGAGTGACTTGGGGCTTGTATATTATGTAATCATCCCCCAGTCTAGATCCAACGTAAGGAGCATCGCCCATGAAATGTTGTTGGTGTATGTAGACTGCCTTCCCAGCATCACTGGCAGTGAAAAAAAAGATGGAAAAAAATTGCCCCCGGGTGGGATTCGAACCAGTGCACGCATTTGACACTCTTTGGCAGACACTGAGCTTAACCATTGCACCATCTGGGCAGTAGTAATATCCTTCATACTTTAGTGGTCAGAAACTACTACGACTCGTATTTCAAAACTGAAAGTGAAAATCAAAAATCTGAGATGATTCAATTTTTATTTTTGATCCACTCTACATGCTGATATAAAAATTATTGCACAATACCTTTTCCTATGCTTCAAATGAATTTACATTACATTACAAGTTAAACCACAACCTAAGATAAAAGAATTTTATTAAGGAGTAATTAGTTATTAGTTAACAATATCACAGTACGTCACCATTTCCTATCATACATGTTTGCTACAATAGGTCAGGTATATGTCAAAAAATTTGTGTTCGCACAGGTAAGGTAGAAAATCTCCATTGATTATTACCCACACTATAATGTCATAATACCTTGTACTAATGTATATCTGAGAGGGACTTGGGGCATGTACATGTACTCATCCTGGCCCTAGGTCCAACATAATGAGTATCTGCTACATGTATGGGATATTTTTGGTGATGGTATGGTAAATTTGGTGGTTTGGCGATATTAATAATTCACACACATCCCATACAATTTAAATACACAAATATTGCAATAGCAACTAACGTGTATGTAGACTATCTTCCCAGCTTCACTGGCAGTGAAAAAAAAAAGATGGAAAAAAATTATCTTAGGTTGTAACATTACATTTATTACATTACATTACACACTCACATATTCTTTTATCTTAGGTTGTAACTACTTAGCGTGTAACAAGGAGCTAGGCCACACATCAAGCAGAAAAAAATGGTCCGAAAACCACCATATAATCGAGCTGGATGCATAGGAGAGCCATATAATGCAAGCAGGCAGCCTGTACTAAAATTTTGATGAAATCGGGTAAAGGTCGTCAGCATGCATAATATATGCGCGTGCATACCGGGTTTTCCCCGTTTTTCACGTAGCGCGTAGGTGGAAAACATTGCAAATGAATGGCTTCCTATACAAACATATGGAGAAACTTCAAAGGGCCATAACTTTAATTGTAAGGTGTGAATCAAAAATCTGTCTGGTCAAATCTCTAGTTTCGACCCATTCTGCATGTCCATGTAAAAATAATTATCCCCCCAAGTGCTCCCAACCCCCCCATGAATTAGATTATTTATTTAATTATTTACTTAGTGTGTAATAAGTTTACTTTTTTTCTACTTAGTGTGTAATTTTGCTTGCAGCACTAGTACTATGCTGAATCGATCATAGATGTCATACCATCATACCGGAGAAGGCGCAAGGTTCGAGTGGTATTAAACGTACAGATCATAAAATTATGCCGGGTAACTAGCTGCTGCCAACAATAAGACTTAGAACTTGGTTTTCTCCCTAAGTGGAAATCTCATCACTACTTGGGCCACCTAAAGCAGCCTTCTTTGTCATCCTATTCATCATCATAATAATACTAGGAAATGCACAACATTGTGGGGCGAGCCTGAGCGACAGTGATCGTGCACAGTGATTTATGTTGCGCCACGGCCAACTATAAACTATGGGCTGCAGGATGCACGCTCGTAGCGTATAACATGGCCTCTTTCTCTTTTGCTGACTGTGTCACTAGTAAATTCTGTCTCTTAGCTCAGTTTAGCTGAGGCTCCGGTTGACGACGAAGTCTCCCTCACTCTTGCTTCCTACATTCTGAAGCCTCAGTCGCTGGTTTTAATGCTTTGTTCAGCGAGCGTTCACAGCAATGGCCTAGCGCATAGCACATAGCATGCACACATGAATGTAAATTTGCAAGTCGTTGAATTAGAGCAGCATATATACGGAATGTTGGACATTGGGCGGGGCGTAACTAAGGACTGACGTACCATATATCTCATTCACGCAGTTCATACCCGTTTATGTGGGGCTCGCTCAGGCTCGCCCCAATTATTATGAACGCAAGTTATTGAGGGGTGTGGCAAAGAATTTTGTGCACCTCCCATCTTCCACTTAATCAGAAATTAAGAGCAAACCATGTAAGATGGCATTGATAATTACACTAAATGCAATAAAAGAGAACAGAAACAAGTATAAAACAATTGAATAAAATTGAAGAATGAAGTAGGGATGGCAGGATCAAAAAGTACACAAACAAGGGATAATCGCATCTACTATACATCCCTACGCTTGCTTTTTGAGGGGTGCAAAAATAACCAGTAATAATGCGATTGAATCAAAACGGATAAACCCGACAACTAGGGAACAACCTGCACAAAACATAGCCACCGCACTCAACAAATACGTCAATATTAATAGGTGCACAATAATCGAGAAATGCAAGCGTAGGGATGTATAAATTGTTTTTATACTTGTATATGCAGACCTTATGATAAATTTTTTGTATGGCCAGTCAAAATGTCTGATCAAAATGAAATTTGACCGAACATTTATACCAAATGCCCGGACACCAATAATTCTTTTGGGCCAATGTTAGTGAACTGTAACTGGTATGTTGACAGTAGTACTCCAATGACATGCATACAATACCACTAGTACAATGTACATGTACAGCAGCTGAGTCACTGTGGTCAGTGTAGTGTGGTGGGTGCTAGACCCACCCTTAGCCAGCCTCCAAAACCATAGTTGACACAGTGACAGTTACTGCAGTGCAGCCTAAATGAACACCACTGGTGCTAAACCCTCAGCGCCGTGAGATTTATTGCAGTAGTGACTATTTTACATTGCAAGCTAAGCCTGCAACACTCTGTTGCTGTTAGCAGTGTTGTGGAGAGAAACTACGACCACAAGAATGCATTACAGATTGCGCAATAGTACCACGTGCATGCCAGATCAGCAGATCTAGTATGCAGTAAAGCCAAGAAGCGTAGTTGACAGCCTACTGTGACTAGTGATGAGTTAGTCAAACTATCGCTTGAGCTACACACTAATCTTCTTAAAATGAAGCGGCTACTATCTCTTTCATCGAGCGAGAACTCGATAAGAAGCGAAGAAGGCCGTGGTGGTCAGAAAATGTCGCCAGAACTTTTGAACAAAGCATTTTCAACGAAATCCACACAATGCATATATTGTATCTACGACGAAAAGCCTAATGGCACCTTGTTTTCAACGTATAAAACAGGTATGTAGCAGCTAGCGTGGTAACAGACACACACACTCACTCACTCACTTACACACAGAACGACTACCGTAACCCTCGCGCATGCGCCGAGGGTTAACTAGTAAACAGGATGCTAGTCAATCATTAGTGCTTGGACTGCGCTATTGAATGCTGCATTGATTGAACGAAAAAGTGTACGGATAATCTCGTCAATGGCTGGACATACTGGCTATTTGTCCGGAAAATGCCCGATGTCCGACCGTTATCATAAGGTCTGTATATGGAGTATCCGTGCCATCCCTACCCTACTCAAAATGGAGTGCCTGAAACATGCATGTTTCATGCATGTTTCAGCACATTTCATGCGCCCAAATCCAGAAAGTTCCATGCATGAAATTTCCAGTGACCATATTGAGTAATTTGAAATTTCATGCATGTTACATGCATGATTCCTGAAACATGCATGTAACATGCAGGGATTTGGGACGTTTTTCAGGTATGGGACATGCATGTTACATGCATGGATTGGTGCCTAAATTTCATGCATGTTTCATGCATGTTCCATGCATGAAAAATATGGATTTTTCATGCATGAAACCTGCATGTTCCAGGTGTATTCCATGCGTTGTACAAGCGTATTCCAAGCATGATACAGGCGTATTCCATGCGTGGTACATGTGTATTCCATGCGTGATACAGGCGTATTCCATGCGTAGTACAGGCGCATTCCATGATACTGGGATATTCCATTCATGTGTGCATACACAGTACAGCTACAGGCATATTTTAATAACCCTTGGACAGAGTACTTGTACTTATACTTGCTGTAAGCATAAGGCACTGCGCTCCTGCATAGGCAAGTATGCTCTTTATAGATATGCTTTAAGGAAAACAGACAAAGCTTGTTGGCACCTATGGACATGCATATTATGCTGTAAGATATGAGATTTAGAGCAGCTCTTACATAATTTTTATAGCAAAGGTATACACATTCTGTCCCCCAAAAAACTACAGGTATATGAATATCTCAGCAGTGTGTTACTACCCATGAATTAGCAGCTAAATCATATTCAGTGTTCACATAGCTACATGGCATTGTATACGTACTGGCCCTCTCCCCCCCCCCCCCCCCCCCCCATTTGGTCTTTTCCATATTGTAGGATACTTCAGTAACTAGCACTGAGACCCCAAGGTGAGTTTGAGGACTGAAATAAGGGACCGCATTCTTATCTGTAACCTTGATATCTGTAATGCTAGTTGGGGACAACTTTCAAACTAAAGAAGCTCTTTTTATTTACACTCTTTCAGCCAAATAAACTTACACCCACACTATAAATATGGAAATTAATTTTACATGGGGTATACAAAACAATGTGTTAATTTAGTATGGCTCTCCAAGTTAGGCTATATAGTGGCTACTTACCTTGGAGCACTAAAGGTTTCACAAAGTCTCACACTTTCAAATCTGCAAAGCAGCTGCTTCTAATCAGTATGATGTAATGTGGAACTTCATGCATGTAACATGCATGGTTCAGGAGTGATAAAATCTCACGCATGTTTCGTTTCATGCATGGTATATCTGTCACACGTGTTTTATACTTTCATGCATGTTCCATGCATGTTTCGTGTATAAAATACACTTTCATGCATGTTTCATGCATGAAAAATGCATGGAAGTAGCTTCCATGCATGAAACATGCATGAAAGTATATTCCATGCATAAACTATCCTGAAACATGCATGGAAAACGCATGAAAGTCGCTTCCATGCATGAAATGTGCTGAAACATGCATGTTTCAGGCGCTCCATTTTGAGTAGGGTACTTACAGAGTCTACCGACTCTATGATATTGTTGCTCAGACATTAACGAAATAGAATTAGGGTTGGTAGGTCAGGGAAAAAATAATTAACTTCATTGATGACACCTATCTCGTTACTTCCTAATTTACTTTTCTGAAGCAGTAAGGGTATCGAATCGTGAATTTGGCACAGATACAGGTGAATATGTAAATGATACAGGTGAATATGGAAATGGTTCTATAAATATTACTGTCATCTGTTTTCATTTTCAAGTTGTGCCACGTACTCTAAAGCATTTGATGATTATTACACAACTTAAGTATGCTACTTACATACCGTAATGGTACACTTTTCTGTGCATGAAAAAATTATGCGAATCGGTCAAAACTGGCCTCTTGAAAAATTAACGTGTTTTTTATTTATGCGTTTAAATGTTGCATGCATTACAAACATATGGTGCGATAATATTTATGCGGATACATATTTATGCGACCACCGCTTGACTCGCATAATTTGCATAAATAAACTCACGCAGAACCATGTCGCTTTACGGTACATACTGACCCTTTACCATATACAATAAGGGCTATGTACTATGGATGTGGTAACTGTTTCATAGATAATAAATCAAGAATTCACAGCCAGCCAAATGGCTCAAATGTCCAACAGCGCACGCACACAATGTATGATACACACAGCTCTTCTTTTTTACAAATCCACGAATGACTGGGTCAGTCAGGTGGTCTAAGCAACAACATATCAAATAGGTGCATGTGACATCATCATCTACGTGTATGGCATGCCCGTAGACACCAATACAAAATTTACTTCCACATGGCAAGATTATCTCACAGTACAAGTGTGTGCCACACTTTAATAATCAAGCCATAGTCACCAGGGGTTTATCTGCATAGAGCCCAGCAGGGTGTGTTTCCCCCGTAAAAAACTTACAAAAAATTAATTAAAATTCATGATTTCAAAATAAATGCATACATATCACCTGGACTAATTATGTTGAAGTGTTACTTAGGTGCCTTTATGGGAACATAAATATTAATTTATGCTTTAGCTTCCCGCGGGAGGGGGCACATCACCCTCCGCACAGACCCCCTTGGGCTGCCAAGGCGGCCCATTACTTCAACTTCTCCCATGTTCCCCCCCCCCCCCCCCTATATACGTAAAGTGAAGCAAAATGGCGTCAACGCAGTCGCTCTAGTATATCCCTGGGCGAATGAATCTTGCTGCCTATTACACAAACCTGTTGTCCTCCATCTTGCAACAAATGAACTGGCTTATAATCATAATCGATGCCTTTCAATGCAAGTGCTACATGAATGGAAACTGAATAAATCATGAGACACGATTATTTTAAATTATAAAGGGGGAAACCTTCCCACTTTTGTTTAAACGGACGAACCTGCTCGCACTCTCCAAGAGCATGAACTTCGAAAATAGGAATAAAGCACTGGCTGTATAAAAAAGGTTATTCTGACATGTGCAATCAATGGGCGTTGTTTCCATCATGCTTCATCCAAAATTTCACCTACTTTAGATTTAGCAGCCATTGCGTTGTTTGAACTTCGAACTTCGAACCAGGGTCTAGTCTATGGACTCAGGACACGTGCAAGTTAAATATTATGTCTATTATCGGTGAACCTGGTGGACGCTTCAGCTCCGAGAGGAATATACCGGAGAAGCAAGCTATAGATCTGATGAAAAAGGGTGCATCCCAGAGAAGAGAAGTAGTGGAACGCCAGGCCTATCATTCGCCACTTGATCGCTCGGACTGGGTTTTCTTTGGCGGACTGGTGGTGGTGACATCTCTGGCAGTAGCCACAAGGCTTTACAGAATATCAGAGCCAGCACACGTAGCGTAAGTTAATGATTTAATATTGCCAGTGCACTTTATGGGCACCAAAAATTAATTGCTGATTTACATATTGAATGTACATGTACGTGAATATATACAAGTATAAAAACAATTGATGAATGAAGTAGGGATGGCAGAATAAAAAAGTACACAAACAAGAGATAATCGTATCTACTATACATCCCTATGCTTGCTTTTTGAGGGGTACAAAAATAACCAGTAATAATGCGATTGAATCAAACTTGATAAACTCGAACCATTATGACAACTAGGGAACAACCTGAATATCTCTCACATACCGCACTCAACAAACACGTCGCTTGACAATGACATTAATAGGTGCATAATAGTCGAGAAAAGCAAGCGTAGGGATGTATGGTAGATACGATTATCTCTTGTTTATGTACTTTTTTATTCTGCCATCCCTACTTCATTCATCAATTTTATCAATTGTTTTTATACTTGTTTCCGTTCTTTTTTTATTGTACTTAGTATAATTATCAATTCCATCTTATCACAAGATGGGAGGTGTCTAAATTCGTAGCTACGCCCCTCATTAATTTGCGTTCATATGCCTATAATACAATAGTATTATTTAGGCAGCCCATGAGACTCCTCTAAGGGAGAAAACCGAATTATAAGTTTTATTGCTGGCAGCAGCTAGCTCAGTACCCGGCATAATTTTATGATCTGTACGTTTAATCACCGCTCCTCGAGGCCGTGGCACAACGGTGTCTGAGCCAGGCTTCGTATGATATCTATGCTATGATCGATCCAGCGGAGCACTAGCGCTGCACGCGCTAGCAAGTAGCTCGCCTATGCCTAGTGCCTTACCGCTCCTCGAGCCTTGCACTTTCATATCCATGATCAATCCAGCTCACCGCTGCACGCGCTATAGCGCTAGTAGCTAACTCACGATCGCCTTGCGCCTAGGGCGCGGCCAGGCGCTGTCACATGACTTCACCATGGCAACACATTCCGAGCATGCGCGTTATATCACAAAATGGCGTATCTGGCACACCCAAATGCGCCGTACACACCCACTATTACGTAACTGTCGAGATAACGCCAAACTAGCGTGCCACTGCACTGCGCGCTACGAAATACAGTGGATTTATATGAGAACTAAGGTGAGAGGTCCAGACAGTCTTGAGTTAGACGTGGAAATGAGAAAGAAAGAAGAAAGAAACCTTGACAAATGGCTATTTTTTGAACATCTGCTTCTGGCATATACAATTGAATTGATGGATGATCTTGGTCTTGTTAGATAGATAATTTGCTGTAGATTATGATTTTGACACTTAGAAATTTCACAAAGTTACCTGTTTTGAAATATTTGGATTTTTGTAATGTATTACATATATGGAGTATCCGGGCCAACCCTACTTATAGAGTCTACCGACTCTATGATTTATTATATCCCGAGTCCCACCGATTCGGCCAACTGATGAAGTAATTACTAGTTACATTTTGTGTAGCAGTCCTCGCTCAGCGAGCCACTGTTCCTCTGCGGCAATGCATGCCCTATAAATTAAATTTGTGCTGCACATGTAGATCACGTGACAAGGGAGTGGTTTTTTTGTCCATGCTGCAGCATGCATTAGCAAACAAAGGAGGTCCACTGTGTTGTCAATCGTGAAACAATGAAGCCAAGAATGGGCCAATTGACACGCCACATCTAGCAGCATCTTTATCATTAGTCTATCGAGCTAGACCCTTTCTTGCGCTTGTATTGTACGCGCGGGGGGAAGGGTCTAGCAAAGGTCACGTTTAATTGAATTTCAGCTGACCAATCAGATTGAACTATCCAAATTCTGGATAGCAATTTATGTGTGGGCGAACGCTCGCAATCAGTGCTTATTTGCGATTGTGAGCTTTCGCTTGGATCATTTTGTGTGGCGCTGAAGTACTAGTACTACAGAGGCAATAGAGGGCGATTTAGAAAACCATTCGTCGCCATTTTTGAGAGCTGCCAGATGAGAGTCGATCATTGAAACGGGAGAGAATCCGTTCAACACTTGTTTGATCACTGTCCCAGCCAGGTCAGACCAACGGAGTGCCTTCTACTCGCTACCTCTGTACATTTCGGCGATCATTGAGAAGTTCTTTGTACCAGCGAAGAGCTGCCAACCTTGCCATCATCATCATTTTGCTGCTTTTCTCGCTCACATTTTCCACGTTTTAATTAATTGCATTCCAAAAGTGATCTTTGCTAGACCCTTCCCCCTGCGCGTACAATACAAGCGCAAGGAAGGGTCTAGCTCGATAGACTACTTTATCATCTGCAGCAGGACGAACAACCTTGGGCCAATAAGGTGCGATCATTTTTGGCCACGCGAACATTGGTTTACCCAGTAAGCACAGTCCAGCCGAACGTAGAGTTTGTAGGCCTTGCATGACCATTTTGAGGGAGTCACAGCTTTTGACTCAGTATCACATGGTGATGTGGCCTGAGTCACTGAAGAGAGTAAGAAATAAAATTTAGTTGCACGCGAAAGATATGCCCTGAAACTAAACGACTCTCGAGCCTGAGTAGAAACCTCGCTTTGCTCGGAATGATGAAATGATGATGAAACCTATGATTAAATTGGGGTGAAGACTGCTTCAAAATATTTAGCTCGCATGACAGGGTACGTGTTGTGACCCAGAATTCGAACCTCGCATGGAAGAGATCGTGGACTACTATTTGATGATATATGGCGATTCTCTCAGTTCACTTTCTTTAGCGAGCTTGCTTTCAGGGGGGATTTTCCAATTCAGTTGAGCACATGGCAGGTGAAGGTCACGTCCGGGTCAACCGGCTTGAGCTGCGCTAGCTCCCCAATATATGTGTACGGAACATGCGCAGTTTGTCGAAGTGCGGTGAATACTTTTCTTGAGGGACTTGGGATGTAGTCTAAAGTTTTCATTACATCCCCATTAGAAATTTGCTTTTATATGGTTATGAGATATAAATAGACCCTGTAAGTGTTCCACCATGACGTCACGCGTGCGGAGGGAGGTCAAAGGTGCGCATTAATTAGATTTTTAGTGCATCATAATGGCAATGGTACCCATCAAAAACGCGGTTCTCCACTTGTAAACAGCTGCATTGTAACATATTATTACACTTGCAATACATTAGAATGGGGGTTAAACATTGCAAATAATAACTTAGTGAGAAATGGTGGAATATGTCCTGAGCACTGCAGCTTCCAGTTCTTCGCACACTAGCTGACACTACCTCCGAGGGCACTCTAGTAGAGAAGTGGACCTGTGACGCTCTTAAAGCGTACTTAAAATCCAGAGGACTGATGTACTCTGGTTTACGAAAGGCCGTAAGGCCGAACTAGTAGCAAAGTAAGTTTTAACTATACTTTCACCTGCAAACTTCAACTATTAGCTTAAAGTACACGACCTTTCTAGCTCCTCCCATAATTTTCTAAACTTAGTACCCATGAAACCCTTTACCTACTTCTTCCACACTCAAAATTATTGATCAACTTGCAACTCTGATACAATTAAATATTAACAGAACTAAAGGTGCTATGGACTTGGGAGTTTCATCTTGTGAATCTGAGAAAGAAAGACACGATATGCTGGAGAAAGCCGTGAGAGATGATGAGCACTGGGTAGACCTGGATGACGTAAATAAGACACATGTACCTCCACTATCATTACATATAATATACATCGCTATTTTATCGAACGAAGAGTTCGTAAGGACCAAGTACATGTAACAGCTAGCTAACCTTTTGAACGTGGCTACCGTATTTATGATGCTAGGAAAGTACAATCGATATCTATTTATTCCCCCACTGATGACAGTCTATTTAGAGTAATTAGCGCACACGTACATCCATCACAAAAAACAGATCGTATATATCACACATTTATCGTAGTGTACAAGACATCAGGGGAGATTTACCATGCCATCTGTTTGTGCACTGCTGGTGAAGGAGGATCATGCAATCACAAAGCTGCACTATCGTTCGCTATTGATGACTATAACCGTAAATTACCAACTCCATCATGCACGTCAGTACCCTCTAAATGGAACATTCCAAAGAATATTAAGGGACCAAAAGACATCCCTATATCTAACTTGCATATTAACAAGCCATCATATATCAAGCCTAAGAATACTGGACTATCATCACCACATATACGTATTTCCCCACAATTATCTCAAGTAACCATACAACGCATCATGAATGAAACTACGTCAAGACTTATCACAGCATAGCTCAAACACCTTGGTTTTTCACCAACTATCGCCAGAAACTATAAATAAAGAGTAATTGGCAAGGCTACAATCATCACAGCACACTTCTACATCATCTCCACCATCATCACCACAATAGTATATGCATGTAGCATTGTATTAATAATAATTATAATATTGTTTACACAATATCATGGTTTAAAGCCTACTGCGTGGGTTGATCAAAGTGCCGTGCACTTCCTCTGTACGCCCTATAGCTGACCAAGGCGAGGGCAATACTCATATCACCCAATACTCGTATTGCCCGGCCGCTCTTGCGCCATGAGAATCCATGTCCATAGCAATGTCCATGTATGTACGAACACATTAGATGGGTGATACAGATGTTTTTGACTGTCTTGACTAGCTAGTTAATCGCTAGTTTTGTTAGAGGACTCACGCTGCAGCTAGCTACTGCTGCCGCGAGAACGCGTACGCCATACATGGCGATCGTAGCTAGCTTGTAAATACAATCTGGATCCTTACCATGCACTATAAAACAATTATACAAAGCCCAGTAAGCCTAAAGCTGCCTGTTTCAGCTACACACACTCCCCGTTTTACAGCTAGATCCCTCCAGGCCATACAAGCCAATCTTTTGCTTACCTTGAAACAAAAACGAGCAACAAAGGCCAGAATTTCAGTCAAGGAGTTACTCCAGATTATCGATAGTCACTGTAGGAACCAAGAGTCAAGAAGCTAGGTAGAATCATCGCTGCTACTAGCGTACAAAAGCGCTGCCAGCTACACAGCTGGCTAGCTAGTACATAGCATTCAAACGGTATGATGTTATACGGTCGCTATGGAGCTGCTGTAATGGTTGTGGTCGGATGACGTCAATATAGGATGCGTTGCTATAGTAATGCAGATGCGTTGCCATAGTAGGCTTTAAAATAGTTATACCACGCCCCCTCGGGCCGCATGGGATTTATTGCCTTCGCCCTCGGGCTCTGGCAATAAATCCCATACAGCCCTCGTGGGCATGGTATAACTATTACGTATAACAGAAATTTGGACAAAATCAGTTATGATCAAGTTCAGTTGCTACAACATGTTTATGTTTAACCCTAGCTAGATCAGCATCTGATAATTTGTGTATATCCACAACTAATGAGGGGTGAAATAAACTAAGTGCACAACAACAGATATACCAAATATGATTAGCATATGGAGCAATATTTAATGGGATAACACTACTTAAAATATGATATTGTTTTACACAACCAATGGCTCTCTCTACATGAATACGTAATGAGGCTATTATATGAGTCTTAGTGACCTCAGTCTTGGACAAACGTCCTCCTCTGACAAAGGGGGGATATTAAGTTTACAGCCACGTATTCATACGATATTATATCGAAACCTTTATCGGCCATGACCGAATCACCAGGCTCGATAAGCTCTAATATGCCACTGCATCTAGTTATTTCTTTGTCTAGGCATATGATGACTAACTAACTCACGTGTGGCCAAGTAATTAACAGATGAAGCTGTGAACTTAAAAAGGGTAACCATGCTGTGCAAATTCGTGATACTGTGGTCTGACTACAGTTAAATCTGTGTGCAAGGTCTTTCTCCAATAAATTGAGGCGTAAGCGTACTAATATCATAAATAATACATCAGTTGGTTGTAATAGTCGCTGGCGGTCGAGTAGTTGGCAGGTGGGTTGTTCATGCTTACTTGGACGATAGCGGAGATAGATAAGAAAGGTTCTAAATAGTGGTATAAACATAGCAGGATATTATATGAAGGCAAACCAGTGTAAACACATATGTCATTGTCACTTACTTGAAATCGGGAAATTCAATATCGCTCAACATGACTAATTTTAATGTTCTCCAACTCCTGTGTTACTTATTGTAGCTCCTTTTCAAGCTTATATAGCACACTCCTGTTGCAGTTTAGTTACTGAATTAGAATATTCTTGTAATTGTTTAGTTGTGTCAGCTTCTTGTTTATGTTTCTTTGGTTCAGGATGAGTAAAGGGGCGAAGAGCGGGGGGCTTACGAGGATATTGTTACTAGATGCTTTTTTATTACCTTTAAATGTAAGCTACATATATGTACATATAAGGTGATACTTTAATGGGTCTCTTGATGCTTACTAACCACTGATGTCTTCTGTCACTATCTGTCGGAAGTTTGTGGAATGAAAGGTGTTCACACTCTTTTTTTATCACTTCTACTGGTACATCCAGGAATAGAATAATTTCTTGGCATATCACATGTAGCAACAGAATCCTACTTTATACACACCTTTGCTTCAATTTTCGCTCCAACTCAGTAACAGCCCAGCACAAATTTCGCAGCACACTTACACAGGACATTCACACTTTTTCAACTACTCAAATACATTGACAGCTGCTACAACTCACCTTCATACAGGATTCCCGCTCTTTGTACAGAACAGTAATCAGCAGGAGCTTACAAGCAGTCGTCTTCTCTTCTTGTTTTACACGCGGCTATATGGCGTTGCTCTAATTAACGTGCACCTTTGACCTCCCTCCGCGCGCAACGTCATGGTGGAGTAGGGTCTATTATGGTGTAATGTATGATGAAACCTATGGTGTAATCTCTTAGGTAATCTACATATATGGGGTAATTATGAGAAAATTCAGGGCATGGATATGCGTCTTGGATGCGCCCAGTTGCTATGAATGCATGGCGAGGGCAAATAGAAAGTTTGCACTACAAGGCTCAGGATTAGTCAGCTCTGTAGGCCGTGTACACAGAGTAGAGTTCCTTGGGCCATAGCTACAGCTAGAGATGATATGCATTACTGAACAATTGGCGCGAAAGCACCGTGCGTTTCGAGAGGCCTGCTATAAGCAGGCGCTGGCGCTAGCCACTGAGCCTCGAGCGAAGCGAGAGGCGAGGTTGTTCTTTGTACTTGTCAGTTGTCCGGTAGCAATGTTCGAGCAAAGCGAGAACGTCACCATTGCACACGTACACTTAGTTCTATGAGGGATGTGGCCTCTGCAACTGCTTCCATCTGCGCATGCGCACTGTACTAATGGGCAATCTTGCTCAGGCAGGATACTGTTTGTGCATAAACTACGTCTCTATGTTTTGTGAGCATGTACTGTTAATAGATGATCATAAATACTATCCACGTTATCCCATGATTGTGACATTAAACGTACTTGTAATTATATTTATATGTAAATACAAGTTTGTTTGATGTCATATAATTATATTTATATGTAAATACAAGTATGTTTGATGTCACAATCATTGGATAATGTGGCTAATATGTATGAGTTATAATAAGCTCGCATACTCAGAAAAATCTGAACAGTATCATCTCCCTACCGTTAGTACATAGTACAGTATGCATGGAGCAGCACGAACTTTGAACCTATTGGTATTACTTCGTAGACCACACCCCTCGATACGGGTCAATACTGAGCAGTTGCATGCTCAAACTCACCACTACAGTGGCAACATTCTCGCTCTGATCGAACGTCGAATCTACCACCAGAGGACGACAGAACCGGTTGACCTCGCCTCTCGTTTCGCTTGAGGCTCGGTGGCACGTGGACTGCAGGCCTTTTGGACTCCAAACGCATGGCGCTTCGCACCGTTTGTTCGAGAATGCATCTCTATGGCCACCGTTGTTTGTGCACATGGCACTGCAAGTCTTACCAATTGTGGGCCTTCTGAGCCTGTAGAAGAGTGCATCTTTTATACCCTCCAGCATGGACTATATAATAATTATAGGAAAAATGATTGTCTGAAAAATATTTTTCGTTATATTATATACGTAGTTACGTGCGTGAAAGGGGGCTGGGCACAAGACAACTCTCAATTATTACCCCACGCGCACGCGCAAGGGGTAATGTGATCGGTTTTGTCTGTCGTCTGTCTGTGGTTAGCACAAAAATCGCCAGATCTGGAGATTTAGGCATCTGAGTGACTCGTAAATGTAACGTATCCGTAAATATTGCCGAAAAACTGGCTTCAGTATGCTTCGAATCGTTTGGCAAGGCCCACGAGTGTTGCAAATACTGTGTTTTGTTGGCCACACCTATGTACACTACCCACTATGTGCTCTCTGCTGATGCTATATACGACGAAAAATATTTTTCAGACTATCATTTTTCTTATATACCGTAGGACAGGTTTTAATTGCGTAGTTTAATAATTGCGTTCTAGTCAAGTCGGCCAAATTGTGAATCCAATAATTGTGATGGACGACCCCGTACCATACTGTAGTATACATGCACGTTTATGTTTGCGAATCTATTAATTGCGAAACGTAGAAAAACTCGCAATTCGCAATTAATAGATACTTGCAATTAAAACCTGACCTATGGTAGTCCGTGTCATTACATGAGGGCATGGATACGCGTCTTGGATGCGCCCAGTTGCTATGAACATGCGGCATGGGTGGAGAGAAAGTCTGCACTACAAGTCTCAGGATTGATCAGAACTGTAGGGCCGTGTGCATGAAGAAGAGTGGCCTTAATGCCTCGCGCTATAGCTACAGCTACAGACGCATTGTCAAACGATCGGCGAGAAAGCGCCTGCATTTTGATCGAGAGGCCTGCTAAGCAGGTGCTGCCGCTAGCCACCGAGCCTCGAGCAAAGCGAGAGGCGAGATCTTCTTTTTATCATACCTACATGTATCAGTAGTCCAGTAGCAATAGTTAACGTTTGAGCAGAGCGAGAACGTCGCCATTGCACACTTAGTTGGAGCCAGAGCAGTTGGTTGCTTTGAGGGGTGTGGCCTCTGCAACCACTTCAATCTGCGCGTGCGCACAGTACTAATGGACAGGCAGGATACTGTTTGTGCATACATTGTATATAGATCTATGGTTTGTGCATGAACTACATTTGTATGTCTATGTGCAGCATGTACTATTAATTGATGATCATGCATGCTAGCCACATTATCCCATGATTGTGATATTAAACATACTTGTACAAGTATAAAAACAATTGAATAAAATTGAAGAATGAAGATCGAAGGGATTGCAGGATCAAAAAGTGCACAAACAAGAGATAATCGCATCTACTATACAGAGAGAGCGTTATTTCCGGAAGCTTCAATGCCTTTACAGTGTTGTAGGCGAGCTGAGAGATGAGAAATGCACTCGCGATCGTATGTTGTATAAAGCTATGGCAGTATTGACCACCAAAATGTGCAGTTAATAGGCTAAACGGTTGCGCCTTAAGTTGTCTATAGTGACTGAAATCTACAATTGTGAAGATAAAAATTCATATCTTCCTAGTCTGGGTGCAGAGAGCACTCTTTCAAGTGTCACCGGAATCCCCAGTACAACTGTAAGCAGCATTTCTCTGAACTTCACAAAATTATAGCCATGCACCGAAAGTAGATATATAGATTGCGCAATGTGCGCAGGGTATGTGCCTATCAAACAATGTTAGAACAGTCATTACAGATCAGTTGACTTACTCTAGTGTTGATCTTTCACAATCTGGCCAAGTTGTTGTGCTTTTTATCGTTGTAGACTTTTTAGCATAATATAATAATTTCTGTACATGTCATGCAAAAAAGCGTACAGCAGCTGCTGGAGCAGCAGTACCCCTGGAGGCGGTGTGCGTTATATAGAATAGTAATAATAAATATGGTCCATTGAGCCCAAAGTGAGGGGTGGGCTGATATTCCATAGTGGGCCCTCTCGCAAGGGTACGGTATTTGTATTCACTGCATGGATATTAATTTTGCCAAGCCCAGGTATTGTAGAAGAATTTGGTGCATAAAAATTTAATGTTTGCCAATGCTGTAAAAGTTGCCATGCACAGGACAAAAACATTAACGTGGTTAAATTTTGGCCGATGAAAATAGGTGATGAATTGGTGAAAACTTTCTACTTGCAAAATTTTCAACAGGAGATACTGAGGCAGTGAATCTCATTAGAGTGGCCTACATAAAACAATCAACAATATCTTAATCATCCTCTTTATTTATGCATTTAAATGCAGTTGGGATGAAACACACTTTGGGAAACATGCTAGCTGGTACATCCAAGGCAAATTCTTCTTTGATGTTCATCCACCACTTGGAAAAGTATGTACATATACATATATATGGTGTATTATTACTACTAGCAATTCACTATGTACAGGCGCTTCTATATTATACTTATACTGTACCATCACGAAAGAGGGCCCATGGGTGGTGCACCTTACATTGGGCCAAGACTGGGGAAGGGGCCAATATTCGAGGTATCAGTGTCGTATTTAGACGTGAAAGAGCATTACCCACTGAGGGTGGCCCATTATTAGGCCAATACCTTACATAGCAGCTGTATTTAAGTGGGCGTGGTTACTATCACTAGTAACTAGTCATACACGATCTTTCATTTGTGCTGAAATGCGCGGCATAAAGTTAGCTAGGCTTAGTGTTACTGCTGTTTGGCACGTTACTTATCGATTGTACATAGACTATTTGAAGGTCAGTCCTCATAAAAAAGCCATTTGAGCTAAGAGCAACTATACATTAATTGGCACATACATGTACAACATGTATTCATGTAAATATTACAGACTTAAACAGGAAATTGAGCCCAAAGGGGGGGTACAGTTGTACATACCGTACTTATTTGAATAAAAGCCGAACCCCGATTAGTAGCCGCACATGGAGCTCTGTGAAAAATAATAGCTGCCCTCGAATAGTAGCCACATGCATGTGCGAACACAATTAAGTGGGTGTGGCCATGATAGCAAGCCAATAATGATTGGTAGTTTACGGCAAAAACATGGCAGAAAACGTCCTTGGTTTGGTTTTGCTGCCTATTTCTCAATCATATAGCTCGAACATTGGAATATCAGTCCTGACAAACTAGTCTACCATGTCAATGTCACCAAGTGAAAGTCGCCGATTAGTAGCCGCACTCCAGGCTGAAATTAATAGTAGCCGCAGCTACTATTCAAATAAATACAGTATGTGCATGTGCAAATTTGCTATTGAATTGATAGTACAGTAGGAGTCAAGAAAACGGTGACGCTTCCGTTCCGCTCCGTCCCGTTTAGACGCCGTTGCACCGTTCATGCCAGCCGTTCCGTTTCCATTCCGTATGCACGCGTGCATAATCAGTAATTGAGCCTGGTCTTTCGACGTGCAAAAAAAGCGAAGGCCAGCTCGTTGACTCGCCGACTAGAATCGATAGTTTCATACTGCTATGGTCTTCGATCTAAACTGTTCTGGGGCAGTTCACTACTGCCACTCTTCGATTTTGAGCTAGTTCTGCGATCGAGGCTCGACTGGGTTCGAAGTCTGCTATCGACGATTGATTGATCTCGCGTTGCCGATTGACTCTGATCGCCTCCAAATGCAATCGCTTGGATAGAGCGATGCTTCTTTTGGCTTTCTTAGGCTCTTGAGGCATCATTTTCGTGCTAGCTACGATTGGGATAGTCAACTGCATTTTCCGTCGCATCGGCCCCCGCCCGTCCCGTTTCCATTCTTGTGCATGAGGAATGGCCGTTTCGCTTCCGTCTGAACGGGACGGAACGGAACGGAAGCGTCACCGTTTTTTTACTCCTGCTGTATGTATACATACAGTACAGATCACAATTAAATTAACAGACTCGCGCATGTAGCGTGCGAGTGATGCGCGAGTATTGACAATTTACATGCGAGGCCTTGAAGTTGATTGCCGACGCGAATATTGCTCGCACGCGAACACACGCACGGTGCGGACAATAATTATATGGATTTCTGCACATGCGCAGCACGGACAATATTATTATGGAATTCCGCGTGTGACATGTCAACGTGTACGTACGCACGTAGCGTAATTATATCAAGACGATACTGAATGCATATATGTTTTTTCACACTTCTTTCCCGAATTTTGGTGGTGTTCAGCAGCGAAATTGACAGATGGCTTCAATACAGCAAAAAGATTAAAAAACTGACAAGACAAGTGATTCTGAAGTTGATAGGAGTGAGTCATTACGTGGTACGGTTCGAGTGCGACGAGTGTATCTGTGTTATATCCCTCGCAAGTTTCTTCTGGATCTGCCCGAGCCCTTAGTTGGTTACGAGTGCCTAGTCGAATGGAGTGGAGAGGAGTACACTGCTACGATTTTGGTGATGGGGGATGAACAAGAAGCAAGAAAAGCTGAAAACGAGTTGCTGAAAGCCCTTGATCAGGCTTCTGACAGTGGTAACCAGCCTCCAGCAAAGAAACCCCGCCTTTTTAAGAAACTGACAAAGAAGACGACTGTAATTATGCCCAGAAACAAACCTAGACAAAAGAACATTTGATCCAAACTGATCAAAGCCAAGAAAGGAAAATCTGACTTAATTTTAGACCTAGGATCTCCTGCCAAATCTGACAGCAACCAGCAGAACAGCCAGCCACAGAGCAGTGAACCTCAGAACAGCCAGCCTCAGCGCAGTCAGCCACAGAGCAGCCATGAGCAGCTTGGAAACAGCCGAATTGAACAGAATCAGAACAACCACCCACAGAGCGGCCTGCCACAGAGCAACCAGTCTCAGCACAACCAGCCACAGAGCAGTGAACCTCAGAACAGCCAACCACAGAGCAGTGAAACTCAGAACAGCCACCCACAGAGCGGCCAGCCACAGAGTAGCCACGCTGTCCATCAACCTTCAATTTCATTCAGTTCTTCAAGTTCATTTTCAGATGAATCACTCATCTCTACACCTGTGATCTAACTCCAAAAAAGGTACATGTACATCATGTATGTGTATATGTACAAGTACTTGTACAGTTGTATGTTTATACACCTGACAGGCTGTGTACATGTACATGCATGCTTATGCCTATATTATGCTGTCATGCACAGGCGCTAGGCCTAGGCCATTACTATCCATGTGTACACTTGAACTTGTACATGTACATGTACATATACATGTATGTTTATGTCTACATTATGCTGTCATGCACAGGTCATTACCATCTATGACGATGAAGCTGAGGAAGAGGCAGTGCAGAAGTTGGCATCAAACAGGAAGGGAAAAAGATTTGAGGTATGATCCAATTTGTTGTACACTGTCATTGTGCAGTGTACGATATGTCACACTAACTGCTTGTATATTATGTACTAGTATACTAGGCATATTTATTTATGACATTGCATGTATTTTCTGTAGTGTCCAATGGTCAGATGATGGAAATCCTTTTAGACCTGTCAGCATCATTCTCTATTATTGAGAAGAGGTTGTCAAAACTAATTTCAGGTGTGTCAGAGATCAAAGAGAAGCAAGACAGCCTCCAGCATTCGCTTTGTTTCCTCCAATTCAGAAAATCTGTTGGTGAGTACCAGAGAGGATTTCTGCCATCTACTGAGCGTCCTCTCCCGCAGCCTCCAAGAAAGTCCACCTCTCCAATGAGCTCAACACAGGTGAAAAGGAAGCCAGCATGGCACATAACAGATTCATTTGCAATCTCTCCACCTACCCCTACCCACAGCCATTTGCTCGCACAATCATCTTTTGAGATGGGTTACCCAAGCCTATCAGTCAAGGAGGAAGCCACGAAGTGGTACCCATTATCACCCTTGCCCCATCACCATCACTCGCAACGAGAGATTCCACAAGACAAGTTACCTGATCGCCCTGAAAACTAAGAGAACAATTATCCTGATCTTTAGTTCAAAATCTGTAACAGTCGAAGGTCTCAGTATTCCACTAAATTCCGATGTCATCATGAACATTAGATACCGTATTTCCTCGAATAAAGGCCGCCCTCGATTAGTAGCTGCCCTCGAATAGTAGCTGCACTTGGAGCTCTGCGGAAAGAAATAGTAGCCGCCCTCGAATAGTAGCCGCACGCATGCGCGAACACAATTAAGTGGGCGTGGCCACGATAGCAAGCCATGAACGATCGTTAGTTTGAAGCAAGAACATGGCAGAAAATGTCCTTGGCTTGGTTCTGCTGCTTATTTTTCGATCATTTATCATGAACATTCGAAAATCATACCCGAAAAATCGAGTGTATTGTGTCAATGTCACCAAGAGGTGTTGCTTCAAATTAATAAAAGCCGCCCCCGAATAAGAGCCGCCCTCGATTAGTAGCCGCACTCCAGCAAAGCTGAAATTAATAGTAGCCGCGGCGTCTGATCGAGGAAATACGGTATGTCAGCTCGTCAAGAAGAAATTTTTCAGCCAATTTGAACTGTAACCTCTTCATCATGGACGAAAGAAAAGTGAGCAACATGAATGGCGTTCTTGGGAAGAGCAAACTCGACCCAGTCAAATTACAGTACATAAAAAAGTGACATTTCAGATGTATCCTGTAACCTCAAACGAATCAGAAGCTCTGGAGTCAGGGGTTCCCCAACACACAAAAATTTAGTAGCCAAATTGGCTATACACAGCCAAATGTTTTTGTTGTAGCCATAGTAATATGATGGATAATCATAAATGATAATTATTAGTAGAAAAATGAAATAGTTTCAACGGCAGTATATACTAGGAAATGTTTACATTAATTGGCTAGCAAAGGTATTACCTGCAAATGTAATGATCCTTTTCATTGCACCAGATCTCAAATGCTCTGGAAATTAAAGTTAAATGTGTCTACATTTGATAGATCAGGAGTGTCGAGTGACATTTCTCATTAAGGTATAGCATCATTCATTCTCGGTCTTGAGTCGTGCTCTAATCTTGTTTTTGATCAGGTTGTGCTTGCTAAATCCTCTTTCACAACCTGCAGTCGATACTGGCATTGTTAAGCAAGGGTGATTAATGTAACTGCGTTTGGGTATGCCTCCTTCACCTCAGCAGATAGTAGCAGCTTTGCTGCCCATGTTTGCAAAGTGCATGACCTGAAGTTGTTACTCATTAGCTGCCTGAAGACTACCCACTCATCTTTTGTTTTCACTGTGTCTACCACTGGGAGGAGCTCAATACCAGATTCTGTGGTTTTTGATTGTCCATAGTGTGCACAGAGGGTTTCAAGTTGACAAATGCCATATGTGGACAAACACTATCACTACTGGGTAGCTTCTGAGGATCCAGAATAGAAAATACACTCAGCAAGCCACTATCAGGAAATCTGGATTTTCAATCAACTTTTTAAGAAACTGCACTTTACTTCTAGAAAATGCCTGTCGCGGAGTTATACTGTCAGACACTTTCTGTTCTTTGAAATAGAAAGAGTCGGTAAGGTCATGCTTATCTGGTACCTCTGACATAAACTTTTGAAGTCTCGGACCTGGTGCTAGCTTGAAACTAAATAAAGTGCAGCCACAGTAGACTCAACGCCATCAGAAACTGCGGTAAAATCAACACACTGCCTTTGAAATGTTTTGCTCAAGCGTGAAAGCAATACCAGAACATCATCGAGAAAGTGAGTAGTTGCTGGGAATTGAAAGGTGCTTATGAAGGAATTAGCTATGGGATCAGACTCACTATCACTAATAAGAGCTGCAATCAAGGGGTCAAAAATAGCTAAGATAGCATCCACTGCTCCCTCAAAGGATATCCACCTAGTATGAAAGATTTGTTTGAGCTTATCTCTGCTTGTTGAAGAATGGTTTGCATTTCCTTTAACTCACTCCAGTGTTTTGGTGAGTAGTGGTAGTATTTGTAAATTGTGTTACTGTATTGTTGGTAATTCTTAAAGTAAGGTATACTGTCAGCTGCCTGTCCACTTGCCAGAGCTAAGTGATGTGCAATGCAGCGAGTTGAGAGCATGAATGGATTCTTCTTTTTTGTTAGAGTAGCGACTCCTGCACGCACACCAGTCATAACGCTAGCCCCATCAGTTGCCATTCCATAGGCTTTCTCCAATGGAAGCTTCTTTCTGTCCAACATGCAAAGAATTATTTCGAGAATAGTACTAGCAGTTTCACTAGACAGCTCCGTGATATCAAAGAATCTCATGCACACCTCTCCACCATGTACATATCGGACATGCATGATTAAAGTATTATCTATAGCAATATCAGTAGACTCGTCAATTAAAATTGAGTAGAATGGAGCTGCCTCAAGTTGCTTTGAAAGTTCTTCATCTACGACTGCTGCCACAGCCTCCTATTCAGCATAAAAATTAATCATGATGACAATACACATAAAATACAGCTTTTGCTGTACCTGAAAGCCGCAGACACTTCCTTTCGCTGTGCTCATACATGATTTCCCTACCACCTCTGTTGGTTCTAAAGGTAAGCCCGGCTATGCTGGTAGCACTCTGAAGGTAAGATCTAGTTAAACATGACAGAATTTTCTGTGTCATAAACGTTAGTTTAAAGTAAGTAGCTATATACAAGGGTTTACTTACTTGGAGAATAAGAAATTGTTTATATCCCCGAAGATATTGTAACAATTCAGGGATCACCGTGCGCTCTGTCTTGTAGGTGAGAAAATCAAAATAAACTTGGAAGAATCGAGATCTGAATTGACATATGCACTGGGCCAGGGGTTTATATAAATACCCACATGGCCCTTACAAAAATGACCGACAAGTAATATTCAAGGGTGAGACAAAACATCAATGTGACAATATGAGACAGTAATTAGTGTTCTATAGATGCATGAATACAAGTTTATCCAATGCCACGTCACACTCTCCCCTCCTTAATCTCCTTACTATGATGGTTCATAACGAGCTGGAGGTCTGCGGGCTCTGCTACTCCTCCTGAGTGATGTATGGGTTGTCTCTTCTGTTGTGTGTACATCTTCGACGGTTTCCTCCAGATCACTATCTCCTGTCATTGTCACCAGAGTTTGTTCTTGGGAATTGGCTTCTGCTGAGGCTTCTTTCGAATTTGTCTGGGGCAGGTGCCAAGTTGGGGGTTGTCTTCCACTGTAGGTCCATAACCTATTACGATGTACCACCTTGGGTTTCTTTCCTGGTCCCTGCTGGATGCGATACACCAGATTATTCAGCTTCTTCGTGACAAAGTAGGGACCTTGCCATGGGGCCGGCTCAACTTTGGGCCGACACCTTTCTTTCGTTGGGGGTTGTATAGCCATACTGCTTCACCCTCATCAAGGTTTTTCCCAGTGGCTTGCTGATCATAATGACTCTTCATCTTGTCACTTTCCATCTGTAGATGCTATCGAGTGTAATCATGCACTTTTTCCAAGCAGTCAAGTAGGGTTCAGGCGTAGTCAGATTTGTGCACTGGCTGCTCGTCGCACGGTCTTCCAATGAAGAGGTCTGTTGGTAGCCGGAATTCCGCCCAATCATCATCATTGCAGGGGTTTCTCCAGTGGTATCATGGACTGAAGTACGGTAAGCCATCATCAGCAGCTGTAGATGATGATCCCAGTCCCTTTGATTCTTGCTGACAAACTTGGCTAGCTGAGCTTCCAAGATGCGATTGAAGCGCTCGACCATGCCATCCGACTGAGGGTGCAGGGGAGTGGTTCTGATCTTTTCAATGCCTAGTAATCTGCACATCTCTGCAATCACGGTATACTCAAAATTTCTCCCCTGGTCAGCGTGTAATACCAGAGGTACGCCGTAACGGCTCACTATCTCCTTAACCATTATATCGGTAACTGTGGTGGCTTCTTGATCACGGATAGGGAACACTTTTGTCCATTTGGTAAAGTAGTCAGCGACAATCAGGAGATATTTGTTTTGTTGCTCAGTCTCTGAGTACATCCACTGCCACTCTCCATCGGAGCGCCGACATTGTGCTGGGCCATAGGGGCTCTGATGGCTCGGGGTGATCCTTTCCTTGTAGCACAGATATCACAGCTCTTGCACCACTGCTGTACATCCTGATGGCATCCAACCCAATAGTACCTCTCTCTAATTCGCTGGAGGGTTTTAGAAATTCCCAGATGCCCAGAAGTAGCAGTATCGTGCATTTGGCGCAACACTTCTTTTCTCAGCTCCTTAGGCAGTGGTAGTTGCCACACAGCAGAGTTCCCGGCTGGCGTTTCCCAGAGGCGATACACTAGTCTGTCACGGAGGCATAGGCTGGCCCACTGCGCCCAGTAAAGTTTGGTAGCATCACTATAGGGGGCAATTTCCAACTTAGGGGTCTGCCCCGGCCATCCCTCAGCCACTTCGCTACAGGACCAATGGTGCCATCATCCGATTGGGCTTGCTGCAAATTCGTATTGCTCCAGAGGGGGAGTAACTGCTGCGTTACTCTTCTGCTGCTAAGTGAAGGAAGGCTGTTGCATCACCACTTGAGCTGAAGACTCTTTGTCTTCGAGCCTGTCGCAGTGTCTGCAGTCGGGCGAGCATGGACATCTGGAAAGAGCATCCGCATTCCTGTGCTTGGTTCCGGGTCGGTGTTGTATCTCAAAGTCGTACTGCTGCAGACATTCGAGCCACCTTGCAATCTGTCCTTCCGGCATGATCAGTGCGTATAGTAAAGTGTCTGCCATACAGATATGGATGGAAGTGTTGTACTGATTTCACCACTGCAAGGAGCTCTCTTTTTGTGACACAGTACTGCCTCTCTGAACGACTCATCGCATGACTATAGTATGCCACCACCTTCTCTTCACCATGCTGTATTTGGGATAGCACAGCTCCAATGCTGTAGGCACTTGCGTCATTGTCCAGAATGCAGTGGCCATCGGGGTCAGGGTAGCCAAGAACTGGGGCTTCCACCAAGGCCTTCTTTAAGTCAGCAAATGCCTTTTCCATCTCCTCATTCCAATCAAATCTCCGTGCATGTTCGGTACACTAGTGGAGTGGACGAGCAATGTCAGCAAAATTCGTAATAAATCGTCGGTAGTACGAACACAGGTCTAGAAACCTCCTCACCTCCTCTGATACATTGGAGGGTGTTGGCCACATTCTGACTGCTTCAAGCTTTTCTGGATCTGTAGAGACACCGTTCTCGCTGACTACATGGCCTAGAAACTTCAGTTATCTTCTGAAGAGGGAGCACTTTTTAGGTGACAGTTTCAAATTGGCTTCTCTTAGGCGCTGAAAACTCTTCGCAAGTTCTGAATGTGGTCATCGAATGAGCGAGCTGGTACCAGGATGTCGTCGAGGTAGACAAGGCAGACTGATAGTGGTAGTCCGGCCAGAACTCTTTCCATGAGTCGCTCGAAGGTTGCAGGCGCATTACAAAGCCCGGATGGCATAACTCGAAACTGCCACAACCCTCTTCCAGTAGTAAAGGCAGTTTTCTCCCTGTCTTCTGGGTGAACTCCCACCTGCCAGTAACCACTTTTCAGATCGAGTGACGAAAACCATGTGGCACCACTCAAGGCTACTATTATGTAACTGCCGAGATAACGCCAAAGTAGCGTGCCACTGCACTGCGTGCTACAATATAGAGTGGATTTATATGATGACTAAGGTGAGCGGTCCAGATAGTCTTGAGTTAGCCCTGGAAATGAGAAAGAAGGAATAATTGACACTTTGCACTTTTTTTTCCAAAAAACAAAAAGAGCTGGCATGGTTCAGGTGTACCTGATTGTTTCCATGGATGCCTTGGAGCTTGATAGATAGGTAATCTGGTGTAGATTATGAATATGAAAGTTAAAAATCTTGGAAAGTTATTTGCTTTAAGGTTATGGGATAGTGTTCTGCCCACGCATGGTCAAAGTTCACATGAATAATAAATGAGACAGTTATATTCCAGTTTTTGTCCACGTTCTTTGCACAGTCAAGGCACAGGTAAGTAGCTCTCCTGATGCCTGCCCCATGGTCCACAAAAACGAAAAGCAAACCTGCCACTGTCTGTCTGCAAGCGTGGGTAAGTTTTGCAATTTCCTGCGTCAGTTTTTGCCAAGGTAAACAGCCTCTATGTAATGATATACAAACGAAACGATAGCTTACGAGCCTCTACAGGGCCAGGTATAGCGTTTGAACTCTATCGAGTTACACGAACAGAAAGCGAATATAAAAAACATACTGCTCAGCTGCCATGTGACTGGCTTAATGGCGGCCCTCCAGGACAAAACCTTGTCTGACGACTGACCATCCTAGAGTTTTTGAAAAAGCGCTATACCTGGCCCTGCTCCGATCGATGGACTAGCGTGAACAACAGCGAAGTCAGTTCGTTCGAGTCTCTGGTCTTCAAAATTTGACGCAGGAACTTGGACTTTGTTTGCATCTGGAAAATGGTCGACGTTCGTTCGTGTTCCCGACTAAACCGCATTAAAACATACGTGAATTGTGTCCATGCGCAATCATTTATAAATTGCGCGTCGAATACTATCCCGTAACCTTAAGATATTTGATCTTTTGTGAAGTATTACATATATTATGGCATATCCGGATCATCCCTACTTATAGAGTCTACCAACTCTATGATAAGCATATAGCTACTGCAGCTTTATGCCTTGTTTCAGCACAAATGAATGATCATGCACGTCTAGCGATCGTAACTACGCCCATTTAGTATGGCTATCATCAACGATATATTTAATATGGTGAAGTATTGGCCTGATAGCCGGCCCTCCTGGCTCTCAATTGGTATTACTGTGCGTGACTAAGGCTAAAATTAATAGTAGCCGCTGCTACCATTCGAATTATGAAGATAGCATGGATAACGTACCTGAGCGCTCTTCATATCCACACTGATACCTCGAATATCGGCCCATCCCCCCAGTCTTGGCCCAATGTAAGGTTCACCGCTGATGCTCCCTCTTTCACGAGGGTATGGGAATTATGAAGATAGCATGGATAATTTACCTGAGCACTCTTCATATCTATACCGATACCTCGAATATCGGCCCATCCCCCCCAATCTTGGCCCAGTTTAAGGTTCATCGCTGACGCGCCCTCTTTCGCGAGGGTATGATATTATGTGCAACTTGCCTCGAGTATAAGCCCCCTCCAGCAGATGTCATCTTTTCCTTGCCTATATACATTGTACAGAGTCTACTCCCATTTTGAGCTTAAGACTAAGCACTACGCTTATGTGATCGACGGGAATATTTATATTTGGTAGTCAGAGAAGGGAGGGTTCTTAGGTGTGGGGGGGGGGGGGGGAGGGGGAACGTTTGTACAGTACACGTACCTGTGCATGCATGTCATTGTTATCCCCATGTATAATTAATGGCCCCCAAGCCTTTAAACAGTACCTCTGATGTGGCTACCAAAATTATTCTTGTGATCACAAACTCCGCCCAGGACACTCGTATTTGCTCTGCCTTAAATTTCCCAGGGGAGAACCTAGTGTAACTGGCGCCTCTCCAGAGATATTGAAGCAATTCCACAAAATGTAATGATTTAAACCCCATCTGGCACTATATTCAAATACACACCACCGCCTTGGCATCTGCATGGTGTCGACCCATATCATACTCTTCTCATGTGAATAACCATCCATTCCATGTAATAGATATTTTGAAACACAAAAATCATTAGCGTAGCTGCATTGTCTCATTCCCCTCTGAGAAAGTTGCATAAACACGGAGTTTAATTATAAAATTATACTTTAGATACAGCGTATCATTTGAACTTGTGAAGGAAGCAACAAACGGGACTATAGCAGATATATATTTTGCATTAATTATATATTGTATGTTTTAAGTTTTCAGTCCTTATACGTGTGAAGTTTTCATATTATCAGATTTGTTCTAATATAGGCGCCCTAGCTTTCATACCGGCGCAATTTTTCTCGGTTCTAATTTAAGGCACCTTTAAATTTCCAGATATCGAGTATTTTTAGGCAGCGTCTGGAACGTATTTCACTTGCAATATCACAATACTATTAATCTAGTCAATCTATTGGGGTAGGTGTCATACTAAGCTCAGTGTTTCTGCTACTATACTTGAATTGGGCAGCCTGCCCTGGCTGGTTTGCAAAAAAATTATAATGCTCACAGCTGCAACAATCGTTTGCAGTACAGTAGTAGCTCCCACATGTTAATTGTGGATATGTTTGGCTTCCCACAATCATTTCAGGGACACACTACTAGTGGTTAAATTGTACTCTGGTGGTTGTACTAGTGTACACAGCACATGCACGCATACTAGATTGTACATACATTACACAGTGACTATCACATTGCCTGCAAAGCCTCTTAATGGCCAATATCTATCCCATAATAGTATTCAATGATAGTAATGTTAGCACCCAATCACCCTGTTGGAATTCAGTCCTAGAGAAAACAGTCTATTACTTTTATATGGGCACCTCTCTACTACTTCGATGTCTTTCTAGAGCTTGAGAAACTGTTCTGATGGCTACATTACCAGCAAACTTGAGCATGATTAAGTGACCCGAGTGAAAAAGTGAAACTAGAGCCATATTTTTATTTATTTTTGCCACTGACACATTCACTGCCACTAAATTGTACTGGTCAGTTCTAGCACTTTCCCTTGGGCAAAACCTCCAAGGCCGTTCAGATTGTAGCTCTTAGGCACCCTTGACTTGCTTGAATTCTAATTGGAGGCACCTTTGCAAATAGTGATATTTTTTAGTGGCATTTATATTGATGGTATGTCATCATATTGGACAGAGCTTATATGTACTTGATTTCCTGTGCATCATTCTTTTTCCCTGTTCAGTTAATCATTGCAGTAGCAGGAGTGTTGACTGGCTATAATGGATCATTTGAGTTCCAAGAGCCGGGACAGGAATATGGGGAATACCCTTATGTTGGTATGAGAGTGGTAAGCCATTGCGTTGTCTGTGTATGTTACTATACCTTGATACTCTTAAGTGTTCAGTGTACGGTAGCAAAGAAAATGGTGATATTTCAGCCCCGTCACAACAATGGAAATAGGACGGGTAGAGGATGATGCGATGAGACCTGCAGTCAACTTCTAGCACAAAAATGATGTCTCAAGAGTTCAAGAAAGCCCAAAATCTAAGTGATTGTATTTGGGGGCAATCGTAGTCAATTGGCAACATGAGGTTGATCGATCGTCGATAGCTGACTTCAAACTCAGTCGAGCGTTAAACACAGAACTTACTCAAGTCGATGAGTGGCAGTACTGAATTATCCCAGATCAGTTTAGAAGAGAGTGCTAGTATAAGGCTATCGATACTCTTTGGTGAGGGAACGAGCTGGCGTTTCATTTTTCCATATCGGAAGACTTACTAATTGTACATGCCTGCACATGGAATTAAAATGGTGCAGCGAGCAGGAACGGTGTGACACTGTCTTGACAAACACGTTACCATTTTTTTTACTCCTACTGTACATGTACATATATCAATTTAGGATGCTCAATTTTGTTTTTTATTTCTCCCTCTTTCTCTTTCTCTCTCCCCCTTCCACCTTTCTCCCTCTGCATTCATCCTCTTATCCGATGCATCATAATATTGTCAGGTGTGTGCGATAATGGGTATTTTGGTTGCCCCATTGGCATATCTTACTGTCTGGGAGTTGGTTCATTCCAATATTGCATCATTACTAACTGGTGTATTAGTGATCTGTGAAACGGGCACTCTCATTCTCTCTCAATACATTCTTCTCGATCCTCCATTACTCTGCTTCGTTATGCTATCAACATTTTGCACTGCAAGATTCATCAATTGCAGAAAAGAGTGGGTTGCTTACACATGTAGATGTATGATGTATAGTTCAGATCACAAGCAATTTAATCCTCACTTGCGTGCGTGCAATTCGCATGGATGGAGTGAGTGCTTGCGAGGATTTGTGAAGTGCGTGCAATTCACATGGATGGAGTGAGTGCTTGCGAGGATTTGTGAACAAAGTACAAGTTTGTACACATGCATGTGCGAGTGTCCGTACATGTATGTATGTGTGCATGTGCATACGGGCAGTGCCAACATGGCATGCTCATTCGTTGCCATGTGAGCCAAAGATTGAAGTTCCACGGTGTCAAATTAATAGTGAATGATATCGATGGGAAAGTTAAACCTCGCAAGGTAATATTGTATCACAGATTCAAGCAAGACTCACTCATAAACAGTCATAGTCTCACTGGGGGGCCTAATCCACCTTATCAGTCATTTTTTGACAATCATCGTAGGTTTAAAATCAGAATTCTATAATAATATAATACCGTGATTCTGCTCGAAAAGCAGTTCTCTTTGATCCTCTTCCTGTTACAGTTCTTGTTTGATGGTGCCATGCTTTAATTGGAATCGAAGTTTATGCACGTGCACGACTGTTCAATATCCGCCCATGAGCAATGTTTGAGTACTCTCACATACATACCTCACGTCTGCATGAATTTTGTGAGTGCGTGTGAGTAATAAAGTTGCTTGTTATCTGTGCTGTACCTGTATATGCTGAGTTAAGTTTTGTGCATGAACAAATTACACAAATGGACTACAGATGGTAGCAGGAGCGCATAATGAGGAGGGGGGGAAGGCGTGAATCGCCTATGCGTTAATGAGATGTTTGGCAAGCGCTCCCATGCTAGCGGATATACTATTTTTAGTACGCCGCCTGAGTGAGCGAGATGGACGTGGCCAGCGACAGTGCCGATCACGATAGCTACTAGGACACAATTGAGGCAAACAAACTGCTCAACCACGTGGTGCTGGATACACGAAAGATACCTCCTAAGAAGAAGCTTAAGAAAGCTGCGAAGAAGACTAGATTTCTGGTTAAATACAGAACGGCAATGATAACAGACTTGGAAAAGGATGATCATGCTGATATTCTTGAGGCTGTTATTGATAAACTACCTACAGGGATCCATTTACAGTGATGCGAGTCGCGAAAAAAGTTTGTAGCTCTTCTATGTGGTGATACTGCTAAGGAAGCCTTGATCAGGTGTGTTAAGTTCATGGCTAACAAGTTTTTGGAGTTGTACAAAGAGTACATGAAGGGGAAAAGCTTCATGCATTTTCAACAGGCATGGATGGAGCACATTCATAGTTATTTTACCTGTCCTGGAAGTCAGAGCACTCTAGATAGTTATACTGTATGGCAGGCAATTGTGGGCAAGTGTGAGTACAGTGTTAATGATGAAGATCAACGAATAGTGGTTTCAACATTGATGTATGCAGTGTATGATTTAATGAGTGATAAAATGAAGGACTACAAGCAGCATAATATTGATTTTCCAGAGACAGCTGCTACCAGTAGTGTTGATGTGCCGACAATTTTCCCTGAGAACAAAGTAAATTTATTCAGTTACGGTGGTTTCGCTCTGCACTCTCTTTAAAAAACATACTATATACAAACATACACAAAAGTCCTGTTCTAAGGATATTCTCACCACCTTAAGGCACCTTCATGTCAGTGTCAAAGATGACGAGTTAGGCAATGTACCACATGCAATCCAACAGCTAAATCAGGGAGGACTAGACATAATAACCCCTCGTATGCTTCCTTTCCTCCGAGAACTCGTCGAAACAGTCTGCTCCCTAGTTAATGAGGAAAGATGTCAAGACTTGGGACAGCACATGATTGAAGTTGCTTGCGAGGACATTGACAACGACACGGAACTTATTCGAGTTTTCAATCCGTGTATGCTGGACGCTGGTGTTGACGCATCCCCTGCTGTTGTTTCTAGACTGTACAGTGAACTGTCGAAAAAGATATTTCAAGCAAGAGTGAATGAATACATGACAGCTTCAATAGAAATAGAATTAGAGAAAAGTGGAAAGGTAGTAAAAGCTGATCAAAGTTTACGACATCAACTGAAGACAGTTAGTGCATTGAAGACAAGATCATAAGTATTATGTACAATGACATGCATAACCATTAATTTATGTTTTTTACGTTCATTCTGTACCCTTTTTCAGAATATGGATTTGCATGAATATCTCGCTGAGTTGTTAGAGCAGAGAGTGATGTACCATAATTGGTGGATGATAAATTTCCTCCTGAAATCTATTTTAGACAGCTGAAGATACTCTCAGCTGCACTGCCATTGATATGGATTGGAGCAATAAAATAGCCTGGGTGGTTGGCCAAGAAATCCTTGCATAGACCCATGAAACCATGGTACATATTAAGCAGCAGATCCCAAGTCTGTAGGGACAGGTGAGCATTAAATAGACTACAGTCTGTGATTGTACTGTGTATACCTGCCAAGCAAGAAGCACTTTTTGGAGTGGGCTTCTGAATTTAACGTCTGTGTGTATATATCATCAAAGCATGGTGTAAATCATTAACAGCGTATAGAAAAATATTGTACAATGTCGTAGGATTTCAAAGCATGTGTGTGATGCTTATGTTTATGCATGACTATTATAACCTCATCACTATAAGTGGGCCAACGGATAACACGAGTAGCTAGTGTGATATTACCTGGTTCTTTCTGTAGTTCCTCTTTCCAATTGATGAACCATTTCATGCCCTCACGGATATTCAACAGTGCTTGAGATTCAGTTGAACGTATCATTTCATGTGAAAGAATTCCATTTTCAAATATCAAATTACAAGCTTCCAGATACTCAGCACTGCATACATGACTCCGTTTGGTAAATTATTATTCGTCCTTCTTGTCGGCCATCTCACGAATCGCAGCAAGCATGTACGATTGCTATAATTGAATACATACACTATATAAATACCACAATCACATATGTACGCAGCACAACATACCTGCATGATCTTGGCTGGTAACACATTCAGTCTAGTCCATGAATCACGGACCACATGTGAATATTTTAGTCCGGGAACACGCCTACTGATGCCTTGTGCTCTGGTAAGATTCAGATCTGTAGACAGCTTCAATGGTAAACCAGCCAAAATGGGATTCGCTCTTGCTAAACTCCTTAGTACCATCTCTCCTCGAGCTGTATAACGCTGCAATCATGTTCTTCAACTACTTGTGATTGTTAGATGTACATACATATAAGTACATGTACAATGCATGTCTAACTACAGTACAGTTAGGTACCATACATGTGGAAATTTAGTTGTATAAATTGTTTACTAATCCAGCTACGTTTGCATTGCAGAAACATTTAGTAGCTATTAATAAATTCTTGCCAATAATATTATGATAATGAAAGCTGGTGGTGAAATTTTTTTCCATAGGAAAATTTCCACCTGCACGGTAAAATTAATTTTAATAAACCTCAGCCCCTTAGTGTGGGAAACAAAATAACTTTGATGTACCCTCATGTATGGGTTGCAAATGTTGCTCACCTGATGAGATGGGCACACAATGAGATGAACATCTTTACCGTCAAACGGTGACTTGAATGTAGGCTTGGTTGTATCGATAATTTCGCAATTGGTATATCGAAATAATACTTTAATAAGCTTAAGTTGCTGCTGGCTCCATCACATAATAACGCTCTTACTTGAAATCCGAACTGTGAGAACGCTAGCATCGTCCGAGTGACCATTGAGTGAAGGAAATGAGCCTCCATTGACGAAGAACAGTTAAAATATGGTCCAACAACATCGAAATCAGAACTAAGATCTCTCCTAAGGAATTGGACTACGTACGTTTTTTGGCATTTTTCATCTTCACTAAGACTGTCGTACACATCATGCATGCAAACTACTGAAGTCATCAGACAACATAGCAAATCCGATGATAGCAGAATCACTGCTATTCCAAATGATTCGTGACTGCACCTATAAAATTAGTAACACTAACGTAACATTATTATTGCATTCAGTACGCATACTGACCTTGACTTCATCCCATATTAGTACTCCTTCACCAAAAGGTCTAGCAAATCCAGCTGCCACTCTCTCTTCCTTAAAGTTATCGTACTTCTGTGCTCTATCAAGTAGTGCTTCTTCATTTTTCCTAGGTGAACTGGCATGTCGGCGGTACACATAGCCCCGTAGTGTTCTGTCACATGGTAACTGGAGAATTCCAAGAGATCTTACAGCTTGGTAAGCTGATGGACTCCTTGAAGATATTACCAGAGCTAAGACATAGAGAGAGGGAGAGAGATTGGGGGGGGGGGGGGGGGGATGTGGGGGAGAGACGGAGATAGACATAGAGAGAAATTCTGCTACATACATTTATAATAAATATTATATGACATGTGAAATGCATACAGAACACTATCTCTTACCTAAGCGAATGGTTACAGATGACCACTTGTTGCAGGTTCTACCTGTGACTGTAAATGAACAGGGGCGTAGCCAGGATTTTCTGACGGGGTTTCCTAGCAGTTGCGCGCGAAAAAATTGAAGGCCACGCCCACTTTTTGGTCACGCCCTCTAATTAACAATCGCCATTTTCAGCAAGATTTTGCTTGATTCTCGAGATTTTGGCAGAGAAAAGCACAAAAGGAGGAGATCTAGGCTAAGTTTTAGGAGATTTTAGTGCCTGCACATTGAATCTGGAAACCAAGGGGGTTTCCTGATAGCTAAATCATACTAAGATAATACTGAATCTGACTGCCAGGGGGGGTTTCCGGGCAACAAGGAAACAATTAAGCTACGCCCCTGATGAAAGTACAACCATGTAGGATCGTGCTGACCAAACTCCTATAGGTGCACCTTATGATAATGATGATATCATTCTACGTAAGATGGAATCTAGACACCACCCACCCCCTCGACCTCCCCTATGGCACTAGGGTACTGTATATGTAGAAATTTTTGCCAGGAGACAAATTTCGGCTATTTCGCCATTCACTGTCTAACTTTCACCAAATATTTCCCCAATACAAACACATAGCTGGGCTTGGCGAAAATTTTATCCAACGAAAACTTTCGTACATACAGTATTATAATAATTGTATTATATATTATTATTATTGCAGTAGACTAACTATTTTTTTCTTGATCACTTTGAAATTGTTGCCATTCACTGGTATCCTTTTCCCATATTCCTTTCAGTACACTTCCAAGTCCTTCATGCTTGCATTCAGCCTCAGTCAAGATTTCGCAAAGTTGTTGACGACCATGAGGAGTTGAAATTATTGAGCTCACTAATTCTCCAATCTCTTTATTTTTCACCTCGTTTGTGGACAAACATTCTATCTTTTTAGAATAGTATTCAACTTTCAATTGTAACTGATGAATAGTTTTTCTCATGTTATCGAATCTTGCCCTTTTACTGGAAGGACTCAAGACATCAAACGCTACTTTGGAACTACTAGACTGTCGGTGAAGTCTTTCGGTACTTGTCCATTCGTCATGTTCTTTCTTTCTCTTACTGAGTTGCCACATTTGGCACACAATGGTGATTTTCTGGTGGATGGCTGGTCATAGATGATGGTGCATTCACTGTCGCGGGCTGAATTTGGTGGACAGTTGTTGGTAACTGCTCTTTTCAAGTCGTATCCAAAACTATAGTCTTGTACGTGGAGTACCCCTTTATTCCTGGGCAAACAATCAAACCTCTGTTAGCCAGCTTATCCATTGATGATACAATAGAACTTGAGGGGAAAGGGGCTTGGACAGTATTTTCTTCCAAAAGCTTGTCATAATATACCAGTAACTTGTAAGCACCGCCCTCTTCTACCACCAGCCCTACTTCATCATATGGTCCCAGGTCATCGTCATAACATTTCACACGTCTAGCAATCAGAATGTACTTGCGTAGCTCATTCACTTCAGACTCGGCCATGACTAGCTGTGCTTCGAGAGAGCGATAACACTCACAGTTGTCGAATTGTTTCAGGTCATCGAGAAGCGTGCCCTTTCCAGATAACAAAAAATTCCTGACAGGATCTCGGACTGGCGTCAAGAGTCCAGGTCTCTGGAGCTGGGAGTCGCACGCTGAACGCCGAACAGCCAATCGAGGGGATCGTCGGGGGGTTACAGAAGGTGGTACAAATACTCCTTTTGCTCACTTGGCCTTGGGTGTGCTCGTGGAGCAAGAGACGTTCGCCATAGTTCACGTGGGTCGAGACAAGCACTAGCAGGTGGTGCGTACTAAAAATAGGATATCCGCTAGCGTGGGAGCACATGCCAAATATCTCATTAATGCGTGGGCGATTCACACTCCTCCTCCCTTCCCCCCCCCCCCCCTCCTCATTATGCACTCCTGATGGTAGTATCAATAGGCATGGCCAATAAATGTAATTGATGCACATCAACTTTTCAAACGATTTGGAGCATAATGATTAAAGCCAACTTGGAATTGAACCTGGGAGTTGCTTAGATGGCTAGATCATAGATGATACATAAAGCAGATAGCTTAATTTACTCTTGCTGTATATGCCCGGATGGGATAATGATGCACGTGGGAGATAGCTTTGTAACCATATGCGACAGATAGCATACAGTACATGTACATGTAGCTACAACTGCTGAATTGGATGAGCCATAGTCGTGCACTGTACTGGGCGCTTACCAAGTGTATCGGGCACCTATTGTATACCAAATATGTACATTTGCACTCACGATGGCAATTCGGATGTCGATTATTGCTAGTAAACTTACTTTGGGGCAGTTCCTGGTTTGTTTATTGTACCCATGTAGAAGCTTAATTCTTGCACAAGTTTGTAGTTTTATTGGCATAATTTCAATCAGCTATTTGCTGTGGATAGGTTCAATACACAATTGAGCCACATGTAAGTATTGTGTGGCTATACATGTACGTCCGGCTAAATGTGTCCCTCAACACAGTCCTGCTTAGCGTGCTAATTTATGGCACTTGCAATTGCCATACATGTACTTATACATGTAGCTGTAAGGATCAGGCCTGGGTAGAGTAAGAGATTGATCTTCGGACGACAGCAATTTTCGGACGCTCTAGCAGGCGTTAAAGAGGGGGCGTGGTCTGGACTAAGCCTTCACCAGGTAGGGGCTAGGCCTAGCATCAACATACATCAGAACCGGATGTGTACCTTTGCTACCTTCGGATCTAGAACTGCCCAAAGGCGACGTCCGATTTCGTCAAACCTCGGACAAAAGTGTCTGTTTTCGGATCACTCAAAGGAGCGTCTGGGGGTTGGGTTCGCAGATCGTGGCAGGACGTCTGCATTCTATCCGCATGGAGTCCCAGCCGTAAGACTCCTTGACTAGCCTTCTGTATTTGATTTTATAGACCTTACTCCAACAATTGGCTGAAAATTTCAGACAGCCTGGAAAATATGCAATACCCTAGACCATGATATCGCTCAACGCCAACGATCGCAATGCAAGTAAACCACGCCCAGGTAGCGGGGATTCTAAATAAAGCACCATTGGATCCCGCGCCGAGTTGCACTAGGATCGTGTCTGTCCGAAAATTTCGGAAATTTTCAGCCAGCTGTTGGAGTAAAGTCTACAAAACCTGACGTAGAAGGCTAGTCGAGGCGTCTTAGGGCTGGGACTCCACACAGATAGAATGCAGAGGTCCAGCCAAGGTCTGCGAACCCAACCCCCAGACGCTCCTTCGAGCGATCTGAAAACAGACACTTTTGTCCTAGGTTTGATGAAATCGGACGTCGCCTTTGAGCAGTTCTAGCTCCGAAGGTAGCAAAGGTACACATCCGGTTCTGATGTATGTTGATGCTAGGCCTAGGTGAAGGCTTAGTCCAGACCACACCCCCTCTTTAACACCTGCTAGAGTGTCCGAGCATTACTGTCGTCCGAGGATCAATCTCTTACTCTACCTACTGTACTCGGAGCAGGCGCATGTCCAAGACACTGCAGTATGTGTGTGTTCCTTGGTTTTGTAACTTTATGCTTACCTGTACATGTATGTGTATACAAGAACTTAGCATCAGCAAAAAGTAGTCATCTTAACATATATTAATAGGGCATTTGATCTAGAGTGGTGGTACTGGCTCACTCTTTCGGGTATGTTTATCGGCTGTGCATTTAGGTAAATCTGTATTATATTGTGTTTGGTGGGACTACATTATCTTGAACCCTTATGCAGTGTGAAATGGGTTGGGTTGTTTATAATATCTCTGGTTGGCTTAACAACAATCAAGGACCTTTGGGATCTCTTGGGTGACCTTTCATTATCTATGGTGAGTTCAGCTCCGTACTTATTGTACCAATTAATGTACATTTTATATGTGAAGTAGCAGTAAAGAAATGTGACGTTTTTTGTTCCATTCTGCCCCATTGAGATGGAAGTAAAGCAGCCGTTCTCTGTACGTACCAATGAAAATTGGACTGGTGGAGGCCAACGTGACGAAATGTGTAGTTGACTATACTCCTCCAATCATAGCTAGCACCAATTGACCATCGATAGCTGACTTTAATGCTCAACAAGATATAAGGGTATGTGTGATACTTTGGCTGCTTTATGGTTTCAGTATGCAGTTTAACTTCGTGCCGTGCATGAACGTTTATCTCCATACAAAGCAATGGACGGCAAGCACTTACAATTTTCACGTCAGTTTTTGCGTAGTTAAAAATCTAGGATACCGTTATATACTGTCTGTTCTAATTCTGCGACAATGGAGGCAGGGCCACACATTTTAGTATGTTCAATGCCAGAGTTATGGCTGACTTTGTGCGCAGTGGTTCAGTCCAAGGAGCCGCTCGTGCCAGCGCTTAGTCGAGTCTATCAAAAGAGGAATGATTTTGAAGCAGAAGCGCTACCTGTGGCCCTCTAGAGTGATGAAAGCTTGCTGCTGAAAGTGGAGCCTATAGCTAGGCTGCCAGTGTCTGACGTGAAACGGTGACGAAACTGCTTGCATAGTCCAAGGCCAGAAGATATCGTTCGAGTAAACTTTTGCTAGGCCAGAAGTAGCAGAAAGAAGTACATTGTAAGGAGAAGGCTGCCATAGAACCAACTAGAAGTTTATAGCTAACTCTGATACAGAGGGTTTATTGATCTAATTAATTATTCATGAAACTGTTGACTGTAACCTTAACTAGCAATGGTCAAACTAGCTCTACATCGATCAGTGAGATAGTTTGGCCGGTTGGGAGCCGAGTTTGTGACTGCAACTGTGGTATTGATAATGTTATGACAGATTATTAGTCAATATTAATATATTTCGGGGCGAGCCTGAGCAAGCCTCGAATACACGAGAGACAGGGAGCGGTTTTATAAGTATATATATATATTATTGTATGTTTGTGGGGTGATTATTTCAGTGAGGAGAGAGTTAAATTTTGAATGCATTAGGTAATGATTGTCGTGTATACTCACGTACTGTATACGATCTGCATGAGATAATTTGACCAGTGTAGGAAAAGGTGAATGTTGGACTACACTAGGAAGGCTCAGGTCTACAATTAACATCATTGCTTCCATATGAGCATGAAGATGACTAGTCTATAGGGTCTGGCTACAGGTACTTGGACCATAGTCCCTGCTTGGACTCATGATGGTCATGGCATGCATGTAGACTATACTATTATAGTACATCATTGGACAACCTAGCAATCTATGGTGCTTTCATTCTCAAGGTAGTTTTTTAGGCCTAGCTATGCTATTATTCGTGCTATTTACTGACATACTCTACACCGGCCCCATGCCTTTGTGAGATCTTGACTTTCGTGAAGGCTCACCCCACACAGATGATTTTCATCACCACTAGTTATTTCCTATTTGAAAAGTTGATTGATAACAAGACATTTTCTTTTGGTGAGTGGACCACCGGCAATCTCGGTCCCATCACATCGATTATAAACTGATGGAGAAGAGGTTGGCTTGTGGGTTGGAAAACTGTATGTCCACCAGATATCTTCTCTTCGAATGTGTGGCAGTGGATGATCAACACACATGCGCTTTAGATCCTAACACTGTTGACCCCGCCCTTTGCCGTATGTCGTCCTCGGCTCCTTCCCCATGAGTGGTTTGCTCGTGTTAACTACGTTTAACTCACTTGAGCTATAGGGGTATGAGATGTTTTAATTGGTTGCTTTAACTAGCAATAGTCTTACTAGCTCTACATCGATCAGAGAGATAGTTAGGCTGGTTGGGAGCCAAATTTGTGATTGGAAGTGGGATTGATAATGTTATGGAAAATTGTTATACCGTATTTTCTCGTTATTAGGCGCGTTTCGCTTATAAGCGCATATTCGTTATTAAGCGCATGCTATTTTGTTGGCCTAAGCACTCGTTATTAGGCGCATATCGCATATAAGCGCATACTGATATTATGTGACCATTGACCTCGATATCTGCACGCTTGCTATCTTTCCCAGGGCTCCAACCTTTTCAAGTTAGTCGAAATTACGATGGCTACTGTCGATTCTCAGGTTCTTTCAGCAGCGAAAGCCATTTCGACCTGGGCAACGTGAAAGATCGTGCGATAGATTGATTGGCCACGCCCCTTAAATGAAACCGCGAACACGCATGCGTTCTTGATGTAGCTGTTTTTTGTTAGGCGCATCTCGCTGTTAGGCGCACTTCGTTATTAAGCGCAGGTTTTCTTCCTGTGGAGATATAAATGCATGCGCTTAATAGCGAGAAAATACGGTACCGTATTTCTTCTAAAAATTCGGCCCTTCTAATTATTCGGCACCCTTTACTGAATGATTGAAAATAGTCTATTTTTTGGCAAATATCATCATGTGTATATGCTATAAACGAGAATGGAATGCGCACGCAGACAGAATATTGAATATTAATATTGTTCTAGCTTCGCCGAATTTCTAGAGGTTATTTTCATGCCGAATTTTTAGAAGAAATACGGTATTTCTTGTTTGAAAAATGGTACTTTTGTTGACATGTGGTTGCCTGAGTGAAGGAGGAAAGAAAGAGTGATGTATTATTTCTTGAAATAGCATCAGCCAATGTATTGAGGCGACCTGGAGTGTGTGCTGCAGCAATATTAAAGTCATAAGTAGCTGAGAAGAAAAATGGACAGCATAAGAAATGTCTCATGAAAGGATCACAAGAGCAGCCAGAATTGATTACCATCACTATGGCTTCATTATCACAATTAACTCTAACTGTAGTGCTATGCTATTGGTTTCCCCATAGAGCACATGCAATGAGTTGAGCGATGCTTCTTTGCTTCAGTGAGTAATGATATTAGTTGGCCTATGCATATGAAGGATTTGTCTGGTTTTACTGCACTGCATGCATGGTTTAAATGCCGTATAGCAGGAAACTTTCGAAGGAGAAACTTTCACGAATTTCGCAATTTTTCAGCCATCCGCGAAAGTTTTCTCCACGAAATTATAGGCATGCCACACCCATTATGCAACCAGTTTTAACATTCCGTGAAAGTTTTCTCTGTGAAATGCTCCTTTCCTACTGATCCGTGAAAGTTTTCTCCCTCGAAAATTTCCCACTATACGGTAACGATTCTAGCGGTTCTCTTGAGCATATTTCTTGAATTGACATTCTCTATGAGGAAATCCAATTTGCGGAGTTTCTCCTATGGCAGATGTAGTTCTAGGGCAGCCGAGTCTATTTCGATGCCTAAGAATCTTAAGCGTGTGATAGGCTTGTGGGAGACTAGGGTATACCCAATTGGGTAGTTATATTACCTGGACTGGAGTCTGGATTATGGACTCTGGATTCTGGACTGGACTCGAGTCTTGCAAGTATGCACACGCTATAAAAAGTGACGACCTATTCCTTTTATGATATTAATGTGAGGCAAATAAAATATTGAGCCATACTAATTTTTATTGGACAGTAACACTAAGTATAATAATTATTAATATTGATGCTGCTATGGCAATACAATATTGTATAATACTTAGGCATTACTACTGTTAACTTGTTAGCAACTAGACTTTATCCACATAGCTAAAATTAATATTCACATTTCATTAATTAATGATCAGGATTACATACAGGAATTTGTCGCTGATTATCCTTGTAAGTATTATTGATCATGATCCACTACAGTTATTGATGTTAAAGCATATTATGCATACTTAATTATGATAATCAAGTTCTAAATGAGTTCACATTACCCTGAAAATTTAACTCCAAATTCATTGAAGATGTACTCTTTGTGTACTTGGGTTAGTTTCATGAATGTATCTCTTGACGTAGACATGCTGACCAGGGTTAAATGAGGGGAACTTCTGCTTCACACTAGAGAGGCGAGCATGATACTAAACATTCCTGTGATCACTTGACAATTGGTACATTCCGGTTTTTGGATTATTGAAAAGGACTTGCTCTTTGTGTTGTAGTACCAAATCATTAATTTTGGTGGGGGGAGTAGCTTTCCATCGGAATTTCGCAGAATTTTACCCGAACATCCTTGGCAACGAGAAATGTTTCCACTCAATATCATAACCCAAAACAAATAATTGGAATCGATGACAGATGCTGTCCCTGATGTACACGGAGTGGGAGAGGCACAATTAGAAAGAACTTGAGAGATCAGAGTCATGAGAGCATTGGCTGCAAGTGGAGAAGCTAAAGCTGGATTCGAGCTTGAAGCAGGCATGGTTTGCTGTGATGATGATGTTGGTATTTGTTGGTTAACTTGAGAAATAGAAATGCTAGGAGATTGAATTAATGACAAAGTCGGCATATTAAAGGTGGTTGCAGAAGGTGCATTAATTTGAGATATAGATATTTTAGCTGTAGGTTCATTTGTGACATTCCACGGCTATCACTCCTTGATTGAGCGTACGATGCAGAGGCTGAAGCTGACCTTGATTGCTTGGATGTGGAGGTTGTGCTTGATCCCAATTGAGTGGGTGTCAGTACTATACCTGCCCTGTATGAGCTTGATTCACTTGGAGTTGATGGTGCAGTGGTGATCCTAGACATCAGCTGGTTAACCCTCGGCGCATGCGCGAGGGTTACTGTAGTTGGTTTGTCTGTCTGTCTGTCTATCTGTCTGTCTGTCTGTCTGTTACCACGCTAGCTGCTACATACCTCGTTTGCGAGTCCAGTTTGCGGTGTTGTAAGGTTCCTTATGGCGTTTCCAATTCATGATTTGTGTGGATTTCTCCAAAAACGCTTTGTTCGCCAGTTTTGGCATCATTTGCCGATTCTAAGCTTCTTGACTTTGCCCGAGCTAGCGATAGCATGGCTTAACGTATAAATAGGTTGCGCGCTATATACGGTATGTACGTCTATAACCCTCAGCGCATGCGCGGTTGCATCAATCCCGCCGCTCAGTCCACCAGTGAGCTTTTGACGATCGTGGCTTCTTTTCAATTCTAAGGCTTAGCTGCCTGTATTCTTGTGGTACCCTTTGACTCTCTGGCTTGTAGCTATGCATGCATGGAATTTCAGTGCTTGAAACCAAGTGAGCTGCGATAATATTGGACATGCTGCATTGCAATATTGTTCACTCTTGTGCCAAGGCTTTGCATCATAGCTAGTCCTTCAAGCTAAGATGTAGCTAGCTGAGTCCCCAAGAATTGGAGGTTAGGCTACAGTGAGGAAGGTTGAGTTGACGTCGATACCACAGTGTGGAGTTCGATACAACATGCTAGGGTTGTTGCTGCTATGAGCTGTTGAACTGTCTTGAATAACATTGCTGTGCAAGTATAACATTAGCCTCATCCCTGTCTCGCCCTGGCCCCAGCCCTTTAGCTACCCCGGCCCTTTTCTGCATGCTACTGTTGAAGCGTGTAGCTAATGCCATGCAGCACGCCGAGGGTTTTGTGCTCGAGAGAGCTCTAGTTATAGCTGCATGAAGGTGAAGGATGATCACTTGAAAGTGTAGCAACTGTACTCGATCTAGGCTTCGATGTAATTGGGGTCGAAAATAGTGTCTGAGCAGATTAATTGGAGGAGTGTGTAAACAAAATTGGTGGCTGTAGGTCATCACGTACAGTTACAGAAGGTACCACAGGAGGAGATGAAGAGACTCTGGTACTTGGCTGTAGGTGCTTTGGAACTACAGATGAAGGCTCAGTACTAGCTGAGGTCTGCACGGCGGTCTATAGTGCAGCAATAGCCTTAGTTGCAGACTTAGTAGATGCTTATAGTTTTGATGGCTTTTTCCAGCTTTCTTGAGAGTATCAGACTTAGCAAGCTCATAAAGATTTGGTGATGTTGTTGACTGATTAAGAAAGTGTTGCAGATGGCCATCAATGTATGCACAGGCAATTGTATGTGAGCAGATTTTTGAACACTTCCACATCGGGCAGTCTGAATCATAAGCGTATTTGCTATCAGCTTTCACTTTCACAAAATGAAGTCGGCTACCTGACTTGCTTTCAACCAACTCTGCATTTACTGTACCAGGTGAAGGACAGATAGAATTGGTACCATGTACAAGCTTTTTAGCCTTCTCAAACATACACTGGAGAACATCTGTGGCAAGCAAGCATTTTTCAGCATTAAATGCTTGTCCACGAATCTTGAACATCTTGCTTAAATTTATTGAAGCACAACTCGGAGCCCTGGACTTGCTAGAAGGAGGAATCTTAGCTTGTTGTAGTGATAATGTCGTAATTCTCTGCAAATAGTTTGTTTGCAGCATCTTTGTCATTGCCCTATGCGAAAAAGTGTGCATGTAACATGCATGTTAAATGCACCCAACAGCCAGTAACATGCAAGCAAGTGGATGCATGTTTTATGCATGTTCCATAGGTTTGTACATGCATGTAGCATGCATGTTTCATGTAATATGCATGGATTTGGGATGTTTTCCATGCATGTTACATGCATGTATGTAACCTGCATGGTGCATGTTGCATGCATGTTGGCTGGACCAATTGTTTGCATGTTGAGTGCATGTTTACCTGCATGCATATTACAGGCATACAACATGCATTCAACATGTTACAGGCATGCAACATGCATTCAACATGTATAAGTAATATGCACAATGCAATAAGTGACATGCATATACCATGCAAGTAACAGTACAACAATTAAAGCAAACTAGAATGTGGTAGAGAGAAATACTGAGCTATTTGATTACTCTGAACATTAGTCACTAGCTGCTGATGTTCCTCTAGCTGGCTCTTTTCACACTTGCTGTCCAGCTTTTACCAGGAACTTCATCTCACTCTATTACGTACAACAGGAAAGAGCTATAAGACATGGTACATGAACAAACATTGGTTTACTTACTGAATACAGCTGTCCTGATACTGGGATTGATTCTTATTGTAGCTGAACAGTTAACCAATTGCTCATAGGAATAGAAGATTGATATTCAGCTTCTCTTGTTGGCTTATTACAGAGCTGGACCAAGTAAAAGTGAGATAGGGCAACTGGGTGAGATTGCTATAGATAGATCTATAACAGTAATACTTACCATTGTGTGTAGAACATCTACAACAGCAATTTCAATGGCAGCATCTGTGGTATGAAAAAGAGAAAACAGACATGGGGGTCAAGAGAGAGAGGGGGGGGGGGTGGAGAGAGAGAGAATAAACCAGTGTTAGATACCTTCTTTATGTGAGTAGCCAAAATTTGATGGAAAACTGGTAGATGAAAATAGGTGCTTAGGCTTGAGCTTCATTAACTGGTGCATCTTACAAAAAGAAAAACCAAAGGAGTACAGATAAGGACAGTATAATATATACAACAGGTGCTACATCTATGGGGTGGGTGCCAGAACGTTTTCCATCTATGGTGCTACTTATTTGGAGCAGCTAGCTATACTAGCACACCCACAGCTACAGCAGGCAAAGGCAAGAGTAAAACCTAATTAAGTAACTTGGTAGAGTGGTGAACTACTTTAGTCCAACTTACTGAAATCATAGGAGAGCCATCCATCTCTAGCTCCCAAGATATAGCCACAAGATTTGTGAAAAAATTCAAAATGTGAAAGCAGCTGTCACCAATTAAGTGATAGAATGCATAGAACATGCGCATGTTGTGTGCATGTATTGCCTCACCATGCATGCAACGTGCATGTTGAGAATATGACATGCACTCTACATGAGCATAACATGCATATTACAACACCTGCATGTTACATGAATGTAACATGCATGTTAGTACAAACATGCATGTAATTGCCTATAACATGCATGTTACATGCACTTTTTTCGCATAGGGTGATGACCACTTACCAAGAGGGATTTCCAAGTGTTTGAATTTGAATTACATGCACATTTTTCGCATAGGGTGATGACCACTTACCAAGAGGGATTTCGAATTCCTCAGAGAATCGATATTCCCCTACCCCAATCACCGCCTTCTCCATTTCACTTTGTTGGTCCACTACTAGCTCCTTAGCTAGCCTACAAAACTCTGACCATTCGGATGATTTGTAACCAGTTTTTTGTTTGATCACCTTGTTGATACTTTCTATTTCATTAGTATAAAAAGGCTCAGGTGGGCTTCCTAGTCCAGCAGATTCCCGCACGGACGCTAGCATGGATGATTTCAATCACTCGTACTTTGTTTTCCAGAAACCAGCCAAAGAACCCTGGAGCAATATGCTCCCACTTACTTTGCAAGGAATGCAACTGACTTCTAAGCTCTTCGGATGTGCAAGCATCCACTAGACCAGATTTGCCTTTTAGGAAACTTCCAAGTATATCCTGAATAATCTCCAATACACCGTCATTAGAAACCTTCATCTCTTGCAACTTCGCTTTACAATTGTCTCGAAAATGCAAAAAGCATCTCACATGGTGAGCCTGAGAAAACTGGGTAGCTAAAGCGTTATACAAGCATTCCTCACCATCAGTTCCAAATGCTTGGAAGTCAGATAAGCTTGGCTTCAGTGATACCAAGCTAGATGCAAAGAAGTGGTAACTGCTAAACAACTTTCGGTGATGCACCAACATCGGACCAATCACTACGGGATTCTTTCCTGTCGTTTGATTCTTCAATAGAAGATTGCAAAAACTTGTCACAGTAACACTAAAATCACCTAAATTGAACGTTGGAACGTTGGGTCAATTCTCAGAGGGCAAACACAAGTAGGATCTGTACAAAATCTGTCAATATCACTTAGCTGGTTGTCAGTACATAGTACACACATTGGTTCGGGTGCTGATGTTACCATCCAAACAAATGGCTCTTCATCCTTATCCATGCTTTGCTTACACATCGCCATAATACTCGAGAGAGCATCACTATCATCACCTTTAGGTTGCTTCATGTTGTAAACCTGCCTGTGATTACGTGGAATGTCCCCAACTGGTTTGGCATTGATAATCCCCCCTTTCTCCTTTGTTACGTTCGAAACACCCTGTTTAGGGGGCTGGTTAGTCTTGCAACATTCCTTAAGTTTTTGAAGTGTGCTTGGTGTCATTCGAACAAATGGTCTAGCAGACTTGGAATTGCCATGTGGCTTTTGAAGTATTTGATGAGGTTTACCACTGAAGCTATACTGTACAAAAGCACGATTAAGCTGATCTCCAGAGGAATCTGTATAACAGTGAAATATTAATATTATTGATAACTTTCCTACAATTAAATCTACGGTGTGCCCACATACATGTGCACCAGCACACCCAGTGCCCATCATTCAAGTGCACACATGCATTCTATTAACTCATCGTATATCTCAGCAATGGTCCGTTTGTAGTCTCCAGCAGTGGCATGCTTGAAGTATCGCTTCTCAAGGATGTGCAAGTGCTGTTTACGTGGCTTGTGCTGGCTATACGTATCAATCACACGACCGTGGTTGTCAATTACACACTGTAGATGTCCCTTTCCATTGCAAGTCCAAGATCCCAAATTATCTGCCCGAATATCTTCTGGCTTATCCAGCTTACTGATATCAACAACGAAAACCAAGTTACCTTGAATACTGACAGGCTGACAGAGTGAGGAAGGGACGTATCAAGGAGGAGTTCAATGATTCCCTTCGCTGTATAATGATCCGTTGTCCTCTCATAAATCGGAATATTCATATTTCCATTCAGATATTCTGTTTTCCTGTGATACAGCACACCATGACATTAATTTATAGTTTATAGTTGTATTACAGCTAGTGATGACATACTGCTTTATAGGAGATGTGACTTCACTATCAGATGTGACACCACCATAATATTTATCACTGCACTTCACTGGTGTACCAACTTCACTGTCAGACATTACACCACTAGGTCTAAATATGTAATATTTTGTAACATGCATGTATAACACATCTATGATGATCAAGCTAAAGTACCTGTGGAAACAAAACTGTGAGCGAGTCTTGGACCTTTGTGGGTTTTTCCTCACTGATTGATGAACATCTAAGGATGCATGCATTTCTTTCGGATGTACTCACATATCTTGATCTAGTCAATAATAAGATCATAACACTATTCATAATCATGCACAGATCACACAATACTATATATACACCTATCACGTCGTGACACAGCAATATACAGTTTTACAGGAAAATTTAAATGCACGACCAAAACTTTAGTATACATGACTTACTGAGATAGCTTACGCACTCGACCCCTCAACTGTATAGACTCCACCTTTACATCGTCATCTGATGAAGATGGACTATTGTCAGAAATGTGAGACACCTTCCTTTTGGGCAAGGAACTATGTATACATATTTTTGGAAAGTACTAAAAGACAATAGCCAAACACAAAATTTACAGATAATCACCTTGAATCTGTGTTACTCTCACTTGAGTTATAATTAGCAGAACCTTGAAATAGTGTCTTCATACAGCTACATGTATATTCATGTACAAGGCATGGCCGGCTATTAATATTATATAATAATTCTCTGTGTTCCACCCATATAGCATCCACAGTTATCATTGAACCATATGGAAATGCATTATATCGATCTATTCTCGGCATTTCAAGAGACAGTGAATACCCTACCTTGGAGTGCCTTTAGTTGAAGGGCCAGGCTCACACAAAGTGGATAAATCAGGACTATATTAAACATAAAGGAGCATCATTTCAGTACAATTTATAAAAAAAATACCTCGCATTCAAAGGTACATCACTTATAACCATGGCATCCTCACTCTCCAGGGAATGACAGGGAGAACTAGTGCTAATTATCACCTCATCATCCTGTTTGTGAGATTAACTCATCATGTGTTAAGAGAAAGAGAAGCGGCAGACAAGCAGTGGCCTGGGGTTAAGCTAGTATGCACGAGGCTCGGGATTAAGCTTGTGACTGAGCTAGTGCTGCCTTATTAATGCACACCCAATGCAACATAAAGTCCGGAGCTCAGTCCAGAATCCAGAGTCCATAATCCAGACTCCAGTCCAGGTAATATAAGTACCCTACCCAATTCCATACATGTATCGAACACGATCAATAAGTTACTGGAGCATTAATCTGAGCCAGGGGCTGCTAGTGTTGTGAAATTATCCAAGTATTGGGCAATGATACAGGATCCATTGATTAATATTCCAGTCCATCTAGTAAAGCCGTAAAGATAATTGGTGCACTGCGGAGGCCAAATGGGAGTGCTGCGTCCACGTAAATCATTCCCTCCATTGAATCCCCAACAGGCCAAATGGGAGTGCTGCGTCCACAAATCATTCTCTCCCATTGAACCCCCAACAGGTGTTTATCGTTGGTGTGAATAGGTACCAGGCAGTATGTCTCCTCTATCTGCATGCAGGGGTATAGATTTGGCCTGATTTCTTTATATGCACACGCGCCGCAGCGCGCATGCTCAATTATGATGTCAGCAGGAGTGGTTAATCAAATTCAATTAGTATCTCCATTGACTGTCCACAGAGCGCTCTTACTGCACCCGCAATAAGTAATTGTTTGCTGGGAATGGGCACTGTACCCGCCAGTATCCAATCCAGAGTGAGCATAATCCTATCTTTAAGTTGATTTTTCTTCCTTTCTGCACGGACTTATACTACCCCAGGGCCGCATACTGTAGAACTGATGGTAAGGTAAGTATACGGAGAGTTAGAAAGGTGGGAGTGGCTTTACCCAAAAATGAGCAAAAATCAAAGTTGGCAGTAAACATAAATTATCAAAAATAGGGATATTACACAACAACGCTATACACGGTATGAAACAGAAATGTTTTGTATCTTCATGGAGTCCAGTAGTCTTCATCTGTCCTGTATTGGAGCTCCAGGCCTCTGTTTAGCAAGAGTAGCGTGGCCGTATCTCACCATCTGTAAGAAGTCAAGGTTATTCAGTCATACACACACTTCTTTACATGCTTTACTAATGTTACATCCAGCTAAAATGGCTTCAGCTACCTTTGCCCAAAAACGAGCAAGAATCAAAGTTGGCCAAATTGCTAGTTCAGCATTTCCCATGAAAAATCGGGAAAGAATAAAAAATTTACAGAAATACTGAACATCATACGAAAGTATGTTTTTACTTCTTACCTCGAAGCACTAATCCACGTTCTTGTGAAGAAAAACACGCTGATACTGTAGCTACTCCATTTCTTGCACACTCGCATGGTCAATTTATGATGATGTAATTGGGTAATTTACTGAAGAAATACTGACCCCTGTGTGCAGACTGTATGTCAACCTTGGCTAACATATTTTTTTGCTGTATTGGGTTACCTATGGGCTACCGTAGCGATGCAGAGGTAGGGTAGTGTGGTAGTATCTGGATTAATGCCATTATTCACACTCTTTCTAGTGAGAAAAGAGAACTGTTATGAGTCTCCATTTTCCTGGGGATGACTTTTTTCGGAATAATGCCGATCCAATTGTATTAATCTGGATGTTAGTGATAGCTCCCACTCGATTCTACCTTTGGCAACCTTGGAATGGAGGTACATGTACTTTAATTGTGATTATCTGGGGGTGTTCCTTTGTGCTTGGGAGGTTCTGACATATTGCATGTTGACTTGGTTTCTCTAATGTGATCTTATTATAATACAAGCAGGGGGGCTCGCTCCGCTCGCCCCCTGCTGCACGTGATTGTTGTATTTTGGCATTTAGGACCCCACAAAAGTAGGGGATATTTAGTACAACTGCATGCATGCCTGTGATGAGGCCCAGGTGCAAGGCCATAGGCCAGAGTGCTAGTTTAATGCCATATCGGTAATTATCAGCAAAGCGGCAGAGACTGCCCTTTACCTGTGTTCTGGAACATTCTATTGAGCATGCGCATTCATGGTATCCTGTTTGAGCACATGGCTAAATCAATCAACTGTCCAAAAAGTCGTTAGCTTGCTTGTAGATCCCCTCGCAAGACTTGAGAATGCGAGAAGTCAAAATCAGAATCTGCTACCTCCGTGATGTCCACTTGGACCATATCTTCTCATGAATCGAGCTGCTTGCTTAACTGCAGGCCACTGAATGTAAGTCCCAATTTGTTGCTTGGTTTTGTACAGTCCGTCCAAGAAGCTAGCGTTCGTGCCTGTAGCTAGTGCCAAGGCTGGCGCTCACAGAGATTGCTTGGTAGCTTCTAATGCTCGAGGGCCAGAGATATAGCCTCTTGTGTCGCGGGGTCAAAACACTTCCGCTGACCTTCCGTAACGGACACACAACTAAAATCTTATAGGTAGATGTGGAATCCATGTTGTACAAGTATAAAAAACAATTGAATAAAATTGAAGGATGAAGTAGGGATGGCAGTGCCAAAAATACACAAACAAGATTTGTAGGGATAACGTATCGCATCCACTATACATCCCTATGCTTGCTTTTCACAATAATGAACATCATACACTTGTATGTAGTGTCGCTATAATATTTTGATATTGATCCATGTATTGATTTTCCATTCCTGCATGCATGTGCCATGTGCCCCATATATAATACGTGTGTGCACAGTTACTCACAAAGCAAGCCATGCCCACTTAATTGTGTTCAAACATGCGTGCGGCTACTATTTCTTTCGCAGAGCTCGAAGTGCGGCTAATATTTGAGGGTGGCTACTAATGGGGTGCAGGTTCTATTCAAATAAATATGGTATTAAGATTAGAAAGTGAGATTGAGATTTGGGTACTAGTTTTGAAGGTATTGGGATAATATTGTGGTAGTGTTCATTGCTGTTTGAAAGTTCCTTCTTGGCCCATTTGGGGTAGTCAAGGAAGGCATGGTCTTTGGAGCATTTTAAACATCATTGGTGTTGTATGTTCCTGATTCAAATCAGGTCCAACTCTTGCTCGTTATTCTCCAACATGAAGTACCCCCTCCCCAAGGAGAAACTGGCAGGTGTGGTCTACCAGATCTCCTGCCAGTGTGATATGCTGTACGTTGGGGAAATGCAGAGGTGCCTAGAGACGCGAGTTAAGAGCACAGGGATACATGCATGCTACAAGGGGGCCGGACACGTGGAAATCTGCCATAGCCGAGCATCAGTGGGACCAGCAACACCAAGTGGACTGGGATGAAACCAGGGTGCTGGATAGGGCCGTCAGACCTATCCAGCTAAGGGATTAGTCTCGTGAACCAGACCCCTATTCCGCAGCGCTGTGTGTATTTCATCACCAGCACGCGGAAAGAGGGTCTGGGGATTCTGGGCACCAATCCGTGGCACCTACTGTAATGTCGGCAGAGCCAATGAGATTGCTCAGAATGGTCACATGACCATGCTGCGCCCGCAAATATGCCATTAACGAACTACTCGATTCACCGCTCAGTGTCCGAATTTTAGCAAAACCATGCCAGAAGGCCGCTTTGAGGACGTCTATGCACAGATATGAGGACTGTTACTTAAACAGCGATGGTTTGGCTACTTTTTTCTGACTTTTCAGGTATTTTTATAGTGAAAAGACACAGAAATAGACTCAAGCACGCGCTAAGGAGCCGCGCTGACTAAGTATTCCAGATTTTGCTACATTTAGGTACTTTATTGATAGCTTTTAACCAGTATAGTCCAAATGAGTAGTTCAGGATCATAAACAGCACGTAGAACTCGAAGGAGGTGCAACAAAAAGTTTTGCGATAAAATATTACATTCCGTTTACGTGACGTAAAAATTCCACTGTGCCACGGATTGGTGCCCAGAATCCCCAGACCCTCTTTCCGCGTGCTTGTGATGAAATACACCCAGCGCTGCGGAATAGGGGTCTGGTTCACGAGACTAATCCCTTAGCTGGATAGGTCTGACGGCCCTATTCAGCACCCTGGTTTCATCCCAGTCCACTTGGTGTTGCTGGTCCCACTGATGCTCGGCTATGGCAGATTTCCACGTGTCCGGCCCCCTTGTAGCATGCATGTATCCCTGTGCTCTTAACTCGCGTCTCTAGGCAAGAGTTGGACCTGATTTGAATCAGGAACATACAACACCAATGATGTTTAAAATGGGCCAAGAAGGAACTTTCAAACAGCAATGAACACTACCACAATATTATCCCAATACCTTCAAAACTAGTACCCAAATCTCAATCTCACTTTCTAATCTTAATACCATATTTATTTGAATAGAACCTGCACCCGATTAGTAGCCACCCTCAAATATTAGCCGCACTTCGAGCTCTGCGAAAGAAATAGTAGCCGCACGCATGTTTGAACACAATTAAGTGGGCATGGCTTGCTTTGTGAGTAACTGTGCACACACGTATTATATATGAGGCACATGGCACATGCATGCAGGAATGGAAAATCAATACATGGATCAATATCAAAATATTATAGCGACACTACATACAAGTGTATGATGTTCATTATTGTGAAAAGCAAGCATAGGGATGTATAGTGGATGCGATACGTTATCCCTACAAATCTTGTTTGTGTATTTTTGGCACTGCCATCCCTACTTCATCCTTCAATTTTATTCAATTGTTTTTTATACTTGTACAACATGGATTCCACATATTATAATAAGATTACATTAGAGAAACCAAGTCAGCATGCAATATGTCAGAACCTCCCAAGCACAAAGGAACACCCCCAGATAATCACAATTAAAGTACATGTACCTCCATTCCAAGGTTGCCAAAGGTAGAATCGAGTGGGAGCTATCACTAACATCCAGATTCCACGTGCTGGTGATGAAATACACCCAGCGCTGCGGAATAGGGGTCTGGTTCACGAGACTACTAAGGGATAAGGAAGCCTTACACATGGAAAGGACCCTAGCTGCAAACAACAGGCTCAATCGAGACAGGGGCTATGAGCTGCCAGGCTATTGGATCGTGACTCTGAAGAAACTAGGGGGCCGGGGCAACCGCGCTAGCACCGGCACTTCAACCTCCGCACCGAACTGCATGGGCACGTGGGCAGTAGCCACACCTGTAAGAACACCAGCATTTTCGCACCTCGCTTCACTTTTGCCCTGAGGTTGACTAGAGCATCTAGTCGAAACATCGGCATGTTTTACCAAACAGTGAAGTTGTCCACAAAGAGTCATTCGTTTCAAACATTGGTGTTTGTAAACGCAGGGGGAAGAGCTGAGCCAGCTTTGTCTGCCATTGTGGGTGGGTATTCATTTTCCTTTCTTGGGCAAAAATTGGTGTTGTGCTTATAATTAGTGGAATTGCAGAATGTACAACTTGGTACCTTTTTACATATGGCTTCAGCTTTTTGTCGGTACATAACATCATAACGTCTCCATATGTCGTCTGTGTATTCCCGATTGGCTTTGAGAATTATATTAATTTAAAGTATGTACACATGTGGGTAACATTTTGTCCATTGGAGGATAGGGCCTCCATGTTACAAAGCAGCATGCCCACTGTAGAAATGAGTATTCAAGTTTATGACCTGGCCTAATGACACCGAGGCTAGGGAAGAGATAGTGCTTTGGTTGAGGTTGCAGTTGGTTCCTCCTCCTCTACACCAGGGTCATCAGCTATATACATGTGTATGTCTAGCTACTTTTTTTGCAAATACGTACTTTTGTGCCTTTTTGGTCTAGCTGTTCTCATATCATTTTTTTTGCCAAGTATTTGGTGGAATATTAAAATGAAATTTTTTTTTCATTTTCTGTTTTATGTCATCTACTATTGTACTATTGTATGGTGAATAATATTATTTAGATGTATTTGTTATTTTAATACCTAGGACATAGTACATGTGGTAGGTATACATAAATGTGTATTATAATTATAATGCTTTTCTTATTGTAGAAATCTCTTGCTCAACATTTCTTTGCTCGTGTTGTATGCCTCATCTGCTGGCCTATGGTTATATATATGTCTATATTTGCTTTTCACTTCCTGGTGCTGAGTAATAGTGGTAATGGAGATGGATTCTTCAGCTCGGAGTTCCAGTCCACCCTGATTGGCAATGAGCTCTATGAACACTCCGTCCCTGAATGTAGGTTAAGTCACCAATTTCATTTGGCTAATTATAATGGTGTGTGGATAGCAGTGTACGTGTCATATTTAAATTTGGCAATTATGTAATATATGTATACATGTAGTAATTCAGTTACGGTTTCTAGCCACTATATATAGTTCCCGCTTAATTATTTTTTCAATTTTTTTATTTTGATCGCTCTGTCCGATTTTTTGTTCAAGCAACAATTGAGCCAGTGAACGCTAAAACCAACGTTAAGGTGAAATGCGCGTTTATTCTCTACAGTAAAAATAGTGATATTGGGTAAATTTTTGCGAATTTGAGATTATGCCATATTCTTGAAACTTGGTACCTCCGCCGTCCGTAGAGCAGCTTTTTTCCGCGAAAGCGCGTGCTAATTAATTATTAATTTGCTGAGTCAGCATTTATGGCATGACGATCCCGTACCCAATCCTAAAAACACGTGGTGCTGACTCAGCAATACATGCAAAATGCAGCCAAGAACGCAGCTCCATGGTTGTTTCAGATGCTAAAACCCTGCAGCTAATCGAAGAATTCGAGTCTAATTTTTATGGTGCCGTCAAACAATCCTGTGATCACTCATTTCGTAGGTCTAAAGTAAACTCGAGTACTGAAACTTTAACTGCAATTTTCTAGACTATGCATTGTATTATTTTATTCATTTTGGCTTCAGTTATCAGTTTTTTCTTACATACTATACGATATGATGATGACTAATGGATTCTGCATTACGTAATGATCATTTTGCACTTAAAAAATGAATTTTGATGATTTTCACCTTAAGGTTGGTTTTTGCTTTCAATGGCTCAATTAATTTGTTCTGGCCTTACCACAAATCGCAGTACAATATGAAATATAATGTGTATTCATCCATATGATAAATGGGAATGGCTTGAGCATAATATTACTACTACAATCATTGTGAGACAGACAAGGTGCATTTTTGCCACAACTGACAGAAGTCCTTTCCATGCACTACACTTCATCAAGAGTACAGTGCTACACAGCAAGAGAGTAGATTTTTACCACCGTATGGTTTTTGCAGTGTTTTGTGGTTAATCATGCATGTATCTTGATTTGGTACCCAGCTAGGTCAATGGATGGACTACCGTATTCGCTCGATCAGACGCTGCTCTCGATTAGTCACCGCTCTCAAATAGTCGCCGCACCTCCGAAAGTGTTGAACGAAATAGTGGCCGCTCTCGAATAGTAGCCGCGCCACGCCTACTATTCGAGAATACCAGCACGTGGATATGCCTCGCGACTCATTTTCGATGGCAGGTACACGATAAACAGTCTAAAACAAGTTCTAACCTTCTTTTACATCAGCAAAGGGGCCAGAATCTCCTAGATCAGCGGTATCAATCAACCGTTTCTCTAAGGATTGCCTCTCTGGCAGCTACTGGTATTAATAAACGCCGCTCTCGAATAGTCGCCGCTCTCGAATAAACGCCGCACAAACTCGGGCGATGAAATAAATAGTAGCCGCGGCGTTTGATCGAGCGAATATCAGTCTACACTAAGGTGACCGGAAGTCCATACATTTTTTTGGAAAATGGAATTTTGTACTACGTATATGGGGGTTAATGATATGCAAGCTGCGCACGTGGCGGTAAAAATTATGGCTACATTATTCAGCTTGTAACTTTTGTTGTGAACAAGCTTATGGCCTTGTCTAAGGTGCCATTGAAGAGAACACAAAAAGCGCTTTCTAACAGTATCAAGATCATCAAGAAGCGTAGTCTTTACTAGTGACAATGGCGGCCACGGTGGTCAACCCACGCCTGGCTAGGACAGACTTTGAATTTTGTGCAAATCAGTAATGGGCAGGCTGTACCTCTAGGCCCTGGTTTACAAATAGGTAAGTATCAGAACTATCTTTAAGTACAATCTGGAAAGTACTGGACTTACCTGGTGAACACCAAGCACACTTTAAAAGAAGAAATAATTCATGACTTTAGATAGATCACCATTCAGAGTAAAACATAGCTAAGCTATCAAACACAAGTCAGGCTAAACTTTAGTACTAGTACTAGCTACAGTCCAAGCGAAAACTGTTCGTAGCAAATAGATTCTTCGTAGTGAGCCGTCTTGTCTGCTGACTATGGACAAAGTGCTGTCTGGAATGAACTTTGAATTTTGTGCAAATCAGTAATGGACATCCTAGAATGAAAACAAGGGTAGATTTACAATCCATACTATATCCTTAACCTGCAGCAGTGGCATGGAATCGATACGGTGTAAACTGTCTGAGAATGAAGCCTTGGAAATCTGGAAAAAATTCACTGAACAGCCTGGCTTCTATGTGTAGCACTGGGGCCCGCGCCCTTTGTCTATAGAAGTATATGGGGAATAGTCCGCATGAGGTAACCACAATTACAACGTGTGACGCGTTGTGGCGCGCCAGCTATGAATATTTTACAACTTCCTTTTTCTGATAAATCAGGCACCCTAGTGTAGACTGATATGGTATCTACATATGCAGCGGAATGTTGATGTCACCTTCTGTATGGCTTCAGTATGCAAAAATAGCCAAAAATTTCCAATTTTTATGTTAGGCACATTTCATGGGATTGGATTGTAGTTAAGAATCCAGATTTGAGGTGAAGATAGAACACCATCTAGATACATCTTTGTACCAAATAAGAAGTCTTAACAACAAAGAGTCATTGATATATTCACCAAAATAGCCTAAAATATGGTCTATTTATGTTAGGCACAAATATAGCATGAAAGTACTGGTTAAGAGTCAATATTGTGCTCTATGCATTCTTGTGCGTTAATAATCCTAGTGTATAATAATTTATGTGGAACTGTGAATATTTTGCAGGAAACACCAATCCGGAAGCAAACGTTCCTCCCGACTACTTGAGACAGGTTGGAGTCTGCTCTGATGACGTATTACCTAACGCACGTATATAATAGTGACGTTTTCATTGACCATGCCCACTTTCAATCTAAGAACGAGAAGGCAGCGAGAACAGACTTGTTAACGTCGAACGCGTGGAGCGCTTTGCTTCTAAGGCATCAAAGTGAGATAAGATAGTAACGATGGGCAGCCCAAAGCCTTTATAATGCTCCGAAGATTTTTTGTGGGGTTGATAGTCACCGCCTCACTAGGCGGTCCGACAATTGCTCGTGTTAGCTATGCACGGTAATACTGTGTAGAAGCAGACATACCAGAGTGATTCTCTACCTTGAGAAACTTACCTCATCTTTTCTATAGCCTTCGATCTTGCGATTTATGATTGTTTGTATTGCTATATATTGTGCACGATACCAGACCAATATCATTGTTTGTCATAGCTTCTGTTACGGAGCGGTCTTTCTTTGATGCTTTGCACACTAATATTACTGCTAAAAGTGATATTTCTATTTATTATAGGTAATAATAAGTGTGCATGTAAAGTTAGAAAAGAATCTACTCTTTTTGCTGTGTAGCGTAGCACTGTATATTAGAGTAAGAGTATTGGAGGCCCCCGAGTCTCGAGTGAAGCGAGAGACGAGGTCTGTTCTTTATCATAGCTCGATTGTAGATTCGACAGAGCGAGAATTTCGCCATATTGCAACGAGCAGCTGCTGTTGACCTCCATCGAGGGGTGTGGTCTACGAAGTAATACTAATAGGTGTAAAGTTCGTGCTGCTGTTTGCATACCTGCACACTGTTACTAACGATTGACATACGTACGGCTAGGGAGATGATACTGTTTAGATTTTCTCTGAGTATGTGAGCTTTAATACTGTAAGTAACTCATGCATGCATATTTATTATCCACATTATATGTGACCGTATCTGACAAAATCCGGCATATGGGATCCGCATGCTATTCGCGCAATGCGCGTTTTTAGTACCTCAAATCAAAAAATATCAAAATTGAATTTTGTCGTATTCATGCCAAAGAACCTTTCTACTAACCTTTGCCGTCATCTATGGAGGCTAATCGTAAGTTACGAAGACGAAATAAGCCTTCATTTTGACCTACCTAGTCTGTGCAGCTACCGTACACGGAGCCCATTGCTGTAGTATATGGGTGCTAAAGATTTGTCGAACTACTGTACGTTCGTTCACCTTTTTAGCTTCTTGGGCATAGAAGAACAATCGGCTGTCATTGTCGACAACGAAATTCAATTCTTGCTTGATTTTTACGTTCATTTCCAACGGCTCCGCCCGGGTCCATTTGATTGATTTCCAGGTCACGCATAGGATGCGGAAACGCCATACGCGTGCATAGCAACGCCTTTGGACTGTAATATCTCGATTATTTGGGGTGTGGTGCAATTGCAAACAAAGTACTGTTATCTCCACAACGAAGCACACAGCCGGTCTGAAACTTGAACTTGGGTTAGCTCTATGGTAGAGCTTATCAACCTACATAAAACTCAACTTTCACAAAATAATCCCATATGCCAATTTTTCTCAGAGACGGTCACATATATTATTCCATGATTGTGACATCAAATATACTTGTTATACTACCATATTACCTCTAATTTAACGGACACCAGAAAAATATTTATTTTGGCCAATGTCCACTATAATTTGAACACACGAAAATAGTCGGCGTTCGAAGTGTCCGATGAATTAGAACACGCTTTTACGCATGCGCATTTGGTCAAATGGACGTGCGATCGAGCAGCTGCAGAGATTGAGAAAATGAGACGGTACCTGGAGCTCCTTGTTCATGGTGGGAAAGAGAACAGCTCGCCTCCTTCAGTACCATCAAAGAGGCAGCTGTCCATTGCAAATTTTGCTCGATCAGTACCACGCTAGTGTGAGCTATCCACATTAGAACAACGATATCTGGATAATTAGAACAACAAAAATTCAAAGTTCATTGACTGTCCGGTGTAATTAGAAGTAAAAAAATAATTCGAAATGGTGTCCTGGTAGTTAGAGACGTCCGTTAAATTTGAGGCTATACGGTATATACAACCGAAAATATTTTTCAATGATCATTTTTCTTATATAGTTCGTATCCTAACCTGGATTGCATAAAAGATGCACTCTACAAGTTCAGAAGGCCCACGATTGGTCAGAATTGCATTGCCGTTTGCACAAACAACAGTGGCCATAGAGATGCATTGTCGAATGAACGGCGCAAAGCACCACACGTTTCGAGAGGCCTGCTAGCTGCTGAGAGAGTTGTCCAGTATTGCCTACAAATGTCCATGGGACCACGTTTACTATACGTTTAATATAGGGCATTGTCCCACCCTAACCCCCTGACCCCAACCCTTACCCTGGACAACTGTAGGCAATAATGGGCACTAATGGCTGCTGAGCAGGCCACCGAGCCTCAAGCTAAGCGAGAGGCGAGGTCTGCTCCTTGTCATAGCATGGTGATAGATTCGACAGAGCGAGAACATCACCATTGCAATGCCAGTGGTGAGTTTGAGCAGCTGTGCACGCTATTGACCTCCATGGAGGGGTGTGGTCTACAAAGTAACACTAGTAGGTTCAAACTTCGTGCTGCTGCATTTGCATGCGCACTGTACTAACAATTGACGTATGTACAGATAGGGAGATGATATTCTTTAGACTTTCTCTGAGTATATACATGTATGTGAGCTTTAATACTGTAAGTAACTCATACATATTAGCCACATCATTCATTCCATGATTGTGAATTAAACATACTTGTGTATATAACATGGTATTTTCATGACCATCAACCGTAGGAAATGTTAACATTTCATGGGGTCACTTACTCATAAATATATATACAAGTATAAAAAAAACAATAAAATTGAAGGATGAAGTAGGGATGGCAGAGTCAAAAGTACACAAACAAGATTTGTAAGGGATAAGCATCTGCTATACATCCCTTTGCTTGCTTTTCTTGATTATACTATATATGTAATTGTTATATCACGGGCGCAAGGGATCTATGCGATATATTGCACAAAAGCCGAGGGCGCTTTGTGCCGAAGGGCTGAGTGCAATATGTCGCTATACCGTATAGCGGAAAATTTTAGAGGGAGAAAATCTTCACGAATTTCGTGATTTTACAGCCACCTGCGAAAGTTTTCTCCACGAAATTTTAGGCACGCCACACCCATTATGCGATCAGTTTAACATTCCGTGAAAGTTTTTTCCGCGAAATGCTCCCTTCCTACCAAGTTTTCTTCCTCGAAAGTTTCCCACTATACAGTAGATCCTGAGCGCACGTGATATAACTAATTTATATCCCGAGGAATCTGCAAGTAAACAGTGGCCCCCGCAGTGTTTTATCTCACCGCTGATTGGTCAATGGCTCCTCTACATGGAAACAAGCCACTCCATAGAAACAAATTCAACTTTGACAGTGACAAGACAAAGAACCATCCAACTCGAACTAGCTGACTGAGCAAGGTTAGCTGTTGACTGTGAGTAGCCTGGCTAGCTAGCTACAAGTGTTTTGAATAGCTGTCTATCTGTACTACTATTAGCTAGTAATAGTCCAGCGTCAGTTTGGTCAACAAAAGTGGCATCCTTTAGTTTCTCGATTGAGAGAAGCGTGGTACACTGTACAAACTAGCTAGGTAGTTCTTGAACGTGGCAAATGTCATTTGAATCATTGCTAAATTGTATCCTGTGTGGTATCAATTAGCGCGTGTATACTTCCTGTGCCTGTGTAAACCAAGTCTGTAGTGTGGTCTGTTACATGGTGTGTATGCACACAGCTAGCCAGCTGGCTGCATTCTTGACTGGGGAAAACCTTTGTCACCTATTCCCTCCCTACACTTCATATTCCAGTATCAAGTATACAGTACGTACTAGTATACCCTACAGGAATTAATATCGCACTGTACACCCTAAGGGTGTTAAATATCGCACACTTAGCGGTGCGATATTAAGAGTTATTGTCCTAGAAAACTATATAAAAGGGATATAAGCACCTATTAATATTGACGAGTTTATCGAGTGCGTGATGTGGAAGACATTCACATTGTTCCCTGGTTGTCACAATGGTTCTATCAGGATAGTCGGTTTTGATTCAGTTACATTATTTTTGTACCCCTCAAAAAGCAAGCGTAGGGATGTATAGCAGATGCTTATCCCTTACAAATCTTTTTGTGTACTTTTTGACCTTGCCATCCCTACTTCATCCTTCAATTTTATTGTTTTTATACTTGTGTCTGTTCTTTCTTTATTACTCTTAGTATATCAATGCCATATCTTACATGATTCCCTCATTCAACTCTCAACCTCTGTCCAGTGTAATTAAGTAGCTAGTAGATGGGAGATGCTGAAGTTCGCACGTGCGCGCAAAATCTTAGCCACTCCCTTCAAGGTGGCTGACAAAGAAGGCTGGTTTAGGCTACCCAGGTAGCGGTGTGTCTCTTCCATTTATGCTGACTGCTGAGGAGCCTCTTGATACCTTGTTCACTGTATAGCACTCAGCTCGCACTGGTCTAGTTAACTAAGCTATAGTTAGCTCATGCGGGAGAGCCTGGTGCCTAACTCGAGGCTAGAACTGAGTGCAAGTATCTGATCTGAGCGGTGAGCCAGCTATATCGTAGTGGCGTCGCGTGGGCCGTGTCCCTGACCATAGTCATATGATTTTGATCACCATGGCAACACATTTCAAGCATGCTCCGTACACCCTACCATTACATTAACCATCGAGATAACGCCAAATTAACGAGTCATGGACCTGCGCGCTACAAAATAGAGTGGATTTATACGAGAATTAAGGTGAGCAGTCCATATGCAGACAGTCTTGAGTTAGCCCTGATAATGAAAAAGGAAGAAAGAAAGAAAGAATGAGAAGTGGCCATTTTTTTTAACATCTGGTTCTGGCGTATACCGACTCTATGATATACATACGTACCATGAGCATAGATTTTACATGAACTAATGAAATATCTATGAAATTTTTGAACTACCAAATTCCATGAAAAACCCATGAAGTTCCAACCTATGAAACCATGGGTAATTTGATGGGTTTTTATGGCATATTTAGCAATGAATTTTTATTGAGGCTTCATGGTATATTTGATGTACCTAGGATAATGGAATTTTGCTATTAGTAATGTCATAGAATCCCACAGTGACGCCCCCCTGCATTTTTAGTTCAAATTCCTGTATAGATAGTTTTGTCTCGCATATAAGCCCTCTTAGAGTCCATAAGCCATAAGCCAATTACAGTGTTCTATCCAGAACTTTTTTATCGAGCGGGGGAAGGGTATACTAAATTTAACTATATTCATATAAATCAAGTAGATGTCGTTAAAAATCATATAATACTATACTGTCTGCAGCTTGGTTATATACTCAGCAGTAAGAAGCAGCTCACATGTAGTGGGCAGCAAGTTTACACAAGCCAACTACTCGTGGTTAGTATAGCCAGGTATTTGTGGTTGTGTACTTGTATTGCACACTTAACACTGTCTAGCAAATGCTCTATGTGCTCCAGTACTATTTGTATTGCTTGTGTGCAGGATCATGACATCAGAGCCCCACCCCTTTTTGCGTTATATAGCGCAGCGGGACGCTGCTCATCCGTGCTTTAGCGAGAACACTGCTATTAAAACAGTAACTATACAGCTAGCAAACTAGCTATTTGTGTCATACCATAGTTAATCGAATACAACGCATGATCCATTTGAACACAAGAAATTATCATTAAATTTTTATGAATTCTCATAACGTTTATATATGGAGCGACTGACGACCTTTACCAGAAAAATGTGCGTTTTTCAATTAATTTTATTTCCATGCACCCCCCCCCCCTTTTGTGCATGCTAGCATTGGGCAAAAGTGGGAAAGGGGCTCTGTAGAATCCCACGATTATATTGTATTAGATTAAGTACGGTATTATGCCTTTCTTTGTCATTTTTCTCTAGTTTTGACCATCAAACAGCCAGAGAAAGTATATAGAGATTGCATGCTCCCATGTGGCATTTGACGACAGGTAATGGTCATCTCACGGAAATGTAATGATCTCGTGAATAAGTACTACGAATATAACCTAGTTAACACGCAAGGTAATGCTGGTAAGTCACTGTTAGCTTCACTTTTTAGGCGAGCTTGGTATTTTACAGCTCTGCAGCAAGCTCCTCGATCTGTCTGAATAGGTTGGTTACTGTGAGTAGTTTGTGGTTGTGTGTACTCAACCATAGCTACTTGGATATTGCTTGGTGCCTCAACTAGGCTGTTTCTGTGTATCCATTGATGCAAGTAACGAATATGGGATAATGTGGCTAATATGCATGAGCTATGAACAGCATGCATGCTCAGAGAAAATCGAAACAGTATCATCTCCCTAACTACATGTCCCCATAAGTACAGTGTGCATGTGCAGATGCAGCACAAACTTTGAACCACAACCCTCATTTCAGCTAGCCAACAACAGCTGACACTAAGAAGTGTACAACAGTCTACACTAAGATCACCGGAAGTCCATATACATACCAATACATTTTAATGTCAACGCGCGGTTTGCACGGCGCTTATGGAGTTAATGATATGCATGCCATACACGTGGGGTCAAAAATAGTGCATGTCTATGTACAACTGTATCTTCTAGTGTGAGTTAGCTATCATCCTATCTAAAGTTCCATTATAAAGAAGAGCTAAGCTTCACATTGATACCAAGAACAAGACTAAGCATGCCGAGATGACCGATGTAGACATGAACCGGTTTTCAGCCTCGTATGGCTGATGGCATCTTTGAATTCGGGGCTAATCTGTAACACTCACACCGGCACGAGGGGACTTGGTCCACAAGTAGGTAAGTACCAGAGCAGTTACTACGCTGAATTCCGAGGCTTCCAGGGTCACTCAGCCACCACGAGTGCTCTTAGAAAATCTAGAATAATTTATCACTTTAGCCTGTTCCATTTTCTTGATAGTAGGTAACTAGACTGTCAACTAAAGGAAATACTAAACCTTAGCCTCTAAATTAGCTAAGTTACAGCTACCAACTCTTTGTCTTGAGTACTTTCTTTGTGATAGTTCAACTCGCTCGTCCATTTCTTGATCTTTTCTGGATGAATGGAACTTTGAATTCGGGGCAAATCTGTAACAATCATTCCAGAACGAAAAACAAGGCATCCTTGATGTCTTTACCATGGTAGCAGTGTATAGCAGTATCGTGGAACAGAACCGCTCGAGGCGCTTCGAGAAATGAGCCTTTGAAAACGAGAAAAATCCATTCTGTCCTGGGTAGGGCGCAGTACACGCGTGGATAGATATACGGACGTATACAAGATTATTGCATGTACCCGCGTAATACATACGTGCGCGTGCGTAATATGCAGGAAAACATCATTTCTGTTTTGCCATTAAACGGTGGGTCTTAGTGTAGACTGACAATGGTGACAGGTTTGAATGTGGAATCTCCCACTAGACTATTGACAGGCAAGATATTATAGTATAAGAACCAAGCTTGGTGTCAAGCTTCTAAGCTATGAATTTGCAAGTGTCCATGAGATTTTAGCTAGATCACTGTATTTGCTATAGTTATGATCTAAACACACAAAATTAATACACTCTGATAAGGGAATTTATACAGAATGAAGTTGAATTATATACGTTATTGACTTGATAACCAAGTAATGCTTGCTCACAACCAACTCTTAGGCATAATAACCTATGATTTTCATTTTCACAGATATTTCATATCCCATAAAATTATCCTATATAATCCCATGAAATTAATTTTCATAGCCTTTGTACTGTTTGATACAGGTTTGTTGAAACCTATGATTTTTTTATTTTCATAGGTTTTTGATGAAACCATAGGTATTTCTTATCCCATAAAATTATTTCATGGCATTTTCATGTCCCATGTATATCCAAGGATTTGACTATGATGTGAGTTTCATGGTATCATTTTATGTACTAGTTAATGCACCGGTGCGAGTGCACTACGGGAAATATTGCACGAGGGGCGTGTCGAGAGGGCCAATACAGCACGAGGCGAAGCCGAGTGCTGTATTGGCCCTCGAGACACGCCCCGAGTGCAATATTTCCTGTAGTGCACGAGCGTAACCGGTGCGTTAACTGGCTTATTGTTGACGTAAGATGCGTTACTATGCCGACAAGATGCGTTACTATGTCGACAAAACCGCTTACTTCCGTCTACATTTGAAATTTGCACTAGCGATGTGCCCACTGTGCTAGCTCTTTCAGCTATACAAGCGAGCGTCAAAATGGATGGTATAGACAGGAACGTTGTCAGCCCCAGCTTGTTCAATCCAGCCTGGGGCGATCTGGCTAACTTTGTGTACAATCCCGACTTTGATCTCGGAGTGGACGCTGATTTTTTGCCCGAGGCCGTGCTCACCTCTACTAGCAAGGACGAAAGCATCGTGGTGGAGCAACTCCAAGAAAACACTGAGCTACCTTCTGCCGCCGAGTCTACTAATGCTGGCGAAAATCCAAGTAAGCGTTTAAAGTTGTCTCTATCTCGAGAAAAATCGCGTACTAAGCTAGGTTCTGCTAGCGCTCCCGGGCCGATGCAAGACTTAACCAACGCCCACGCTGGCTCAAGCCGATTCGCGAAGCCTGTAACTTCTCCCGAACGCGAGAAGGCTGCTCAGGGTGTAATTCCCAGCAATACTGAGGCTAGCACTCAGTGGGCAGTCCGTACTTACAATGCTTGGGCTATCAATCGCTCATTTGTGAACGCTAGTGAAGCTGTTCCCGACGACCTACTAGCAAGTCACGACCCACAACTGGTTTGCCAATGGCTGTGCCGCTTTGTGATGGAGGCAAGGAAGAGTGATGGTTCCTGCTATCCTCCATCCAGTTTAAGGTCTCTGGTTTGTGGCCTGAATCGTGTTCTGCAGAGGAATAAAGCACCCTTTTCTGTCGTTGACAAGAGTGACCACAGGTTTCGTGATTTGATAAAAACACTGGATTCACTCAGCAGTGACTTGCATAGGCAGGGAGTAGGAGCAGTAAAGCACAGTGCAAAGGTCATCGATCCCAAACATGAAGACGTGTTCTGGCGGGAGGGTCTCCTAGGCTACTCGTCTCCCAAAGTTCTACAGCGTACTGTGTTTTTTTATGTTGGTCTTAATTTTGTTCTTAGAGGCATTCAAGAACAGTATGATCTTGTTCCTCTTCAGTTCACACGTGTGCCTCAAGATAGATCGGTATACGACTCCTCGGTGTATTACGAGTATGTCGAGTTTGTGTCCAAGAATAATCAACACAGATTCAAGGACATCAACATGAAGAATAAGAATGTCAGAGCGTATGCCTTACCTGGAAACGAACGCTGTATCGTACGATTGTTGGATACCTATCTTGTTATGTTGCCCCCAGATTGTGCGTACTTTTACATGCGTCCTTTGGAGAAATTTCCATCTGGATCAAAAAAGTGTGCAGTGACAAAGCAACGTGTAGGAATAAACGTGCTGAAGAGTATCCTTTCAGAGCTCTCTGAGAAGTCAGGTGTTGGAGTGCATTACACTAACCACTCTTTGAGAGCGACTGCAATCACTCGTATGTTTAACTGTGGGGTACCTGAAAAAGTCATTGCGGAAAATTCAGGACACCGAAGCACTAAGGCACTACGATGTTACGAAAGGACCTCCGAGGATTTGCAACAGGCTGTCACCAAAGTGATCAACAACCCTACGAATCCCGTCTCCCCAGAATGCATGGCCCTCACCTTTCAGCAGTCTACACAGAGTACTACTAGTGTAATGCAGCTTAAGGAGATAGCGAGTGAAGACAAGGCTATCACTAAGTCCTCTGGCTTAGCTGCAAATCCAAGTGTTGGAGCATTTTCAGGAAGCTTCACTAATTGCACAATAAACATTTCTCTCAAGTAGCTCTGTACTGACTTCTCAATCTAACCATGATCTGAACACTTAATTTTAATACTGTCTCATGTATATCACTTATCATCTGTGTAATTATGTGTCTAGACTATTGTTTGCATAGTCCAATATTAAAGGGCAAATATAGCACACTTGGGGAAAATATGGCACACTTTTGGGGCAAATATAGCACACTTACACACAGTATGGAAAATAAAGCACACTTTTAGCCTTTGATCTTGTATGGCTTCATACAATAATTATGAGTTCATAGGTTTTTTATATACCTTTCATATAAACATTATTTTAAATTTTCATGGAATACTGTCTAGTAGGGCATAGATAGAGCAGCATTACATTGCAGCTGTGTTTACAGTGCTAAACCACTAGTGAGACTGATTACTGGGTCATTCCATTTCAGTTCAACCACACTTTGCAAGTGACCTCTCCAGAATTCCTCGAACCTCGACACATATATACTATAATATGACAATAGCTTCTTGTATGGCTTTCGAGACACATCCTGTTGAAATTTCAGATTTCTACAAAATTTTGTAATACCAGCACATACACCAGAAGCCATAACCTTTTACCAGAAAGTTTTTAGGACATACTTTTTGCACTATTATGTAGCTAACGAAATTTTCTTTTATGTGGTATATTATATGGCTTCATTTGACAGATTTGTAAACCAAAGATTATCATCACTAAACTTCGACCCCTGACCTTTCCAAAACTGCTGCTTTAATTTTTTTCATTCTCACACACAAATGCCTTCAGATATCAAGGTACTGATGGCCTGATTCTGGTTTTGGGATCACAATGGCTTTATGGAATATGACTCAACTAGTACTGTCATGTCATACAAAAATTTAATTGACAGCCTTCATACGTGATTAGCTACAGTGTATAGGAGTGAGTATTAAAGTAATGTATCCAATATGGTCCCTAACGTTTGTGAAGCTGATTTGACCTCTTCCTTTGACAGTGTGTACACTCGCCCTGTTCTCATGCAAGGATCAACAACTGTCAAAACATCTTTTACTGCAATTGTTACAGTGTGTTCAGATGGTGGATATTTGAATGAATTCACTGGTCCAGAAGGATGCAATGGTTTTAGCTTATCTCGACTTTCATCCGAGGTTAGGTGAAGGACACAAGCCAACCACCACTCTCTATCCATTAAGCATGTAACAAATCCTGCAATTGATTCTGGAGGTATGTTGTCTTTGGAAACAATGACTCTTTCTTCCTTGCAAGAGGTTGCTGCTGAAAACTGTTTTGCATGGAGCTTATCCTTTGAAATAGGGATAAATGAGTGGAGTTTGCATGTTTTGAAATAGGAATAAATGAGTGGAGTTTGCATGTCCCTGGTATAGTTCGGCTTCTCAGAAACTGTTGTTCAAGATCCTGTTTTTCTGCTTCATAACCATCAGAGCTACAATAATTAAAGTGAATGGTAGGGATGTTCACTGTTGCCCAGTCATACAACTGACGTGGAGTCATTATTTGATCGTTGTAGGACTTCTGTAAGCTAGCTCGAGCAGCAAGGCGTTTTACTGTTCCTCCAAGGCCATCACAGATTCCTTGTCCATGGGCAGTAGCTGAAAAGTGCCATTCCGCTGAAATCCCGAAATCTTCTTTATGATGGCATAGATTGATGAAATTTTGTTCTGTTTTTGTATTGAGAAGCAGCACCATCGGAAAAGATGGACAATCTTTCGTGGCTGTGATCTGGCTGGAAGAAATTTCCGTAAAAAAGCTATTAAGTGTCTGATAGAGGTGCACAGCAGTAGTGTCATGGTGAAGGCACTCTGACACAATGATAAAGCTAAGATGACATACCTCACCACTCTTCTTGAAGCATGCTGCAAAAGGATGAATAGTGGCTTACGAATTGTTCCCATGAAAACCTTGAGCAACATCTTGTAGAATAAAGGAATAATTTTCAGCATAGTCTACAGTGACTACTATTTCTGTGGGAGCTAAACCTGCTTTACAATCATTGTAGAATGAAGCTTGTTGGGCTGCTATGAAGGAGTGTGGACGCAGACTCTGCAATTGCTCCTACAGCTGTAAATTTTGCAAATTCTTTCAACATGAGTCACATATCTTAGATCCCACTGAAATTTCTTCTTTTTCACACATTCATTCTTTGACTGGCCTTAAATTCTTTTTTCGAGTGCTCCAACTATGTCTTGGAAGATTGAATGGGTTGCAACAAGATTCAGCCATTTATCACAATACCCTGACTCCAAGTGAACTAAAACTATCTATATAGCTGGAGGGAAGTATACTGTGACTTCAAAATTATTCTTGCTAATGCACACTGACATGAAAGAAACTAAGCTTACAGGTGCATTACTCATGTGTTGATTACCATATCATATTATTTTTGATGACAATTAAGTTAATTATTGGTACATAGTAGCAACATCCTGATGAGAGTAGATACACATAAAAAATTGATCTTACATGACAATACTGTTTGAGTCATATTCCATAAACCCATTGTGATCCCAAACCAGAATCAGGCAATCAGTACCTTAATATCTGAAGGTATTTGTGTGCGAGAATAAAAAAAATTAAAGCAGCGGTTTTTGAAAGGTCAGAGGTTGAAGTTTAGTGATGGTGACCTTCAAATTACTTATATGTCAAATTAAGCCATATAATATACCACATGAAAGAAAATTAATTTTCGTTAGCTGCATAATGGTGCGAGAGTATGTCCTGAAACCTTTCTGGTAAAAAGTTATGGCTTCTGGAGTATGCTGGTGTAGCAAAATTTTTCTGAAATTTGAAATTTCAGCAGGATATACCGTATTTTCCCACTATTAAGCGCATGCGCTTATATTTCCACAAGAAGAAAACCTGCACTTAATAGTGAAGTGCGCCTACCAGTGAGATGCACCTAACAAAGAATAGCTGCATCCAAGAACGCATGCGTGCTCGCGGTATCATTTAGGGGCGTGGCCACCCTATTGATCGCACAATCATTCGTGTTGCTGCATTCTGCCCAGCTCAAAAATGCCGTTCATAGCTCAAAGAACCTGAGAATTGATAATAGCCATCATAATTTCGAAATGGCTGGAACCTTGTGCTAGCGAGAAAGCATGCAGGTAAGGTCAAGGGTCACGTATGCGCTTATACACAAAATGCGCCTAGCAACGAGTACTTAGGTCAGGAAATAGTATGCGCTTAATAACGAATATACGCTTATAAGCGAGATGTGCCTAATAACGAGAAAATACGGTATCTCAGAAGCCATACAAGAAGGAGTTCTACTATTATAGGTGGATCAATATCTAATAATAGTATATATGTGTCGAGTTTCGAGGAATTCTGGAGAGATCACTTGCAAAGTGTGGTTGAACTGAAATGGAATGACCCTATACTACTACTTACTACTTTGCTTGTGTCATTCTACCGAAACATTGTGTAGACTTTTCTGTAGTGGTTCAACATTTTTATCCTAATCTACTCTTGACTTTATGAAGAGTGAAGGAAAAGATCCTGGCCCTTCAAGTATTGTCATTTCCCAACCTTAATTTTATACTTATTTGGCTGACAGTCAATTTGTAACTTAAGTTAGTGAGCATGAAATCGAGTAATTGAAAATAAAATAACAGGCTACCGTATACTTTCTAATTTAGGCGTCCCTAAAAAATAATTGCAGATTGCACAAACACCTCCAATTAGAATAAAAAAAATTCACGAGTAGGTCAAAGGGTGCCTAAATTAGGGAGGTGCCTTTGACCTGCAATTAGAACGGTTTCGAAAGTTTTGCCAGTTAGGGCACGAGCGCTGTCACTAACCATGCACAGTATCATTTGGTGGCAGTGAATATGACAGGTGAAAACAACAAAAATATGGTTCAGCTTCTAATTTCATTTCTTTTTGGAAATTTCACTCTGATCGCTGAATCATACTCGAGTTGCTGGTACCGTAGCCAACAGAATGGTTGTCTCTTGCTCCATAAAGGCATCAAATCAGTAGGTAATTAAGTACCCATATAAATGTAAGAGACAGCTTAGTTTGACATCTAAACTGATAACTCAATAGATCAGTTGTGCAGTATTGTGATAATTCACATGGCAATACGTTCCAATTAAAATTGGCGCCGGCTAATTTAAAAATGTATGAAATTCGGAAAAGCACCTTAAATTAGAAGTGAAATTGTGCAGGTCTCAAGGGGTGTCTAAATTAGGGTGCCACCTGTATTAGAACATATACGGTAATATATAAGCAAGCACTTGCTATTAGTGTCCAGTTTTTTAACTGTGTATGATAATTACAGTGTAAGTTCTATAATAATTGGTTAGCTATAGGGATCAACAGTGCACATGCTCAATTCATTTTTTCAAGTAAGGCAAAATTGGAACAACAAATCCAAGCAGCACGAAATTAATTTGGTCTATAGCCTGCATATTTGTAACAATTTCTGCATCAGTCTCAAATGCGCACCATTTATACTAATTTGATGTATCTTAGAGTCGGTCAGGCATACCTGAATGTTTTCATGGATCACGGGGGCTTATTAGATAGATATTTTGACGTAGATCATGAATATAAATGTTAAAAATCATAAAGATTAAGTTGCTCTGAGTTATTAGCATTTTGTAATGTATTACATATATGGCATATCCAGGCCAGCCAGCTATGTAAGAAAATAGCCAATCTTTCTTTCCTTCTTTCTTTCTGTTTGCCAGGGCTATCTCTAGACTGCTTTGACCGTGCACTCACCTTAGTTTGAGTATTAATCCACTCAGTGGCACGCTAATTATGTGTTATCAGGACAGTTAATTAATCGTGGGTGTGTGCAGTGCATTTAAATTTATGAGTAGGTATGTCTGATACGCCATTTTGTCATGTAATGTGCATGCTCACTCATAATGTTGCCATGGTGAAGTCATGTAACCGATGTCAGTGAAGCACGCTGGTGCATTCAGGACCGGCCTGCTCAATCGATCAAGCTGATCAGCTCAGTGAACTATCGATAATAGTGGCTACTGTCAACAGCAAAGTTACTGCTAAAAAGGTACTTGGTTTTAATAGCCTTCTTTGAAGTTTGCCACGGTCAGCAACTTTCGGGATCAAATTAATGCAGGGTGTAGCTTCACTCGCAGGTCAGTCTTGATGGTACTGCAATCGTACACTTGGAAATTATAATAGACTTGCACTGGTTACCTGCGCATGCTCAAATAGCAAAAGGAGTCATATCCTCTACCTACCTACCATAAGACTATCCTACCTACCATAAGACTGTATGCCTGGGATTAGGAGTGTGTGTTTGGGGTTCTATGGTGCTCTAGCCACTGAGCCAATGTTTGGAGACAGCTGCAGTAGCTATAATGTATTCCCCTTCACGAATCATGAATTTCTCCCCACATGCCAGCAAGATTAGTCTACCCGACTCAAAGGATAGCACTACAGTGCTACACAGCAAAAGAGTAGATTTTTTTCTAACTTTGCATGCACACTTATTTCTGCCTATAATGAATAGAAATATCACTTTTAGCAGTAGTATTAGCGTGCAAAGTGTCAAACAAAGACCGGTCCGTAACAGAAGCTATGACGAACTATGACGTTGGTCCGGTATCACGTGCACAATACATCGTAATACATACGATCAAAAATTACAATATCGAAGGCTATAGACAAGATGAGGTAAGTTTCTGAAGGTAGAGAATCGCTCTGGTATGTATGTCTACTTCTACACAGTATTACCATACGTAGCTAAAACAAGCGACTATCGGACCGTCTAGTGAGGCGGTGACTGTCAACCCCACAAAAAAAAACTTCGGAGCATTAAAAAGGCTTTTGGGCTACGTATCGTTACTATCTTACCTCGCTTGGACGCCTTAGAAGCGAAGCGCTCTACGCGTTCAATGCTAACAACTCTGTCCTCGCTGCCTTCTCTTTCCTAGATCGCCAGTGGGCGTGGTCAGTGAAAACGTCACTATTGTACACGTGCGTTGGGTACTACATCATCAAGGCGAACTTCAACCCGTCTGGAGCAGTCAGCGGAAATATTTGCTTCCGGATTGGGTGTTTCCTGCAAAATATTTGCAGTTCCACACATACACTATGATTATAAATGCATAAGGATGCATAGAGTACAATATTGACTCTTAACTAATACTTTCATGCACGTTTCTGTGCCTGATGTAAATAGACCATATTTTAGGCTATTTCGGTCGATAGCACCATGACCCTTTTGTAGTTAAGACTTCTTATTTGGCACAAAGATGTATCTAGTTGGTATCTATCTTCATCTCAAATCTGGATTCTTAACTATAATCCAATCCCTTGAAATTGCGCCTAACATAAGAATCGGGAATTTTTGGCCATTTTTGCATGCTGAAGTGGTGGCATCAACTTTCCACTGCAGATGTAGATAGTCCATCCATTGACCTAACTGGCTATCAAATCAAATGTAGAGACATGCAAGTTCAACCACAAAACACTGCGAAAACCATACAGTGGTAAAAATCTACTCTCTTGCTGTGGAGCACTGTACCACACTGAATCAGCGCTGTCTGCTTCCCTGTATTATATTGTGGGAGTTGATATCAACAGGTGGATAGGTAGCTGGTCGAGTAAGAAGTTCGAAGTTGTAGTTCCATTTACAATGAATAGGCTGGCAAGCCATATCAGGTCACCATAGTACGCATAGTCTCATGCCCAGCCTCTTCTGGCTACACAAGACTAGTCAGCTAGGTGACATTGATTAAAATTAATGACAATTATGAATTACCTTGCGGGCAAGAAAAAAAAACAGTAACAAGTATGAGAACTATTGAATAAAATTTACAGATGAAGTACGGATGGCAGTGCCAAGAAATGCACAAACAAGATTAATTTTGTGGGGATAATGTACATAATATCACATCCATTATACATCCCTACGCTAGCATTTTTAGTAGCTGTATATGCATATGCAGGATTAGACAATTAACACTGACTACACATGGATGTCCCACATGCATAGAGTCAAGATCAAAGTTATAGCGACACTCTACATACTGAATCAGAAGTGCATATATAGTGGATGTGATATGTTATCCCTACAAAATTCTACGGAATTAATTTTGTTTGTATACTTTTTGGTACTGCCATCCCTACTTCATCTTCAATTTTTCTTCAATTGTTTTTATACTTGTAAACTTGTGGGGATGTCCCAGATATGCTGTATATGTGTAATACAGTAACATTAATAACTCAGATTTTAAGATTTTTAACATTCATATTCATGATCTACATCAAATGAATATCTGTCTGTCAAGCCCCACACATTCATTGAGGTGTGTCTGAACCAGCTATGTATAAAAAATTGTCAGCTTCTTATTTAGGTTCAGGGGGAGGTAAGGGGCGAAGAAGGGGGGGGGTAGAGTAACACCTTGTATGTACTTAAGGATAGTAAGAAAGCATCTAGTAACGATATTCCAACCATTTTGCCATGGACCCCTACTACTACTACTATTCGTAAACACCCCGGGGGTAGATACTTTCTTATTATCCTTAGAAAGTAAGCTACATATGTACATATAAGGTGCTACTCTAATTGGTCTCTTATTACTAACCACTGAAGTAGATGCTTTCTGTTGGAGGTTAATTTATGGAATGAAAGGTGTTCACACTCTTTTATCACTTCTACTGGTACATCCAGGAATAGAACAATTTCTTAGCATCACATGCAACAGAATCCTACTGATGTATAGTGAATATGATTTTCCCTACAAATCTTATTTGTGCACTTTTTGACCCTGCCAAGATCTATATATGCATGGGGTGAAAGGTATAGTAATAATGAATGTGACTAAATCATAACTGACTATATCCTGAGCCATCAGTGACAAAGGTTCTCAAGTCAAGATCAATTGGTTGTATGTATGATGTAATAGAGAAAAGCAAGCGTAGCAATGATGTGCATGATTATCCCTGCAAATCTTGTTTGTGTACTTTTTTGACCCTAGCTGCCATCCCTATGTTATCCTTCAATATTCAATTGTTTTATACTTGTTATCATGGAGTCCATGGGATGGCACGGACACTCATACATATGTAATACACCCAACTATCTTTAAACAGGTAACTACTGTATTCTAAAAATTTGGCATGAAAATAATAGTATTGCTTTAGCTTCGCCGATTTTTTAGAGGTTAATATTCAACATTCTGCCTGCGTGTGCATCGTTTACAGCATATATGCGTGACAACCTTTACCGAAAATTGGAGACTATTTTCAATCATTCGGTAAAGGGTGCCGAATAATTAGAAGGGCCGAATTTTTAGAAGAAATACTAGCTGTATATAAAAATTTTCAAGTGTCAAAGTCAGAACCTCCAGTATCTAATAAGACCAACATCATTCAATTGTACATGTACATGTCAGAAAAAGTCAATTAATTATCTTAAATTCTTTCTTTCTTTCAAGGAGACCACACATTAAGCAGAAAAAAAAATGTCCGGAAACCTCCACATAATCAAGCTGGATGCATTATAGTAGAGCCATACAATGCAAACAGGCAGCCTATTCTCCAATTTTGATAAAATTGGGTAAAAGTCATCACATTTATGTGTGCATGTGGCCCTGCGCCCCTCGAGCACGTAGTGCGTGGGTGGAAAACATTGCAAATGCATGGCGTCCCTATACAAACATATGGAGAAACTTTAAAGGGCCATAACTAATTCTAATTAAGGCGTGAATCAAAATTCCTAAAGGTCAAATCTGTACGTACATTGATCTATTCTGCGCGCCTGTGCAAAAATTATGTCCCCAAGTGCTGAATTATAAATTCTTTTTTTCTACAAGTATAAAAAACAATTGAATGATTGAAGGATGAAGTAGGGATGGCAGTGCCAAAAAATACACAAACAAGATTTGTAGGGATAACGTATCACACCCACTATACATCCCTACGCTTGCTTTTCTCGATAATTAATAATTATCATACACTTAATTCTGATTCAGTATGTAAAGTATCACTATCCATGCATGGGTTTACGGTATTGATTCCCATTCCTGCATGATTATAATAATATTATGTGTGTGCACGGCTACTCAAAAAGCAAGCGTAGGGATGTATAGTGGGTGTGATACGTTATCCCTACAAATCTTGTTTGTGTATTTTTTGGCACTGCCATCCCTACTTCATCCTTCAATTATTCAATTGTTTTTTATACTTGTTACTGTTCTTTTTTTAGAGCCCTCGGGGTAGCTCATGATTGTCATTAATTTCATCAATGCCACCTATATATATAGCTGACTAATTTCGTGAGGACAGAGGCCGGGCATGAAACTACACATACTATGGTGACCTGATATTATGGTTTGCGTATTCATTGTCACTTATAAATGCTTAAAACTAGCTACAACTATTTTTCTGGACCAAGCTACATCCAACTGTGCTCCAACCATAATATAGGGTCCTGGAAAGTAGGTACACCTGGACCACTGATTCAGCATGTTTGTGCGATCCTAGCCTTTGTGTCAGGCCTGAGCTATGGTAGCTACTGCAACACACCGTGATTTCAAACTTGAATATTCCTGTAAGTGCAAATCCCAGGCAGTCGTTTGATAGCTAGCTAGGACGTCTTCTTTTGCATCACACACTATTGAACATACATCAGTGGGATTCTCGAGGTAACCATGACCTGCGAATGAAGCCACGCCCCTCGTTATCTCGATCCTGAAGCTGGCTGACCGGCGAACTTGAAAGAAGGCCGTTTAGAACCAAGTAGCGACGAAAATCTTCTGTTTCGGGAGCGTATTGTATAGGCCAGTAAGTTTACTGTTGGTAGTAGTCACCATAATCTTTAGTTCACTGAGCTGATCGATCAGCTGAGCGCTTGAGCGCTCGAGCATGTCCCGGCGCATGCCCACCACTGATATAGGTCACATGACTTCACCATGGCAACACCGTATGAGCATGCGCATTATATGACAATATGGCTAATCAGACACACCCACTCGCGAAATGCGCTGTACACACCCACAATTAAATCGCTGTCCTGATAACACAAAACGAGCATGCCACAGACGTGCGCGCTCCAAAATAGAGTGGATTTATACTCGAACTAAGGTGAGCGGTCATGGTAGTCTTGAGTTAGCCCAGGAAAACAGAAAGAAAGAAAGAAAGAAAGAAAGAAAGAAAGAAAGAAAGATTGAGAAAATGGCTATTTTTTGAACATCTGGTTCTGGCATATACAATGGAGATGATGAATGATCTTGGTCTTGTTAGATAGATAATTTGCTGTAGATTCTGATTTTGACACTTAGAAATCTCACAAAATTACCTGTTTTGAGATATTTTGATATTTGTAATGTATTACATATATGGAGTATCCGTGCCATCCCTACTTATAGAGTCTACCGACTCTATGATACTTAGTGTTTAGTATTTAATAAGTAAGGGAGCTGACACGCTATAAGCAGAAACAAAACTATACGTCCGGAAACTTTCATAGCTAGTGCACCCAGATTGCAGCCCCGGGAGAAGAAACATACACCATTCTAAATAATGCACACTAGGGCATTGCGTGGCTTCCCTATACAAACATATATAAGAAACGCTCTGAGAGGCACAGCTTTAATTCTATAATACCGTATCTGATTTAATTAATGCGCCATGAAAAAATAGTTACGAGTGCTGGGTGGCGCGCCATTAGAGCGTGAAATTATTCTTCGCGACCAGGTGGCGCGCAAATTTGTACACAAAAGTATAGGGACGCATGCGTGGGCGCATTTAAATAGAGCGTGAAAATAATTGCACTTCAGGCCGAGGTGGCGCATCTATTAGAGAGGCGCGTTAATTAGATAGGATACGATAAGTCGTAAATCAAAAAAGTTTCTTGACCAAAGTTCGATCATGATTTGAGCCATTCTGTGTGCCGGCCCGGCCATATAAAACTTAGGGTCCCAGAGTTTTTCTACTTAGTATGGAACTTGCTTTAATTGTTTTTTCATTTCCAGAGCTAACTGAAGACTGCCTTGACCTCTCATCTTAGTTTCAGTATAAATCCACTCCATTTTGTAGCGTGCAGGTTCATGGCATGCTACATTTGCATTTCTCGACAGTTATGTAATGGTTTACGTACGGCACATTACTGAATGATTAATTGCATGGTCATGTTTGATACGTATGCCATTTTGTTATATAATATGCACATGTTCAGAATGTGTTGCCACGGTGAAGTCATGTGACGTGCCTGTAGTTAGCTAAGGCCAGTGCATGCGAATACTAGCATTAATTAGCAGCTAGACGGTAGTGCTAGAGGCTAGGCATTAGTGCTATGCTGAATCGATTATGAATATGGAGGTGGACGTTCCTCTGGCGCGGCCCCTCTGCAGTCAGCCAGCTCAGTACCTCAGTGACAGATAAATGGTGGGTATACTACCAAAAAATGTTTGAAATTTTATCCTTAAATCAAAGTCTCATGGTTACTTGGGCAGCCTCTTTATTAGCCTGCCTATAGGCATAGGAACACAAGGGGCAGGGTATGAATTTTGTGCGCATGTACGAACTTCGACACCTCCCATCTTCTATACTGAATTACACTGGACCATTGAGAGTTGAATGAGCAATAAAAAAGGAACAGAAACAAGTATATAAACAATTGAATGGAATATGAAGGAGGAAGTAGTGATGGCAGGGTCAAATAGCACAAACAAGATTTGTAGAGATAGTTACACCCACTAGACATCCCTACACTTGCTTTTGAGTAGCTATATGTATGGGATGCAAAAGTTACATCCCAGTAGCAATTTATTTTATGGGGTTATGAGGTAATTGTTGTGTAATTATGATGAAACCTATAGTGTAGTTTGTGATCGATGTAATCTATGAGATAATTATGAGAAAATTCAGGGCTTCAATGGAGCCTTTCTGAGACTTGAAAATCAGTACATATGTTGAGTATGTGACGCCTGTATCCGGTGAATACATTAAAAACAGAATGCTACTTTCTCCAACAAGTACCCGTGGTCAAACTTCACGCGTCTCTTGGCTGATGTAATCCCGAATCCCGCAGATAAATAAAGTTACCCTAGCACTATATATAGCATCATACATGCTGCAGTGCTTGCCATACCATCATCGATCTGAAGTTCACCAGGAATCTGTTCGGTGCTGTCGAGTTCGTTTCCTATGATCGAAGCATCAAAATAATTATGTCACTATCAAGGTCAATAGTATGTGGCGTGCAGACAGTATAGGTACTGTATTGATGACCTTTACCATACGCACCATTAGATTTATGCAGCCACTGGTGATGTACTCAAGTTTTCATAACTAGTATTAATGCGACTGAATCAAAGCTGACTATTCTGAGCCATCAATGATAGGGGATAACATTTCTCCCACATTGATGCAAATCAAGAACATTCAAAGGATATGAACAAATCGATATCATTAGGGGCCTAATAAATGAGAAAAGCAACCACAGGGATGTATAGTGGATGTGATTACCCCTATAAATCATTGGTCAGAATTGCAGTGCCTTGTGCACAAACAAGTGTGGCCATAAAGATGCATTCTGGAACAAATGGCGTGAAGTGCTTCACGTTTCACAACACCAGGCTACTCATATGCCACTGAGCCTCGAGTGAAGCGAGAGACGAGGTCTGTTCTGTGACACAGTCTGGTGGTAGATTAGCAGAGTGAAAATATCCCCATTGCAGTGGTAGGTTCCAGCAGCTTTGACCTGCATCTATGGGTATAGTCTATGAAGTAGTAGGTCAAAGTTCATGCTGCTGCATGCACACTGTACTATTAAACAGTTGACATACAACTAGGGAGATAGATTTTCTCTTGATATGTAAGCTTACTGTGAATTATTAGCCACATTATCCTGTGAGTGTAACATCAAACATACTTGTTTTATACTTATACTGTACCCTTGCAAAGAGGGCCCACGGGCGGTGCACCTTACAAAGGCCAAGACTGGGCGTGGGGTGATATTTGAGGTATCAGTATCACATTTAGACACGAAAGAGTGCCCAGGTAAGTTATCCATACTATCTTGATAATTTGAATAGTAGCAGTGGCTACCATTGATTTCGGCCTTATTCAAGCATGATTACCCATCAAGAGCAAGGGCGGCCATTTATCAGGCCAATACTTCACCGTATATCATTGATGGCAGCTATATTTAGTGGGTGTGGTTACGGTCACTAACCGTGCATGATCATTTGTTTGTGCTGAAACATGGCATAAGTGTAACCAGGCTTAGTTTTGTGGCTTCTTGGCAGCTAGGTTACTTGTCAATCTTACATAGCACTGTAGTTTAGTCCTCATAAATCAGCCATTTGAGCTGCATTTTCAAGGACAGCTGCATATTTGTATAAACATTAGACCTTGGCAGGAAATTGAGCCCATAGTGGAGGGTGGGCCGATATTCTGTAGTTGGCCCTCGATCTTTCGCAAGGGTATGGTATTTATATAGCATACTACTATCTGTAGATATAGTATAGCAGGTAATCTTTCTGTGAAGAGTAAGATTTAGCCTCCAGAATTAATATTCGTGGTTCTAAATTTTGTGCCTCTTGACGATTGCACTTACGATTCCCTGTTTTACATCATTAAATAAACCCTACCAATGGCTGTTATTGAAGTGACAGAAACAGAAGATTGCAGCTCCCCACAAAGTTTCCCACTATACGGTACCATTCAAGTATATGTAGCCACTCTGCTTGTGGGGATGGGTGGCATTTCCAATTGCAACCCCCCCCCCCCCCCCCCCAAAATACTCCCACTCGCACTTAATTATAATGTGCTCTGCTATTGCACTGCCTGCATTAATTTACATAGCAAATAGCATGGTACTGTCACTGGTTCATTCCGAATGAGTTGTACAACCATACACTCTAGACAAATTGTGATGCCTGAGGTTTTGTACTTGTCATAGATGAGGTTTAAATGCAGGCATTTAAAGCAGGTTAATTAAAGGATCGTACCCTACTGGGCTGGGCAGCCCAGCATGCGCATGCGCAGCAAGGACAGTGCCACTTAACCAGCAGCTATATCTGGTCAAATAACAGCAGCCCTTGCCTGAGTGTGCTGCATCATTGGCCAGGGTAAGGAGGGTGCCAGGGCTGGTGCGGCACTATTGACTCTGGCCCTAATGTGTCTTGTCTGATCGGGACAGGCACGATGCGCCGGGCGCACGCACAACACCTACTTAAAGCCTGGCTGCAGACGAGCTAGGCATGAGTTAAACTCTGGCGACAGCAAGGTCGAGAGCTGATTTTAAAGGTGATTTTTTTATTTCTGCATTGTAGTGAAGGAGCTGCAAGGATCGTTCGTGGGGATTCAGCTATGTCGTCAAGAAGAGCTCGTACGGGACCCACGGCTGATACCGAAAGCAGGCAACCCGATCAACCTACACCTCCTCCAGAGATCCCCCAGAGAGAGGAAGCGAGTGAGGAGACGCCTCGTACCGCCTCGGAGGCGGATGTTTCTGGAGCTAACGCTGACAGGGGCAGTAATGCAGAGGTTGGGGCATCGATCGATTCAGGAGCTATGCGTTCGGCGGTCCTAGAGGCTCTCTTGGACCCCACAGTGGTGCGGCAGCTGGCCGCGGCCGTCTCCAACTCCTCCACGTCTTCCGCATCAACTTCAGCTTCAACTCATGAGGGTAAGACTGAATAATAGTTAAAGGGTTAGCTTTATCTGGGCAGGACGTGTTATCAGTTTATGGCGCGAGCCATTGGTATTTTCCCTCCGTTCTCTATTATCCTGCAGGGGCGTCCCTGCTAGGTGAGATGCCGTCAGCAGGGGAGTTGGCGTCCTTGGGCCTCGCAGCTCTGAATGCTGGAGAGGATCCTTTGGCGTCGTCTGCGGCTGGCGAGATTCGCCCTATTCCCATCCCCACATCCTCCGGAACCCCTGCTCTGTCAGGGGAGTCGTCAGCATCTTCCAGTGGCAGCGTGTCGGGCCAGGGTTTCTCGTTCGGCAATATATTCCCACTAATTCTGGCGAAGGTGGTCAACAAGATTCAGAAGTGGGAATTTATATATATATCTGAGTTTCTCCCCGATAATTTGAAATTGGCTCGCCGCTTAGCCGAATCTCGTGGGACTTCTTCATGTGCCACCCTCAAATCTCCGAAGAAGCGGGAGCTATCAGAGGATTGGAAAGGGCTTGTTGCCTGGTCTGTTTGTTTCAACAAGTTTGCAGCCATCGTAGCCAAGAAGCATCCTGAGAAAGGCCAAGAGTTGCTGGCCTACCACTTTACCATTCTAGTGGAAGCTTTGCGGTTTGGATGCAAGGGTTGGATGAGCTATGATTGAATGTTCAGGGAACATGTGGAGAAGGAGCCCAGCTCTAACTGGTCGCTGCTTCGCTCTATGTTTTGCTCTCTCTCGTTTCTCAGCCAGTGAGTGGAGGCTTCGACCTTCCCGAAGTGCATGGGCTCAGATCACTCCAAGACAGAATGTGCTCTTTCAGCATTGGAGCCTCAGCAGGAACCATTCCGCAGCCGGCCGGCAGAGAGTGTACGGCAATCGGGTCCAGCTAAAAAGCGATTTCGCCGAGAGGGCACTCCCCAGTCTGGGGGACAATGTTCAGGCTCTGCCAAGTCGGTGTGTTTCTCCTACAATGAAGGGCAGTGTTTTCGACACCCAAAGCCTTGCGATAGGGAGCACAAATGTATAAGGTGTGGAGGGGATCACAAGATGATCGACTGCAAGGCCACATATGTGCAGATTTCCCAACACTAGTTGGCTTGTCTGAATGGAACTAATAGGGCTAGCTATTCATGCATAATATTTATTTATTGTGTCATGTTTATAGCTTTAATTATATATTGAACATTAGGTGCAATACTATCTCTGTTAACATATGATTGTTTAGCAGAGGGCGTGCATGTGTGCTAAGCTGGCTATAAAGTCATTCTCCATTCTTGATTTCTTATCTTTATGCAGTTGGGAACATAACGTTCGGTCGTTACTGCTACACGGATGATTTATTGTCCCTGGGGGCGACGGTGTCGTATGTGGTAAATCTGCCAGATGAGTGCAGATGCATTGTGTCCCCCTTGAAGCCTGCCATATGGGAGGTACTTCTTACTGAGCACCCCGATAGACGGTTTGTGGACTATTTGCTGCAGGGTCTTCACGAGGGCTTTCGTATTGGATGCTGTGCATCTCAGCAAAACTTGCAGTCAGTATCGACTAATATGTCGTTGGCTATGCTCCACCCAGAAGTGATCCAAAAGAATCTTCAGGAGGAGGTGGAGAGTAAGCGAGTGATGGAAATACCTCTTTCGATGTCTGGGGAGATTCATATTTCTAGATTTGGGGCTATCCCCAAGAAGCATCAGCCAGGAAGGTAGCGGCTAATCATTGATCTGTCCTTACCTTTGGGGAAGAGTGTCAATGACTACATCAATCCACTACTATGTTCTCTCTCATATGCATCGGTAGAGGATGCAGCGGCCTTCGTCCTGAGGGCTGGCCAGGGAGCACTCTAGCGAAATTGGATATTAAGTCTGCTTACAGAAATATCCCAGTTCATCCGGGAGATCGGCATCTGCTGGGTATGCGGTGGCAGGATAGGTTGTTTGTAGATGCTTGCCTTCCTTTTGGGCTGCGCTCATCTCCCAAAATTTTCAGTGCCACCGCTGATGCCCTGGAGTGGGTAATCGCTAATGAGAGCAGAGATTTTGGGGAGTTTGTTCTTCATTATCTTGATGATTTCTTTTTTGGTGGCAGCCCAGGCTCAGACACCTGCAGGAGGAGCCTAGATCTGGCGCTGCATATTTGTGAGCGGCTCGGTTTTCTGGTCATGTCGGAGAAGGTCTTTGGTCCCAGTACTCAAATGGAATTTCTGGGCTTTGTCTTAGACACGGCAGCAATGGAAATTAGGTTGCCAAAAGAGAAGCTGCATCACCTCAAGTCACTCGTTTGGGTCTGGATCCCGAGGAAATCATGCTATAAGCGGGAGCTCTTATCACTGATTGGAAGCTTACGGCATGCGAGTGCTGTGGTCAGACCTGGTCGCGTGTTTCTCCGGAGGGTGATTGACCTATCAAAGCGTCAGATGCACTTGGATGCCCCGATGAGGTTGAATAATGATTTTAGAGCTGACCTGCGTTGGTGGGCAACCTTTGCGGAAGGATGGAATGGTCTGCCGTGAACCTGTGGATGCTTGGCTGACTTCGGATGCTTCTGGATCATGGGGCTGTGGAGCCTACTTCCGCCGGTGTTGGTTCAGTTTCTCTTGGATAGCCTGTCCATTATGGGGAGATGTTCCAATTTCAGTAAAGGAGCTGTTGCCTATTGTCGTATCGTGCGCATTGTGGGGCCAGCAAATGAGTAGTCTGCATTTTGCATGTGATAATGCCGCTGTGGTTGCAATGATCAACAGACATACAAGTCGGCACCCAGTGGCCACACATTTACTGAGGTGCTTATTCTTCATCTGCACAAGGTATACTGTCAGCTTGACAGCAGAGAATCTGCCTGGTCACCTAAATGGAGCTGCTGATGCGTTGTCGAGGGGCTCCATACCAGCTTTCCGGCGGGCAGTACCTTATACGGAAACATCTCCATACTCCATTCCTCCAGAGCTGTTGGATGTTTTGGTACATCATCGGCCAAACTGGCTATCTGCAGAATGGTCAGAAGCATTTCAGGCCTGTCTCTCTTGAGAATTGGAATCAGACTCTATGAATTCTTAGATTGTTTCTGTTATTTAAGCATGCATAATAATATTATGATGTTCAATTGTTTACCTATCAGTCTGCTGATTAGTTTTGATATGAATAAAAAGTGATGTTGATCCATTGTTTCCAGAGTGGTTGAAGTCACAAACAGTGGCAGATGAATTCTTCGCCAAAGAATTGGCTTGGTCAACGGTGAAAACATACTCATCCGGAGTGAAGAGGTACTATGTGAGAGTAGGGAGAGCTCCTCTCCCTACGTCGGAGGACTTAATCTCGGGATTCGTGGCTTCTCTGGCAAAGGAAAAATTGTGTTATGCGTCAATTCGTACCTACCTCTCAGCTGTCAGATACCACCAGGTTGCTTGCGGCCATGGTGATCCTGGTATTCCACAGTTGTCATGGCTGGAGTACGTTTTGAAGGGAATATGGAAGGATGAGGCCTACCGCCAGGCTGGCAGGCGAGCTAGACAACCTTTGACCCCACTCATTCTGAAGTGGGTATTTGAAGTATGGAAGTCACTTCCGGTGGTCAGGGATGCGAAGATGTTGTGGACGGCGACCTGCTTAGCCTTCTTCGGATTTTTGAGAGTGGGAGAGTTTAGCTGTCCTATAGTTAACTCGTTCGATGGGAATATCCATCTCTCCCCTGCAGATATCTCAGTGGATTGCTCGTCAGCCCCCTCTATTCTTTTTGTTTGGTTGAAGCAATCCAAGACAGACCAACTTCGCCAGGGAGTAACAATATAGTGCTTGGAAAATCTGAGCAATTTCCGCTATGCCCTCTCTCAGCCGTTCTAAGTTATCTGGTAGTTAGGGGAAGTTCTACTCTACTGGGCCCGGAAGAATGGATTGTTTTTGATGCGGGAGATTTTTGTTACAGCAGTGAGAAAGGTGTTGGAAACAGCAGGTGTGGATGCTTCGGACTTCAATGGACATAGCTTTAGGATTGGTGCAGCAACAACGGCCGCATCAAGAGGTATGGAAGACAGCATGGTCAAGACCTTAGGTCGTTGGGAAAGTGATGCTTACCAACGGTATGTTAAAATTCCAAGACAGGAGTTGGCATACTATACTAAAATTTTGGCAAGTTAGACCCAGATTAGTATGTGAGTAAGCAGTTGGCCCTTGGGTAATCTTTATGTATGTGTATTAATTACGAAAAAACAATTGTTGTTATTGCATCATTATGGCTTGGGGGATTGTTGCCTGGATGGTAGGGTAAGTGGCGGCACTTCCCCGTGGAAATATGGCCCCCAAGCCTTCGGTGGAAGGAGGCAGCCCCCCTTGTCTGCTATAGGAAAATTGACCTGGACTGCTGGAAGTCTGTCTTGCCGGCAGAACGGGGAGCTCAGGCCAGCCAGCACAGCATGCTCCTGGGCTTCCTGCAAACATTCACTCCGGCAGTCAAGGCCGGCGGTTGCAGAAGAGCCAATCCTTGGGGAGGGGTAGAAAAGCATAATTAATACATGTTAATGTTACTAGTATAAAGATGGCTGCTAAAGGCAATTACAATGGGCATAGTTTAATTAAATGGGGGTGACTTTAAAATTTTGTTTACATTATTTTTACAACACCACCGTTCAAAAGTTTCCTAAATCCGCCTTTGCTTTGTATCTGTGTGAATTGTCAATTAATTTCAGCTGTCGTAATTTTACAGTTGTTGGATATGGCTCTGTAATTACCTTAAAGAACTGTCGTGGTGGTGGGGGACTACTTCATTCTCACCAGCACCTCTACCCTGAAGAATATGGCGAGTACCAGCAACAGCAGGTGAGCAACAGACATAATTTAACTGGATGCTGGTTAAACTCGCAATCATTCTTGAATATCAAAGCAGCTACATGTACTGATTGGTGGGCCTTAGGATTGTGTGAGATAAATTGGTGGTGTCAATCTTGTTTATGCTGTATACGTCAATTTGGTGCCACTAAGCATTAGTTAAAGATTACATGGGCAACTCCAATTCGAACTGAAAAAAGTTCACCCCCCCCCCCCCCCCCCCCACTATAACATTTTTAAGAGTCAGTTGACTAAGTATTATTGTGATGGCTTGGATGTACATAACACTGTACAGCCGGGAATATATTGAATTCGGCAATTAAGCCCAAAATTGCAATTGCAGGAATATTAGCAGACTTAAATTTGGCAGTTCGGTACGGAATTACCATATGTATACTGTAGTTAATTGAATACAACGTATGATCTAATCTAACGTAAGAAATTAGCATTTACTAGTTCTCATAACGTGTATATATGGAGCGATTAACGACCTTTACCAGAAAAACGCACATTTTTTCAAAATTTTCCATATGTAGTGTCATAGAGTCGGTAGACTCTATAAGTAGGGATGGCCCGGATATGCCATATATGTAATACATTGCAAATATCCAACTATTTTAAAATAGGTAATTTTGTGAAATTTCTAAGTGTGAAAATCAGAATCTCCAGCAAATTATCTAACAAGACCAAGATCATTCATCAAATCAATTGTATATGCCAGAACCAGATGTTCAAAAAAATGGCCATTTCTCAATCTTTCTTTTTCATTATCAGGGCTAGCTCAAGACTGCCTTAATCGCTCATCTTAGTTTGAGTATAAATCCACTCCATTTTGTAGCGCGCAGTGCAGTGGTACGCAAGTTTGGCATTATCTCGACAGTTACGTAATAGTGGGTGTGTACGGCGCATTGATAATTGGGTGTGTCTGATACGCCATTTTGTGATATAATGCGCATGCTCGGATTGTATTGCCATGGTGAAGTCATGTGACAGCACGGCGCATTGATAATTGGGTGTGTCTGATACGCCATTTTGTGATATAATGCGCATGCTCGAATTGTATTGCCATGGTGAAGTCATGTGACAGTGCCCCCCGCCCCAGGCGAGCTCGAGTGCTCGAGCCGAGGCGGAGGCGAGCTAGCTACTCGCTAGTGCGTGCAGCAGCGCACTGGATCGATCATGGATAAGAAGGCGCAAGGCTCTGGGAGCGGTAAGGCGCTAGGCATAGGCGAGCTACTTGCTAGCGCGTGCAGCGCTAACGCTCCGCTGGAATGATTATGGATATCATACGGCGAAGGCGCAAGGCTCGAGGAGTGGTAGAATTATGCTAAGTAGCTGCTGCTAGCAATAAAATTTAGAGCTTGATTTTCTCCCTAAACGGAAGAGTCTCATCACTACTTGGGCCGCCTAAAACAGCCTTCTTTATCAGCCTGCTTCATCACATAGGCATATGAACGCAAGTTAATGAGAGGTGTGGCTAGAAACTTCGGCACCTCCCATCGTCTACTTAATTACACTGGACAGAAGTTGTGAGCAATCCATGTACATGTAAGATGGCATTGATAAAATACACTATGTGCAATAAAAAAAGAACAGGAACAAGTATAAAAACAATTGAATAAAATTAAAGGATGAAGTAGGGATGGCAGGGTCAAAAAGTACACAAACAAGATTTGTAAGGGATAATCACATCTACTATACATCCCTACGCTTGCTTTCAACTTGAGGGATGCAAAAATAACCAGTAATAATGCATGTGATTGAATCAAACTGACCATCCAATCATCGTGAAAACTAGTAATAACCTGAATGTCTTTCACATAGCTAGTATTACTTCACTCGACAAATATGTTGACATAAATAGGTGCGTAATAATAAAGAAAAGTAAGCGTAGGGATGTTAGTAGATGTGATTATCCCTTATAAATCTTATTTGTGTACTTTTTGACCCTGCCATCCCTACTTCATCCTTCAATTTTATTAGATTAAGTACGGTATATGTGAGTAGGAAATTCTGTCGGATTTTAATTTGGTGGTTGTAAAAAGAACGCCAAACCGCCAAATTTTCAATTCAATTTAAATTTTCAACTGTTTTTATACTCATTTCTGTTTTTTATTGCTGTTAGTATAATTCATCAATGCCATCTTATATGGTTAGCTCATTCCAACTCTCAATGGTTCAATGTAATTCAGTAGAGATGGGAGCGAGGTGACAGAGTTTGTGTGTGTGTGCAAAATTCATAGCCACGCCTGTTGTGTTCCTATGCTTGCTGACAAGAAGCTCCAAGTAGCGATTGCACTCTTTGGTTTGTTGGTTTTGTTGGTAGTGGCTACTATTTATTGACTATCATTTTCGCTGAGGTACTGAGTTGGCTGACTGCATAGGGAACGACCGCTCCTCAAACCTCCACATTCATGATCAATTCAGCACAGCACTAGCGCTGCGCTCGCTCACTTGCTAGCCTAGCCACTAGCACCAGTTCTTGCTCAGAGTGCCTATTCTATTTGGCCTGTAGTGCTGCTAGTGCAGTCAGTAGATCCTTGGATGCCATGGTGCGCACCACTGATTACAGTCACCTGATTTCACCATGACAACACATTCTGAGCATGCACATTATAAAAACAAAATTATGACAAAATGGCGTGTAATTGTTAATGTGCGTACACATCTGTGATTATGTAACAGCCAAGAGTACTCAAAATTAGTATAATTATGCTACTGCACTGCGTGCTACAAAATAGAGTGGGTTTATATACTCAAACTAAGATGAGATCGGAAACCGACTTAAATATGTATAACTATAGAGCACTGTGGAGCACGTATCCCCCACGTGCTGCATCTCATCCTGTAATGCATCTATTGCAGTAGTGTGCATGTGCTCCTTGATAACCTTTACCTATACATTATGTGTATGTTGATAGGTGTGGCCAAAAAAATGCAGTATTTGCGACACTCATGGGCCTTACCAAACGATTTGAAGCATTATGAAGGTAGTTTCAACGATTTCAACACATTCATTAATTATTGTGCTACAGACGCCTATGTCTCGAGATCTGGCAATTTTTGTGCTGACTATATAGCAGAAAACAATTTATTTACCCCTTACTGCACATGTGCACACGGGAGAACCCAGTACCTGTACGAAGTTCCCATCTAGCTAACTGTGTTTATATCCCATTACATAGTTTTCTAGGACAATTACCGTATTCATTCGAATAGAAGCCACGTCTCAATTAGCAGCCACACATGGAGCTTTGCAAAGGAAATAGTAGCCACCCTCGAATAGTAGCCGCAATTAAATGGCGTGGGTACGATCGCAAGCCATGAACAATCTTTAGTTCGAGGCGGAAGACGTCCTTGGCTTGGTTCTCTACTCATTTATTGATAATTTATCTTGAATTTTCAAAATTCATACCTGGAAATCGAGTCTATTATGTTAATGCATGTCGTCAAGAGGTGTCACTCCAAGTTAATAAAAGCCACCCTCAATTCATAGCTGCAGTCCAGCAAGGCTGAAATTAATAGTAGCCGCGGCTAGTATTGGAATAAATACGATATTCTTAATATCATACTGCTATGTGTGCGTGCGATATTAACCCCCTTATGCATAAGTGTACAGAGCAATATTAATTCCTTTAGGGTGTACTAGTACTGTATACTTGATACTGAGGTAACAGTTTAAATAGGAACACGTAATAAGAATAGGGAGGGAATAGGTGACCAAAGTTTTCCCCAGTCAAGAATGCAGCCACACTACAGACTTGGTTTACATAGGTACGGGAAGCATACGCACGCTAATTGACACCACACTGGATACAATTTAGCAATCATTCAATTGACACTTGCTACGTGCAAGAACTAGCTAGCTAGTTTGTACAGTGTACCACGCTTCTCCTGATTGAGAAATTAAAAGGATGCCACTATTGTTGACGCTGGACTATTATTATTATTACATAGTAGTATGGATAGATAGCTATTCAAAACACGATCATAACTACGCCCACTTATACAGCTAAAGTATCAGCCTGAAGGCTGGCTGCTGTTGCTGTTGATTGGTATAACCATGCTTGAATAAGGCTGAAATCAATACTAGCTGTGGCTATCCTTCACATTGTGAAGATCCAGTGGGTAATTTACCTGGGTGCTCTATCACGTCTATAACTGCGACACTGATACCTCTAATATCGGTCTGTTCCCCAGTCTAGGCCCCATATGAGGTGCTCCGCCCATGAGCCCTTGTTTACGAAGGTACTCACTAAATTTCTAGTGAGTTTTCTCATGTGAAAATCTCCCACTATATGATAGGTAGGTAAAGTACACTGTTTGAGATATTACAGTGCCTTCAGAATAACGTGGTCCATGCAAGCCATGTCCACAATGGACCTGTGGTAAAGATGGTGACAAGTCAACCGTGAAATATGAACTGTTAAGACCACTGGAAGTCCATATATATACAAGACATTTTAATATCAACTTGTGGTTTGCTTGGTGCCTATGGATATACATTGCATGCACTTGGGGTCAAAAATAGTGCATATCTATGTTCTTCTAGTCCAAGAAACTTATTGTTTTATTTAAAATCTAGTACCGCTGAAAAGGAGAACTGAGCTTCGCATTGATACTAAGAATAAGACTAAGTATGCCAAGATGACCGATGTAGGGATGAACCAACTTTCAGCCGTGTATGGCTGATGGTATCTTTAAATATGGAGCAAATTTGTAACACTCAAACCAGCGCTAGGGTACTTGGTCCACAAGTAGGTTAGTATCACAGCAGTTGTCCCTCTGAATCCCGAATCTTCCAGGACCATTCAGCCACCACGACTAGGTTTGTCCTTTGTCCTTCGTGTCGGTAGATTCGATGTTCGAGCAGAGTGAGAACATTGCCATTGCAATGATGAGACTCCGCTGCTGTTGACCTGCATCCATGTGTGTGGTCTAACCAATAATAGGTTCAAAGTTCGTGCCACTTCCATCTGTGCATAAGCACTGTACTAACTAGTGAGATGATATTTTCTTATAGCATGTGATCATGAGGTTACTGTAAATAGCTAATGCATATTAGCCATATTATTATCTCATGAATGTGACATTAAACATATACTTGTAGCTTAAGTAGTTTCTTTGGTTGACAGTCTAGCTAACTACTACCAAAAAAAAATAATAAGATATTCAAAGTGCACTCGCCTCTCATTTCGCTCAAGGCTTGGTGGCCTACTGAGCAGGCCTCTCTAACCGCACAGCACTTCGAGCCATTTGTTTGAGAATGTGTATCAATGGCCACCCTTGTTTGTGCACACTGCACTGCAATCGTGAGCATTATAAACTTTAGCAGAGCTCATCCCTTATGCCCTCCTGGTAAAAACACAGACTACAGTGGCGTAGGCAGAAAAAGTTTTAGGGGGCTTCCATAGGGGAAGAAGTGGTATAAAATGAGTGCATGCGCTTGCACATGCACCTGTAAAAATTTTAATCGGTGTAGATGTTGATAAGTGACAATAGCTACTATTATGAACAAAACAATGTCATGTTTTTTTCATACAATGTTTTCCAGTGCAATACCTCTAGAAGCGGGAGCACTCACTTTCGTAAAAAAATACCCAAGCTTTTTCTATCTTCTCTCTGCCATTCTGGTCCATGAGTTGCAGGGTCAAAGTTCGCCCACTGAGTAGGCGGAGCATGCTGCTATCTAACGCACGCGCACTTGCACCATAGATATATGCTTGCACGGTTTGTCGGGGGGGGGGGGGGGGGCTTCCAGGCAACATGGAAGCCCCCCTGCCTACGCGCCTGGACTATATTATAAGAAAGAGATCGTCTGAAGAATATTTTTTGTTGCATATTGTTTAACCAAACTAGCTAGGTTACAGCTACCAACTCCTTATCTTGAGTACTTTCTCCATGGTAGTTTAGCTCACTCGTCCTTTTCTCGATCTATAACGTTCATTTTAAAACAAAAAACGAGGCATCCTCAATGCCTATACCATAGTAGCAGTGTACAGCAGTAGTGTAGAGCGAGGTGCTTCAAGAAATGATCCTTCGAAAACAATATACCATACTTAATCTAATACAACGCATGGAATAAAATTTCAATTTTGAAAAATGCGCGTTTCTCTGGTAAAGGTCGTCAATCGCTCCATATATAAACATTATGAGAATATGTAAAATGCTAATTTCTTGCGTTAAATTGGATCATATGTTGTATTCGATTAACTACAGTAAATTTATTCTCGCTTGTGTTTGGCATAGTACACGGATAGATGTATGAAGTATACAAGATTATTGTATGTACGTGTGCAGGGTTTCATTTAGGATTTTCGTCAAGGGGGGCAAACGCGACAATTGCAGAGTTAAGGGGGGTAAAGACTATAGTATGTTTTTCCATCCGCGAAGAATGACATTGTGCTCATTAACTTGATTATGCTCCCCCAGGAAAATTATTTAATGTTTCAACCTCTGAGACTATTTCTGGTAGCCTCTGAGCAATCAGATGGGGAAAGTCTATCAGTAATCCACTGGTTCCCCTCTATTTCAAGTCAAATATTGCAAGGATGTGGGATGTGTCTCCTACTGCGCGTAGCGCGAAGCTTCAGCTAATTTTATGGGTTATAGATTTGCAAAACTATCACTTTAGACACTTTCACCGTTTAAACCTTTTACTTGTCTTGTACATGTATTGCGTGTATGGATGGTGGCTACCCTCCTCCTCCTCAAGGGGGGGCAGCCAGCTTCCAAGAGGGCCAAATGCCCCCTCCCGCCTCCCCCCCCCCTAAATGAAACCCTGGTGTGTAGCTACTACTTATGCGCACGTACGTAATCAAATGCAAGAAAGTGTTTTTGTTTTACCACTGAATAGTAAGTCTTAATTAGTATAGACTACATATGATATACCGTATACTCTGGTTAATTAGCGCATGCGCTTATAGTGGTAAAAGGAACGACAGTATGCACTTATATGGCACACAACCACGCCCACAAACATTTGGGCACATGCTGGATGTGAGGCCCACTAGCACTAGCAATAGCTGGCTCGATTGATCGAGCACTTTAGTGTTTACAGCTGCCACTCAAGATGACGAGTACTGGCCATTTGTCTCGAACTCAATCTTCTTGCATGACGTCGTTATTCGTGGCCATCATTTCTCATAAGATATCTGGACTCCACATACTTTCCAGCCGGTCAAGGTCAGGTTCACAGAAATGGATAATGTACGCATAATAGCAGGGTGCGCTTAATAACCAGAGTTTATGGTATAGACTGAAGACTCCTTTTTGTCTGAATTCTAATAGCACTTTAAATTGTGTGAATAGGCATTTGAATACCCTAGCTGATCCCAAATCATTCAGTTTCTAGGTCTGTGAATCACACACTTCCAAATCAGCTACAGATGTTGTATTTTTCATAACATCACCATCGTACACTATACATTTTCAAGATTTCTAGGCTGGATGTCATTAAAATAAGTGCACACTATTTGCTTGTTCTGTCAGTAATACTTTGTGCTCAAAAATTTCTCTATGGAGCTCACCAAATATCTTGTCTCGTCCAAACATACATGCTTCCATAGGTCAGTGCGAGCTGAGCGCTATACAGTGAACTAGGTATTGTAGCGTGGACTTGACTGCTGATAAATGGCAGCAGGTTAGCTAGCAGGCGCTTAGTATTACACAGCAGAAATATCTCTGGAAATGAATCTTAATCTGGCACAGTTCACAGGGCTTTAAATACAGGACATGAGGGTGGTAGACAAGACGTACGCAAATCATAATGTGTAAGTGCTGACAATTGATGAATGCTAATTTGTTATTGAATAACGTGTTCATGGTGACCATTCGTAATATGGTAATCTGTTACACTGCCCCCTTCTTAGGTGTGTCTTGTCCCAAGATACCAAATTCTTGTGCTTGAAACCATTTGACAGCTTTTCTTTCCCGAGTACTGCAACGCAGCCCGGTTTCCCTTGAGCCTGAGCGGTGATCGCATGGGCATCGGGAGCAATTGGAAGGTGAGGGGGCAAAGGTTGTGTAATGGTTGGCGCGCACACAATTCATAGCAAAGCCCATTAATTAATGGGAAAATGAGTTCGTGAATAGCACTGATTTTGCAAGCAAAAGCAGTGGGGACAACTGTAGGGCAGATACAAACTGCTGGCAACTCGAGTACAAAATGAAAGCAGTCTAATTTCTAGGGCAAAATGTTCATATAGACAGGTAAGGTTAGCCTATTCTGTGGCGTGGGTGTGACCGGTCATAAAAGGTGGGAGGGGGGGCATAGCCCCCCCAACTCTCCGGGGGCGACGCCCATGGATTGCATGCTATATGTAGCTTTTTTAAGTCTTGTTAGCTGTGCTCTCTGCAATAAAGTTGTCCATAAGTTTTATTTGCAATAATTTAGATAACTGCTTACACCCATAAGGATGACAACAATAAATGGATTGTAAAAAAGGCCAATGGATCAAAGACAGGTAAGCACCTTGTATCAAGCATGACATTTTATGCCCATCCCTATCAGTGTTACATCTCTTATTCAGTTAATGGGACTGTAATCGTTAAGAGTGGTGACTGGATCATACTAGAACATCTAATGTAAGTGAGCATTAATGTTAGTTAATTTTTATAGTGGAACCCCTCTATTCAGGACACCCTTGGGACAGTTTTTTTAAGTGTCCTGATTAAAGGAGGTGTCCTCATTTCAGGGGTAGTTTTGTATACTTTTGTATGTAGCTGCCTCATTTCCTTATAGAGGGATTCCACTGTACAAGTCCCTACTAGTGCTGTATGGAATATATTGCACAAGTGCAATAACTGCATAGAGCATGAGGGCGAAGCCCAAAGGCTGTATGTGGTTGCCCTACTCAAAATGGAGCACCTGAAACATGCATGTTTCATGCACCCAATGCACCCAAATCCAAAAAGTTCCTTGCATGAAATTTCCTGTAATAATTTGATGTATGTTACATGCATAATTCCTGAAACATGCATGTAACATGTAGGGATTTGGGACGTTTTTCAGATATGGGACATGCATGTTACATGCATGGATTGGTGGCTAAATTTCATGTACCGTAAATTGCAAATATTTCGTGTCTAAAATATTTCATGCGATAATTTTTCGCGTTAAATAATTTTCGGACAAACGACCCTGTACCGCATTATCGTTAATATTGCGCATGTATTTCGTGCGTTTAATTTTGGCACAAGCCATGCTGTCCGAAAATATTTTAACATTGAAATATTCGCAATTTACGGTATGTTTCATGCATGAAACACGCATGAAAAATATGCTATTTCATGCATGAAACCTGCATCTTCCGGGTGTATTCCATGCGTGGTACAAGCGTATTCCGAGCATGATACAGGCATATTCCATTCATGGTACAGGCGTATTCCATGTGTGGTATAGGCGCATTCCATGCGTGATACTGGGGTATTCCATGCGTGTTATAGGCGCATTCCATGGTACTGGGATATTCCATTCATGTGTGCGCACATAGTACAGCTACGGGCATATTAAATAACCCTTGGACAGAGTACTTGTACTATACTTGCTGTAAGCATAAGGCACTGTGCTCCCGCATAGGCAAGTATGCTCTTTATAGATGTGTAGCTTTAAGTAAAATAGACAAAGCTTGCTGGCACCGATAGACACGCATATTATGCTGTAAGATATGAGATTTAGAGCAGCTCTTACATAGTATAATTTTTATAGCAAAGGTATACACATTCTGTCCCCCAAAAACTACATGTACATGCAGGTATATAAATATCTCAGCGGTATGTTACTACCCACTGATTAGCAACTAAACCACGTTCAGTGTTGGCATTGTACTAGCCCTCTCCCCCACCCTAGTTGGTCTTTTTTACATTGTAGGATACTTCAGTAACTAGCACTGAGAACCCCAAGGTGAGTTTGAAGGCTGAAGTAAGGGGCCACATTCTTATCTGTAACCTTGATATCTGTAATGCTAGTTGGGGACAACTTTCAAACTCATAGAAGCTCTTTTTATTTGCGCTCTTCCAGCCATATAAATACACCCACACTATAATTATTTTACATGGGGTATACAAAATAATGTGTTAATTTAGTATGGCTCTCCAAGTTAGGCTATAGCAGCTACTTACCTTAGAGCACTAAAGGTTTCACAAGTCTTATATTTTCAAATCTGCAAAGCAGCTGCTTCTAATCAGTATGATGTAATGTGGAACTTCATGCAAAGAGTACATGCATGCCTCAGAAGTGATAAAACCTCACGCATATCATGTTTCATGCATGGTATATCTGTCACACATGTTTTATACTTTCATGCATGTTCCATGCATAAAATACGCTTTCATGCATGTTTCATGCATGTTTCGTGCATGGAAAATGCATGGAAGTAGCTTCCATGCATAAAACATGCATGAAAGTATATTCCATGCACAAACTATCCTGAAACATGCATGAAAAACGTATGAAAGTCTCTTCCATGCATGAAATGTGCTGAAACATGCATGTTTCAGGCGTTCCATTTTGAATAGGGTACGCACGAATTCATTGTTCCATACAGCACAGTATGGTGTGTTAACTGGTTTGTATCCCCTCTGTTGCAATATGATATCTGAGTCTGACCATTGGGCTAGGTACCGGTAGTAGCTTTGATCTATATCATATGGAATTACGCAATCACATCATGTTAATTGACTGGTGTTGGCAACAGCAACAAGGCAACTACAGAGCAACATACATGCTAGCTTGTACAGTTTAGCTGCATAAACAATTGTAACGAACTAAAACAGCTGCACAGTGGAATAATTTATCTAGACCTAACTGTTTTGTGTTTGTGTGTGATTTGATTAGTGTTCTGTGACCCTTTTCTGTAAGTAGCCCTTACGCTTTCTGCTCATGTTTATGCATAGGACCTTAAGTATATAAGCATAGTGTGATTTCTGACTATCACCTCTGTATCTGTATCTGAATCTGAATCTCTAACATTACTATTGCGAGCTACAATCCGTGTGTGAACAATACGGGGTTACATTGGTGTCAGGAGTGTGATCACTATGTCCGGAGAAGAGGATCCATGGCACTGCCTACTGATGACCCATCTGCTCTACTGATAGGAGCTGCAGCAGCCATTGCTACAGAGAGACAGCCATTACGAGTAAGTATGTGGCCCCCAGTGAGATACTCTGCTGAGGCAGATCAGGAGCTCTGGCTCACACGTTTCGAACTGTATGTAAGTGAGCTGGGCATTGCATGAAATCAATGGACGAGGGAATTACTACCGTTACTGGAGGATGAGCCGTTCATGGTGGTGACGCAGCTGGACCTAGTGCACTCCACTGACTATAAGGCTGTCACTACTGGCCTACGGCAGCAGTTCAGTGCAGAAGGAAACAAGCTGGAATGGCAGCATTAACTAGAAAAATTTACTAAGTATGCAGGATGTTGGTGCATACTTGCCAATAAGGTCTACACTAAGTGGTCTCCTGAGCAGCTGCAGGAGGTGTTGCAGAACCACTTCATCCAGGGAGTTCCCTCCTCTACTGTACAACTCTTACTTAATGCAATAAATGCGATCCTCTTTGAATAAAGCTGTCCAACTCGCTGTGCGGAGGCAGTTCATTGAATGCAGTCGCTGGAACTATCAGCTGGCAAATAGCTGAATGACTAAGCAGTTACAACGGCTGACGGAGGAAGTAGCACAGCTGCTGAAGGAAAAGCCTACCCAGCACCCTGTTGGAGGACCAATATGTTGGAAATGCTGGGAAAGAGGCCATATTAGGCGCAACTGCCCTAAGAAGTCGGGACAACAGCGATTAGGAGGTAGCTACTGACAAGAACCCAGAACTCTACCTACCAGCCAGCCGCAGGGAATACTACTGTCAACTCTGCACTACTTGTTGCTGGCGAAGTAGCTGGAGCCACCACAAAGATGTTCGTTGATACTGGATCAGCGGTAACACTTGTAAAGAAAGATATCTGGGATCAAGCAAGTTCTGATAGCCAGTTGTCAGCTCCAGATTCACCAGTGGTGGTGGCAAATGGAGCGGAGTGAGGTATTGTGGGGGAAATGGTTGTCCCTTTGGAGGTGCCAGGCCTGCAGACGGAGTTCCCTATTCTGGTGGCCAAAACACTAACCCAGGACTGCATTCTAGGTGCTGACTTTCTGTTCCAATACAGATGTGTTGTTGATACGCACAGGCAGGTACTACTAGCTGGAGGGGAGCCGGTGCAGTTTGACTTGTCTACTCGTCAAGAGATGCCCTCCACTTGTCATGTGACACTTTTAGAATCAACTACTATACCTGCCTCCTCAGAAATCCAGTTGCCTGTCCATCTCTCGGGTGAGGAGGGAATTGTAATGCACCCTTATTTAGCTGCTTTGGGCCCCTCATACGTAAGAGTTTTCCGAATGGCATGGTGTATTAATTGCCTATTCATTGTCATGAGCTGAGAAGACACTAGTGCAAATTTTGAATCCCTGACCAGCACCGGTTCTGGTATACATTGGTACGAGAAAATTGGATGTCTACTACCACTCAAAGATGCTGAAGTTGTCTGCACCGTGAAAGGAAACCACCCACCAGCCAAGATATAGAGGGAGCAATTAAGAAGCTGTTAGGGAAGGCCAAGTGCCCAACAGCCAGTGACAGAAAACAGCTGCAGTCTCTACTGCATGAATTTATCTCTAAAGGATGGGAAGCTACCCCAGTGAGACTTCCAGCCAGGCGACTGCCAGACGTGAGATCCACGAACTAGACAAAATACTGAAGCAAGACGTAAAAGATTACCCATGGCCATCACCCACAGTGTTTGTAAAGAAGGATGGCGCTAGTCATTTCTGTGTCAATTTCAGGAAATCAACAACCTCACCAAGAAAGATCCCCAGCGATTCCCCTGGTTTTGACGACACTCTTGACACACAGGAGAAGCTAAATGGTTTTAGACACTTGCAAGTTGAAGTAGACCCTAATGATAACCCAAAAACAGCATTCTTGATGCCCTTTGGCTTGTACCAGTTTCGTGTCATGCCGTTAGGCCTATGTAATGCCCCTGCAACCTTCAACAATTGATGGAAAGAGTATTGCGAGGCCTACACTGGATAACCTATTTGGTCTACATAGATGATGTCATCATTTTCAGTGGGATTATTGGGGAGCATCTTCAACATCTGGCGGAAGTTTTTAGTCGACTCAGGGATGCCAAACTAAAGATCAAGCCCAACAAATGCCATCTTCTCCGACAGTGTTCATTTCCTTGACAATATAGTTTCTCAGTGGGGGGGTGGAGACTGACAAAATGAGAGTAATTGCTGCCTGGCCTACCCCAACCTCGTGCAAGGAAGCGTGCACAGCCTAGTGCTGCACTGAATCATAATACATAGATCCCTTGGGCCCATGATTTAGCACTATATGTTATATAATATTAATCTTAGTTGTTACACTGTACTATAGTAGAGTAGGATACTCTCCCTTTTTTTTATACTCATGATGGCGGTTTAATGTTGTTTATAGTGTTTCTGAAGTGCTTCAAATGAGGTCACTTCTGTGTCCCAGCTGCTGATCGATTCCTTTGCACAGTGATATAGTGTAGCGGAAGCTTTTGCAGATTGGGCAGAAAGGGAGTATTTAATGTGAAATATTGAACTAATCACTTAGATGAGTGTGGCATGACTAAAATTTCATGAAGAAAACATCCACAGGTGGCTGTAAAATCGCTAAATTCGTCAAGATTTTCACCCTCAATTAAATGCTTCCCACTATACAGTGGCATCTGCAAATAACTAGTCTGAGCTAAGTATATGGATCACTTACATTCCCGCTCTCTCTTTCGCGAGGTAAAGTTTTTCCGATGATGGCGTACCACACATCTTGATGAGATATCCTCGAAGCAATTCAAACACTACTATTTCCTTTCCCAGCACTGCACATGCACTAGTACGTGGGTGGGTGTAGTTTATGCAGGACTCAACCACAAAAATTTTAACGATAAAAAGTAGTTTTTTAGCACAAGTACAATTCATTTTAATCCTTGAGCTAAAACTTTTAGGCTATACCATATGCACATTCAAGTACTCTACATGCAGATTTGCAGCAAGGAATGTGCGTGCTCTCGAATACTGAGCCTGTATGCATAAGTATTGTGGGAGTTAAAGGAGACGGTTTGTAGGTTTCATCTTTGTATTGAACACATGATACTACTTACATTTTGATATGAAATCCCCAGCTGACTGTCATGGCACCAAGTAGCTGATACACTCCTTGATATACACGTTTTTGCTAAAGTCATCAAAAATAATGTACCGTAGAAATCTGAATACCGTGATTACACTCCCTCCCATGGCTTATTGACGGGATCCTAACATTTCCGCGTGACGACCATTACCAATCGTCAAATATCACGTGGGTGCGCGATCTCTGCACTTACTCTGATTGTTTGGTTGGCAGAACTCGAGAAAAACGATTAAGTAAGGCATATATGACACAAGTTTGTTAGTTGTGGCTACTGCTCCTTCTTGGCTTATGGTCTGTAATGTCTGCATTTTGCAGTCAGGCGGGGGGGGGGGGGGGGCTTATATGCAAGATAAAACCACCTATGGGCAAAAAATGCAGGGGGGGGGGTTTCTATGGTATAATATTCGCAGACTCGTGATGGTCATGTGCCATTGGCACATAGACTGGAGTACACTACTATTAAAGTATAGGTGATCAACATCATTGGACTAGTCGATGATATTTTTACTCTCATGGTAGCTTCTCAGGCCTTTGTTATTACTAAGAATACTAGATTCACGTACAACTGACTGGCATACCATTGTTGTAGTTTGGAGCCGGCCCCATACCATTGTGCTTTCTATCTTATGAATTTCGTCCTGGATAGATAATTTTCATCACCACTAGTTTACGAGGGTATGCGCAAGTTAAGTCGGCTTAATACATACTATACTTAGGTTACGGGATGGTGGTCAAAGTTCACATTAATAGTAATAAGTGAGGCAGTTATATTCCAGTTTTTGTCCACATTCTTTGCACAGTCTAGGCACAGGTAAGTAGTTCTCCTGATGCCTGCCCCATAGTCCACAAGAACGAAAAGCAAACCTGCTGCTGTCAGTCTGCAAGCATGGGTAAGTATTGCAATCTTCTGTGTCAGTTTTTGTTAAGACAAACAGCCTGTATGAAAATTTAATGATACATGAACGAAATGATAGCTTGCGAGTCTCTACAGGGCCAAGTATAGCATTAGAACTCCGTTGAGTTACACGAACAGAAAGCGAATATAAAAACTTGCTGATCAGCTGCCATGTGACATGCTTGAAGGCGGACCTCCACGAAAAACCTTGTCTGACGATTCACCATCTTCGAATTTTCAAAAAAGCACTATACTTGGCCCTGCTCCGATCGATGGATTATCATAAACAACAGTGAAGTCAGTTCGTTCGAGTCTCTGGTCTTCAGAAGTTGACATAGAAATTTGGACTCTTGTTTATATTTGGAAATGGTCGACATTTGTTTGTGTTCCTCACAAAACTGCATTAAAACATGTGAATTGTGTCCGTGCGCAATCATTTGTAAATTGCACATCAAATACTATCCCGTACCCTTATGCAAATTGTATGAATACTCATAACGTGTATGTGTATGTATGGAGCGATTGACGACCTTTACTAGTGAAGCACATATTAGATTAAGTATAGTGATTTCAATTCTGAGGATTGTATTCATTAAAACTCCAGGAAGTGGTGAGTTTCGTATATTTAAGGAGATTTCTGGTACATTTGCACCACTTCTACGTGGTCTTGTCTTCTTGTAGCGGACAACGTAAAGATTATTTAAGATTGACACTTTGTCGCATTCGTTGTCATAGGAATGCTTCCAGGTAAGGCCACTAACACACACTAGGACAAACATGCCTCTGTATAGCTACTGGTCCTATACTCTTATGCTAGATTGGATTCACTGAAAATAATTTTATTTTGCTACCTTATGATAGATTAATATTTGATTCATAAAAATTCCAGAACTTGTATTTTTTTTTGCATTGGGTCGTGCATTGTAACTATGGTAATTTCCATTATAATTATGTATAATTATTATACTGTATATATAGCAGCCAAGGGGTCCTTTTTGGCAGTTTTCAGGGATAAGCTAGCTACCCTCCATGAAAATTAGACACCCAAAATAAACATCATTATACAGTATACAATGGGCATGATCACATGCATCCCCAAAAATTAAGTAGCAACAACTATGAAGACTGGATTTCTGCTTAACTTGAACACCACAATATTCCAGTTGTATGGGATCCTGTGATCACACTGTGCATGGCACATTGCACTACAAGTGCAGTATAGTACCCCGTATGATCCTCCATAAGTGTTTTATGGTGACATTAAATTCACTTTTGCTTTATTTTTGGACGTACAGTCCTTTCCTTCATGTACTTTCTGGTGATGATCATAATCGTATTCTATGGGTAGAGTATGCTTATAATATTGTGTCCATGTACTATAAGGTTACCCATGGCCATGCAATGCACGCAGAAAACCTTGCTTCTCAATGTGTGCGATTTAGGTACATGCATATGGCTACTGTAGTTGTTCAGCGTATTAAATTAGGATAGTATCAAAGGGAAATGTGCACTTTTACTCATCTGTGATTATAAGGAAATCCATGATGGGTGTAGTTATAGTGTATTGGATAAATTGAGGGCCTGAATGGACCCTTTGTAATACTTTAGATTCAGTAAGAGAGCTTATCCAGCAAACACATAAAGATGTTTTATTAGTGTTTTATTTAATTGCCGTCATAGGACTCACCGTAACCTTCACAGCCATGCTCAGAAGGCACCCATGACTCAAACACACTTTCAAGTGACTGGCTATGGAGAGGTATGTTACAGTAGTGGTGAGAACATGATATTAGCTTATCAGATATAAATAAGGCCATTGATCATAGCATCATAGCGTACAAAGGCACAAGGGTCGAGGAGTGGTAAAGTACAGATCATAAAATTATCCCGGGTAGCTAGCTGCTGCCAACAATAAAACTTAGAACTTGGTTTTCTCCCTAAGCTGAAGATACTTGGGCTGCCTAAAGCAGCCTTCTTTGTCAGCCTGCTTCAAGACATAAATGCAAGTTCATGAGGGGCGTGGCTATGAATTTGCAAACTTCGGCACCTCCCATCTTCCACTTAATTACACAAACCATGTACGATGTCATTGATACACTAAGTGCATTAAAAAAGAACAGAAACAAGTGTAAAAACAATTGAATAAATTTGAAGAATAAAGTAGGGATGGCAGGATCGAAAAGTACACAAACAACAGATAAATGCGTGTACTATACATCCCTATGCTTGCTTTTTGAGGGATGCAAAAAATAATCAGCTAGTAATAATGCGATTGAATCTATACTGACAAACCCGAACATCATGACAACCAGGGAATAGCCTAAATGTCTCCCATATACCACACTCAAACACATCAACATTATAAGGTGTATAGTAGTCGAGAAAAGCAAGCTTAGAGATGTATAGTAAGTGCAATTATCTCGTTTGTGTACTTTTAATCCTGCCATCCCTACTTCATTCTTCAATTTTATTCAGTTGTTTTTACACTTGTAGGACTATGAAGTACAATAGGTAGTAAATGATCAAGGTTTTCCTCAGTTAAAAATGCACCCAGCTAGCTGTACCAACAGACCACACTACAGACTCGATTTACGCAGATATAGGAAACATACACGCACTAATAAGATACAATTTTGCAATTGACACTTACCACATGCAAGAGGTAGCTAGCTAGTTTGTACAGTGTACCGCACTTCTCTCGATCAAGAAGCTAAAAGCCTGAATTGAAGAGTTGATGATTCTGAGCCTGAGGTAGTGGTGCTGCTTGAGGTTACAGCTAGGTGACAGTTCACACATGCAAGAGTATTTCCCATAGTGAGTAATGGAGCATGTATATCTAGTGTAGTTGTCGTGTTGAGGCTTGGGAACCAATTCCTGCGCTGGAGTAAGTTAAGCACTTAGTAGATAAGCGGCAGAAAGTAGCCTTTGTCTAGGTAAAATTTGACACAGACATCGTGATAATGGCAGTAACTTTTGTGACAGGAAGGTCATTTCAATGTTGTGACAGCTGCCTTTATCACCATGATAGATATAATAATAATACCGTAGTTAATTAAATACAACATATGATCCAGTCTAACGTAAGAAATTAGTATTTACGAATTCTCATAACGTATATATATGGAGGATTGACGACCTTTACCAGAAAATCATGCGTTTTGAAATTATATTTTTTTTCCATACGTAGTATTAGATTAAGTACGGTATTATTATTATTTTTTTCGACTTCATGCTGCTTCCCTTGTAGCACGAAATATTTTTAGACACAAAGTATTAACTATTTACAGTATTCCACATTGTATGCATATAAACATTGCTGCAGGCTCAACTGAAAGTGTACCAATGTTTGAGTACAAATACTAGTCACGTTTTGAAAACAGAAGGGATTGGTTGTCTGTATAAAGGACATATTATTGAGTTAGGTGTTGTGTGCTTTCATAAGATTAATGACAAGGCTCACCCCTACATGATTCATCAGTACAATAATGCATGCATGCACGCATGCATATTCAACATTTCACATAACAGGAAGGCATTGGTGATAGTAACGATGTATGGCAGGTGGAGATAACTGGGGGTAAACAAGGAGATCACCTTCGTACAGTGACCAGTCGCATTAAGCTACAGCATGTCAACATTGGGTGTTACCTCCACTCTCATAGTACACAGCTACCCAAGTGGTAAGCCATGATCAAGAGGTAGGATTACTGTGGGTATTGCTGACACTAATTTCAAGCCTGTTGTTTTTGTGAACCTCTGGCTGTATTGTTCTTGGACAAGTGATAAGTTGAGCTCTTATAGGGGTATCATAATTGGTCTCATCCAAATGGACAAAAATAATTAGTGGTATCATTCAATGTTAAGCAGTAAATTCAACTACTATAACAGACCAGTTCAAGAGCAAGTAGAAAAGATGTTTAATATAATGGAGAAAGTGTTAGCAACAAAGAAGCAGCAGTCGATATCCAGAAACCCGGAGACTGAGAGGCTAAATAGATCAAGAGAAAAATGTTGGCCACTGATATAATTATGTCGAAGAGAAATTATGCTATCTGTGTGCTTTTTTTGTTGAATATAGTAGATTAGATGAAGTACTAAGAAAGCATGACATTTTTGCACGTTCATGTTTGTCCAAAACAATTACATAAGAGCCGCCATAAATACCATAGGGTGACTATTTCTTGCAGGTACTAACATTTGATATTTCTGCAGATTGGTCCAAAAACACAAAATTTTGTACCGGCTATCATTAGCTATGCACTATATATATAGAGCATTAGAATTAGTCGACCTGTACCAATTTCACGTACAAAATTTAGTACTCACAAATTATGTTTATCCCAGGAAAATGTACCTGCAAATAATTGTCACCCTAAGGTAGTAGCCTCACTCAAGCAGTGCTAAAATTAATAGTAGCCATGGCTACTATTTGGGCCCGGATATGCTATCATCCCTGATTACACGTAATGCTTAACTCGGGTCAGAATCCACACTAAACTAATTAACTTTCTTATGTGTAATGTGCTAATCCACTTTTAAACCGAATTACTTAACCCAGTAGCTGAAAATGGAGATTTCAGCTAACATTAGTGGAAGTAAGGGGTTATACACTTCTAAGCCCTTGCTACATTGTTCAAACCCCGCCTGGACATTTTTTGTGCTGATACTACTAAGTGTTGATGAAAACAATCTGTGTGGGGCAAGCCTTTGTGAAAGTCATAAGATTTATTTGAAAAATAATGCTCATGACATGGCATAGACTACCAGCAGTGGCATGGGGTTGCTACTGTACCCCAGACTACACAGGCATAGGGATCAGAAGCAATGGGAAGGTGAGGGGGCAAGGGTTGTGTAACTTGGCATGCACACAAATTTATAGCCATGTCCACCAATTAACGGGAAATTAGTTTGTGATCAGCACTGAATTTAATGAGCAATAACAGTGGTAACGTGTATAGGGCAGAAAGATGGTACTGGCAACTGGAGTACCAAAGGAAGCAATTTGGTTATACTACTATATACAACGAAAAATATTTTTCAGAGCGACAATTTTCTTACATAGTCCGTGTCCTAACCTTGAGGGCATAAAAGATGCACTCTCCTACAAATTCAGAAGAGTCACGATTGATCAGAATTCTTGTGCCGTGTGTACAAACGAGGTTGCCAGGGCGAAGCAAGAGGGAATATCTGCTCTTTGTCATGGTCTGGTGGTAGATTCAACGTTCGAGCGGAGTGAGAACATCGCGACGGTGAGTTACAGCTTGGCCTACACTGAGGGGTGTGGTCTACACCATGATTGTTCGATGTTGCTTTCATCTGCGCATGCGCATTGCACTAACTGGCACTAGGATTGTGTCACAAGGCATCACTGTTTCCCAGCTCTTAGATATGGACAGTATTGAGTATTGTGGAGTGACAATGCCCCTGTAGCCTGGAAGTTGGGACTCAGATTGCCTCATGGTTACGCCCCAGGATTAGAGATAAAACTAATTGTACATTGTACTTTATATACATTCTGCTGCACCTAATGTGGTATGCTGTTTCAGATCAATAATAATAACAAGTACAAAAATAATTGAATAAAATTTAAGGATGAAGTACGGATGGCAATGCCAAAGTATACAAACAAGATTTGTAGGGATTAGAGATAATCACAACCACTATACATCCCTACGCTTGCTTTTCTCTGTTATTACAGACCTATTGATGTTGACTTGTTCAAGCGGCATGCTATCCTTGGAGTGTTCTTGACTTGCATGTGGAAGAAATTCATGTTCTCCCTGTCAGTCAGTTTTTAATAGTTATGATCCCCATGCTACTCAAAAAGCAAGCGCAGGGATGTATAGTGGTTGTGATTACCGTATATGTTCTAATATAGGCGCCACCCTAATTTAGGCGCCCTTTGGGACCTGCGCAATTTTTTCAGTTCTAATTTAAGGCGCCTTTCCGGACATCAATCATTTTTAGGCGGCGCCTATTTAATTGGAACGTATTGCCACGTGCAATGTGGCAATACTACTGTACCATCGATTGATCTATTGAGCTAGCAGTTTAGATGTCAAACTAAGCTGTCTCCTACATTTATATAGGCACTTACCGACTGCTTTGATGTCTTTCTGGAGTTAGAGACAATCGTTCTGATGGCTACGGTACCGACAACTCGAGAATGATTCAGCAATCAGAGTGAAATTTCCAAAAACAACTGAAACTAGAACCATATTTTTGTTGTTCTCGCCACTGTCATATTCACTGCCACTAAATAGGACCGATTAGTGATAGCGCTTGTGCTCTGGCAAAACTTCCAGAACCGTTCTAATTGCAGCTCTTAGGCGCCTCCCTAATTTAGGTGTCCTTTGACCTGCTCGTGAATTTTTCAGTTCTAATTGGAGGTGCCTGCACAATGTGTAATTATTTTTTGGGGGCGCCTATATTAGAAAGTATACGGTATCTCTTATCCCTACAAATCTTGTCTGTATACTTTTGGCATTGCCATCCGTACTTCATCCTTAAATTTTATTCAATTATTTTTATACTTGTTTCTGCTCTTTTTTTATTGCAACTACAGTAAGTATAATTATAGAAGATGGGAGGTGAGTTCGCGCGTGCGCAAAAGTAGTAGCCACGCCCTCACTAACTCGATAAAGCATAGATGCCAAAGAAGGCTGTTTCAGGTGGACAAGTAGCTATGAGACTCTAGTGGCTATCATTTATTTTATCGACTATCTGTCACTGCTGAGCTGGCTGTTACGCCGACTGCTGAGGGCCGTGCCACGCCCGTATGTTGAGGCCTCGAGCCCCATATCCCAGCACAGCATAGATGCCAAAGAAGGCTGTTTCAGGTGGACAAGTAGCTATGAGACTCTAGTAGCTATCATTTATTTTATCGACTATCTATCACTGCTGAGCTGGCTGTTATGCCGACTGCTGAGGGCCGTGCCACGCCCGTACGTTGAGGCCTCGAGCCCCATATCCCAGCACAGCACTAGCCTCTAGCTAGGTTCACCCGAGTTCGTAAATTAAAAATGCGCGAAAATTTCCCTTGGCCACACGACTGGGTACGGGTATACGCGTACACTAGCGGCGGTGGCGTGCGCCACTGACTACTGTCACATGACTTCACCATGGCAACATATTATGAGCATGCGCATTATATGACGAAAATGGCGTATCAGACACACCCTTTTCGTTAAAGCGCCATACACGCCCACCATTACGTAACTGTAGAGATAACGCAAAACTAGCGTGTCATGGACCTGCGCACTACAAAATGGAGTGGATTTATACTCAACTAAGATGAGAGGTCAAGGCAGTCTTGAGTTAGCCCTGGTAATGAAAAAGATAGAAAGAAAGAAAGATTGACAAATGGCCTATTTTTTGAACATCTGGATCTAGCATGTACAATTGTTTTGATGAATGATCTTGGTCTTGTTAGATGCACAATTTGCTGGAGATTCTGATTTTGACACTTAGAAATTTCACAAAGTTACCTGTTTTGAGATATTTGGGTATTTGTAATGTATTATGTATATGGAGTGTCCGGGCCACCCCTACTTATAGAGTCTACCGACTCTATGATAGTATACATAGCATGCTGTTAGTAGTATTTAGTCACATTATCCCATCTTCTAGGTAAGATGTTCACATGGACAGGTAAGGTCAGCTTATTCCAAGCCAAGTGAGGTCTATACTCAGACTCGAGAGTCGTAGTATGGCTCCCAGGGGTATATCTCACATGCATCTAAATTTCTTCTTTACTCTCTTCAGCAACTCAGGCCATATCGCCATGTGCTACTGAGTTCAGCAGGACTATGCTTACCGTGTTTTCATACCCAAAAATGATCGCACCTTTTTGGCCCAAAGTTGTTCATCCTGTCATTGATGGTAAAGATGTTGCTAGACCTGGCTTGTCAATTGGCCTATTCTTGGCTTCATTGTTTCCTAACTGACGACACCATGGATCTCCTTTGGTTGCTAATGCTGCAGCATAGACCAAATGCACCACTCCCTTATCACATGATCTGCATGTGCAATTAACTTTAGCGCACGCACATGAATACTTGTTCAATCTCAAAGAGGAAGTTCAATATAGGATATTGGCATAGTGGCTCGCTGAGCAAGGACTGCCATACAAAATGTAACTCTAGTCTAAAATTGGGTGTGGCCGGTTATAAAAAGTGGGGGGAGGGCATCCCCCCGGGTGTGATGCCTATGAGCGGCATGTCGGTCTGATTCAAATAGTACTGGCTTGAAACTACACCCATCATGGGTCATCAGGCAGGAGGCATTTGCTTCCCCGCTTTTTACCGGAGTTATTACATACTCTACGTTATTATTTCCCACTGTATAAATATCAGTACCGAGTTTTGTAGTCTTCAGAATCGGCAACGTTCATAAAAGGCTGATCATAAAGCCCTTCCTTCTGAATTAAACCTTCGAGCAAGCGGTGCCTTGTCTCGTGTTTGATAAATTCAAACGTCACGTTCAGAAGGGTGTGGCCACTGTAATTTGACCTCAGCTATGTGACCACGTATAGTAGAACAGCTGAGCTATTTCATTGTCCTAAGCACTGGAATCCTGCCTGTAAAGACAATTTACACTTGATAAGTTCTTCAAGAGAACTTCAGAAGCTACTGCTAGCTTAAAGTATTATTGGAGAGTGATAATAATAGAATTATTGGGGAAATACACAACATCACGAGGCAAGCCTGAGCAGCAGTGAGCATATTTATGTTACACCACGCCCAACTAATTTATTATTAGAGAGTGATAATAATAGAATTACTGGGGGGGGGGGAATCCAACTATAGGGCTTTAGGAGACATGCTTGTTGGTTGGCCTCTGCCTACTCCTACTCTATGGCTAGTCTCTCGCATTGATACGCACTCTTTTCCAGTACTCTAGACTCTCTCTTTTGCTGACTCCGCAATGAGTACATCACATCTTCGTTCCAGGGATTATTTCTGAACACTCTGAGCAGAACGTCTACTTTTAAAATAGTTCCTAGTTCTGTGTCTTATTATTGGCCACTATTGAGCTGAGGCTGCGATTGACAATCCCTCCTAGAGCCTCAGTTCTTGCTGGTTTATGCTTTGTTCAGTGGTTGTATTGGTTAGCTAAAGACAAAGTGTAAGTTTATAAGTCACTGAAATTGAATAGCATATATCGGAATGACCAACATTGGGCAGGGTGTAACTAAGGAAGGACTGACGTACATGCCATTATATACATACATCTCATTCATGCAGTTTATTCCAGTTTATGTGGGACTCGCTCAGGCTTGCTCCGATCAAAACATTGATTTTACACTGATGTACACGTACAGCAAAGCTGACAATCCAATCTCAATCACTATCAACTTTGAAAATGGAGATGTCAGCCACCCCCACTCCCACATTCCTGGTTCAGATCCAGATATCAAACTGATTCCCTCCCTCCATCACCAAAGCAGCACATATCAAGCCTGAAAAGTCCACAGTAGTTACGGAAATCGATGAAACTGACTTGACCAAGAAAAGAAATACTTTGACAGATAGTGAGAAATACAATTCTTATTGCGGTCACTCCCACTGTTGATTGCAAGTCTCTAGTGACATCTTTCTCAGTTGCTATCTGCATGCAACAAATGAAGTTTCTTTGCGGACAACATAGCTGTTCAGTAAAACTTGCCGAAATTTCGACTTGATGTTCTTTTGCCCTGAGGATGACTAGAGCATCTAGTCGAAATGTCGGTAAGTTTTACCTAACTGTTAAGTTGTCCACAAAGAATCTTTGTTTGTTTCATGCAAATTTCTACATGAAGGTGGCTATAGCTTTCTACATTGGTGTCTGATGAGGTACAACTGGTTAGTCTCTACAGCAGGAAAGACAGTGGTGGATACTGTCTCCCTTGCATACTTTTTGCTAGGAGTGGTGACATTCAGAATGTAAGGAAGTGTTTGTTGAGACTGCAACTTCAAGAAGGTGTATGAAGCTTGTGATTACCATGCTGACTCAACGAGGAATACCATAAGTCTGCTGTTGCTGCTTGTGATACCTTCGTGGAATAGATGAGTAGTAGACACAGTTTATGAGAGTGCAAAAGATCTTTCAACTGTCTCAAAGGTGATCACGGAAACAGGAAAGCTTTATGCTATAGATTTACCACCGAATATTTTGTCACTCAAAAGCAAGATTCACAACTGTTTCACAAAGTGGATAACTGAGAACATCATTCGCCTGCACTTCATTCTCCTCAGCACTACCACAAATCTCTGGATTCTATCCAAATAGCAGAGTGCTTGTAGCAGTTTTCTGTACTCTCCCTGTGACCTCTCGTAGGTCTTTCAGTGGGCTCAAGCATGTTAAAACTGGCCTTAGATATAATATGGGCAATGAACGCCTCTCTAGATTGGCTGTGCTTCACATGCATCAAGGCATTGCAGTCAACGTTGAAGAAATAATCATTGATGAGTTTTCTCAATGTCATCCTCAATTGTGTGACTCATTATTCTTGCCTTTGATTTGCTTACAGTCAATTGCAGCACGTTTGCAAAGCTAAAGTGCTAGGTCCCAAACCACAGCATGTAGCACCCTAGACATTGTTTACACAAATACACAGCACATGACAGCACTGTCTATATATAGGCAGTCCTGTACTATATTTAGCATAGTTTGCAAGATACCTCTGAGTCTAGCTGGAAGTTATACTGTGCGGCCTACTGTGAAACGAAGAGTAGCTCTACTCTTGCTGTAAGCAGAGTTTAATACAGACCCCCGAGATGTCTGGAGCAGGATCGGGCACGGGCACCAGCCAATGCGAGTCACAGGGACAGTTTGACATCAGTTGGCGCCATTGTCCTCCTCAGCTGATGTTTCCATAGGGCTACCCGCCACAGTCTCCCATGTTTTCCAACCCTGGAGTGTCGCGGTATTCGTATCATGGCCGGTATTCTAGTTGCAAGTGCTCAGGTAAGAAACAGTCTTTCTCCTTGAAAATCCATGCTGCTTGAAAACTCAGCAAATGGTTGATGTACTAACAGTAGTGCCTGTTGACTAGAGAATTAGTTGTTGCAATTCATTAAGATAGGCTCCTGGATTCTCTAAAGTGGCTTCAATAATAACTAGCTCTTCATGAGTGCTCAGTTTTTTGTGGTTTTATCATGATGACCCTGAATGCTTAGAACTTCACCAGTTTCTTCAAACAGTTGGACAATTCTTTGCACTGTAGAAGGGTCAACATTCCACCTTTTGCCAATTTCAGGATATGATATCCCCATCTGACATCTTTAGTATACCATCCTCCACCACATGTCACTGGAATAGGCCAATAAATGTGAGCTCAACCGGCAACAATCAGATTTATCGGCAAAGAATATAATTAAAAAAAATCCTAGAAAAAAAAGGATCACTTTCCTTTTCTTTCAAATGAATAAATTGCACTGCAGCCCAGCCTAGTCAGCTCAAATTCAAATTTACCGGTGTAGCATACTCCATGTGTAGGGTATGCCCATGCACTGTGACCACACTCACGCTCTAGAGTAAACTTATGCATACCAAAGTCTAGCCATAGTAAGCTGGTGGTTTGGGACCTAGCACTTCAGCTTTGCAAAGGTGCTGCAATTGACTGTATGTTATTCATTCACTTCTCAAATTCAAAACACTCAGTCTCAATCTATATCTCCCTTGTTTTGTTTATCAATGAAATGGTCACCACATCCCTAGTAGCTCCATTGTATATGACAAAGGGTCATTATACGTTACGTAATCGTCAAATGCTTTAATGTGGCATAGCTTGAATGTGAAAACAGATGACAATTTTTAAATTATTTACAGAACCATTTTCCATATTCACCTGTGTCTGCCAAATTTGATGATTTGATACCTTTACTGGGCAAATATTTGTTTCAGAAAAGTAAAATTGCTACTAAGGATGTGGGCATGGCTTGCAGACGCTCAAGACATGCACTCATGTTAGCTTATAGTGGTAATGTCAGAAGACACAATGACAATTGCATACTGACATCCCTAGCTTACATGCTCCAAGCGGTACACACCAATGGCGACTTATTTTCTGTCTAATTTATTATACTCGAATGAAAGAAAATATCTCCTGTGAAAGCTGCATGCACATGGCTTACACATGAAGCATGTATTCCACATTTAGGTTGTGGAGCAACCACAAGAGAAATGAATGCACAGGAGTGCGGAACCCTCACCGCTACATGCATGCATATATAGCATGGCTCACCGTGTATAATGTTCAATGCCAGGAGTATTGAACTACATACCCTGCACCTGAACAGGGTTGTGGTACTACTGAACTACATACCCTGCACCTAAACAGGGTTCTGGTACTAGCTATTCTCTTTAGAGTCAGTGATCTAAGAGTTGGGGGAAGGCACCTGGCTATGCCACTGTATAAACTGAAAGCCTCCATGACATACTTCAGGGGCGTAGCCGGGGGGGCAAAGGGGGCACTTGCCCCCCCTTTTTTCCTGTCGGGCTCCGCCCATCAATAGTATACAGTGGCTCTCAGACTACAAATGTTTTAATAGGACTTCTTACTTTGTTTGCAGCGATTTGTTGTCCACATAGAGTACTCTGATAAAGTTCAGCTTAGCTGTAAAGTTGGTATTCGTTCACGATCTTCGCGCTAACTATTGTAGCCTTGTGGCATGGCTCAAGGTCAGAGTTCGACATGCATAATTATTGGGCGTGGCCGGAAATATAATACAGCTATACATAATAGCCTCTCGCGCGCGTGCGGTATGCATGTGGTGCAATGAACAGTGCTCTACTTGACCACAACAATGCTATAACTGCGACCACGTGGATTGAGCTCTAGCCTGCCTAAGAATGTCTCTGTATAGGTATTTCAAGAAAGTTTCAAGACCATCTGAACACTCCTCCGGGTAAATGCATAATACTATTAATATTATAGAATAGATAAAAGGTCATAAAATTTACAATAAATATTAATTATTCAAGCAGCGATACTGAAAATCCTGCCACCGAGTTTCCTTCTGCTGCTGAGCTCCCTAGCACCCCGTCTCCTGAACTCTGTCCGTCTGATTCTGACTCTGATTTGAGTGATCTTGGCAGCCCAGTCCCGAAGCAACCACGGATCGAGAGAGAGCCTGAAGCATCAATGGCCAACATTGACGTAGCTGACGTGGTTAAGCAAAGGGGCTCTATGAGTGATAGTGAAAAGTACAACTTTTACTGCAACCACTTTAGCCCTGACGATGATCCACCAGTGAAGTCCCATAGCTTCAGGCATCAGTACTTAAAGAAGTACAAGTGGTTGATCTACAGTCGGCAGGAGAATGGCGGATACTGCCTTCCTTGTGTTCTGTTTGCTAGGAGCACTGATGTACGTAAGGGTAAGGGAGCACTTGTCGAGTCTGCCTTCAATAACTTTAAGAAGATGTACGATGTCTGTGACACCCATGCCAGCAGAGAGTACCACAAAGGTGCTGTTGCTACTTGTGAAGCCTTTGTCCAAGTGATGAGTGGTAGACAAGAGAGTGTAGCGGTTCAGTTGAGAGAGGGAGCGAGAGAGACCATCCAGAACAACCGGAAGAAGCTCCAATCCATAATCGAGACGATTATGCTGTGTGGTCGGCAGAATATACCTCTGCGTGGTCATCGTGACAGTAGCACCAATTTGGAAGGTCCACAATCAGACAGCACCAACCATGGCAACTTCTGGGCCTTGCTCAACTTCAGGATCTGCACTGGAGATACCTTTTTGAAAGACCACCTTCACAGTGCTGCTAGAAATGCCATGTACACGTCTCCAGATATCCAGAACCAGCTTGTCAAGATTCTCGGAGACAAAGTTCGTGACACGATCTTGAACAAGATTCGTCGCAGCCTCTGCTACACTTTGATAGTGGATGAAGTCACTGACTGTTCTAATAAAGAGCAACTGTGCATTGTGATAAGGTATATTGAGCCTGATACCAGCTACATTAGAGAAGACCTTGTCACATTCTTGGAGTGTGACAGTGGTGTGTCTGGTGAAGCTTTGGCTGAGAAGATGCTTGGTTTTGTCACCGATCACTTAGATCCATCCAAGATGCGTGGTCAGGCCTACGATGGCGCCAGTAACATGTCTGGTAGGAGAAATGGGGTAGCAGCTAAAATATCGTCTGTGTATCCCCTTACCCTGTACACTCACTGTGCCTCCCATAGTTTAAACCTTGCAGTCGTAGCTTCTTTTGAGGAACCTAGCGTACGGAATATGATTGGGGTGATTCATCGTGTGTCCACTTTTTTCTTTGCTCACCCTAAGCGACAGAAGAAGCTGGAGGAAGCAATTCAAAATACTCAGCCAGGCTCCAATGTTGTAAAACTCAAAGATCTATGTAGGACACGGTGGGTGGAGCGTATTGATGCTATTGATCGCTTCAAACATCTGCATTCCTCAATAGTAGCTTGTTTCGAGAGCATCTCAACAGAAGGGTCTTCCCTATGGTCTTCAGATGCCGTGACAGATGCCAGTACTCTCTTGCTAGCTATCACCACCACAGAGTTCATTAGTGCTCTAGTGATCACTAATGAATGTTTACAGTACTTTTTAGGCCTCACCCGCAGCCTTCAGCAAGAAGCAAAGGACATTGTCCAGGCAGTGTCAGAAGTGACGACACTAACCTCAACGCTCGAAGAGGTTAGGGAGAATGTTGACTCCTACCATAGTGAGTGGTTCAAAACAGTGCCTGACGTGTGGAGAGGTAGGAACCACTCCATCAATGCCCAGGATATGCGGCCGTCAGCGACACAGAGCGAGTACCCCAGCTTCTAGTCCTTCTGAGTACTTTCGAAGGATCATTACAGTCCCTGTGCTTGACCACCTGCTAGCTGAGCTTAACACTAGGTTCAGTTCTCACCAGAAGACAGCTCTCCAGGGTTTACATCTAGTGCCATCACTGTTGGTGAAAGAAAGTCTTGCCACTGTGACCAACAAGGTATTGGAAGTTGGACAGTTGTACGAGGTCGATCTCCCGAGTGTGTCTGCACTTAAAAGTGAGCTTCACAGCTGGTACACCAGATGGAAGTCTATGAAGAGAGAGAATGGCAGTGCTGCACTTCCTTCTTCTCTCGCTACAACTCTGCCGAAGATCTCCGATTTCTACCCCAACATCAAAGCTCTGATCACGGTGTTGTGTTCTCTCCCAGTAACGTCTTGTAGCGCTGAGAGATCGTTCAGTGGTCTGAAGCGCATCAAAAGCGTTCTTCGCTCTGGTATGACCAACGAACGTTTGTCGGGCCTGGCTTTGCTTCACATGCACCACGATATTCCTATTGACGTTGAAGAAGTCATAGACGAGTTTTCTAGGCGTCATCCCAGGCGACTTCAACTGTGAACCTTCCTTTTTCACTCCTTTTTCGTGCTTCTTCATTGTTTACACTCACTCTAACTTATACGTATACGCTACACTGTTAAGTATTATAGCTGCAGCGCGATTGTCAACAATGCAACCACGTGACGCGCTTAATTAATGGGGCGTGGCTTCCGGTATTCAAAATTTTTTTCGCACGCTTCACGCGCGTTATCTCTTTTGGCCCCCCATTTCTAAAATCCTGGCTACGCCCCTGTACTTCAACTGAATTATGCACTTGAGAGCCATTGCCTGTTTACTCTGTCACTGCATTGATAACTGACTAGCAAAGCACAGAATGGGAGTTGATCATGTAGTTGAGGTAGGTGCCATGTAAACACAGGCTGGCAATTTGCAACAGCTGTACACTACTACTCCACTGGGCAGGACTTATCATGACCACTCTTCCTTTATGCTACATATACCGTATGGCTGGTAATTTTCGTGGGCTGCTAATTTCGTTATTTTCGTGGTTGATTTGGCAGTTATGAAATTTTCCCACCCATGAAAATTAATGCCTTCGGTGATATGGTATTGTGCGAGTCCATGATGATGGGCATGGCCACAAACATCGTGGCAGTGCAGCCAATACTTCCCAGTATTAGCAAGCAACAGTAGCCACTGTCATCCAGCTGATAGCGTCTTCGACACTAATATTCTTCTATCTTGTGCTATTTGTCCAAGTCTCTGTAGGTATGGTTTAGTAACGAAGATCGCGAGTGAGATCGCAAGCACGTGTGTTGATTACATCATCGCTTTTGTAGCAATGCCATGCCCCTGGACTGTTTGCTGTCACAAAATTTAAAACCACGAAAATTAATTTTGTGGACCTTAATCAGACTTTCCATGAAAATTAGCACCCACAAAAATTTCGCGCCATGCGGTACCTAGAATATGTACTTTTTCTATGGCGACGACCCTTACCATTTAGCAAAGGAGAGTTGCGACCGACGGACGGACAGACAGAAATTGCCAAACAATTGCAGTAACCCTCTGCCAATGCTTTGCGGCGAGGGTTGAAAATAATGCTGTGATATCCCATTTGACACCTATGTCTTTCGTTACACTTACTTAGTCTACTTGTGGGTGAGTGTTTCATCTTAGGAATTCTACCTTCGCCAGTGACCATGCCGCTTAAGGAGCCTGTCTGGGACTTCTACATCGGCAGCTGTGGTGGCACCACCAGATCAAAGGCTATACATGCAGCCCATCCTAGCAGTAGCTCACGCATCCTTGTGTAGCTAAGACCTCATAGCCCAACTCCTTTAAATTGATTGCTACATTCACTTCCTGTTTTGGTACAAGCTGGGCTGGCCCACTAGGCACTTGCAAAAGCTAGTTGTAGCCTGGGTGTGGATACTGGTTTTCTGTGGCTTGTAGATGGTCACCAGTGACTTGACCTCTGAACACATCCCATCACCACTTGAGTGGCTAGACCTACTGTAAGCTATGGTTAGGTAGCCCGCCCTACAAGTGCTTCCAGTAGTACTAGCACCCATACCACAGTACAGAGCTTGCTGCCTAGCACAGTACACAACTGCAGGAAGTGAATGGAACAGAATGGACAGTGCTAGTGTGCGTTTGCAATCCGTTCCTGCTCCATTTTGCAAGTGTACAAATGGTACGGATGGCAGCGGAAACGGCAACGTTTTTTTGACCGCTACTGTACATCCCTACGCTTGCTTTTTGAGTAGGTGCAGGAATTAGCTAACTACCCAATCAAATCAAAACTGATTATTCCCCACATGCATTAGTTAGTATGAGGACATATAGCACCAATGGGTGACCATCAACAGGTGCATGAAAAATAAGCGTAGGGATGTATAGTGGATGTGGTTATCCCTACAAATCTTGTTTGTGTACTTTTTGACCCTGCCATCCCTACTTCATCTTTCAATTACATTGTTTTTATGCTTGTAATATATATATATATTACATGCAGGGGCTGGGAGCAGTTAGAAGTCACTTGTAACCCACGTCTGCTTGACAAGAACAACATATGGAATGTTGAGGGAAATGAGAATAATCAATGTGAGACAGACAATTTCCTTCAGCTTATCCCATTGTTAGCTATTTCTCTTTTATTTCAGTACCCAATGTATCATTTGATTTCTACAAGCCATCGTATCTTTCAAAGTTTCTAGAATCACATGTGGTTATGGCAGAGGTAAGTGCAATATGCATATATATATATACCACCCATGCCTGAATAGAAGCCTCCCCAACGCAACACAGTAAATGCTAAATGGCCAGTTGCCTTCACGGGCCCTGTAGCTATAGACTGTCATTGCATCACCATGTATAGCCTAACTGTAGCTACACTTCTGTATACGGTAGTAGTACAAAGTTTGAACCAACTTGCGCTGCAGACTGACTATGGTTTGATGTATAGTAGTACTAATATAAACTGTTACCTACAAAAAGCACTTCAAGCAATTAGTTGTGGCTGTACTCAACCGCAGTGCTCAGCTTTTGCTCTAGGCTAAGCCTGTACGTGTCCACACAAAAGAACCTTATGCTCAGACGTGTGTGCACTGCGTACAGAATATATCCAATGTCTGACCATTATTGCAACCCTTATTCTACATTCAAAAAAACTTTCCTGCAGTATGAAGGTATGCTTACTGGTGGTGTGGCCAAATATAGGCATGCAGGTATTAATTCAATACAGCATTTACTATGCAAAGGCTTTCTTCAAAGGCATTGCATGGGTTTAGATTGTAAGAAGACAAAAGTATTAGTTTGGCTCCAATCCCTGTATTCTGCATTCATTTCAGATAGTTAATACATGCATGTATTGTTTACTGTAGTGTCCCCATGGGTGCTTAAACATAAATTGTGATTTTCCCCCACTTACTAGGGTCATAAATTTCATATACGTTTATGTAGATGCTACATTGACCTATTGATGAGCAGTACATGGGCGTTTACCTGGGAAGGGGCACTTGCCCAGGACACTACAGTAGTACTATGACTGAGTGGAAATGCATGTCATCAAATGGTAGAGCGAGTGGGAACAAGCACTGGAACGAAATTCCAAATTTCTTTCATCAACACTATCTGACAGTGCATATTCATCTTCATTGCCACTGGTGATTTGCAAGTAGCCATGTACCTCTCTCATACATTGGTATCGGAATCCGGAGGGCCATGACCCTCCCCCAACCTTTTCGGTGGACACATTCACTCCAGACCTGTCATAATATTGAAACTTTTCTGAGAGTGAGATATGGCATGGTTTAGAGTGAGATTTTATTAAAAAACATGAAATGTGCTTAGATCCATGATCATGCTGCTTAGTTAGTGCAGATCTGAAGCACACAATTGCATGATATTCACGCGATCGACATGTGACATGAATTTACATGGGCGTGGCAAGCCCATCCTTCCTAATTTGCGCTATTGAACTCTGCTAGTAACTATCTGCCACCTTTGACTTGAGCCGTGAGCTATTGAGACCACAAAAGACGTGAGATTAACAGGGGCGTAGCCAGGATTCTGAGTATGGTGGGCTTGATAGTGCGCACAAAGCGTAAGAAAATTTCGCCTTGGCCACACCCATTAATTAGGATCACATGATTGCACTATTGATTATTGAGCTTCGAACTCGAAGCTAAAGTATGGTGTACTAAGCTTGCACGAGTTCTTATACACCGCTGTCCTTTAATCCAGTGGCATAGGCAGAGGGGGGGTGGGGGGACTTTGGGGGCTCTAGCTCCCCCTTTATCATCAGCCATAGTGGGCGTGGCAACAGTTAACGTTAGCTTCTTTGCAGTATTACATGTAGTACTCTATGAATACTGCATTGTACTGCTTGAACTTACATCTTAACAATCCATTTCACCTGTAGAAATCCATACCTTTCAGCACTTACGGTATTAATAGTGTGAGATTATGGATGAAGGCGCGAGACAAATGTATGAGAGTTGACCGGTCTGCCGCTCTTGCCTTATGCTAAGCATAAAACAGTAAACTAGTTAATTTTGCTTATCTGCAATAACCTTTTATCACCTCTGATTAATAATCATGCTAGTTTCTTTGCTGCTCTCCTTAAAATCAACCACTTTTGCCAGTTACCCATCATTGTTTCTTTGTGCGTGTGCTTCGCAAATTCCATTTGCGCATGGACTGTACTACATTTTGGCCCCCTCACATTAAAAATGCTATCGCCACCTATATCCTATATCCTATTATTAGTTGTAGTCAGTGAACATGAGTTTGCATGCCTCTGAGCATGTATAGGATGCTCTTGCTGATCCTGTCTCATCAATCTATTCCAATATATCAGGATTGTACATGGAAATCCCAGCCATAAACTGAATTTCGAGTTGCTCACTCTGCTATAGAGATAACAAGCACGGGCTAATGGTGATATGCTTGAAACAATAATCCTTTGAACTATTTCATTTCCTTTTTGGGGACCGACCATTGTCACTGATCAAGGCAGACAGTACTCTTTGGTGAGAAAACATGGACTTCAAAACTGCTATAACATTCAAGGCTGAAGTACTTGTCAGTAGCGTGAAAAATAGAACGTGATGGCATTATCCAGCAGCCATCACATATAATCAGATACCTGTATCTCAGGAATGGAAATCTGAGCTATGATCACCATTCTTGTGCTGACTGGTAGCTCTAGTCAAATGCTGATCACATACCAAATCCAAAGTCTCTGCGATAAACCACGTGTGAGCTAGAGACAAAAATGTTCACCCGTCTGATTAAAGCAACTAGCTACCAGACGTTTGTGCTACCTTCTCCCAAGGATGCTTGGGCAGTTCTGAATGAAAGAGTCTCTTTAGATGGTAGGGTGTTATCTTACATTCTGCTATACAAATTTCTCCATATCTTGTGATGCTCCATCCCACCACACAAAGTCTGCAACAATGATATCTTGATGGTCACTGGATTTTTGACTTGGCTTCCTTTCCAATTAATTGAGGGATAATTCTTGAACCATACAGAAAGATGTTTTGATTGAGGGTTAAAGTGGAGCAAAGTTTCCTGACTGTGCCTTTGATTAAAGCTTGGATGGCATCCTGTCTTGCACAACTCAATTTTTTTTAACGTTATGAGTCTTCAGCTTGCACTTTACGATATGCTTCCAGGTATTCATCACCAGCTGGAAGGGATTGGATGGCTAAATCCACAAATTTCTCAACCTCCACTGCTGCTACCATATTTTCTCGTCTGCATGCTTGCTAGAGCAGGGTACCAGCCTTTTCAAGTTAGTCGAAATTATGATGGCTACAGTCGATTCTCGGGCTTTTAAAGCAGCGGTAGGTCCATTTTGAGCACGTCAGAGTGTAGTAACGTGCAGCATGAATGATCATGCAATCGATCAAGCAACTGGCCACGCCCCTTAAATATGCCCACCGACATGCATGCGTATTTGGATGTAGGTATTTTTGTTAGGTGTACCTTGCTATTAAGCATAGTTTTCCTCCTGTGGAGATATAAGCGCATGCGCTTAATAGCAGGAAAATACAGTAATACAGTTGCTGATTCTTCTCTGTTGATCAGTGCTCTAGAAAGAGTGTCAGCAAGATACAAACTTTTGCCAAGTAAGTAAAAAGTGTTTTACTGGAAATGAAGAAGTCAGAGTCGAAAAAGGACTCTTGGAGGGAGCGATCCAGAAATCTTGTGACCTCCTAATGTGGGCATGAGTGGTTTGTGATTGGTTTCCAGCTGCATCCTGGAAACCACTCACAAATCACTCATGCCCTTATTAGGAGGTCACAAGATTTATCAAGGATGTAGCTACAAATTTTCTCACAGGACCTTGTGAGTGCCAGCACTTCATTCATTTCAAAGGCTTAACGCAATTCATATTTGTCTTTCCCTGAGGCTTTTGGAATCCCCATCATATCCACACACCACTCAGTAGATTCACTTACCTTTAAAATTGCTCCTAGCTCCTCCATGCCTGAGTTATTTCTATTTTTCAGAGGTAGTGGAACCTTTCTTGGAGTATAAATGGCATATGATACTACATCTGGTTTGAGGCAGATGGTATATTCTGTGAACGTTCCCAATCCAGTGAAGATATCCAAATATATGACCGGTTTTGGGAAAAGCCTCCGTAAGGGATCCGTGCGCGGTTCGCGTAATGCGTGTTTTTAGTAGCTCAGGTCGAAAATTGTCCAAGTTCAGATTTTGTCATATACATGTTGCACAACCCTTTTTCTAACTATTGACATCGTCTACGGAGGCTAGTTGTGCTATACGAATGCGAAATAAACCTTTATTTTGACCCACCTAGTCGGTACAGCTGCCGTACCCAGAGCCCGTTGCTGTGGGCGCCAATTAGAATTCTCGCCAGCGGGCTATCTAGATACAGCTAGATACATCAAACTACTGTGAGTTCGCTCACCTTTTAAGCTTCTTGGGCATCAAAGAACAATCGGCTGTCGTTTTGGACAATGAAATTCGACCCTTGCTCAATCTTTACGTTCATTTCGAATGGCCTTGCCCAGGGCCATTTAATTGATTTCCGGTTCACGCATAGTATGCGGAAACGCCATACACATGCATAGCAACACCTTTAGACCATAATTTCTCGATTATGGGGGGTGTGGTGCGATAGCAAACAAAGCACTGTATCTCCATAACGAAGCGCGCGATCTGCCTGAAACTTGAACGAGTATGATAGAGCTTGTCAGCCATACATCAAATTCATTACGGAGGTTTTTCCCAAATCCGGTCACATATACTCCTTGAAAATGTCATTATTCTGGACACTATCGACATACTGCAACAAACTGAGGGCTTTAATTGCAAATAAGCCCAGTAGATTATTGGGAAGACCTTTCCCTGGATAGAGCACTTTTTAATTGATCTCAGATTGATATCAGCTTCCCCTATGATTTGTAGAAGTTTGCCATCTGCGTCACAGAGGTTTTGTGACTTCCTGCCTATGCAGTTAATCTACCTTGGAAAACAGCACGGTGGCTGCCCAATTCGGGTTCCACCGGATGAGAATGTAATACATTCACCAAAGCACTGGTCCAACAAAACCAACGTGATCCAATACTTACTATCGCCTACATCGACAAAGTTTATTAATCCACTGGAAGCAGAACAACCGCCGTGACTGCAGCCTCTAATGGGAGGAAAGTGTAAACTATGATAGTGAATCTAACCGGCGATGATGATTGGGTATAGCCCGCTCTATATGTACCGGTAGTGTAGACAGCTAGTATTTGTATAGTATTGTATTTACTGTACTTCTACAAATTCGGCCCTTCTAATTATTTGGTATCCTGTATCGAATGATTTTTGGCAAAGGTCATCACACGTATATGCTACAAGTGGGAATACAATGCACACGCAGATGGACTGTTGAACATTAACCTCTAAAAATTCGTCAAAGCTCAAGGAAAGTACAAATAGGAAATTAATCTTCTTGGAAACTTTCGGATATCCAACTGCTGATGTGAGCTCTGCTTTTCTTTGGACTAGCCATTTAACTTGCCTCGTTCGTATAAGAGCCATGCATGGTATTAATCACTACATCAGTTATTGAATTCCTGTGTGAGCATTACATATTAATGAAGCATTCACTTGCCCTAGGAAAATTGCATTAAGATGTGTGCCATCAATATCGCATACATCCTCGTACAGAAACTATAATATAAAGGATCACATAAAAATGAAGTATACATGACTGCCAAGATTGTCCACTGACTCCCAAGGCACAGAATATCTGATATCCTAGCCCTTTCCAGAGAAACTCTTCCAACATAAAAGTGGCAGACGCATTGTTGGAAATACCCACTTTCAGCTGACTGCTTAGTACTAACATATCCAAATACATCACATATAGTTACTAAGGTTTGCTGTGTATATGCACTTGTGTTATTTATGTCTACTCAGGTACACTAAGATACGGGAGTACAATTTCATGTATTGGCCATTTCCACTCATGAATATCATTTGCATCTAATTTGCATATCAGTAACGAAACTACCTTGCAAAGTTGGAAGAGAAACTAAGGTCATCTTCTGCTCCAGAATTTGTGATTTTTGTTTGTAAATATCATGTGCCGTTTTTGGTTGCCACACCTACAGGACTGGTTGCTATGGTAACCAATTTGGTCCTAAATTAGATTAAGGTGCCAACAATCATAAAACCAAATCTGACATACGTATTTCAAAGAGTTTTCCAGGTACAGTAAGTTTTGTATCGCTATATTTTTGACACAAAATTGCATGTATGTCCCATGCCTTAATGCACCTGAGTAGGTTCAGTACTTACTATTAATTCTACTGAAAATTTCGGTCATTGCCTTCACGTGCACTTAGATCGAGTCTCCATCTTTTAATCTCAGAGGGTGAAGCTTGTGTCTCAACTCGTTGCCCAACTCTTCTTTGAAACCGATCCACTAACTTTTTTCCAAGCTACAACAGGGTCCTCCAGGTCACCAACAAGATAGAGCAATGCTGGATCCACTGACGTCGATAATCTCTAATGTGAGCTCAGTTTTTACGAGCAGCGTATTTATCATACTTATGAGGTGGAAGACATTCAGTACCAAATTCTCCCTCATGAGTGCCATCTGCATACTGCACTGAACTTTCCATGTAGGATAATTTTTATCGCTAAAAGGAGCAACCACGATAGTCGTCCTTGATTCTGCCGTAGTTTGTCAACTCGAAAAAATGTCACAGCACAATTCAACCTATCGCTAACTCTACCAGACTACCGTATTTTCTCGTTGTTAGGCACATCTCATTTACAAGCGCATATTCATTATTAAGCGCATGCTATTTTCCTGACCCAAGTACTCGCTGTTAGGCACATTTTGCGTATAAGCGCATATATGACCCTTGACCTCAATATGATAATATTATCTGCACGCTTTCTTGCTAGCCCAGGGTTCCAGCCTTATCAAGTTACTCGAAATCACGATGGCTACTATCGATTCTCAGGTTCTTCGAGCTATGAGCGCCATTTCGAGCTGGGCGGAACGCAACAACACGAATGATCGTGCAATCGATCGATTGGCCACGCCCATAAACGATACCGCGAACACACATGCGTTCTTGGATATAAGCGCTTCTTGCTATTAAGCGCAGGTTTCTTCCTGTGGAGATATAAGCGCATGCGCTTAATAGCGGGAAAATACGGTATTTCACAGCTGCCGCCCAACTAGCCCATTGGCCCATAACCTGCATAAAGTACATACATGTATACACACAGGTACATATATGCTACAGAACATTGTGGAAGGATCCATATGCATTAGTATAGCATGTGCAGATGAAAGTTCACACCACAAATAAAGCAAATACTGTATGGAAACTAAAGCTCTGTAGAGCACATACCATTTGATTGCACAATCTGTAATTTGTGTGTATGGTTAAATTTATGCATTTAAGAAGAAATAGTGGAAGTGCTGCTTTCATTAGTTGTATGATGATGTCCGAGCCAAACATCCTGTCTCTGTGCCAGACCTAGACTAGGAAGATTTGAACTGCTACTAACCTTATCTACATTTTATTGTGTTTATATTATATGGCTATCTATAATCTGATTCAGTTCCATAGGGCATCACGTTTCAGTCAGCAGATGGCTAGCAGCCCAGCCAAACCAAGTCACGAGCATTATTTGAAACATTCAACGATTTTTTCCAGTTCACATTACCAGGCCACTTGGTTGTGCACATGAGCAGAAATCACATGGCCTGATGTGTTATGCATTGAGTAGGCACTGTCAATAAGCGTGGCTACGAAGGCTAGCTTTTAAAAGGTATTTATGACGCTCGTGGATTGTGTCCTTTGTTTCGAAGCACACTGAAGTCAGTTTTTTGCCAAATTTGATTTATTCATTGCGCTTACGAGTCACTCAGGTGCCTAGGTCTCAAGAAATGGTGATTTTGTGCTAACAAAGATGACGACATGTCTGATTACTTTACCCCTTGCGCATGCACACGGGGCAATTGGAACCGAAAAGATTGTGCCTGTCTCAAAGGGGGCGCTTGAATTAGGTATTAAAATATATACAGTAGGTATCTAGGAATTTAATTTCCTAATCTACGCTATGTTGTATGTATTTCCAAGAAAGTGCTCCACATCTGGATGGCTTTATCATATTATACTGCTCAACTTATAGAGATGCATGTGTTCAAATTATTGTACATAACCTGTAATGGCTCCAGAGGTGCCCTTAGTTTTGCTTAAGGTTACGGTATACAGTTTAATTTCGCGCCGTGCGCGAACATTTATCTCCATACAAAGCAATGGACGGCAAGCGCTTAAAAATTTCACATCAGTTTTCGCGTAGTTAAAAACATAGGATACCGTATATATGGTCCGTTCTAATTCTGCAACAATAGAGGCAGGGCCACACGTTTCAATTTTGCGTTTAGTATGTTCGAGGCCAGAGCTATGGCCGACTTTATGCGCAGCGGTTCAGTTCAAGGAGCCGCTCGCGCCAGCGCTTTGTGGAGTCTATCGAAAGAGGAACGGTTTTGAAGCAAAAACGCTACCTGTGGCCCTCGAGAGTGATGAAAGCTTACTGCTGAAAGTGGAGCCTATAGCTAGGCTGCCAATGTCTAAGCAAAAACTGACGTGAAAATTTGTGAAACGGTGGTGAAACTGCTCGCGCGGACCAAGACCAGAAGATATCGTTCGAGTAAGCTTTTTCTAGGCCAAGAGTAGCAGAAAGAAGTAAGGAGAAGGCTGGAACAGACTAGGAGTTTATAGCTAACTTTGTCTATGATATACAGAGTGTTTTATTGATCTAATTAATTATTCATGAAACTGTTGACCGTAACCTTAAATTGTCTCATAGATTACCTCTTGAATAACTTGAAGATTACACTGTATGTTTGGTGGTTAAAAGATCAAAAGATTATTGTGGTTTTAAAACCACATTTAACAAAGCTGAAGTCAGATAGGAGGGTGGCCACTCCATTTTTACCCTGGTTTGTCGTAATTTTTCTAATTCACAAATTTAAAAGGTATGTACAATACTCTATCATGCTCATAATCCATACACTAACATGTATACTTAGTCCAACAATAACATGAAACCTAAGGAAGGAGAAGTAACATCAAAGCCATGGCATTGGCCAATTAATTATCAGGTAAGATAACATTTTTGTACGATGCAGCAGTAATTACTTCACTAGGGATGGTTGCATCTGATGTTTCTTAGGCGTATGATATTGTTCCCTTAATAGCTGTTTTATGCCTAATTGCATACATGAATATTGTAATCATACAGATACAGTCAGTAATTAATCATTACATAAATATTGAAATGTTTACAAAGCACTCAGTACCTGTTCTTACCATAGTTTTATATAGGTATTTAATTATATATACTATTATGCACACTCGTAAGGAGTATTTTAGGCGCAACTTGGGTTGCTGACTGAAGCTGGGTAACTTAGGAATGAAAATTCTAATCGAAGTCCCTAGGTTTGATTACAAGTGTAGTAGTCCTGCTGTTAGAGAGCAGTACCAACTAAAAAATAGGGTAGTACTAGCATGGGAGTCCCAACCCCAACTGGCCACAGAGGGAGTCCCAACCATGAAGTCGAGTGCCAACCACTACTAGGGTGGTGACTTCCAGTGTTACAAGAAGAAAGATGCTGGTATGACCATTAAGTTACAGGAAATGATCAACCACGCGTACCCAAATTACCCACTAGAGATGTATACCATTATGAATGGTGGTAGAGGTGGGTTGTGTGGCCCTCGCAATTGTTCTGACTGCATGTATCAGTGGTATGGAGGGTGTATGAATGTACCTCAAATATGCTGACTTCTCCACCTGCCGAAGGACTGAATTAACTGGCCTGGGAGACCCACAGCAGCCACCATTGTAATGTGGAAACTATGGCTGCTGAAATGGGAGGGTTCCATACCAGCTGCAGCAGTGAGGAGATTAAGTGTGTGAGATAGTGCTTCGCGAGTGAGGTTGTCGCCTGTATGCCAGTTAAACAGTGGGCGGTCTTACAATATGTGGAGCTAAGTTTTAACTACTGTGTCATGGCCCAGACTGGAATTGTGCGTGATACTGTTTATCGAAACTGATCCATTTTGATTGTGAATCACAGACAATTGTAGCTGATCACTACGTCGTCCACTGAAAGATCTCGTAGTGGGTTGAAGTTGTGCAAGGATGAAGTGGTCAATTCTCCCCCTCTCAAGATGCCGCAGAAGGCCAACATGAATGCAGCCCACAATAAGTGCTTGTAAAAGCAGTTGAAGTTGCGGTGGGCTTGAAGCTGAGCTTTGAGCTTATGCAGAATGGGAATTGTGATGGGTTCACGCTGGCGGGATTTCAAAGGTTGGGTGCCTGAGCGCTTGATTCCATTACTGGTATACCTAAGCATTGGAGCCTCCTTTAGGGGATCCTCAAAATTTTGTTCTAGATTAAACATTTAAAACTGCTGCGAGGTAGACCTTGATAGTCTGTGGAGATATACCATATAGTGGGAAACGTTCGAGGGAGAAAACTTTCACGACTTTAGCGATTTTTCAGCCATCCGTGAAAGTTTTCTCCACAAAATTCTAGGCATGCCACACCCATTATGCGACCAGTTTTAACATTCCGCGAAAAGTTTCTCCGCAAAATGCTCCTTTCCTACCGATCCGCGAAAGTTTTCTCCCTCGAAAATTTCCCGCTATACACAGGGTTTCATTTAGGGGGGGGCGGGAGCGGTCACTCGCCCCCCCCCCTTGAGAGTAGCCACCATCCATACATGTAATACATGCACAAGTAAAAGATTTAAACAGTGAAAGTGTCCAAAGTGGCAATTTTGCTCATTTTTAAGCCATAAATTAGCTGAAGCTTCGCGCTATGCGCAGTAGGAGACTCATCCCACATCCTTGCAACATTTGACTTGAAATAGAGGGGAACCAGTGGATATTACTGACAGACTTTCCCCATCCGAGTGCTCAGAAGCCACCAGAAACAGTCTCAGAGGTTGAAACATTAAACATTTTCCTGGGGGAGCATAATAACAAAGTTAATGAGCACAACGTCATTCTTCACGGGTGGAAAAATATACTATAGTCTTTGCCACCCCGTTAACTCTGGAATTGTCGCGTTTGCCCCCCCCCCCTTGACAAAAATCCTAAATGAAACCCTGCATTACGGTATGTTTGCTGAGATCGGCGATATGATGTTGGCTGCAGAAACTTTTGTAAGCTTTAATACCAGCAGAGTGCGTCTTTCTGGTTGAAGGAGCAATCCCCAAGTGCTGAAGGTGGTTTAACCAGGCACTTAGGTACCAGTCGGACTGGCAGGGATGGGAGTAGCAGTAGGAGCTGCTAGTGGAGCCAGCTCTCGAAATCTTTCCATCTGCAAGCGTAAGAGAGAATCAGTAATGGAATTTATCACTACCCAGAATATGTTTGATGAGGACTTTCTCTTGGCTGCAATAAAAAAGAGGGAACATACATATTTGATAAGGTCTGCAGAGTGAGATAGTTCCGAGTCCCGAACACTAGTGACTGCGTGATTGTCACAGTGAAAGAGCACCTGCTTATCTGCCCAGGTGTCGCCCCATATGGTGCAGGGTATCACTATGGCATACAATTCCATCCAATTGATGCTTTTCTTTGTTAGTGTGGGTGGCCAAGTGCCACAAAACCATGCCTCTGCCCAGTACGCACCACATCCGATTGTACTATACACCTCTGTGTACAATTGAATTCCTCTGGGGTGTCCAGCTTGGCTCTAAGATGAAGGCTCTACCATTCACTGGGATACAAATAGCAGCCACCAGTGTATGTCCAGTAGGGCCTCCTTGTTTACGTTATAGTAATGGTGGACAGAGTGGCTGTCTGAGGAATATGCGACCAGCTGGGACTACTTTGCAAGCAAAGGAAAGGTTCCCGATTAGGGAAAGGAGGTTGCGTTTGGAAAATTGTATTGTGGATCGTGCTTTGTTTGAAACTCCGTTAGTTCCAACACCAGGGCCTGCACTTTGTCTTCAGAAAGTTGTGCTTTTTGTCTTACTGTATCAAATAAAATGCCCAGCAATGACCAGCATGTTTTTGCACCCACAACCATTTCTGGTTTTACAAGGGCTCCAACCACCCCACATAGGTGAATCCTATCCATCAATATCATCAAGCATACATCTGATTGTGAAGTATCGGCAAAGAAAAAGTCATGTAAGTAGTGGGAGCAATATTGCTGAGAGCAGAGAATCCACTCTAGAACCTCTGCGACCATACTAAACAAGAACGAGGAAGATTAAGGCCAAATGGTAAGTATTTTTCCACATAGTACTGCCATCTCCATCATATTCCTAATAAGTGCCAGTCCTCTGGCCTTACAGGGCAAAGGCGAAACACACTTTTGAGGTCAATCTTTGCCAGTCAGGCGTCAGGACCTACTTTGTGACATATTATGATGGTATCGCATCATCCTACAGTGCTATATTGTAGTGAATAAGTGTCGGGGTCAATGTAATCATTAATATATTGGCACTGATAATATGCCATCCACCGTTTTCTTAGGTACTACTCCAGAACTGAACTTGGAAGTGGAGGACATTGGTATGGCCCTGCTATTCTATTTTCGCTCACTTCTTTAGCCAGCGCATCGCCAATCACCTCCAGGTGTAGGGATGCTGAGAGCAGGTTAGGGGCGATTAATGGACCATGCGGTCCATTGTATCTGATGTCAAGCCTGACGCTAAAGACTGAATTAGCTTTGAGACGGAAAGCTTTGGTTGGGGTAGTTGCTTAATAGTCACACAAAATAAATGAGCGGTCGTAAGGGTGTACAATTGTATGTTGATTGATTGGGATGGCACTAGGTGCGATCAGGCAGGCCCGTTCAGGGGTGGCCTCCCTTACACTTCATGCACAAATTTAATGGAAGTAGGGGGATCTTGTGCCACAAAAACAATGACCCTTCTGGTTGAACACTTTACACACTTTATTGTCTGGTATGATTGTTGGATCTGTTTGTCCAGCTCTAGGAGGCTTTTGTTGCCTCTGATTATTTGGAGCGCTAGCATGAGGAAGTTACATGGCCATTAAGATCGCAAACGGGGCAGCAAAGGCCTGAAGATTTGCTGGAGACTTTATTGGGGCATGTGGAAGCCATTTGCTCGGGGCTGCTACAAATAAAGCAGCTAAGCCTGGGTAATACTGCATCCGCCAATAATCATGTGGCCGTCAGTTCAGGGTCTGCCGTAGACCAAGACATGGTCGAATCAGAAGCCATTTTCAGCCTGAACTGTGTGTCATATTGGAGCCGTACATATGGTTTGAAGCGGCGGCTGGTTAGCATAATGCAGTTGAGATATCTGAACAAATCTGGTGCTAGCTGTGGCTTTGTTACTGTGAGTACTGAAGCATACAAGCACCAGGCTTAGAGCCATGTCTCCAAACCCGTAATACCCCACTGGTTTCAACTTTACTGCTATGGTTGCAAAGTGTACCAGTCATGGCCATGTGCTCTGCTAGCGGACGTGACAAATCAACAAACTCTCCTCTCTTGATTGACTTACGGACTTTTTTAAGGATGGGAAGGCACTGCTTGACTGAGCGATGGAGTGTCGATGTCCTGTGGGTGACATGCCTATGACAAGCCCGCTGACTTAGGCGCTTGCGTCGGTGAGTCTTCCTAGGGCTGTAGGGAGGAGATCATCGACGTCATTTACACTCACAAGAAGAACTGAAGCTGCTGGATCCACATCAACGTTTCTTGGGACTAGTGGATGGAGGTTCTAGTACTTGAAGAATTGGAGGAGGAGGAGGAGCTTGAACTCGAGGAGGTCGAGGTGTAAGTATGCTGACTCTTCTTAGTTTGATGCATTGATCTAGACCTTGTGGATGGGTCAGATAAGGACAGGCTTGTGGTTTTGGAAATATTTACTATAGCTAAATGTACCACCTGCTGAAGTGCTGCCTACTGAGCTGCAGTGAATTGGTGATTGTCCTCTTCAACTGGGTCATTTCACGTTTCCTCATCCTCGTTGACCTGACCCTGGAGATGATCAAGATGGGCTTGAGCCAGGGTGCCTTTAATAACCCGTATGTGATTGATTACGCTTTTTCAAGTGTTCACGTAATACTGGCACTGATAATCCCATCAGCTTGTCCATTGTGGTGCTTGTGGAGAGGCTCAGTTACTGCATGCCTTGCCTTGCCTCGCCGTTGGTCGCTTTGGCAGCATCCTCTGGTGTCTGTGTTTTCACCATGGAGCTTCTTCTGCACTGCAGAGCTGGGATGTGCGTTAAGTGGAACAAAGCATGAGATTTATACTTATGTGCACATGCGCACCCTGCGTGACAGTGCTCTGGAGATGGGCCATGTGCGTTGGCATGGTGCAATTAACTCTAGTTTATTCCTGCATAAACATTTAACTTATAATTCTTTATTATAAGATTGGGACTACTTTTTAGCCACTTTTATTAACCTCAGCCTCAGCATCTTGGCTTATGTGTGAGGGGTGCATGTGTGTGAATGTGTGTCTGTTACCAGTTTAGCTTCTACACATAGATGAAACAAAGTGCCATTAATTAGGTTTATTTTCAAGATCGTGAGGAAAAAGCTTTGTTCAAGAGTTTTTGTGATGTGTTCTTCTAACTGTCATTGTATTACCTTGATGTGTAGTATCTGGATGAACTCGAACTCTTGAATTTTAAAACAGTTGAACTATTAATTGTAGGATGATGAAATGATATAAAAGCGTATGCATGCCATTTTTGGAGTCAGTGCTGAATTTTGCTGATTGTTGAACTCAGTGAAGGTAGTTTAATTGTGCTATCTGTAAGTCTGGGAGAAGTGCTGCACATATGAAGTCATTGAGATCCCTCCTTGTACTGGCATCCTAATACCAAAGGTTCATCCCCTGTTTCTCCAAGATTGCCACCCCCTGCATGCCTTCATTTGAAAGGATGTCCCTGCCTGCAAAGTAGCTTTTTGCCAGTTGAAACAGTACCTTATTTCAGCTCTCATTCTTGCCTTTCCACAATTTGACAGACAGTTTTGGTTGGAGACTGATGCCTCTGGGGGCAGTACTTATACAGAAGCAGAATGATGGCCTTGTAAAACACGTAGCATTTTCCAGTCGTACTCTCCACCCACATGAAAAAACTACGGTAGTACCGAAATGGAAGCACTAGGAGTTACGTGGGCAGTGAAGCATTTTTACCATTGTTAGATCTATACTGATCATCAAGCTTTGAGATTGTTGTTAAACACACCACACCCTTCTGGTAAATTGGCAAGATGGGGGCTAGTATTTCATGCAGTGGACCTGGTGATCAATTACTATCCAGGCCTAGTGAACCAAAATGTGGATGCCTCGTCCGGAGAGCCTTTGTTGGCTGCCACTGATGCTAACAACTCCCGACATGCAGAGAACAGAACAGGAGACTGTTTTATATCTGACTGATGGTACCTTACCCGAGAATGAAAAGAGGGCTCAAGAACTTGATGTCATGAAATCTGAGTACACCCTTGCTGACCTTGTTTTGTACCATGTCAAGCTACATAAGGCATTCCGCTTCCTCCCACCGAGTCAAAGGAAAAATTCTTTCAGTATGCCCACAGCGGTTCATATGGAGCTCATCTGCATCAAGCAAAGATCCACAGCCACCTTGCCCAACACTAGTAGTGGCCATGGACTGGTACACTTTGCTCTCTTTTTTTTGCTGTCTTCAGTTAGAGCTCACCTATCAAAAATGCTTTGTGGTACTCTATACTTTGAATCATGTATGCGCACAGCCACAAAATGATGCAAAGCCACTGCACCAGTATACTGAAATTTACAGTTTTTGATGGATGTGCTGTCTTCTGTGAGTGAGCAGGCCAGCCGTAAATTAGCCATTTTTGCTTCTTGGACTTTGTATGACTTGTGTAGAGCAGAGATACTTCGGAAATTCATCTTTTTGGCTACGTTTATAGTAGGGACTACTTTTGTTCTGCTGCTATTGGTCGATAAATACACTGTGGTTGCCATTTTTTGTTCAAATGGTCATAGCAATGGGGCTATCCTAGAATGCAAACCATAACACAGAGTGTGTGTACACATTCTTTTGCTCACGTTAGCAATTTCCAAACCTGTTTACGTAGTCTATAATATCTATGGTTCCAAAAATTGTCTAAAGGAAACTGCTATGCCATAGTTTTTGTAAACTATCTGACCAAATGGCCAGAGATTTTTGCATTCCATGATCTGGCAAGTATAATTGCAAGGCTGTTGGTGGATCACATTGTTCTAAGACAGAGTCTATATGGAGCACTGTCTGACCATGGGGCGGTCTTTTCTGTCCAAGGTGATATGTGATTTTACAAGTTGTTTGGAGTTTACAAGTTCAATAGGAGTGAATCTCACTGGCTTGTTCAACATTTTGACAATATTAGCCAAGACAATGAAGCAGGATACGAACGATTGGAATATCAGTGGCAGATCCACGGGGGGTAAGGGGGGGTGCAAGTGAATGGAACCCCCCTTTCTGGCCATAGAACTAAGAAAACTCCTGCTATGGCTCACACATTGGCCTGACAGCTGACACTTGTAGTATTCAATATCCATCCATAGATTTACAAACTGCAACAGGGTCTATCACAGCATCATGGGCAGTTTTGGATCCCTATTGAATAAAAGAAAAAGGGAAACCTCCCGGTGGATCCTTGCAAACTTGCTCAATAAGCACACAAAATGTATGGCAAGTGCATATACAGTGGCGGATCTAGGATTTTTTTGAAGGGGGGTTCTAGTACAGTCTTGCGCGCAAAGCACGTGCGAATTTTTAGAAGCCACGCCCACTTCGGGGCGAAACCACGCCCATTTTGATCATTTTTTTTTTAGACAAACTACCAGCCCTACCAGTCCAATCAATCTGTTTTCAAACAAATTTTCTTCTAAAGCATTCTAAGGTGGGAGTTGGCCTGGACATGAAATAGGCCCAAAAACAATTGAAGGCTGTGCACGATTGTCTCACGAGACCTTTGGTCTTCCGATCTGGTAACCAAATACTTGTTTTTATGCCTGGCTCCAAGCAGGGAAAAGCATATAAATTTGTTTGCGCATTACAGAGTTCTTTTTGTGTGAAGGACGTTGTAGACACAAGAGTTATAGTCCAACCTGTTGATGGACCAAATGAGAAAGTGATTCAAGTGTCGATAGACAATCCGGCATTGTCCAAATCAGGTTCCAGACCACTCAGGCTAGTAAGACTCCGCTGCCACAGACCCCAAGAAGTCTGTTTCCTCAGCAACCTTCTGTGTCACTATCAGGTGAGATGCCTGTGTCCTCAACCCCTTCAAGTGTATGGGCAGGAAGACTCCGCGGCATTGGCCGAGGATGACTCCACGTAGTAACCGTTCCCATTAGATTGATATCTGGCAGCCACTTTCATTCAGTGGTTGTAGTTTGCAGTAGCGGAACACAATTGGTCCAAAAAAGGCTGAACTTGGAACTGGTAGGTCTTAAGCTAGTGGCAAAAGATAGAGGTCAATCTATGGGATGGACGATAGTTGGCCATACCAGAGTAGCGAGGTAGTATACCATGAGGAGATGTACAGTGCAACCAAGCAAGAGAGCAAAACTTTTTTATTTCAGAATTTGAGCCTATTTTGACTCATAAAATAAACTCTTATAGATAGGAGTTTGAAATTTGGTACCAATCTTCTTCAACATAAACTCCACTTAGAATTTAAATTATGGGATGTAACCATGAATACTTCCATTTTTATGGCTTCATAAGATAACACGGCTCTCCAAAATATGTTAGGCACATTAAATGAGTATTGTTTTTGGTTAAGGGTGTGCGCTCTACCCAGTCATGCACATCCATATGAAGTTAATTGGACATGAGTGTAGAGGCTGTGCAGTGCATTGCTAACCAGATATCCGTAAATCCCCTTCGGAGGGCCAAATATGTTAGGCACATTTTTTCCTATTTAGTTCCAGTTAAGGAATTCCACTTGGTGGGCTGATAGCACTTGTAATAAAGTTACTAAATCCCAAATTTGAAGTCTTGACTCCTTACCACTTCCAAGATATAGCCACTTTTATCCAAAATTAGTGAAAAATCTATGAAAACTGGTCCGCACATATGTGGCTTCTGTATTAGCTACATATGGGAAATTTGTAATTTTGTAAAACACAATAAAAATGATTGTTGTGGCCATTTTGATATCAAGTAGGTTTGTCTGTGTAATTTTTAACCCAAAAATATGGTTTTAAAAAGTTTTGCTCTCTTGCTTGGTTGCACTGGACCTATAGCGAGCTGGAGTAGGCAGTTAAACTAATGGAGATACCAGTCCTCTTGCAACACTACAAAAAACTAAGTCCTAGCTTTATCCTTCAATGGCGTTCTGGAGTCTACACAGAGCACATGACAATACTAGATATATATTCAGTAACAATCACCACTTATATTGTGGCACAATGCCTTTAAATTTTAGAACTGGTGAAGTATTCATTGTAGGGTAATGTAATGGTTTAATAGAAAAGTGTATGCATACCATTATTTTTGGAGTCAGTTATGCATTTTGGCTGATTGTTGAACACAATGAAAGTAGTTTAATTGTATCTCTAAGTGTAGGAAAAGTGCTGCGCTACTGATAGATAACAGATAGTGTAGGTAAGTGTGTTAAATCTAGCGTAGATAGTTGGTTTAGCGGCATGAGAATCAGTAGATAATAAACTTTATGCAATTTTAATCATAACTCTGTTTTACCATGATTTGTATAGTTAATTGTTTTCTTACCGACATTGTAAGTTGGAAAAAAAGCAATGGCATATTGTTTTGCAGCCTTTTCCATGTATGATAATTTGGGTGGACCATTACAGCCACTATAACATTATTATATATATTTACTGTATTATAAAATTTGAATATGTCCTCTATAATAGTACATGTTGTGTGGGACGTGTGTACAGTGAAACCCCTCTATTCCAGACATGTAGCCTTCGGACAGTTTCAAGTGTCCTGATTAAAGGAGGTGTCATCATTTCAGGGGTAGCTTTATGTACCGTACCCTCGCGAAAGAGGGCCCACTACAGAATGTCGGCCCACCCCCCACTTTGGGCTCAATTTCCTGCTAAGGTCTCATGTTTACTCGAATATGCGCCCATGTGTAGCTGTCCTTGAAAATGCAGCTCAAATGGCTGGTTTATGAGGACTGAAATTCGAATAGTCTATGTAAAATCGATAAGTAACGTGCTAAACAGCCGTAAAACTAAGCCTAACTAGCTTTATGCCATATTTCAGCACAAATAAACGATCGCACACGGCTAACAATCGTAGCTATGCCCACTTAATACTGCTGCACTCAACGACACGCGGTGAAGTATAGCGGCGCCCTTGCTCTGGATTGGTAACCGTGCTTGAATAATGCTGAAATCAATAGTAGCCGCTGCTACTATTCAAATTATGAAGCTAGCATGGGTAACTTACCTGGGCGCTCTTTCGCATATAAACGCGATACTGATACCTCGAATATCGGCCCATCCCCCAATCTTGGCCCAATGTAAGGTGCACCGTCCATGGGCTCTCTTTCACGAGGATACGGAATATGTAAGGGAGGTATCCTTATAGAGTGGTTCCACCATATAGAATTTTCACAAGAAAAACAACCACTTCCTAGGCAGGAAAATGTAACTTTAAAATAGCATTCAGACAAACTAAAATTAATAAGATATTTGCATATAATTATTGAAACAGTTATGTAGAATTTTACTCATGACATGCTGACTACTCAAAGGTTTCTTTTAGTTTCTTTGTATTATGTTTGCAGCATATTTTAGAGCTGAGTTAGTTTTTTCCTACTTGGGATGATGCAATGATAATTTTGGGAGAAAACGAAATCCTATAGCTATGTCCCTGTCGATGAAATCCCATACCTACCAACCATCCAGCTTTCTGCTTGATTTCAAGCAAAAATGGTACCCATCCCTCACAAAAATCACTAAATCCCTCATTTTTTGTGAGAACCTGACCCATATATGCTAATACACTTTGGAGAAGCTAGTAGCATTTTCAAGCAAAATGCCCCAAATCAAGCACATTTTATACAAATTTCAAGCACAAGATTATCCGCAGGTTGGCAGGTATGAAATCCTGATTGGTCAAAGCATGCTATGAACTATACTTAAGCTTCTTGTACAGTCTGCCATACACATAAACTGTGTTCGCATGTTAAATATTTTCTGATTGTCTGGCTTATGCAAACACAAAGCAAATGCACACTATTAACGGTAATGCGGTATAGGGTTTTTCCAAGAATTATTTAACCCAAGGAATTATCACGTGAAATATTTTGGACCCAAATACTCTAGTAGGCAAAACCCATGAGATTTCTATGACATGAGCATTACATGTACTTTTCACAGCCTAGTACCCCATGATTTGTTAACATTTAAGAGGTCATGTTTCTTTGAAAACGCCATGATATTGCCATTGTTATGCTGTGAAAAGCAGACCAATGAAAATCCTGTGATATTTATGATTGATTAAATGCCATGAATTTGCTATAAAATATGTACCCATGAAACTGTTGGTTGTTTGATGGCGTTTTCATAGGATAACACAGCATGATTATGCTGTGAATTACCATGATATCTGCTAATTCCTATAGAAAATAATCCTCTGAAATTACTGTGATATTCAGTATGATTATGATACTGTGCTGTAACCATGGTAAAAATAATGATAAAAATAGTAACAACATTGTGGAGAAAATTATAGGACAGTCACTAACTGGCGTACAAGTCCTTTAGCTCCGGAACAGTACCAGTGGTCAGTTCGTTGCTAGACATCGATCCTCACCTCCCATATACTATCATTATCTGTATACTACCAGGAGCGCATGATAAATAATGAAGAGGAGGAGGGGAAGGGAAGGAGCGAGAAGCACCCATGCGAAAGATTAAAATTTCAAATTTTTCCCACGGTAGTCGCATTACTAAGTTTAGAACAATGGCGCAACGCGCATGGCGCTAACCAGCCAAATGCTAGATGAGTCAGCAATTTTTACAATGGACACGAGAAGCTGGTCACCGTTTTAGATGCCTGGGAGACTCTGTGGAACTTGTCTGCAAACCGAAAGAAGTAGCAGTATGCCCCGATTGTTCTGATTTAACACCCCCTCTCCAAACACGCAATCGGACTCAACGAGTACATACTCTCTGTCTATCAACTATACGTACTTACTTTCTCTTGGTATGAATCAACTCGTTTGGTATGTGTACAGTACTAATAGCTTGCGATCGCGAAGCCAGTCTTGTCCACAGTGACTAGCTTTTCGTCCATTGTCCAACACAAAAATTGCTGACTCGTCTAGCATCTGGCCAGCTCACCTTAGAATGCTTTAGAAGAAAATTCATTCGAAAACAGATCGATTGGACTGGCAGGGCTGGTAGTTTGTCTAAAAAACAATAGAATTGCGTGGTTTTGCCCCAAAAGTGGGCGTGGCTTTTAAAATTTCGCACACGCTTTGCGCGCAAGACTGTACTAGAACCCCCCTTTCTAGAAATCCTGGATCCGCCACTGTACTGAATGCAACTGATTGGCTCCTTTATTGCATGCATGTGAAATGCATGTTTCCAGGATATTCCATGCAGTCTTACAAGTATTACTTAAATCATAGGCAATTGCAAGGGAGCCTATGGTTTAATTTCATGGGTATTTAATGGATGTTCACTTGCTATTAATCATAGGATTTTCACAGCATATAAAATGCCTATTTCTTCATTCAAAGTATGGCATTTTCATATATACTTATAAAATCACATGATTTTCTAAGCCTATGAAATGCATACTACACTCATAGCTATAAGTAATAGTAACATCAGGGCCTATGAAAATCATTTTACTATCCCTTTACTATGCCATGACACAAATTTAATTCCATAAATTTGAGATTTCATAACATCATCATGGGATTTACGTCTAATCGAGTGAAAATACTCTATTACGTAATTCCATACATTGCATTCATGTACAACCTTACTAACATTAAGTGTTGCTAGTGTAGCTCACAAAATGTAGCTACAGCTATTGCAGCGCACTACAAGTTGATGGTTTATTCTGATGTCTAACCACTATGAAGGGCATGAAAAATTTTGTTTGTGACAGTCTAGCACCAGAAAAGTTTTGTTGTATACAATACAGGGCCAATGGTTTTCTGGAGGAGATTACCGTGTCTATTTGCTGGGAAATCCTGTAAGTTCATAAACTATGACATACATGTATATATCATATTGGACCGAAAATAAGCCCCATCCCCTCTTTCATCCACAGGTGCACAGTTGTTTTTGCCTCATTTGTAAGCACCAGTGGTGTAGCCAGGGCGGGTGCTCAGAGTGCTCGAGCATCCCCTTAGCTACTCCAAACCATCATCTGCCACTTAAAAGACAGTCAGAAATGTATCTTATCCCATTATTTCTTGAGCTAGCTCGCAAGCTATATTACAGAATGCGACAATTTGAACTTTGGCCTTACCTGTTATTAAGTGGGCATGGCTTAAAATTTGCACACGTAGTCCAGCACCCCCTTACTAAAATCCTGGCTATGCCACTGTCCACCCCTTTCATGTAAAAGTTGCGCCTGGAGATTGACAGAAGTGCTGTTATTTGTAGTGTAGCTGTCTCCTGGTCAGCTGTTTCTACTGAAATCTCGGCAAAAGCATGGAAATTTAAGCTGTCTATTGTGTAAGCACACACTTGAGTATGTAATAATGCTGCTATTTGAAAGAGTAGACTTTGTACGATGGCCAGACACATTATATAGGCGGAAAGTGATGGAAAGCAAAGCCATCCGCTGTAGGGGGCGTATATTCGAGGTCTAATGCTGAAAAGGGAGGGCTTATTTTCAGGAGGATACAGCACATCCATATTTATTCGAATAAAAGCTGCACCCCAATTAGTAGCCGCCCTTGAATCATAGTCAGTAGACTCTGTAAGTAGGGATGGCACGGATACTCCATATATGTAATACATTACAAATATCCAAATATCTCAAACAGGTAATTTTGTGAGATCTCTAAGTGTTAAAATCAGAATCTACAGCAAATTATCTATCTAACAGGACCAAGATCATTCATCAACTCCATTGAACATGCCAGAACCAGATATTCAAAAAATGGCCATTTCTCATTCTTTCTTTCTTTCTAGTTTCCAGGGCTAGCTCAAGATTGCCTTGACCTCTCATCTTGGTTTGAGCATAAATCCATTCCATTTATTAGCTCGCAGTGCAGTGGCATGCTAATTTTGCGTTATCTTGACAGCTACAAATAGTGGGTGTGTACAGCACATTGTCAACTGGGCGTATCAGATACGCCGTTTGTGATACAATTCGCATGCTCAGAATGTGTGGTGATTCCCTAGTGCTAGTGCTCTGCTGGATCATAGATACTATAGACTACGTTTACGTAGTCTATAATATCTATGGCTGGATCAAGGATCGATCATGGATATGAAAGAGCAAGGCTCAAGAAACGGTAAGGCGCTAGGCATAGGCAAGCTACTCGCTAGCGCGTGCAATGCTAGTGCTCCGCTGGATAGATCATGGGTATATGAAGGCACAAGGCTTGAGGAGCGATAACGTACAGATCAACTGCTGCCAACAATAAAACTTAGAACTTGATTTTCTCCCCAAACGGAAGAGTCTCATCACTCTACTTCGGCTGCCTATAACTGCCTTCTTGCTTCATCAACTTAACGAGGGATGTGGCCACGAAATTTTGCACAGATACGCGATCTTCAGTACCTCCCATCTTCTACACTGGAATAATTATTGACAGCAAACCATGTAAGATAAATTATACTGAGAGCAAGAACAGAAACAAGTTTGAATAAAATTGAAGGATGAAGTAGGGATGGCAGGGTCAAAAAGTAGCTACATCAACAAGGTTTGTAGGGATAATCACATCCACTATACATCCCTACGCTTGCTTTTCATGCACTCTTGACTTATGTGTGGAAGATATTACTGTTTTTTGCACCCCTCAAAAAGCAAGTGTACTGTTCAATAGTGGTGTGATGCAAAAGAAGACGTCCTAGCTAGCTATCAAAAGACTGCCTGGGATTTGCACTTAAAGAAGTACTCAAGTTTGAAATGACGGTGTGTTGCGGTGCCATAGCTCAGGCCTGACCCAAAGGCTAGGATCGCACAAACATACTGAATCAGTGGTCCAGGTGTACCTACTTCCCTATAATATGTGACCGGATTTGGGAAAACCCTCCGTATGGGATTTTTTTCAGAAAATTGAGTTTGATGCATGGTTGATAAGCTCTACCATAGGGCTAATCCGCGTTCAAGTTTTAGGCTGATCGTGTGCTTGGTTGTGGAGATACAGCGCTTTGTTTGCGATCACGCCACACCCCCAATAATCGAGAAATTACGGTCTAAAGGCGTTGCTATGCACGCGTATGGCGTTTCCGCATACTACGCGTGACCCAGAAATCAATTAAATGGACCTGGGCGGAGCCGTTCGAAATGAACGTAAAGATCGAGCAAGAGTTGAATTTCGTTGTTGACAACAACAGCCGATTGTTCTTAGATGCCCAAGAAGCTAAAAAGGTGAGCAAACGTACAGTAGATCGATGAATCTAGCTGTATCTAGGTAGAGAATTCTAATTACCGCCCATAGCAACGGGCTCCGTGTACGGCGGCTGTGCCGACTAGGTCAATCAAAATGAAGGCTTATTTCGCCTTCGTATAGCACGACTAGCCTCCGTAGAAGACGGCAACAGTTAGAAGAAGGGTTGTTTGACATGTATATGACAAAATCTGGACTTTGACAAATTTCGACCTGAGCTACTAAAAACGCACATTGCGCGAATCACGCACGGATCCCATACGGAGGATTTTCCCAAATCCGGTCACATATTGTGTTATTGTTGGAGCACAGTTGGATGTAGCTTGGTCCAGAAAAAGAAATTATAGCTAGTTCTATGCATTTAATAACAATGAATAGGTAGCTAGTTTTATGCATTTAATAACCAACTACTTTCACTCTAGGCTGGCACCGACAATCCAGTAGAGTCCTATCATGGAGTCCATGCAACGGGTTGATTAGATCAAGTCGAACTAAGCTTCCAAGGCTGATTAAACGAATATCATAATTATGTTTGGCTAGTACTACTAATCGGGAGAGTAGCTCTATCTGGGGTATGGTCAGTCCCTGGAAGGGTGCCACTCAGGTCATAGACACAAAAAACTTCACAAATTGGCCTGTAGGGATCTCCATTACCAACAGCATAGGTGGTCTCAGAGGCTCACGTAATCTGTACAATTCGACTTTGAAAAGATCCCTTCCAGGTAACATCTGGGAATGGTTACCTATGATCCACAGCGTATCAGAGATTCCCATTTCTAAAGTAAGCCCCTTTCTGGGACTTCATCCCAGGAAACTTACCATATAGCCGGAAAATTTGGCGGTTTGACGGTCTATATAACAACCGCCAAAATTTCCTACTCGCGTTATATGTGACCTGATTTGGGAAAACACTCCGTAATGGGATCCGTGCGTGATTCGTGCAATGTGCGTTTTTAGTAAATCGAAATTTATCCAAGTCCAAATTTTGTCATATACGTGACTAACAACCCTTCTTTTAACTGTTGCTGTCATCTACGGAGGCTAATTGTGCTGTACAAAGGCAAAATAAGCCTTCATTTTAACCCACCTAGTCGGTACAGCTGCCGTACCCGGAGCCCATTGCTATGGGCGCTAATTAGAATTCCCCCCAGCGGGCTATCGAGATACAGCTAGATTCATGGACCTACTATAAGTTAGCTCACCTTTTAAGCTTCTTGGGCATCGAAGAACAATCGGCTGTCGTTTTGAACAACGAAATTCGACTCTTGCTCGATCTTCAAAAGAAGCAGTCCCTGGGAACAAGGCTGTTATCAAGCTAGCTGCTACATGCCTGGTTTATACGTTGAAAGGAAGGTATTGTCAGGCAAAACCAAAACCACCATTTGACAAGGTATGTAGGAGTTAGCTTGGTAATAAACACACAGAACGACTACAGTAACCCTTGGCATGTGCCAAGGATTAATAGTCTCAATTCACTGATATTTTTTATCAAAGGGACATGAAAAACCACATGATATCAGTACAAATGTATGTGGTTCATAATAATTACAACCTTTGACGTATCGCACAAGTTAACAATTGGAAATTTAGTCCACAACACTATAATGCTGTCTCCCAACAGCATCATTCAATTTACAATTTTACATGGACAGTTTATGCAAATTCCCATTATACATACCTGCTCAGCTGCACTAAGGACTATCCACACTTTAAAAATACAGGTTAGCTTGTAAATGGCCTGTTAGCTGTAACCACATCTGCCATTGTGGCGCCCTCCAATAATTTTTGCATTACGCCTGTGTGGATTAAAGGTTAATTTCTCTGCTGACTCGGCAGAAATGACTCGAGTAATGGAGGAAGACTGACTGGAAAGGCAGTCAGAAAAATGGTACTTCTACGTTACCTTGAGAGTGTAGAGAGGTTTACCATGATATAAATAGCTGATCTGCTGGATTGCTTCTAAAATAATCCATACTACTATATAGTTATGAGCGTATATAGCCCATACTTATTCTAGTCAAAACCATGTGTCATTGACATCATTCGGAGGGCGTGGTCAACATTTTTATTTGAGAAGGGCTAATAGTTTTGTTGGTACTTTTACTTCATCTAGTTATCATTCAGAAGTGGAGATATCAACATCTAAAGTTATTGTCGTAAATGGCCGGTGTGGTATAAGATAATCACTAATACTGACTCACACGTACAGAAATTCTAGGTATTTATACAAGGGCATAGAATTCAGAGCTGCTCTTCAGCTACACAACAGACAAAACACGAGACAGCAACAATGCATGCTGATCAACTAATGTTCAATAGCCACTCACGCTACAATACATAAACTGGTAGGGGGCACAAGAATAAGCATTAGCATAAGCAACATGCGTTACTTAGTAACCCTCCATGTGCATGTACTGGAAGGGTTATAGAAATTGTTCTGTCTGTCCGTCCGTTCGTCTTTCTCTGTTGCCATGAATATGCATTTCGCTTGCTACATTTTTACGTCGGTCTCATAGGGTTGTTTGAAGAGAGGCTTTTGCTGAAAGCAAGAGTTTTGGTGTTACCTACTGGTCACTGCTGCTCCCTGGCAAGCTTATAGTGTTTTTAAGGTGTGGCTTTGCTGAAAATGCTTGAATTCTAGGGGGTCACCGCTGCTTTCTTGCTTCCTGGTGCGCTTTTAAAGGAAAAATGAGACCACAATGGCTTCTTTTTCAATTCAAAATGTATAATATTATATGCCTATAGATCCAACAAGACAGCTGATCATAATACAGAGACAGGTAAGCTTTTTGCCTCCTGTGGCTCTGTGCATGCTAAAACTGCTATCTGTGAGCAACTTGCAGTAATTCGGGGTGAGCCTGAGTGAGCCCCAAATACACGAGAGATAGGAAGCGGTTTTATATGTATATATACTTGTATGTATGTTTGTGGGGTGCGTGATCATTTCAGTGAGGAGAGAGTTAAATTTTGAACGCGTAAGGTAATGGTCGTCATGCACATGCGCAAACGCCCGCACTGCACCATCGATCTGAGAGACAACTCGAGGCATAAAACTGGAATGGTGAGTGCTGTACCACTCTGGCAAAGCTCAGGTCCACGATCAACACCATGCACTGGTAGATTCCACTTTCCTGAGCATGAAGATGACTGCATGGAGGCTTATCCCCTCAGGGCCTACTTAGACTCATGGTCATGGAATTACATTGTACTGTACACTACTAAATATAGTATGGGTGATCAACATTATTGGACTGTAGCTATTATACTAGCAATATGTGATATTTTCACTGTCATGGTAGCTTCTCAGGCCTAGCTATTGGGGTACCAACCCCATGTGCGCATGCATTCCTGACAGTGTGTGCTTTCAAAGAAATCTTGTGACTTTTGCGAAGGCTCGCCCCACACAGATGATTTCAATCACCACTAGTAATATTGGACATCCAATACTGGTCACTCAGTGCATTTATTAATTGCACTAATGTTTTTGCACTGGAATTAAGGCCTGTATTTATCTGGCACTCACAGGTATACATGTACCTATTTTGTCTTGTCAATATATGCATACAACATTGAGCAGATAGTGTTCTGGAGTTGTGATATCCTGATGGTGATCTTTATCACAATCCTCATAACCAAATTGTTTGCTGACCAACGAGGAGTTGAATTTGAAGATAATCACTTTGAAGGTATCTATTAGGATAGTGTGAGAGTTGGAGTGATAGATCCAGTATATCTTGACAAATTTTCAACAAAATTTAATGTGTAGCACAAACCTGTCTTCTTAATCGTAGTACAGTAGTGTCCCAGGTAAAGGCCCATGAGCACTTAAACATAGCTCGCTATCTCAGCCCACATGGGCGCTTACCCAGGATCAAAATCCCATATGTTTGTATAGAAGCTGCCACAGTGAAATATGGTACATGGGCGCTTACCCAGGAGTGCCTGAGGCACTACAGTACTAGTCTAGCCACGGGATGCTTTGTAGACTCGAAGTTCTCCCTGTGGATTGCCTATTGGGAACAATATCATGTGGCCAAATGTAAGACCTATTATACAACTTAAACTAGCCAAGTATATTTTTGAGTGTGCAGCATCAATGCCAGATACCATTTAAGATTGGCACATTGTGAAGTTTACTATAAAGCAGGTTTTCTTCCCCGAGTTAACATGAATTAAATGCAATATTACACCAGTGGGATACTCTCTTGATACTGAAAGGTGTGGTATCTTAGCTATACACTCAAGGTTACCAACATTCCAGCTTAGCTCTGTGATTACAGTACTAGTGTGTGCTATATATGTTGGGTATTGCTGCAAGTACAAATTGCTAGCTGTAACTATAGCTCTGTACAAGAGCGGAGAACAGGTAGCAAAAGTGGGGTGGGGGGGGGGGGCTCAGACCGTTGACTGTGTACTGTAACAGCAGTTAGGTTGTGGGCATATGCCCATACTTCACCTAGGGGGGTCTGAGGGCATGCTTCCCCAGAAAGTTTTGGATATTTCGACTCTGAGAGTGTTTCTGATGCATTCTGGCAGCAGATTTGGGAGTGATTTAGTAGCAATTTTTACTCGAGCACTCTTGCAAACATCTAGAATTATAACAGAACTACTGTTGTAATTTTGTAGTTATGGGTATATAATAAAATGGGGGGAGGGCTCAGCTCCCCTTGTTTCCAAAGTGGGGGCGGGGGGGGGGGGCTGAACCCCTGCTGCCCCCCCCTATTTCTCCGCCCCTGCTTTAGATCACATACTCTGTGCACAATCTGCATATTTACTTTTTGTGTGCTTGATTTTTGTGAATTACAGAGAAATAGAAATGTTGCTTAGCTGTATGATACCAGGGGAACATGAAGCCCCCGATTATCTCTCGGCCACAGACCTAGACTAGGAGAACTGCTACTACCTACACTTTTATTAACTAACTATAGCTATGTTATCATAGGGCATCTGTGATCCAGTAGCTAGCTGAACCAAATAATATAGTGCTATTCAGAATATTTTGACTATCTTCACCAGTTCATTGACCACTAATTAAGCACATGAGTAGGAAGCACATGGTCTGCATGCGTGCATTATGAATTAATTGAATAGGCACTCTTGATAGGCATGCTATGGAAAGGTTCTATTTATGATGCACATGGACCGTGACCCTCATACTGAATCCAGTTTTCCACCAAATTTGATTGATTTATCGTGCTTACAAGTCTCTCAAGTGTCTTAAACTTGAGATAAAATGGCGATTTTTGTGCAAGCAATGACGGCAATGATGATGACACAACCAATTACTTTGCCCCTTGTGCATGCGCACGGGGTAATAATGTACACAAATATGTATCTTAAGCCCCGTTTACACGTACCAAACCAGTTTAAACGAGGAAGTTGGGGTTAAATATTGCAATACGCGAAAGTTTCCAATGCGCGATCGTTTGCGGACTGCGGGTATTTAAGGTGCGTGCCCAGGGCACGACCTTTGACCTCGCCGCCAAGATTCAAACTCAGCGAGTTTGCCATGGCTATGTAGCCATTCTCTTAACACTGTGAAGCCCTCACAATGCACTTTACATAGCATGCGCGGTACCATACAAGCGCGCCAAACAATAGAGATTTGAACAGCTGCTGTCTGACAGTTTCATAACAAAAAAACCTAGCAAATAATGGCTTCACAAGCAAAACTCAAGGTGAGCTAGCTGAATATCAACAAAACATAATAAATAATAACTAAATATCCATTAGCTTGAAGTATACTACAAGGAACAGCCTCCAAATGACTTCTTGGAGGAATTCAGAGTCTTGGTAGCCTCCTATCCAGGGATAGAGCTCTCTTCCACAAGGTGCATCCTTGACAGCTGCCAGTCTACCAGTTCCTCCAGTTCTTCTGCTACTGGTCAAGTCACTCTCCCACAGCAGAAAAGTCCAAGAAAGGTTATCCTGCAGTTACTAAATATTCCCACCAATATTTCCAGAGCTCTATACATTAATACAGTGGTAACTTATCTTCGTAGGTCCATGCGGGTACAATCCTCCAGAGCTCAATGGACCCAATGCCTGTCCGTACTGCCACCTCTCCCGTTGTGTAGTGAACCGACCACCCAGCTGGGTGAGGGGCTCCTCGGCACCCAGCCTCGCAAACAATTCCAAACGCTACGCTCTGTACAGGAGATTTTGGACCTTCCTGAATCAGCTGGGAGTGTGGAACCATCCCGAATATGCACACTATAAATCCACCAAGACAAGTGTACTGGACACCAGGGATGTGCTGCCTGCATGTGTAGTAAGGGTAAGTATAGGTAGTCTACAACCATAGCAACTTACAATAACAATAAGTGTGATCTTTTTAGGAGGTGCGTGGTCGGTTTCCCAATCCACCCGGAGTCCCTTACACCGACTTCCAACCATCATCACGCTTCTAATATATAATCACACTCATATGTACACGTACTATTAGGCAGTTTCACACACTTACATGTTGCTATATACAGTGTAGTTCATTTATTCTTGCTGTTCCACCTCATCAAACTCATCCTCCGGTAAACCTTCCCCATCAGCCAATATATCATCCTCCTCATCACCCACATCCACATCACTGTCGTTCTCATCCACTTCCCTATAAGATTATTTATGAAAAGAAAAACACTGGGGTATACACTATGTCACTCTCTCTCCACCTTCAATATAACTTCAGGTTAAGATTCACTTAGAAGGGGGAGAAACCGAGGGAGCAAGGGCGAGATACATGCAAACATGCATAATACATGTACATGTACATGCAAGTGTATGTGAACATGTGCATACACACAATAATACTGTACATGAAGTACCACACCATTATCCACCATACAAGATGCACTCACTTACCTGAGGTCGGTAACCTTCCAACGAGTGTATGTCCTCCAGATATCACCAACAAAATTAAAAGTTTTCTTGACTAGCACCTTCATGGGAGTTCTTCGGTCGGGTCTCCTCATATCCAAAACAAAATGCTCACTTGTGCTGGCTCTTTGTACATTCTCATTCTAGATATTAGTGTGCCGGGGAGGGGGGGGGGGTGAGAGTCAACATGTGTGAACACAATAAATTGTGAGCTTTATTATACCCAATCCATAACAGCAAGGTTCATTCTCATCTTGAAGGTGGTGGAGCCAAAATGAATACGTTTGGGAAGGTAAGTGAGCAACTGATGGTTGAACGACTCGATCCAGAAAGTATCCCGACACTAATGATAGATTAACTTGCTCAACACGTCGTAAAATCTTTCAAAAATACTTACCCGACAGTCTGATTCCGCATTCTTGTAAATGAGAGTGGCCTTGAGTGCCTTCTCATATGCCTGTATTGCAGCAGGATCGGTGAGTCGCAACTTTGAGGGACTGTACCCAGAGCGTCTACAGAAGGATTCTTCGTGGCACTGGGAGTGCTTATTCTTTGTATAGCAAAAAGAATTGTGTAAAGTCATACATAAGAAGGGTACTCTATGCTTCTGACTCACCTGGTAGTGGCTAATAATGTTTAAAATGCTCTCCCTAAGCTTCATTGGAGACTGGGCACAGTTTTTCATGCAGTAGTACAAATGAACTTTTGTACTTTTGCCTAATTACATGTACATGCATGTATCATAATGGTGGAGATTCATGCGTTGGTAACTTACATTTGTCCGATAACTCTACAAACCAAGATTTTCCTTCTGTCTTTTTGGTACCACATGAGATCTTCCTCATGCCCTTTGTTACATTCTTGGTACCTAATTAAAGCACACTGATCACCATCACAAGTATTGGGAATCAGTAACTGTACCATGCCACGTGTCGTATGAGTTCAGGAGATGTAAATCCTCAGTGATGTAATTCTTGACTGTTGCTGCATTATCATGCGCTACTTCCACAACCTTCAGATCTGCACACATGTATAGATCTAATTCAATAATCAATGTTCACATAAATACGTGAAATATACAATGTACCACCTTGTTCAAGGACTTGAGGCAGTACTGCTTTGGTGGCCTCAAGTTCCCTTGTTTGAGTGATGGCATGCTCCTTTCTGGATACTGTTGCACAGCCAAGAATTCGTTTGGTGCTATCATAATAATAAAAATACAATAACGTATGTGTACATGTAATGTATCATGTTCTATACACCTATTCACAACAACAATTGAACACATAATTACCTTCCAGACAAGCAGGGGACAGTGGTATGGAAGGCATTGGATGTCGAGTCGTGTCGAGCATCAGTAATAACCCACTGTTGAGAGATACAATAAATTAATTTGTAGCAGGGTTACAAATGTGCACATACATGTACCTCACCACTAGCAGCATAATTTGGCAATGCTTTCACTTCTGTGATAGCTTTCATCATTGATAACTTGGCACAGGTGTTCACTACTTCCAAGTACCCACCACTTTTGTAGACTAGCAAATAGCAAAGAGTCAATCGACCATCACCCCATTTCTTTTGCAAACTCACCCGAATTGATATACCATGGCCCCAGTGTGCCCAAGTTTGCATGAGTGGAAAAATGGATGTACTGGCTCGGCAGAATACCAGCACAGGTGAATGAATGCACGATCCTGAAAATATTTCAGTACCTAGCTCTTGTAATGGAAAGTAATGGATACTTACTTCTGGTTAATAAGGTAGCGTCCTCCAAGTGTTCGTGAACTGGCCCACCGTTGCTTCTGTTTACACTGCTTACACTGAAACTCGACACGAAGGACATGTCCTCTCTGAGGTACACGCATAAACACCAACTAAATATTTGATAAGTTCACTTGAATGGGCCATTCACACCTGAACAGTCTTGATCATCTTCCGTGCACTAGCTTGGCACTGACATGGTTGTGTCAGCCCAGCGCAAAGATCCTCAAACGTCTTGCGCTCACAAACAAACAATGATTGGGCTTCATCATTGCCTTCATCACCGGGTACAAAGAATCCTAAGCACAATAGTTAGTTTGTTGTTTATGACTAAGCTATTACGTGAATCTAATACACACCTGAGTTTTCCAGCATTATCATAGATCCTGTGGGGACTGTCTGGCTTCGAAACTGATCTCCAGTGCACGTGGTAGCAGGTGGAGGAGTGGCTTCAGCCAAATCCAATAGAGAGCTAAGTAGCTCGCGACTGTCCAGCGGCGGGGAGCCTCTGGGAGCGAGTCTCTGTTTAGCGCTCTCCACCCTCGACAAGAACGACTTCTTGCTATCTTCACTGGCGAAGTTCAGCTCCATAGTGTACCGAAATCCTAGTCTCGCGCGCTTCTTTCTCTGCTCGTTCAAAGTAGCCATTTTTTTCCTTACAGGTGCCTTCGAAAAGGTGTCTCTGGTTGTCTCGCGCTTTCTTTATATTCGCGCTATGGCGCCAACGCTGGTTCGCTGTACTGTACTGTGTGTTTGTCATGTGTAAAATAGCTGGCGCCATTACCGGCATGGCAAGATAACTCGCGAATTTTTGTAATACAGCCATATTGGCTCATGTGACAGATGTGGTAAAATAAACATTGCTTCCGTCCAGGGCGGGCCCTTTTATACCCCGCCTCCTCGTTTAAACTGAACCGGATTAAATCGCGTTTACACGCACGTGCTTGACCCAAGTTAAGGTATTCATAGCCCACTACTATGCACGTAACCCACTTCTAACCCACATCAGGATGTGGTTTACAACCTGGGTCAACTAATTCAGTTTACAAGTGGATTAGCGCATTTACACATAAGCGAGTTAGTTTAACACGGATCCTGACCCGAGTTAAGCCCTACGTGTAAATGGGGCTTTAGTGTCGGTCAGTAATAATTATTATAAGTACGGATAATTACATATATATATAGACGTACCATAGAATTCCGCAATTATGCCCCTTGCTGCATTTTTAGCTCAAGTTCCTACATAGGTAGTTTTGTCTTGTGTATAAGCCCCCTCTCGGAAAGTAAAATGTAGGTAGCAGAGTACATAAGCCAATAAAAACTGTAGCTACAGCTAGTAAACTAGCTATTTGTGTCATATTATGCCTTATTTTTGATTTTCTCAAGTTTTGACCATCAAACAGCCAGAGAAACTCTGGAGATCGCGCGCCAACGTGGAGTTCGAAGGTTGGTAATGGTCGTCACACAGAAATGTAATGATCCCACAAATAAGCCACTTTTTCCCAATGCTAGCATGCACAAAGGGTGGGGGGCGTAATCGTGGGATTCTACAGTAATAGATTACAACGACTGAATATCTCAAGAATGGAACAGTTTCAGAACTTTTAACCTTGACCATCATGTTCTCTGAGTAATTCCTTGTTTAGAAAGTCAATTGATATGCACTGAAGGGATGGTGATCGCGTTTGTAAACAAAACCCAAAGAGATAAAAATCAGCTTTTTGCAATTGTGTAACTCAACTCCAAATCAAAATCATGAGCTATACTTTCAGGTCAATTTCAGTGTGCAAAATCCCAGCAGTTTTCATCCTCACTTCAAGAATCAAGTTTTAATTAATTATATACATACCCACAATCACATGCTGTTTGGACTGTAGCAATGGGCACCATGCCTTCCCTTGTGAGTCAGAGAAGATGCTGCTTTTGTTTTTTGTCTCCCGTTCCAATGTCTAAAATTGAATTTTTATATCAGATAGTAAGTACATAGTACCGTACTCGCTCTAATTATTCGAACATTCTAATAGCCCGAACGGCAAGTTTAAGTAATTTATTTCCTTCCTAATTCATCGAACATCTTGAATTTCAAGTTTTTTCATCCACTCTAAATCAACCGAACGGCCACACGGTACGGCATGGTAGGAGCTCGAGACAACTCTTCCATATTCATCGAAGAGTGTGGCTACCACATCTTGGACAGCATATAAGAGCAGAAAGGTAACACAGACACAGACGGCGATCATTTTGTGATCGCTCCTGAGAGCACAGCGATACTGAGAACTCTAGAGCTGAGTCATAACGATAAACCGATAGTTGGACATCGACTGCTGTTTCTTCGTCGCTATATTAGTGCTTTCTCCATTTGCACCGGATCCGTTCTATTTACACTCGAACAAACCATTGCCCGAATTTATTTACTTTCTATTTAACACCGAACGGCGATATTAATTATTATTTTTGGCCGTTCGGATAATTAGAGCGAGTACGGTAACACGAAATGTAATGTGAGCAGAGTCGAGAAAAGGCCGGGCCCATTTTGCAAAACCTGGGAATTTTTGGCACTTTTCAAGCAGAAACTACAAGAACCTTAGACAGAACAAGTCCAACGTTAGAGGGTCTGGTTAAGCTCCCAAACACTTTAGTGAGGCATAAAACAGCTGGTGACTTTGGGTGAAAGGCTTGTCCAGTGTATGATCCACAGAGGAACTGGCATCTCCATGGCTCTCTTTCAATAATTTTCACTTGGACTATCAAAATACTATAGTACCATATACGTAGAAATTTTCCCGTGGAAAAAATTCACCAATTTCACCACCTGCTCTAGCTTATTGGAAATAATTTTATCACACAAATTTTTGTCCTACATTAAAGATTGCATAGAGGATATGGCGATGTTTTCTGCATTTGAAAAAATTTTCCACAAGCTTTTTCTGTAATACAAAGGTAACTGGGCTTGGCAAAATTTTTGTCCAGCGAAGATTTCCGCTTGTATGGTATAGACATATTAATTTTATGTGCAATTTGCCCATTATTGACATTGTGACCCATACCAATACTCGTAGTGGTTTTTATGCTGACACTGGACAATTCATCACTTGTGCATGTGCATGGGGTAATGAATAGCAACACCAGCATGTATCGTAGGTTGGGTTTTGAATGCGAGATTCTCTTGATTGCAAATTGCGAGTTTTTATACAAGATACAATCAAAAAAATTGCAAGATAAAGGATGCACAATGAATATTACACGTGACTACACCCCTTTTACTCAAGTGTGAGCATCTGTGCTCCTAATCACAAAGATGCACGTATTCTCGATCTCACGCATGTTCAATCTACTTGCATGCATGTACATACAGCTGTCAATTGTCGAGAATGTTTTCTTTAATTAATTCTCCAAATCAACTGTCAACCTGCCAACACCCAGTCAGCACAACTATCTAGTATGGGATTCTGTAATAGTAGCCCACTCCACATGCAACCTTACAAGCCACACCTCTATAGCTAAGATTGAAGGTGTGGTTTTTTTAATTTGCAATCATTAGGATTGTAATCTGGCTTATATAGCAGCATTCTTGTAATCGTTTAACTATGTATTGAAAACCTGACCTACAGTGATTAGGTGATCGAACCACACATTAGACTAGGTAGTGTAAACAATAGTGATACCGTGGCGTCTCCAAGATTTGAAGGAGGGAGGTGCTAGGTCAATCATATGCAAACGTTTTAGCCTCACCTCAAAAACGTTGGTCACACCCCTCATTTACGCATTTTTGAAGATAGCTGGCTGTTTTAGGCCTAATGGCAGTGAAAAATACCGTTTAAGGAGCAAATCTTTAGAGCACGGTAAGTTTATTGTTGGTAGGAGCTGCCAGTTAATTGACAATATTTGTGCTCTAGCACCCTGAGTTCCATGTTAGACACGCCCTGGTGATACACAAGTAAACCACACAAGATAGAGGAAGTCCGATCCATTCTTCCCTGTTGTCAACTTGGCTGTCAGATGACGACTTCTTCAGCCTGAACTCTAGTAGAAGCTGAGGTGGTGGGCTGTGCACGAGAATCCCAATGGTTGCTTCTCTCTCTGTTTTTTATTTGGCACCACAGTTCAACAAAACGACTAAAATTTCATTCTTCAAGAGAGGGACCTCTGCATTGACTTTCATCAGGTAATCAAAAGTGTCCTCTTTGAAGCATGTGCGTTGATTAGTTTTTATGAACTTTAGGAAAGAAAAAAACCCTTTTGACCCAGCCATTGGTATTCAGAAGGCAAAACAATAATTTTACTACCACAGCCATGAAATTGCTCAGTTTCTTTGAATCAAATAATTTCCTACAAACAATCTTGTAATCATCTTGCATAAGGTTAATATACTGCTTTGAATAGTCAACTATGTCATCCCACTCTTCCTTAACTAAGGACCAATCAACACCTGCTCTATCCAAAGGGGGAAGATGAAACCACTTACCTACTCTATTTGAAGCAGTACCATTGACCCAGGTTGTAAGCACATGAACCTATTTCAAAATCATCCTAGATGTGCTTAAAAAATCCGTGTCTACAGTGTAGCTGAACGAAGAGTCATCACAATGCTCCCAACCATGAATACAAAGAATACCGTATTTATTCAAATACTAGCCACGGCTACTATTAATTTCAGCCTTGCTGGAGTGCGGCTACTAATCGAGGGCGGCTTTTATTACTTTGGAGCGACACTTGTAGGTGATATTGACACGATAGACTCGTGGACCTTCATCAGCAATAACATAAAATGCACGATGCAGTAGCTTTAAATATGAGTGGTGAGCGGAAGTGGGTTGTGATGTAATGGTAACTTCCTGATAGATGAAATAAATAAAATAAAAGAGGGAAATTTGAAATGAGTAAATTATTTGTGGATGAACTGTGTCCATGTGTCACTGAGGGTTAGTCCACAATCGAGGTTGGCATTCTGTGGTGTCTTTTTGATCCAGATTGCTTCTAGCACTCGTCTCTTCCAGTAGTGGGGCTCGTTCTCCATGGTTTCTGCAGCATCCCAATCAGGTTGGTGATTGTTGTCCCAAGCATGCACAGCAATGCCATTCTTCCGGTTGTTTGTCTTCACTACGTACTTGTGTTCTATTAATCTCTTCTGTAGAGATCTCCCGGTCTCCCCAATATACACTGCATCACAGTCACGGCATGGGATCTTATACACTATCTCTTTCCTCTTCATGTCTGGAACTCTGGTCTTCACCTTCATCAATCTTCGTCTCAACGTTTCCTGGGACTTGAAAATGGTTCTTACTCCAATCTTCCTGCATGCTGTCTGGATTTTCTCTGACAGGCCCTGTATGTAGGGTAGGAAGAGGCTTGCTGGTTTACTGGTGGAGGTGTCTTCTGCTTCAGTTGGTTGTCTGGGTGGTGCACTGAGGACCCGTGAGACCAGTCGCTTTGGGTACCCATTCTTTACGAAAGTGTTTCTGATGTGGGTTACTTCCTTGTTGTCAACACATCTGAGCCACAAAAGCAAGGCACTAGCCTCCGCACCCTCGTCGCCCACCATGTGGCTCAGATATGTTGACGACACCTTCGTCCTCTGGCCTCATGGCGCCAACCGACTCGAGGAATTCCACTCCCACTTGAATACGCAACACCCCCAGATCCAATTCACCAAGGAAGAGGAGAAGGACGGCCAGACTAGTTTCTTGGATGTGCTGGTGAAGAGGGAGAACAACTTCTTCAAGACCTCCGTGTACAGGAAACCTACCCACAGAGATCGGTACACTCACTTCACCTCACACCACCACCCACGAGTGAAGATGGGAACCATCAAATGCCTGATGAGGAGAGCAGAGAAGGTCTGTGACGACGGGAACAGGGGATAGGAAGTAACCCACATCAGAAACACGTTCGTGAAGAACGGGTACCCAAAGTGACTGGTCTCATGGGTCCACAAATAATTTACTCATTTCAAATTTCCCTCTTTTATTTTATTTATTTCATCTATCAGGAAGTTACCATTACATCACAACCCACTTCCGCTCACCACTCATATTTAAAGCTACAGCATCGTGCATTTTATGTTATTGCTGATGAAGGTCCACGAGACCGAAATGTCCAAGATTTCCATGAAAATTTTTGCTATGCTAAGCTAAGTAACTCATCTATCATTCGAAGACATAGCAATGAACCTCTACCTACAACAATAGACTTGATTTTCGGGACTGATTTTCAAATTTTCGAGATAGATATATAATCGATGAATAAGCAGCAGAACCAAGCCAAGGACATTTTCTGCCATGTTTTTACCTCGAATTAATGATCGTTCATTGCTTGTGACCATGGCCATGCCCACTTAATTGTGTTCGCGCATGCATGCAGCTACTATTTGAGGGTGGCTACTATTTCTTTCGCATAGCTCTATGTGCGGCTACTATTCGAGGGCAGCTACTAATCGGGGTGTGGCTATATTCGAATAAATACGGTAGTTATTGTATAAGCAAGCAGTTCTAATTCACTGGCTTGGGACTTCAAGCGCTTCAAAGGAATAACTTTTACCCACTGGATAACATTAGACCTTAATACAATTGATAGCTAGTTCATACCTATTTATCTCTGCTGATTGGTAAATGACTTAAGTGCTGTCAGTATCATGCTGAGTTCTTTCCAACACCTTTGCAGTGGGAAATTCTTCAACTGAGCTGCTTTCCATTGACTGTTTAACCTTTAACACACTCGATGGCTTGTACCACACAATTTATCTTCCCAGAGAATCTTGCAGAGCTCTGCTATTGCTTCAGTGATCATGGAAGAAATCATACCCTATGTAGAACATTGAATTCAGCAGGTAGGCCTTCTCTGTTAGTGCTTCTAATTCTCTGTCAAAGCAGCAAAAACAGCACAGGTATGCACCAAACCTATCAACCAATCTCCCCGGTGCAGCTACTTTGTGAGCTACAAATGTAGTTCCATGCATGAACTGCATGGGCGTAGGAACAGGGGTGGCCACAGGGGCCAGGGCCCCCCACTTTTTGAGCTGACATAATTTTCATACCTGCAGCTCAGAATGAGATCCAATCCAGCTAGTCTGCAATGACTGAGTAAATGTGCCTCAATTGCTTTCCATTCGACTTACAGTTCATTTTTTCATCGAGAAACTCGCGATAGCAGTCTCGATCGTGCAAAAATGGGCGTGGTGTAACACAAAGTGGGCGTGGTCGTAAAATTTTGCGCACCACTGGATATTGGGCCCACCCAACCTTCAATATCTTCCTACGCCAGTGAACTGGTCGGCTTCTTTCTTGTGATAGCATCTTTAGCCCAGTCATTTGACTTGAATGGGTGTGACATATGTGCTCAGGTGACTTAAGGACTGCAACCACGCATGCACGTGCAATAATTGGTGGGCGTGGCCAGCATCAGTGGTATATCCGGCCAAGAGGACCTCTAACATAGATTCCAAGGCAGAATACATGGACTATATGTGAAATAGAGCGTACAAGACGCCAAAAGGATTGAAGAAGGCTTCAAACTACACTGTTTCAGCAGTCTGCTCGATCAGCCACCTGCCTGGTCACGTGATTCTGCCACAACCATTCCTGTACAAAGTATAGGCAACCTAGTAGGGTGGCTCAATCGGAGAACAAAGAAGCCCCTGATGCCTCGCTAAACATTTTCTACAGTTTTGTTTGTACCTACCTGAAGTAATCTGTCCTTTGGCATTTTTGAAAAATTCGACAAACGGCCGTGAGGTAAGCTATTGTAGTTGGGCAGATGGCAAAAAAATCATAATTTAGGCTATAGCGCCTGAAGTAAGACAGCTTACAAAAAGCACGGGGCAATATTGTAGACCAGGATGTGTAGATTCTTATGAATGCCCTACCATGATGCTAGCAAGGGTGCTTGTTCTCCGGATTTTGGCTTTAATGCTGTAATAGTGCACATACGAAATCAGCCATGCCCTCCAAGGTGATGGTGGGCGTGGTTAATTAGTAAGCGCCTTTGATGTGGTAAAAGATTAACATTCATGTGGAGTTTGTTTCATGTCTCTGACATGCTCATAATTGGAGATCTAAGGCCTTGTATACAAGGGACTTATCATCACTGTTTTAGTGCTGGTCCCGGTCCTAACACACCTGAGTGGACAATATTATGTGTAGATTTATAGTTACTAAATTTTTACATTATTCTATATAATTTAGTCATAGTCGTATTTTTCATTGTTACTAACTGCTATTGCAGAAACCTATTCTTTTGTTAAGAAGGTTCTCAACCCTTTTGCTGCTATCTCATTACACCCCAGTATTTAAGTTCATGTTGTGTGTGTATAATGCTGTTCAGTGCATTGCTACCCAATAACCTTCAAGTGCTGGGAAAGATCCGTGTGCTCTGGTGGGGGACATAACATTTTTGGTGACAAGGACAAACCGCCAGATGGCCACCTTTGGTACCCTTAAGGAGTTTTGTCCAGCATTAGCAGTGGTGTAGCCAGGGGACTCAGGGGCTCGAGCACCCCTTTCTGCTCTTGGACTAGTTGACATGATCCAGAGAACAGCCTCATCCAGCACCCCAAACCGTCATCTACAATAGAAATGTAGCTTAGAAGACAGACACTTATCTTATTCAAACATTTGGCCGAAAATCTTAACCAGCTCCCTAGCTACGTTCAGAACGTGTTCTCTGTGACAAGTTGAACTTTGACCTTACCGGTTAATACGTGGGCGTGGCCTAAAATGTTGTGCGCATAGTCCAGCACCCCCTTACGTAAATTCCTGGCTACGCCCCTGATCAGACTCTATCAAGATATATTTGCAGCGTACAAAGCTCTACTTCATAGCAAACAAGGTGTCACAAGAATTGCAGGTAGTAACTTGCTAACCTTGATAGGAGCCTCAACTTATGATCAGCTGTGTGCTTTGCTAGCTCCTATTGACACATACTTTGAAACGGATATCAGAGTTATTGAAGACACATTTCAAACCTCCAAGAGTCGACATAGCACAGCGGCTTCATTTTCGTAAATGTGAGGAAGCACCAGGGGAACCTATTGTCGAATTTAACGCAGCTCGTTGTAAGCTTGCAACTCACTGTAATTTTGGTGCAAATTTAGAAATGGATTTATGGGATCAAATTGTGTGCAGGTTGCAGCAGGAGTCAATTCAGCGACAGCTTCTCACTAAAGCTGATCTAACCTACAAGAACACAATTGAGATGGTGAAAGCTGCGGAGTCAGCTGAAAAAAATGCATGCAGTTTGTGGACCGCGACAGCACCTGTGAACCAAGTGAACCTGCTTCCTTGCTCAGGAGCCTTACAGGATCAGAAAAAGGAGTGTTGTCGTTGGGAGGGGGGGAAACAATTCAGCGACAGATTGCAATAAACGTGGACACATTGCTCAGGCTCACATAGCCAAATCGAAGTCAAGTCAAGGGAAACAAACACTCACCATACAGGAAGACTGGAAAGAGCCTAATCCGCATAGCAAGTATGCTCGTTCTTGTTAAAGCAACATTGGCAGAATAGAATAATAATATTCTTGCTTACAGTTTCGACTGCTATGCTGCAGTCTTGTTCAGGGCAATGATAAACAAGCAATACACAACGCTAGCTATATAATCAGTTGTGGGTGTGGCTTGTCCACGTCCACATGATGGTAGACGCCAGCTAGTGTTGTGTATTGCTTGTTCATTATTGCCCTGTAGCATTGCAGTCAAATTTGTAGGCAAAAGTATTATTATTCTATTCTGCTAGTGTTGGTGTAACAAGAACGAGCGTACTTGCAATGCGGAGTAGTATCTATTTACCCAACCAAGACCCTCGATATCTGAGAAGAGCCTGTCAAGTCAACCACTCCAGTGGAGGTTTATGATCTATACCACATGCAAGGAAAAACAGATGCCCCTATATGGTACAAGTAGTCATAAATGGAGCCCCACTGCAGATGAAGGCGGATACAGGGACCTTGATATCACCGATAGCAAAATCAACGTACCTCAATTTGTGTGAAGTCCTTCCGAAACTGCAACCGACGACAAGGTTATGAACTTATTCTGGCCAACAGTTGACAATACTGGGGGCCTTGGAGGTTGTTGTGGAGTATGGAGAGCAAAAGATCACGCATTCGCTGCTGGTGGTGGAAGGAGCAGGTCCTAGCCAGTGTTTGCAGTACAGCACATGTTGTCGGGAATTACCTTGGGGGATCCACTGAGCAAACATGATCCCCTGTTTCATTCCGAGTTGGGGGAGGCCAGGAACATTATAGCAACATTTTCCTTGAGCAGCAAGTTACTCCTCGTTTCTGCAATGCTCGGACAGTCCCTTATGCACTAGGAGAGAAAATGAGCTGGAGCAGTTGTAAAATGAGGGAATAATTGAGCCAGTGCCATTTTCAGAATGGACAGCACCAATAGTGCCAGTAGTGGAGCAGGATGGCACTGTGAGGATTTGTGGTGACTACAAGCTCACTGTTAACAAGGTATCAAAGACAGAATCTTACCCAATTCCTTGGATTGAAGACTTGTTTGCAAGAGTAGCGGGTGGACAGAAATTCACCAAGTTGCGACATTGCTCATGCCCATCAGCAGCAGGAGGAGTCAAAGGCATATTATGTTACCATAGATACCCACAAGGGATTATTTCATTGTAATCAGCTGTCATTTGTAGTGAGTTTAGCACCAGCGATTTTCCAGGGGGAAATGGAGGCATTGCTCAAGGACATTGCCGGTACCTTGGTGTGTATCGATGACATTCCTAGTCACAGGGAAAGATGATGAAGATTATCTGATGAATTTGGATGCTGTGATGACACGGCTGGAGATTGAGGGTTTCTTGCTGAAGTGTGAATTTTTGTTACCCACATTTGAGTATCTAGCCCATACTATTACAGCCAGTGGTTTACAACCTTCAAGGAGGAAGACAGAGGCTATCACCTACACTCCAGCACCCCAGAACACATCTCAGCCCTGGGGATGATCAACTATTCCAGAAGTTTTGAAACATCTATCCAGTCAACTCGCTCCTTTGTGCAACCTTCTGAAGAAGCAAAGTGATTGAAGGGGATGGTGGAACTCGGAAGTCAAGGCGTTTGAGCTGATGAAGAAACAGCTGGCTGAAGCCCCAGTTTTACAGCACTACAATCCTACAAAAGCCTACAAAAGCAGTGTCGCTATCTTCGGATGCATCTCCTTATGTGGTTGAAACAGTTTTGTGTCGTGCTTGCTGATGGCACTGAGAAACCAATTGCATATTCCTCATGTATATTGAATGCTGTGGAGAGGAAATATCATGAACTGGATAAAGAGGCTATGGCAACAGAATTTGGAGTTAAAACATTTTCATCAATATCTTGATGAAAACCACTTCAATATCTGCTCAGAGAGTCCCGAGGTGTTCCTGTTATGGCTTCTGCAAGACTGCAATAGTGGGCACTGATCCTCGCTTCACACCAATATACCGTCTCCCATCGGCCAGGGAAGAAGATGGCAGATGCTGATGGTTTAAGTACCTCTGTCTCCAAATTCCACAGAAGTACACCGTCCTGGTAAAGGTAGTCTATCTGCTCCAGACCCTGCAGTTATCACTGATCAAAGCTGAGCAAATTAGACAGTATATGAGTAAGGATCCAATTCTGTCAAGGGTTAGGGAATTGGTGGCTAAGGGATGGAACGGGAATTCAGATGAGCAGCTGGCACCATATCAGAAAAAGAAAGATGAGCTAAGTTTGTTGGATGAATGCATACTGAGAGGAAATAGAGTTGTTGTGCTTGCAATGGGGAGAGCCCAAGTGTTGGATATACTGCGTGATGGTCATCCGGGCAATATCAAAATGAAGGGTATAACAAGACAAGTAGTGTGGTTAATGGTGATTTGACTTTGCAAGCAGCAGTGCGAAACGTGTCAAGTAAACCAGAAGTCTCCAGCAGTAGTCCCGTCGCATTGTTGGGAGTGGCCCCGATACAAATTTGAATCAGCTTTACTGATCAATCAGATCCGAGCTTTGTTTCAATGCATGAAAATTGCCCAAAGTCACACACTTTTTTCTTCCTCGCAAGGGTGAGATTCCAATACATCCAAGTCGTGTGCTCTGTGACTTTTAAGCAATGTCATATGCGCACACTCTGCCTGGACCCATTTTTTCCCCAATTTTTTTCACGCCCAGTGATACTGCGAAATGATTCAAGTATATAGGCAAAGCCACATTGTGGTACTGCAACATTTATAAATTAACCAGTGCACAGCTAATTAGAATATGCCATCAATAATATTTCTTCAAATTGATTTATTTTCAATAGTACTCTCTACTTCAATGTATCGTACCCACGCAAAAGAGGGCCCACTACGGAATATCGGTCCACTCCCTACTTCGGGCTCAATTTACTGCTGTCTAATACCATATAATTATCCCCCCCCCTTGTGCATGCTAGCATTGAGCAAAAGTGGGGAGGGGGCTTATACACGGGATCCTAGCATTTAGGTGTGACGACCATTGCCGACCATTGAATGCCATGTGGGCACACAATCTCTGTATTTCTCTGGCTGTTTGGTGGTCAAAACTCGAGAAAACGACAAAATAAGGCATAATATGACACAAATAGCTAGTTTGTTGTGGCTACTGTTTTTATTTGGCTTATGGTCTGTAAGTATCTACATTTTACAGTCATATGCGAGACTAAACTACCTATGCAGGAACTCGAGCTGAAAATGCGGGGGGGCTTATGCGGAGGGGGGGTGTAATTGCAGGATTCTACGGTATTTACTTGAATATGCGCCCATCTGTAGCTGCCCTTGAAGACGCAGCTCAAATGGCTGGTTTATGAGGACTAAACTTCGAATAGTCTTTGTAAGATCGATAATTAACCTACCAAACAGCCGTAAAACTAAGCCTAGCTAGCTTTATGCCATGTTTCAGCACAAATGAATGATTCTGCACAGCTAGTGATCATAACCACACCCGCTTCATACGGCTGCCGTCAATGACATACGATGAAGTATCTCCTAGCGATCATAACCACACCCACTTCATACGGCTGCCGTCAATGACATACGATGAAGTATCGGCCCGATAGCCGGCCGCCTTCACTCTTGATTGGTAATCGTGCTTGAATAAGGCTGAAATCAATGGTAGCCGCTGCAACTATTTGAATTATGAAGACAGTTTGGGTAACTTACCTGGGCGCTCTTTCACATCTATATGCGATACTGGTACCCCCAATCTTGGCCCAGTGTAAGGTGCACCGCCCATGGGTCCCATTTTGCGAGGGTACGATATAAATAGCCAGCCAAAGTTATTCTCACTATTTCAAAGGGTACTTGGATGCTATAATGCAGCTCAATTCAAAGACCAGCAGAGAATAAAATTTAAATGTTCCAGGATTATCAAGCAAAACGTCCTTATCAAAATATCAAAGCATAGAAACCAGAACTATGCAGATGGTCTAGTGGTTAAGCACTGACTTACAAGCAATGTCGAATGTGCGCACCAGTTCAAACCTGGTTTGGTTTGGGTCAAAATTTTTTTCACTGCCAGTGATACCGGGAAAGGCTGGGGTACTTCAAGTTTTTTAATGGGATTCAAGCAGGGCGAAGCCACTTTGTGGTTATATCATGTCAGCAGCTCCTGCAAGGCAAACTAGAGCTCTGTAGAACTCATACATACCCCATGTGCTAGATCTACTTTTTTGTGCATGGTAAAAATAAAATGTTTTTGTGGATTTAAGAAGAAAAGTAGTAGAAATGCTCAGGCTTGATTGTAGGGTCCTGGTGATGTCAGCCATAAAACTACTGATTCTCTCTGCACCTGATCTAGACTAGTAAGATATACCTATACCTCTACCTATAATATATGCTATCTTACAGTCGGATTCAGTTCCATAGGGCTTCATATTTTACTATAGCGGATAGCAGCCAAACAGTATGGTCATGAGATGTCAACCATCTTTGCCACTTCATATATTTAGTTACGTTATGCAGCTAGCAAGAAAACACATGCCTGTATGCGTGCATTGAGTAGCCACTGTCTGTAGCTTAACACAACTATACATCAAGGATACATATGTATATCAAATTTCACTACATTGGTGAAAATATTTTTCACCAAAACTTATTCAATACAAACAGTGGCAGGCTTGACGAAATATTTATCCAGCGAAAATTCCTGCATAATCTAACCTATAATACATACACATACACATCACTCATAGCTCTGATCCATGAGTTCCTCTCATCAGGCTGTTGGTTGCTCCTTGGCTGGGCACTACACTACCTCCCATTCTACCTGATGGGCCGAGTACTATATTTCCACCATTATTTTCCTGCACTAATCTTCTCGATAATGCTTGGAGGTATGATCTTCTAACTCATGCATGAGGTGTTATATTATTATATGAAATGTACCATAATATTCTTTATGATGTAATTATTATTGTTTCAACAGAAATTTGCTATGTAACTTTGTATTACAGTATCATTTACAGGGGCGTAGCTTCATTGTTTCCTTGTTGCCCGGAAACCCCCCCTGGCAGTCAGATTCAGTATTATCTTAGTATGATTTAGCTATCAGGAAACCCCCTTGGTTTCCAGATTCAATGTGCAGGCACTAAAATCTCCTAAAACTTAGCCTAGATCTCCTCCTTTTGTGCTTTTCTCTGCCAAAATCTCGAGAATCAAGCAAAATCTTGCTGAAAATGGCGATTGTTAATTAGAGGGCGTGGCCAAAAAAGTGGGCGTGGCCTTCAATTTTTTCGCGCGCAACTGCTAGGAAACCCCGTCAGAAAATCCTGGCTACGCCCCTGATTTATAATAATAAAACTTACCATACCGTCGCAAAAAAGGGCCCATGGGCTGTGGTCACCTAGACTGGGGGTGGGGCCAATGTTCAAGGTATCAGTGTCAGTTAGACACAAAAGAGTGCAGGTCTTCATACCTTAAGGATACTTTGTTGTGGGTACTGAATTTAGCAAAATTAGCTTATTTGCTCGATTTTCGCTAAAAATTGTATCTGCAAACATTTAACTTTTTCGAATAAATGACTACTAATTTGATAACTCACTAAAATGAGTACCCGCTAAACACACTATTGCCAAAATCCACTAAAATTTGTACCCGTAAATAATCGTAGCTCTAAGGTATTCAAATAGTAACCGCAGTTACTATTGATTACAGCATTATTCAAGCACAATTACCAATCAATAGTGGGGGTGGCCGGCCATCAGGCTGATACTTCACAGTGTGTCGTTGGCAGTAGGCGTGGTTACAATTGCTATAGCCATGCATGATCGTTCTTTTGTGCTGAAATACGGCATAAGGCATAAGGCATATGGCATATGGCTAACTAGGCTTTGTTCTGCAGCTGTTTGGTAGGTCACTTTTTTATCTTACCTTGATTGGTTGACTCCACATAAACCAGTCCCAGGGCAGCAAGGTCTACCTACACATGGGCGCATATTAGAGTAAACATTAATTAGCAGGAAATTGAGCCCAAAGTGAGGGTGGGCCCTCCTTTGCAAGGGTACAGTATGAACACAAGGTAAAATTAAAGTGATAATTAGCACCTGCAAGAAAACTTAGGGCATCTTTTCGTCTTTATTGAATTTCCCACTATAATGTATTTTCTCGTTATTAGGCGCATTTTGCTTATAAGTGCATATTCGCTGTTAAGCGCATGTTATTTTACTGTCCTATTCACTCGCTATTAGGCGCATTTCACCCATAAGCACATGTGACCCTTGACCTCGATATCTGCTGCTAGCCCAGGGTTCCATCCTTTTCGAATTGAAATTACAAATGGCTACAGTAGATTCTCAGGCTTTTTAAAGCAGTGGGCTAGGTCCATTTCGAGCATGTCGGAGTATAGTAATGTGCAGCACAAACGATCATGCAACCAACCAATCAACTGGGCATGCTCCTTAAATATACCCGCTGATGCATATGCGTACTTGGATGTAGATATTTTTTAGGCGCATCTCGCTGTTAAGTGCACCTCCCTAATAAGTGCAGGTTTTCTTCCTGTGGAGATATAAGCGCAGTGGTTTAACTGCTTTTGGGCAATAGACACCAAAGTTCAGGTTGCATCTGCACATGTGCGGTGTACTAACAGGCAATCTTGCATAGGCAGGGTAGACTATGTCGCTGGCTTAATGCTTTGTGAGCACATGTACTGTTAATAGATGATCATGCATACTAGCCACATTATCTCATGATTGACGTTAACTCTTGTTGAGGTAAGATTGATAATAACCTGCCAAAGAGCCGCAGAGATATGCCTAGCTTTAATGCCATGTTTCAGCACAAAAGAATGATTGTGCACGGCTAGTGATCATAACCATGCCCACTTAATACAGCTGCCATCAATAGCAGATGGTGAAATATCGGATTCATAGCCAACCACCCTCACTTCGATTGATAACTTGAAAAAGGTTGAACTCAAATAGTAGCCGTGGCTACTATTCGAATTATGAAGATCCCGTAAGTAGCTTTCCAGGGCGAGTGAGTAGATACAGACTCTCAATGCAGGAAGCATTAATACTGATCTCAGTGCATACAGTGAGTAGCTTGGAGTCATCAAATTGACGATCAAGTGTTGACTTCAAGAAGGTATCCAAAAGGGAAGTGATAATGTACCCAGCAGTGGTTCCAGAGTTGTCGAATGAGTAGCTGCAACCACAGACGATGATATACCATACAGATACTTCAGCTGGTGTGGCAGTCGGTATTTCATTGTTGGTGTGTAGATTGTTTACACCTGTCAAGTTGTATGGTAAGCTTGCTGGATCGAATTGTTTTTTTTTCACTTATATCTTGAATTGTGTGGACCAATTATGAAGGAGCTGGACTATAGTATATCATAAAGTCCGTAGACTATAAGTAGGGATGACCTGGATATGCCGTATGTGTAATGCATTACAAATTCCAAAATATCTCAAAACAGGTAACTTTATAAAATTTCTAAGTGTGATAATCAAAAACCCCAGCAAATTATCTCTCTAATAAGACCAAGATCATTCATTTAGTCGATTGTACACACCAGAACCAGACGTTAAAAAATGGCCATTTCTCATCCCTTTCTTTTTCAATATCAAGACTAACTCAAGACTGTCTGGACTGCTCACCTTAGTTCTTGTATAAATCCACTCTATTTTGTAGCGCACAGGTCCATGGCACATTAGTTTGGCATTATCTTGACAGTTACGTGTAATGGTGGGTGTGCACTGCACATTTCTAATGGGTGTGTCTGATACGCCATTTTGTCATTTAATGCGCATGTTCTGAATGTGTTGCCATGGTGAAATCATGTGACTATGGTCAGGGGGCTGCCCACATGATGCAGCAGCGTAGCTACAATTGTACAATTACAATATAGTTAGCTCAGTGCTCAGATACATTGTACTCACACTTGAGCTGAGTTCTAGCCTCGAGCCAGGTGCCAGGCTCCAGGCTCCAGGCTCCAGGCTCCAGGCTCTCCCGTGTGAGCTAAATATAGCTTAGTTAACTAGGCCAGTGCATGCTAAGCACTATACAGTGAACTAGGTATCAAGAGGCTCTGCCAATTCGCAACTTGATTTTCTTCCTAACGGAAGAGACACACCGCTACCTGGGCAGCCTAAACCACCCTTCTTTATCGGCCACCTTGAAGGGCGTGGCTAAGGCTTTGCGCGAACTTCAGTACCTCCTATCTACTAGAGCTCTACTAATTACACTGGACAGAAGTTGAGAGTTGAATGAGCAAACCATGTAAGATGGCATTGATAAATTATACTAAGAGCAATAAAAAAGAACAGAAACAAGCATAAAAAACGAAGGATGAAGTAGAGATGGCAGGGTCAAAAAGTACACAAATGAGATTTGTAAGGGATAAGCATCTGCTATACATTCCTACGCTTGCTTTTTGAGGGGTGCAAAAATAATGCAACTGAATCAAAATCTACCATCTTGAACCATCATGACAACCAGGGAATAACCTGAATGTCTCTCACATGCCGCACTCGACAAAAATGCCAACATTAATAGGTGCATAAAAATGGAGAAAAGCAAGCAAAGGGATGTATAGCAGATGCTTATCCCTTACAAATCTTGACCCTGCCATGGTTATACAACGATCATTGTGGATTTTGTGCAGCGAATCACACCTTTCCCTCCGCCTGTGCTCTCAGGGTAGTTTTAAATTTCTACATGATAAATCTCTGATGACAGTGGTAGTGCTCATATACATTGGCTTTTTATAGCGTTTTCTAATTATTGTGTTTGCAAAACAATTTGCTGAGCACCTGTGCCTTTGCCATTTCTTGACAAGTTCTCCGTGTACAAAATATTCCCTTCAAGAAGACTAGTTAACCCTCAGCACATGCACCATGGGGTTACGGTAATCATTCTGTCTGTGTGTCTGTTAGTACGTTGAAACTACTGTTCTTTATGGTATTTTCAAGATTTATAATATCATATGATTTTCGCTGAAAACACTTTGTTCACGATTTCTGGCATCATTTGCTGGTGATTGCCGCCTTCCTTATTTCCTGGTGAGCTTTTGATGGACAAATAAGACGGCAATGGCTTCTTTTTAACTCAAATAGTATGTATGGCCAGTGATAGATCCAGCAACATGACTGGTTCGTCACAGATTGTAGCAGTACACTGGCAGATAAGCTTCTGTATGCTGTCTGGCACATATGATACAGTTAGACATTGTGCATGCAATTGCCAGTAATAGTTGACTTGTCATACCAAACTCATCTTTAGTGTTACTGCATAGATCTTGCATGGCACGTCGTTTCTACTATATGTGGTGTGTGGTCGGCATTATTACCCCGCGCGCTTGCGCAAGGGATAAAGTAATCGGTTGCGTCGTCGTCGTTACCAGTAAAAAATTGCCATATCTCGAGATCTAGGCACCTGAGCAACTAGTAAGCACAATGAATCAGTCGCATTTAGCGAAAATTTAAAGATTGGGCTTCAGTGTGTTTCGAATCGAGGGATATGGTCCATGAGCGCCACAAATAGTGCCTTTTTGTTAGCTTTCGTAACCACGCCTATCGACAGTGCCCACTTAATGCATTATGCATGCGGCCTTGTGCTTTCTGCTCATGCGCATAACATTGAATATTATGGACTGGTAAAGGTCGTCAAGGCACACGTTTGGCTGGTAAGCTGTAACTATTCGCAGACTGGAATGCAAAGCCCCATCGAATCAGAATGTAAGATACCAATATCTCGCAGACTGGAATGCAAAGCCCCATCGAATCAGAATGTAAGATACCAATATCTACCTAGTCTAGATTTGGTGCAGAGACAGCTAGTGGTGTTTTGGCTGATATCACCGAGAGCCCTATATTATACACCCAAGGGCTTATGGGGTCTATAAGCTCTAGATACAACCAAGCAGCAACAAAAGCAGATCTATAGATTGCGTAATGTGCGCGTGGGGTATGTGCTGTATAGAGCTCTAGTTGCATTCTTGCATTACTCTAGCATGCATAATTTCTATATTACCGTGTTTATGGCTTAGTTTACAGTTTTAAGTGTGCAGCTTATGCAATATGCTGAGAGTTTTGCACGACTGTGCTTAATTTTGTGTGCTGTTTGATTGGTAGGCAGCAGGTCAGAGGTTGGGCATGATCATGTGTACACAAAAAGTGGGTGTGTTGCCCATACATAACACTTTACAAATTGTAAGTCATAATCTAAAGCCTTGAAGACTGTTTTATGTTACTATAGCGTAAATGTGCATCAAGTCCAAGCTCCTCTGGCAGCTGGTGTAGTTTCCACAAGAATCCCTGTCTCAAAATTTTTGTATTCCTGGCAATTACAATTGTATGGGACCAGTAGGTCTTAAAACTGTTTCTGTTTGCATAATATACTCTGCTTTATTTGCAGCCATTGTTGTGGAGTTTTGTGTAAGAATCTTGACTGTTTTGCTACCACCCACCTGGAAAGGAGTCTTCTACCATTCAGCAATGGCATTAATAGTGTCAACCATCATAGGAAGGTACTCAGTTCATTGTCTTGCATCTAGCAATAATAAAAGTGAATGTTATTGTACTTTCTGTACATACCCTCACAAAAGAGCTCCCACTAGAAGGATTGGCCTAACTACCATTTAGGGATCAATTTCCTGACAAGGTCTCAAATCTATCCCAATGTGCACCCCTCTTGGTGACATTGACACAATAGACTCAGTTTTCAGTACTGATTTTCGAATATTCGAGATAGATGGTCGATCAATAAGCAGTAGAACCAAGCCAAGGACCATGTTTTTGCCTCGAGCTAGCAATCGTTCATGGTTTGTGATCGTGATCACGCCCACTTAATTGTGTTCACGCATGTGTGCAGCTACTATTCAAGGGCAGCCATTAATCAAGGTGCAGCTTCTATTCGAATGAATATGGTATATTGCATTTCTCTTGTACTTCGTGCTATTGCACAATATTGAATACATGTATACTGTATACTTGCAGTTTTGTATTATTCAAGCCCATGGCATATGGGATGATAGGACCCAAGGCTGATGATCCTACCAGTGAAATGTATGGACTGAAGTGGCTCTCATCCTGGGAGATCTGAACTTTCTGTGACTCACCAATGATATTGACTTACAGTGATTAGTGAATATTATTTAGTATTCATAATAATAGCCAGAAAGTGTGTCAATATTACACATTCAGTACTACAAACAAGATTAGGCAAAATTGCAAGTAATCAGCTTATAACTCTTGGAAGGAATGCTGTCGTCAAACCTATGCAACCAATTACACGTAGATCACTAGAACCTAACAATGAACTGTCTTTCTAATTATTGATAGTATAGCATAGCAGCTTGAGGTACTACTTGCCATCTACACCTTAAGGTCATAACAATCGTAACTGCATGGCTAGATTAGAGCTACACTAAGACATCCAAAATGGAAATGTTTTCCTGCATAATAATATTATGATAACGCACACGAGTACATATTGCGTGGGTGCACGCTAAAGTCTCATGGGGGTTAAACGAATAGTTTAACCCGAGTTACCTGAAGGAGGGTATGATCGGCTAGGCGTGGCTTACGCGCATGCGCATATCGAAGGGCGCCAAACAGCGACCCTTAAAAGCGTTGGATCTCGTTATGTACAGATCCTACGAGAACTTAGCAAGTGAAAAAAATCAAAGCATAAAGCGAGATTTGAACCCACTATATTCTGTTCCACACACAAGAGCTCCAACCATGCACTACACCGCTGTTGTCGCTGCTGCCAATCATTTTCCCCTTTCATAGACTAACCCTGCTAACCACTGGCAACCCATCCCCAAACCCTCCAGCCCCTCCCATCCAGACTGCAGATATTATTATAATATACATTATACGCACGCGTGATTGTGTCAAACCACGCTCCAATAATCTAATAAGGATCTCTGTACGTAAGGATTTCACATCGCGGCTGCCGCAACAACACTGCTCGGTCTTAGTCAAATAACAGGGCCTTGACAACAGCAAAGCTGCCAGTTCAAACCAAAGCTGACCGAAAGTCAAACTCTGCTTTAAAATATCAGCTCGTATACAGCCTGAAGAGTTCCCTGGCCCTCGCCACCTCAGCTACGTCTACCAGCCAAGCCAGCTACCGAAGTTCCCAGCAACTTCAAAAAGCTCTTTATCAATGGTGTCTATGTGCTACCCACCGCCACCTCCAATACTGGTAAGCGAATGCCAAAAGTAATGGTGCTGGCAGTTCAGTATCTGACAAGAGAACTATAAGTGTGCTGTTGCTATGCAATAATAATAACCCCAATGCTCGCAGGAAGAGGAGTGGTCACTCCAATGGGGAAGGCCAGTCCATGCCAGGACAAACGTTTTGAGGCTGCTAGCTCTTGAATAAGCTTAGGCTAACAATGTGTGTTGTGCAACTAATGGTAATGTATGTGATGCCATGGAGCTGCAGTATTCAAGTTCATGTGTGGCAACAGCAGCTGCAAAAAAAGCTGCACCATGTACATGGCGCATGTGCACAGCTCGCGCTCACATTCGAGCGCGCATGCACGGAGTATGCAGGTACCAAGTAGTCTGGCACCACAGTATCATCTGACCGGCAGGCCAGTTGGCTATAGGGGCACAGGCCCAATGCTGGCAGCTCCATGCCTACCTACATTGCTGTCGCTGATAAATCCCCCCCCCCCCCCCCCCCCCACCCGGTATTGCTCCTCACCGCCCTGTGCCAGTAGCATTGTAGCAGCTGATGGTGAGCTTCACTGATGGTGCTGCTGCTCTATTAGAAGGGTACTCAAAATCAAATCTGGCTTATTTTTTAACACAAAGCCCTCAGCATATAGGTACTGGTATGCACTGCTCCCTAATTCTCCTGAGAGCTGCTTAAATAATCAAGAGAATAAAGTTATTGAATGGATGAGCTATTGTTAGTACGGTATTGCAACCTCATACCCACTTCAACAACCCACAGCACCTATGTGGCCAGCGTATACACTTACCGGCGTCGGCTTAGTTGCATCCTCAAGGCAGTCCACGAACGTCTCCATAGTACCCAATATGCATAATTATTACCCCCACCAGTAATGGTGTTATTGACCATAGTGGCAATGCATGATTGTTCACTTAGTGTGCACATGCGCATCTCTTCAGCTATTATGACAAATTAAAGATGGCTATTCACGGCTGTGGGTGTCTTGGTAGGTCCCAGCACATACATGGTTAATCATTCCTGGCTTGTCCATCTCGGATCGCAGCCTGGGATGTGACCTGAAGGAAGTTTGGATATTCCTCCCGTCCTACATAATATTAATATTACATGGGGATGAAGTAGCCAGCTTAGCAGTCATGACAGAGACCTGCATGCCAGTGTCAATACCCCCTCCCCCACATCCGAAAAGGTTAGCAGTCATATTCTAGGACTTGCACTCAAACTATATGCTCAGCCTATTAGGGTTAGCCTCCCACCCCCCCTTGATTACTGTCCACCACGTGTGGTGTGACCAGGGGAGGATTATTCCCTCCCCCATGTCCAAAAAGGTTTATGGTTTATGGTTTATAGTCATACTTGTGCTCAAACTAGGCTTAGCCTTCCCGTCCTTTTGATTACTGTCCACCATGCATGGTGTGACCAGTCCAGGGGAGGATTATTCCCTCCTCCACATCCGAAAGGTCAACACTCCCACTATAGGACTGTTGCTAAAACTATGTTTAGCTCTAGTTTGCAGCCAGCCAATGGACCATATTCATTATTATTGTTCTATATAACGCACACCACCTCCAGGGGTACTGCTCCAGCAGCTGTTGCGCGCTTTTTACATGAAATGCACAGTTTTTAACAAGCGAAGGTATCCAAAAAGCGAAAGGAAGAGCTACACTTCAGTATTTTTTGAAAGAGTAACGCTAAAGTAAGTCAACTGACCTATTTACAACTGTCTTGGCACTTTCCACACTTCATGGGCAGCCTTTTAGCAAGGGTACTATGGGAAGCCATGTTTTTTGGGTAGCTCGAGTATTCTGGAGCCTGGTTGGTCCCTGCGCTAGTGAAGCTTCGGGCCACTATGGTCAGAAACGCTTCTCCTGGCACCTCCTGTTTGCTTGCAACTGTTTACTTGCACCGGGCGGGGCTAAGTTGGCTTCACAGGAAGCATGAAAACCATAGGCATGATAGGGCAAAACCAATAATTGACTCTGTGGTTCAATGTTTGCAGAACATGGCTACAGGTAGCGCACTCAAGTGGGAGGACATCACCATCCCAGAAGTTAATATCATGCACATCAATGATTACTTCATCACAAGAATGGTTGATGATGGCATGCCAGCTAAAGATTATAAGGATTTAAATTCCCATTCTTACCCATTGTTTAAAGCCGGCCATATCCAGTCCGTTTTTGTAGCCATGCAAAATAATAAATACCTATTTAAGTGTGTATGCCTCCCAGAAATGAAAAAGGATGTCGTGTATAGGATTACATTATCAGTGAACAGTAAGGGACAGATTGAGACAGCCACATGTGAGTGCCCAGCTGGTGTTGGTCCCACTGGTAGGTGCAAACATATTTGTGCACCATGTTATGCACTCGAGGAATTTTGCAGAATTAAGAAATTACGCTCACCAAAGTCGTGTACATCTGAACTACAAAAATGGAACCAGCCACGGAAACGAAAATTAGACGCATGCGCTGTTGATAATAGGGTAAATCCAGGCCAAATCAACACAAAAAAATGACGACCCCTTTAGATTACCATGAAACTTGGTACATTCATACCCCTAACAAAGTTACTAATCTACAATGAATTTCAGTGTCATACATTGTATGGCTTCTGCATTATAGCCACATAAAAATCGGCCTTTTTGTCAAATTTTAGTGTACCCGTCACTACATAATTGATCATAAGTATTGTCTTAATCATAATTACGTTGTGTAATTTATACCACTAATACCTTATTAGATGCTCTTTGAAACGATCCGCTAAACGTGAAAATCTAATTATTTTTGGGTCAAAGGTCATCGCCTGTGTTTGACCTTTGCCCTCTTCAAAAACGGATTCTTTAAATTTTTTTTTATTTTTTTTCCAAGTGTTCCTTAGTTCATCCTGTAGATATGGTATAATTTTGGTTTTGGGACTGCCACGGGATTAAGAGATATACAAGGTAGAGTAGCAGTTGGTAATGTGTTTCTTATGCATCTGCAGTTGTCCTTGCACTAACAATAATATTATGCTCCAACATGTTATAGTTTATATGTACAAATGATCTGGGTAAACATACTAATCTGGAATATGTGTGTTAAAAAATATCAGTTTTGCCGTGGCAGCTTTATTTTCTCTCTGTGTTAAGGTATAAACACGGCCAGTTGTAGTCCTGGGATTGACTTTAGTGAGGAGGTCTGTTGTTGATACAACCAAGATATCAGGGACAGGATACTCGAATGATTGGGAAGATCCATGGGGATGGAGAAAAGTCACTTTTACTTCACCATTTTCTGCATCAACCTCAAGTACACATGCTAACCACCACTCTCCATCATAGAAATATACATGTCACAAATGAAATTTCATCGATTTCGAGCTCACTGTCTTGTTTAGCTACCTTTTCTTCTTTGAGGCTGTTGAAAAAGAATATGCTCGGACTTTCAGAGCATCTCTGGAGAAGGGAACAAGTGAATGTAATTTACGCGTTCCTGGGATTGTGCGAGAGTTCTCAATCGTTTCTCTAAGTGATGTTTAACTTCCTTGGTACTCTTCTGTGCTGCGAAACTGGAATACAATACCTGGTATGTTTTCAGAAGCCCATTCATATAGCTGAAGAGGAGTCATGATTTGCTGTTCATACGGTCTCTGAAGGCTGGCTCTTGCAGCAAGGCGCTTCACTGTGCCACCTACTCCGTCACTAGCACCCTTACCATGAGAAGTAGCAGAAAAATGCCACTCTGCTTGGATCCCAAAGTCAGCTTCATGATTGCACAAGTTGATAAAATTTTTACGGTTCTTATACTGTGAAGCTGCTCCGTCTGAGAAATACACAATTTTCTTTGGAGAGGAAGGAAGCACTCTTTTCAAAAAGGTGATCAAGCTTTTCTGGAAAAGGTATACAGCAACAGTGTCATGGTGTAAACAGTCAGATATGACAACGTAGCTGAGATGACGTTCTTCTCCAGAGTGCCTGTAATAGTTGACAAATGGATGAACCGTTGCTTGAACATTATTCCAGTGAAATCCCTGGGCTGCATCCTGGAGAATAAATGAATAATTCTCTGAGAAGTCAGCAACAACCAATAGCTCTCCTGGTTTCAGACTAGATTTTCGTTCACTGAAGAAGGAAGCTTGTTGTGTTGCAATGAAAGAGTGAGGAATCAATACTCTCAACTTCTCACAAAATGCTTCAACAAATTCATCAGATGTCTTGGTTACTGTCTCGAGTGAGGATCTATCAACAGCTTCCCACTGCCTGTAGGTAACATTGTCAATCATGTTGTCTTCTAGAAGAGCCACAAGGGATGTCTTCAGTGTATCAATACCAGGGCAAGCTTTACAGGTACCTAAATAGCATGTTGGCAAAGCAGGATTGCAAATGACTTGTGCTATGCAGTGATGGTATGTTTTCAGGGTATATGTATCATCCAATTCCACTAAGTCAGTGAGTTTCACACCAAGCATCATTAGCTTCACGTTTTGATGAAATGTACATACACAAACAGAGTGAGTGCCACTGGCACCAGCCAAGACACAGTGTTTGGGACGAAGCTCAGCAAACTTGGAGAACCCTATTGATTCGTTCGGGTATTTATCTTTGAACATACAATAGAGCTCCCTCAAATTGCAAAGAACTAACCTTTTTTGCACATGCACTCGTCCTTCCGCTTTCCTTACTGAAACAAAGTCTTTCTTTCCTGGCATTATTCTACTTGTCTTATCACTCTCATAAAGATCACTAACCAAATCCACTGTTCCTTGAGGTAGGGTACGGCCAGGTTTAGGATCAGGTGTTGACAGAATTCCTTTCTCCCTGACTAGCTGTTTTGCTTTCCTCGCCATGAAGTTTGATGCACCAAACTCATCTTCAACCCTTCTAATAGACCAGCTCTTTGGTAAAACTGTCAGAATCTGGATCTTTTCACTTCTTTCGGCAGTGGAGTATTTTTCTTTCAATTGGATAATAATCTCAACTTCATCATTTGTTTGCTCTGAATGCACATCACCTGTGATAGCCTTTTGCATCATTGAGGTAATCTTTCCCACTTTCTGTTTTGAATACTTTTTACTCTGTAGCTTCCGTTTTGTAATAGGTGTCTCTCCAACAGTATCCAAATATTGGTTGACCAAGCGTAGTGACTCAGAGGTGTCAACTTGTAGCATTTCAATAGGTGATGCAGTTCTGTCAGATTCTGAACTGCTATCTGATGGTGGTTGTGGAGGTGAATATTTGGCCACGTTTTTCCTGCAGTCATCACAGATCTTATCTCCTGGCATTATTGATGGAAATAGCTCACACGTCTTCTTTGTAACTTGCCTGAGCTGCCTTTTCTTTCTAATGAAATGGCTGGGTCTGTTGAAGGGATTGCAGCAAATATTTTTCCACCGAGGTGGAGAATGAGCCATGGTTGACCTTGCTAATAAGAAATCACTAGTAGTAGATCGAGACTCTCCTGATATCTTTGGTCTTGCAATAAGCTTAAAACTGATAGCTAGTAGCTACTGTCAAGTTGAGAAGATTTATGATAACAAATAGTGCTATGAAGGTCCTATGGAACCCAATCAGGTTAAAATGACAGACTAATCAAATTTGTACAAGTACTACATGTACCTGCTTCCAGGAAAAGTACCACACTCTGACTAAATGTATTTAACTACAAAGAGTACATGTATTTATAGCAACTGCTCAGGCAAGGACAGGTATAGATATGAAAAATCCACTACCAGCTGCTACTCTGCCTTGTATATCTCTTAATCCCATGGCAGTCCCAAAACCAAAATTATACCATATCTACAGGATGAACTAAGGAACACTTGAAAAAAAAATTTTTTAATTTAAAGAATCCGTTTTTGAAGAGGGCAAAGGTCAAACTCAGACGATGACCTTTGACCCAAACATAATTAGATTTTCACGTTTAGCGGATCGTTTGAAAGAGCATCTAATAAGGTGTTAGTGGTATAAATTATACAATGTAATTATGATCAAGACAATACTTATGATCAATTATGTAGTGATGGGTACATTAAAATTTGACAAAAAGGCCGATTTTTATGTGGCTGTAATGCAGAAGCCATACAATGTATGACACTGAAATTCATTGTAGATTAGTAACTTAGGGGTATGAATGTACCAAGTTTCGTGGAAATCTAAAGGGGTCATTTTTTTGTGTTGATTTGGTCTGGATTTACCCAATATTGATTTTGTAAAGCATGAAATGGAAAAGAAAAGAAAGTACTACAATCATTGAGATCAACTTTGAAGAGCAGTGTTGAAACCTTACAAGACCTACTGCAAACAGAGAAAGACATAGTTCTTATTCACCTCCTCCCTAATGCAGCCTCTGTCAACACTACTCCGTCTTCACCTCACCTTCCACCTTCTCCACTTGTACGAGACCAGATTCTTCAACATCTTCAATCACAGCCGCAGCCACTAAACTGTAGAGACATATCCACTGCTGGACTAGCACTTATTGAGGCCTTTCAGTATACAGAAGAGCAGAGAAAGTGTGTTGAGATCGCTACCAGAGATCAAAGTGATTCGAAACGATGGTTTGAGGAGCGGAAATTCAAAATTACTGCATCAAAATTTGGTATTGTTGTAAAGCGTAAGCGGCAACATACTTCTCTTGTTAGCCAACTGCTTTACTCATCAGTTAGTCCATCAGTGACAGCCTTGCAGTGGGGTCGACAACATGAATCGGACGCGCTTCATCAGTACCGGCAGACATTAACTAGTGACTTCACTTTGATAAGTGCAGGATTTTTTGTAGACAAGTGAGGGTACTTAGGAGCATCTCCTGATGGTATGGTAAAGGATGCTTCTGGCCAGTTGGTGAAGGTAGTGGAGGTAAAGTGCCCTTTTAGGGCCCGAGATAAATCCGTTGAACAAGCCTGCATTGATGATAAATCTTTTTGCTGTAGTATAGTGAACAATACACCCTGCTTAAGAATAAACCACGAATATTATTACCAAATACAGGGTCAGATGGCCATAACCGAGATAAAAATATGTGACTTTGTTGTTTGGACACCAAAGGGTATACATGTGCAAGCAATACATTTTGATAGTGATTTTTGGAATAGAACATGTGTGCCTAAACTTGAGTATTTTTTTTTATTTTTTTACTCCCTGAAATTTTTTACCCCCAAAAACCTAACGTACCTTTTGATTATTCCTATCATAAGTCACATAACATTGTATCAGAAGTAAGCTATTGATTGTGCATATGATTTCTCAATCAACATGTCATTTTATTGTTATCATGCACATAATACATGAACATTGATAATTAAATTAGCTACATAATGGACTGTGGAAATTAGAAAGCATGGCACAAACCAAAAAAATTTGATCTGCCATTTTAGACATGACGTTAGGGATGTTTCCAAGAAGCTTGAATGTTTTTATCCGACCAATTGCCCTTTCAACATGGATTCTTAGGTTGGCAATCCTTCGAGTGACTGTAAGTTCATTAGGTGTTAGTTGATCACTCACTTTATTTGGTGGAATATTCAGTGTGACTCCTCTCTGATCTAATAAATCCGCTATGGCAAAACCTTGATCAGCCATGACTGAGTCACCAGGTTCTAGAAGGTCCAGCAGACCAGAACGCTGAGTTAGTTCTCGATCCGAAATATTCCCTCCAAACAGTTGTGATACAAGAGACTGCTCCTGAAGGTGTTACCACTACAAGGGCTTTCAAAGTGTTATGATTTTTGTAAGATGAGTAAGTTATTTGCTGTGCTTGAGGATTAGATGGTGTTTGTATAAATATTTCAGTAGCGTCTATGATACACCGAGTAGTAGGATAAGAATTCTTGAATACTTTAGGCATAAACTCAATTTGTTCTCGTGATGGCCATAAATTAATATCTTTAAACTTAAAATACAAAAAATTGATCCATATTATCAAAATTCTACATACGGTAGGCTGTGAAATGCCAAAGCGGTAAGCGAGGTCGTTTTCCATCATGGAGCATCTCAGTCGACACAAAACAAGAAAGAATTCGTTGAGTGGTGTTAAAGCTCTAGGAGCACCTCTAGTTTCAGTAGTGGATTTCTTTATGCTAGTGTTGCTGTATTGCAAGTGATTTACAGCATCACCAAGAAATCGAAAGCATATCATTAATAGTTCGTAGCTCTCAAATCCCGTATAGAAATGAATAGCACTATCATTGTTAATAAATAGCTCTATGCTAAATGGTGTTTGTGGCTGGATAAGTGGGTCTGTAGCAGTTGATGCATTGGTAGTAGATATGGGTAGATGTAAAATATCACTAGCAGTAATAGGTGTTAAGTAAGTGATCCAGCAGTAGCAATAGATGGTGATTGATAATCAGGTAAGCAATAAGAATGATCGTGATAAACAACCTGAGATGGGGATAATTTACATGTAGGTACCATGCGCAAAGTGTACCTCTGCCAAGGAAAGATTTGAGGGAGATCCTTGTTGCTCTTCTTTATTCCATCAGCAAAATGTGTGCTGCATATTCTGCTGTGTACTGTAACTTCTTCACGTTGCTTGCACACTAGTGTTAGCCACGTTTGTAGCAACCGTTCATCCTTAAAAGGGAGGGTGTAAAATTTGATCTTTTTGCATTCTTCCTTGTTGGAGCGGTTGGTACAGCCAGGTACAATACAGGAGTGAACCATTCTAAAAAATTGGAACAAACTACAGCTATACAAGTATTGTGTGCAGATTTAACTTTAGACATGCAAACACCCACAGGAATTCATTTATAGTGCCATCCCGTTATCAAACATTGAACCACAGGGTCAATTATTGGTTTTGCCCTATCATGCCTATGCTTCCTGTGAAGCCAACTTAGCCCCGCCCAGTGCAAGTAAACAGTTGCAAGCAAACAGGTGCCAGAAGCGTTTCTGACCATAGTGGCTCAAAGCTTCACTAGCGTGGGGACCAACCAGGCTCCAGAACACTCGAGCTACCCAAAAAATATGGCTTCCCGTAGTACCCTTGCTAAAAGGCTGCCCATGAAGTGTGCAAAGTGCCAAGACAGTTGTAAATAGGTCAGTTGACTTACTTTAGCATTACTCTTTCAAAAAAATACTGAAGTGTAGCTCTTCCTTTCGCTTTTTGGATACCTTCGCTTGTTAAAAACTGTGCATTTCATGTAAAAAAGCGCGCAACAGCTGCTGGAGCAGCAGTACCCCTGGAGGTGGTGTACGTTATATAGAATAATAATGAATATGGTCCATTATGGCTAGATCTTGGCCTCGCATGCCTCAATGACCCATGGCAAGGATGTTGCAGCAGCACCTTCACCATATAACACAGTGCCTAAGTTCTAAATGTGAGCCACTGATGAAGTCATCACTGAGGATATAGCCAGCAAAAGTGACGCACGATCCTCAGCCATAAGACATCTATGCACCTCAAGGTGATATTTGTAGACCAGACTGTATTCTCGTGGAGATAATGGATAATGCATGCTTGGCATAATGGCCAACTGGCTATATACCTTGTGGGGCATAACCCTCAGTGCAGATCAGAACAGAGCCTGATTCTCCCTCTCCCAGTTGCAATGGGAATCCAGAAAATTGTGTCATGTCAGCACTGAAAACATCTTTAGCCAAGAAATCCTGGCAAAGGTATTGCTCGTTCATAGACAGCTGAAAATCCTAAAACAACTCAGTTGCATATACAAATCAGAAAATTCTCTTGTTCAAATTCCTAATAATAATTATCACTGCTATGTATGTATGTATGTATGTATGTATAGGACCCATCGCTTGTAGGAATCTGAAATTCGGCATCACCTTAGGCGAATCAACATATCAAGTTGCTATCGCTAACACCATACGTATCAGCTGGTAATCCTGACACCCAGATGACCTGCAACAGCAGGGAATCGGCCATTTATTGCTATTAAGCTATCTGCATTTGTGTATTATTATCATACACAATGCATTCTGTCAGCTCTCTGGCGTTATTGAGAGTACATAACAATCTCACTGTACATGTCTGCAGGTATGACATAGGCACTCGGTAGTTGCAACGTGCCGTGCTATTCATGTTTGCTGCAATTAGGATGACATCCATAAAGCTAACAATTCCACTGCACGTTAGAGGCTCTAACAACTTGCACACCAATTCTTGACAAGTGATACCTAGTTTATTGATATTTAGCATTTTTCCTTAAGTACTCATGCATACCCAGTACCAAATTAGACCAATGCAGGCTTGTAATGGAAGACACTTGGCATTGCAGCAACTCCCAAATTCTACAAGAGGTGAAGCATCAGCTAACATGTCTGAGACAATCCCAAAGATGCAAAGCCCAGAGAGCAAGGGGCTTGGCTTACACCCTCGTACCCCGTAAACACACCAATGTCAACAACAGGGTCAACCCAGCCCTCTCCCCTCCACCACACTGCAGATTCAGACGCGAGTGGCTCATGCATGCATGCATGCATGCACTCCTGGAACTAAGTCCACACCACATACATACATTCACTAATTGCTACCAATCGTTGGTAGCAGATGTCTGACTTATACACTTTGATTAGATGCTAATGCACCTATGCTGCTGGCATTGACTTACATACACTGTATACTGCATGCCACTATACTCGATGCCTTTATGTTAGCAATGTGCAGTACTGGAATTAATGCTACGCTGTGCAGATACTAATAGCTACTCTGCCATTGGGTCTGCAATAGGCCAGTGGTCACAGTTGTTATGCAATCAGCAATCACAATTAAATTTAATTTGAAAAACACACCTGAATAGTGCATTATGAAAAGGCCATAACGTATCTAATTTTAAACCTGGCTAAGTATAAGTTCGTATGGCACTCAGTAATGACGTACAGGGATCCTTGTGAGCAGCTTGCAGTAATAATATTACAGGACATGCAGTGGCGCTCAGTGCACCTACGTCACAATAGTGCTTCGTGTGTGCCTTGTACATCAGTAAGTGAGGGATTGTGGTAGTCTAGGTATCAACAAAGTTTCATAGCCAATACTATAATAATTCTGGCATGACCAGTATTTCACCCATTACTACCTCCTCAATTGCAAACGGATCCTCGTAAGCATCTGAGCTGCTATCAAATTGATCAATAATTCGTCTTCTTCCATCACACTCATGCAGGCATGGCATCCCATCGGAAGTAGGAATCAATGGCATCTCCAGGATTTTGAGCAGTTTGTGGTGATAGGCTATGCCACGAAAATTTATCACATTAACTGACAATGACGTCATTTACTGAGCATGCACGCTCAGACTACAAGTGCAGTCTGTACCTAGCTTCAGGTCTGAGTTGGCATTAGTGACACCCATGGCCATACTACTACTTTTCAAGACACATCTAGCTACATGCATATCCACCATTTGGCACATTACCTATATAAACGGCCTCTCCTAGTAGCGCACCTTTATCAATCATCTCCTCTATGTAGTCGCATAATCACATTTGTCAGCCCAACTCCGACCAGTGCTAAGCTATTATAACTAGTAAGGGGCGTAATAATTAGTACACAGAGCAGAGTTAAGCAAGAGATCAAAACTTAGCTGATCAATTCACCTAGTCGAAGGCACTCAATGCAGCCCTAAGCAATAACGTGATACAAAGGCTCTAGGCATAATAATAAAGGTGGCCTATACGCCCTGTAGCTACTTACGCAGACCTCCAAGTGTGCATAAATGGGTGCTCTACAGACAGGAAGACATAGAAGCTTGCATACTACCACTGGGTTCTCTAACGAGACAAATACTCTTGATTGTCACATTAACAAAGAATAATCACCCCTGATACCTGAACCTGCATCACCTAGTGGTGCAACTCTCATTGAATAAGGTAACCGCTAGTTATAAGGGCATCCCAGTTAAGCCATGGTGGATCAACCCAGATCCCATCTCAATGCTCTGTAGTCACCAGCAGAATGCAACGAGACATATAGTGCCTTGTGTTGTAAGGGCTATGAATCTGGTCCACCAAAAAAGAGCGGGTGAAGGCTCTTCAGCCACTTAATTCCCTCTGGCAACGTAGTTAGGATATCCCAATATGGAGAATGTGGTGAAGATACTAATGATCCTTTGGTGACTCTCCCTAGCAGCAAGTGACTTACGGGCAAAGCACCATCTATCACTGTCTTAGGCACCTGACTAGCAATACCTGATTTCAGATAGTCAAGGCGGCAGCTACTATCGCCACAAAGTGCTGTACAAATGCCGCAAACTGAACAATCCAACAGCATAATCTTAATTGTTGGCACCTTAATTACCTTGCCATCTATGTAATATGGCTGGTACTTCTCTCTCAGTACCGTCCCATGAGTACATTCCCGAGTGAAAAGGACCATGCAAATACGCCATTAGTGCGAGCGTTGGTGGGTACAACACGGATATCCGTGGATATACGTGAAATATTGACCGTTCAACGTCCGGTCACGCCCAAACGCGCGGGTGCAAGCGGTTGAAGAATTAACAACGATGGCGTTTCGACGTTAAAGCAAGCTTGTAGCAGGCGATACTCAGGGTCGTTGAAGCTTAGCAGCCGAAGGTTCGAACGTGTACAGAATCGAAGCGCTCCTTTCTTAATTTTGTTTTCGATCGCACCGGAAATAAACGGTTTGGGGCAGTACCGTGCGGTAATACGTGCGAAAATTGGCATAAAAACCGCGTATTTTCGACAATAAACCACGCACGCACGCGTTCCTTTTCTCCCAGGTTAGCAAACATACACAGCTGCCACGACAAAACTACCTACCATCTTTCCTCACCTTCCTGTATTATTTCCTTGGACGGAAAGGATCACCTCTTCGCTCAGAGGCTCTCCTTCCAGTGGAGAGGAATGGGGATAATAGTGCATCCCCATCACCAGTATCTCCAAGAAAAAAGATGCAGATTAGGCCAGACCAATTTAATTTGTTGTTGCTCAGATATTGTGAGGTAAAAATTGGACCGAACGACCAAATTACACACTAAGTAGGAATTAAACAACACCAAGAGTATATAAGAGGAGGGAGAGAGAGTGTCTTACTTCCTATTGCTGTGTGCAAACACCCTTTGCCAAGTACAGAGGTCAATGTGGTCAGCACTATATAAAAGTTACCACAAACCAGTACAGGTGCATGACCACCCATAGTATTTTAGTGCTTATCATTGCTCACTAGACCACTGTCATGCATGCAAGTACAAGCGTGTGGTTGTATGCCAGACGTTTGTGGTAAGTTTCTGTGTAAGATAGTGTAACTTGACCTCTGTACTTGGCAAAGGGTGTTTGCACACAGCAATAGGAAGTAGGATACTCTCTCTCCCTCCTCTTATATACTCTTGACAACACTAAGTAGAGAAAAAAATAATTTGTGAGGGAACTGGGAACACTTGGGGATGTAATTTTTACATGCGCACGCAGAATGGGTCAGAATATGAGATTTGATGGCAGGGAATTTTGATTCACGCCTTAGAATTAAAGTTATGGCACTTTAAAGTATTCCCATATGTTTATATAGGGAAGCCATCCATTTGCAATGTTTTCTGCCCACGCACTACGCGAGGGGCGGGGCCATGCGCGCACAGTAACGTGACGACCTTTACCCACTTTGGTTAAAATTGATGGATAGGCTGTCAGCTTACATTGTATGGCTCTACCATGCATCCAGCTTGACTATGTGGGTGCTTCAGGACAATTTTTTTTTTCTGCTTAGTGTGTGGTCTCCTCGAAAAAAAAATGGTTTAATGTAAATGTTTGAGACTGGGAGGCCATTCATGACAAACTATTCATATGAGCACGCAGAATGGATCACAGCGGATAATTTCTTGGAAGCGGAATTTTGATTCACACCTTGATATCACACTTAAGTATTTCCCCATGTTTGTATAGGGAAGCCATGCATTGCAATGTTTTACCGCCCACGCGCTATGGTACGTAGCTATATTGTAGCATAATTATTAACAGATTGTGCAAATTTTCTCACCAGTCATATCAACATAAAATGCAGTTGGTATAATAGCTAATTAAACTCTGAATTGTGGTAAGTTCAAACCACTAAGGTTCATGTACTTTGCATAAAGAATTTACACAGCTGCAACTTTCAACATTTGATATTAGATTATTACGAAGCCAACATTTTGGTAGTTGTTAATTCTGATAGGTTATAGCTATATAGTTGTTTAGAAAAATAGAGATAACCTCCAACATCATCAGCTGATAGGGATCAAGGATATCAATCTAGTTTCCACAGTGGATAATACGGTGGGTCCTGGACACTATTGCTCAATATAGTATTATCGTAATACATGTGGGTGCCACTGCATGCAACTGCTGGATATATATGGTGTACTCAGGAGGTGTAACAACAGTTACTGGGGGAATGGTGCCCATATTAACACGTCAGAGGTGTGCCTACCACAACCTCTGGCGCCATTCCCCCAACCATAGGACTAATCACGTCAAGGCGAGCTTGACGGAGAAAACTTTCAAAAAAAAAAAAAAAAACAATAAAAATTAAAACGTGGTGGGCGAGGAGGGTGAAATTGCTTCTCTCTTCTTAGCCCTGGAACGCTTAGCTGCTTCTGCTTCTGCTGCTCTGCTGTGCCCAGGCTCTTTGCGAGCTATATATAGGCAGAGGTGCATCCTGCAGCCCTGGCAGGGAAATGCTTCCTGCCAGACTGTTTTGAACAGGCTGACATGTTTCTCACAGCCTTGTAAGGGCTGCCTGTAGTCCAAGAGGCCTTACAAGGTGACTGGGCGTACCTCTCAATTAACCTACTTTAATGATTCATTAAACTCCATTTAATTGACTACGGTGATCCCCCGCTAACTGCTCGCAGAGGTCCATTAGCATGCCGCTGGTACTTTGACCAGAGTAGTTGTTTGGTGGAAGTCCCAGGTTGGAGAGAATCCTAGGATCCACCAGCCTCCTCCCTGGTAGCAGGCCGCTAGCCGGATACCAGAGTAAGATAAGGCTTGGGGCCCATATTAACACGTCAGAGGTGTGCCTACCACAACCTCTGGCGCCATTCCCCAAGGGAGGACGTGAGTCCTGTGCCCCAAGCAAGTTTAACCAACATCAAAGTTTATGTAATTATATATAGCACAAAATACAGCAATACGTGCCCCCTGCTGGGCGGGGCCTCCGGTGATACGTAGATTATGGGATATCGGCCAGAACCTTCATGTAGTTGGCCAACTCTGATCTTGGGATTTTGACGTACCGAAGATAGGCTGAGCTCTCCCATCTGCCCAGTGTTTTAATAAGGCTGTCCTCCAGACCCCTAGCAGCAGCCGTTGTAGCAGCTCCAATCCGGAAGCTGTGGCTATTAAATAACGTGGGATCCACACCTACCGTGTGGAGTGCCCTACGGACTTCATCAACGAAACGATCACGTGTCAGAAAGGACTTATCCGGGTAGATGAATAACGGTCCCGTCGAGGATCCCCTAACCACGAGGTAGCTCATCATTGATGATACCGGGCACAACAGTTGATTTGTCTTCCCTAACACCAGGGTCACTCCATTCTTCAACTGGTCTGTCTTGGACTGTTTGAGAGTGACATACATCACAGAAGGCTGTTTCGGATGGTCCACTGATATGTCCTGCCGGGTCAGGTGGACGTTACTGTCGAAGGTGTGCACTGTAGGTGAAGTGAATTCCCCTACTCTCAAAAACCCAAAGAAGGCCAGGCAGGCTGCTGCCCATAGCATCTTAGCTTTGGGCAGTGCAGAGGCCTCTAGGCGACTCCAGACTGAAAACACTTTTAGGAGAATTGATGGGGTAATTGGTTGTCTTTGAGTTCCCGGTTTATTAGCTTGTCCCGCTTTCTCTCTCCTAACGCCCTGTAGGATGTATTCCAGGCGAGACATCGTCGGTACACCCGGATCCCCCAAGCCGCAAGCAATCTGGTGATGCCGAACCGCTGCCAAATAGCACCTAATTGTGGAGAAGGCCAACCCATCCTTAGCCAGCAAGGATACGAAGGCCGAGAGTTTAGCTTCTGTTACAGGTAGGGGGGTGACTTTACATGCACTGCAGCACTGTATGTATCGCTTCGTTCCTGATGTGTAGGTTCTTGTGGAAGATGCTGCCAATCCTTTTGAAAAGTAATGCTCAGCCGCCAACTGCAGGCTCTGCCACATATGATCTTTGAATCATAAAAGGTATAGAATAAAACATGATAACATATTGGTTATGTTCTAACATCATATGTACACCTACAGATCAGGTTATATACTTATACAGTCATCCCAAAAGCTTTTGACCAGTCAGCCGAGAGCCAATTCGGGGTGCGGCTCACCAGCACCTCGAGGAGCTCCTTGGCGATGGTAGAGGGCACAGGTGAAGCATCCTTCACCTCATTCCTGAATGTACTGATATCATCCCGAGAGAGGGCATCCGCTGCCTTATTCTTCCACCCGGCCAGGTGCGCTGCCGATAGAGTGATACCATGCTTGGCACAGATAAAAAAGAGACACCTCAGGAGATGCATTGATAGAGGATGTGAGCTTGTCCTCTTGTTGATCATTGCAACTGCCGCTGCATTGTCACAATGGCATCGAATGTGCTTCTGCCGCATGGACTCTGCCCAGATAGCGCATGAGATAATAATTGGTAAGAGCTCTTTAACGGAGATGTGGGCGCTGTCTATTGCAGGGCATGATTCCCATGACAGACTAAACCATTTGCTGCCACAAAAAGCACCACATCCCCATGACCCAGAAGCGTCAGTTGTCAGATGCTGATCAATTGGTAGCCTGCACAGGGATGATATAATGGATATCCCATTCCATCTGTCCAAAAATAGATCCCACCAAGCAATGTCACTTCTGAATTCTGCGTTGAGTCGCATCGGAGCATCCAGATGTACTTGCCTCTTAGAAGTGTCTATCATACGCCGAAGGAAGGTTCGGCCCGGCTTGACCGCCGTACTAGCGTGTTGTAGGTATCCAATGAGAGAAAGGAGCTGGCGCTTTGTACAAGATTTCTTTCCTTGCCATGCCTGAATGAGAGCTTTCAAATGAACTAACTTCTCCCGAGGTAGTTGAAGCTCCATAGAATCAGTGTCAATGAGGATTACAAGAAAGTCTAGTACAGTTGTGGGGCCAAAGACTTTCTCCCGCATAATTGGAAATCCCACTTCCTGGCATACTTGCAGTGAAAGATCTAGGGACTTCTGGCACGCTTCTGTATGAGGGCTACCCCCAAGTAGGAAGTCATCAAGGTAGTGTATTATGAACTCCACAAATGAAGCCCCTTGACGAGCAATAATCCATTCCAGTGCATCGGCTGTGGCATTGAATATCTTCGGAGCTGACCGCAGACCGAAGGGGAGACAGGCATCCACAAAGACAGTACCTTGCCATTGTACCCCAAGCAAATGCCTGTCCCCTGGGTGAACTGGGATGTTTCTATAGGCGCTCTTGATGTCTAGTTTGGCTAGCAGAGTGCCTCGGCCAGACTTGAATATAAAATTGGCTGCATCATCTACTGATGCATATTGTAAGGAACAGATACTTGCGTCAATAAAATCATTGACACTAGCTCCATCTGGTGACGATAGGTCCACAATCAGACGCCACTTTCCCGGTTGACGCTTCTTGGGAATGACTCCAAATCTTGATAGGTGCACATTCACACACCAACTGGGTGGAACCAGGACTATGCGACCAGCCTGCAGTTCATTTTCGAGATAATCCTGGACCACCCTTGGGTGCATGTCTGCACCCAACATGTTGTTGGATGATGAACAAAGGCTCCTTGAGGCATAGCAACCAATCCGGAAGCCATTGCGGATTCCGTTAATAAGGTATCCGACAAATTCTCTATCGGGAAATTCCTGAAGATGCTTCTCCCACACATCTGCTCGTAACGGGGTCACTATGCGTGAGCATTCAGTAGGTAAACTGACCAATGAGGGGACAGATATTTGAAGCTTCAAGAGATCATCCGTATAATTATATCTCCCACTAGGAGTGACATTCCCTATTGAATGTGTATGTAAATTATATAGACATCCATAATTATAGCCCCTACGTAAGTACTGACAATGCGAGGCTGACCAAGCAGCTCATAATTTAACAAAAAATTACAAGAGAGATTCGACATATTTAGTAAGTCATAGTTTAATCTTGTGTGCTAATCCTTCAGAGTGACTGTTGCAGTACATCCACTGAGTTGATGCTCACCCCCACACCGAATACATTGGTGACGACGAGGACACTCCTTCGGATATCGTGAGCATTGACCCTCATTCCAAGAGAAACAGAAACTATTCGAATCCGACAGGGGGTTAGGGGTGCCCTCCCTCTTTGCACGCTTTCTCGGAGGGGCAGACTTCTGCGCCGATTGTTGCTGCTGTCGGAATCGCGGCTCTTGGGAGCGTTGGAAGGATGCAGAAGGAGTCAAAGGAGGAGTTAGCAGTTGTGGCTGATCTAAAGAGTTCAACGCACACTCCTGAAGTGAGTGATCAGGTCCCATGCACTTAGTGCATGTTCTTGCATCCACCTTCTGGTTGAGATAGGTGAGGCTATAGAACATGGGATTGATAGAAGACCAATCCGTGTCTGGGTGCTTTGCGACGTTTTCACGAAACATCTTATCATATGGTAGCCAACCCCTGCCATTAAAGCGTGAAGCTTCAATGATCACCGTCGCCTGGTATGCTAGCAGCTCCTTTAGTTTGCCTGGATGCTTTTGCCCAAGGATGGCTGCGAAGGTGGAGAAGCATACAGACCAGGCCAAGAGGCCGTTCTGGTCGTGGGACAGCTCTCTCCTCCGTACCGATCTTGATGAGCATGACATTGTATTGTTCGGAGATTCGGAAGAACGTCTGGCCAACTCCAGATTATCCGGTAGCAGCTCGGCCATGCTTATGTACTGCCAGCACTGAATCTTCTGAACCAATTTGGCTGGAATTAGAGGAAAACCCCGGCCAAGGGAGAACGGTTGATACTTGTCCGATTCGTTGGCAGATGTTGCACCAGAGGGGGTTGTGCCGCTGCCCAGCCCCGAGGGAGCAGCTCCCGAGCTGGCAGCTACCAACGGAGACTCAGTGGAATGCGAGACTTGTAAGCCAAGTGAGCTCAATTCCAAGGAGGATGGCATAGCCCCCAGAGGGGATGCACCTGAGAGGGATAGGTAGAATGTCGTACAAATCAGTGGTGTACTGTGTATACAACAACAGAAGCGGCTCTCATGCCTCCTGACTACACCTAAAAGCACACGAACAATAGAACTCTTACCGGTACCAGCAGAACTGGCAGATCCTGATGGGCCAGGGGCGGTAGAAACTGGCTCCCCTGGAGCTGTAGGTTCCCCTGTAACAGCTTCAGCACCCCCAACAGTTCCCTCGGTAGAACCACCCGATGTGGATGGGACTGACGCGGCGGCAACAAACTGCCGGATGACCTCAGGATCTGCAAGTATCCCCAAAACGGCTGCTCTTATTGCTGAAGTACCGACTTCCTCAGTTGAACCACCCGGAGCTTGAGGAGTTACCACAGCAGAGTCTGTGGCACCGTCTCCTGAAGGACCAGCTGTTTCGCCGCTACCTGCGCTAGTTGAACCACTAGCTGTGCTGGTAGCACTCCGTGAAGACCTTGAGCGGTGCGACATTGATGATGTTGATTCCAGAAAAAGAACAAATGAAATTGCTTCTCTCTTCTTAGCCCTGGAACGCTTAGCTGCTTCTGCTTCTGCTGCTCTGCTGTGCCCAGGCTCTTTGCGAGCTATATATAGGCAGAGGTGCATCCTGCAGCCCTGGCAGGGAAATGCTTCCTGCCAGACTGTTTTGAACAGGCTGACATGTTTCTCGCAGCCTTGTAAGGGCTGCCTGTAGTCCAAGAGGCCTTACAAGGTGACTGGGCGTACCTCTCAATTAACCTACTTTAATGATTCATTAAACTCCATTTAAACTCTGAATTGTGGTAAGTTCAAACCACTAAGGTTCATGTACTTTGCATAAAGAATTTACACAGCTGCAACTTTCAACATTTGATATTAGATTATTACGAAGCCAATATTTTGGTAGTTGTTAATTCTGATAGGTTATAGCTATATAGTTGTTTAGAAAAGTAGAGACAACCTCCAACATCATCAGCTGATAGGGATCAAGGATATCAATCTAGTTTCCACAGTGGATAATACGGTGGGTCCTGGACACTATTGCTCAATATAGTATTATCGTAATACATGTGGGTGCCACTGCATGCAACTGCTGGATATATATGGTGTACTCAGGAGGTGTAACAACAGTTACTGTGACTGCAAGTGACAAAGGAGTGTCGGGTGGTCATCCGGAAGGTGCTACAGTAGCTTTAGCCGGATAGTATATTTACTATGCTGTTGGAACTTCAGGTGGCCATCAACAGCTGCAGCATGTAGCATATGAGTTAGTATATTAAAATTATGTGCAAGCAACTTGAGATTTGGCATATTTAATATGTATGTATACACAATGTCATACATACTCATCAGCGGGAAATGGTATGCAACAATGATTCGTCAAGGCTTTGCACATAATAGTACAGGTCCGCGTAAAATGTAATTGCAACTTGTGTGCACATAATATTTAATTTGTTGTTTTGACTTGGCAAATAGACTTTGTAGCATAGCTGACAAAGATACATAGCCCATATGAATGAATGATTTGTTGTGTGCCATATAATAGTATGATTTTGCCGAGGCTTTTGAATAATTAGTGGTTAGTAGGCTTGCTTGTTACACACGAATAGCATGCGATAGAAGAATATTATTATTATTATTATTATTTTTATAGACAATGGAGGCCAGGAGGCCCATAAGTCTGAAAAATAGCTGTACTAGAGTGCACAAATAGTAATAATTGATCAAAGTGATATAATAATATTGTTTATAGGTGATAATAGCTAATCAATAATATGAACAGTAGACTTTCGTGTTTCCAGGGCTGCGGCAACAAACTTGCAAAATAAAAATATGGTTTTGGGTTGCTCGGCAAACGAGATGAACTTTAATTTCTCTAAATTGGATAGAAAGGCGAAGGAATGGTTTACACTTGAACAGTGCTCTATAAGTTTATCTTTCTCCGGCATCAATTTATAGAGGTCGCAGTCGAATAGGAAATGTAGCTCATCTTCAACTAGTTGGTTGGAACAGAACCAGCAAAAGCGCTCTTCAGCTGGAATTGGGGTCGGGAGGTTGTATCTTCCAGTTTCGATTCTAAGGGAATGGGCGCTTGTTCTTAGTCTTGCAGTTGGAACTCGTAAATGGGGAGGAAGATTGAGGTACTTTTCCATTTTGAAGTCATGTTTAATGAGCTTGTATGTTCTAAGCTTCCCTGTGTTAGCTTGAAGCTCACTGGACCATGCTTGGATGTACTGATCTTCAAGTCTTTGTTTGAGTTCGTTAGCGAATGCATGTGGGTTGACTGAAGATGGGTGGGACCAGACATACGAGTATCCACTTTCATCGAGGATCTGTTTAACATATGAAGTCCATTGTAGAGAGTGGTTTTTTGCCAGAGTATAGGCCTCTTTGACCAAGGGTGGTACGTCCCAACTGTCAGCAACTCTCAGCCAGTACTTCACCATTAGAACCTTCCTTTTGATGATAAGCGGGGATCTGCCTAACTCGCCATAGCAAGCTAAGTTAGTGGTTGTTATTGGCACCCCGAGAGCAGATTTGCAGAATCTTCGGTGAATGACTTCCAATTCTTCGGCACGTGCATAACCCCATATCTCACAGCCATATTCAGCTACAGGTCGGACTAAGGAGTCAAACAGGTAGCACTGTAACGAGAGATCGGGATGGGATAAATGGGAGAGTGACTTTAAAAGAGAGAAGCAAGCTTTCCTGGTTTGATTCGCAAGTGTTAAGATGGCTGGTCTGAGGGATCCAGTATCCGATAATACGATGCCTAGGTACTTATACTCGTTTGTAGCTTCAAGTGGAGATGAGCTCAATGTAAAATGGGGTCTTCCCTTTTTGTTATTGAATGCAACAGTTTTCGTCTTATCGATATTTATTTTCAGATCCCATGTTAGGCAGTATTCCTCTAGAAGATCGATTAATGTCTGCAAGCCTGAGTGAGAATCCGCCAGGAGGGCTAAATCATCGGCAAAGAGGAGGAGATGTGCCTTCTTGCTTCCTAAATGGATACTTCCTGAGTTATTTGCTGACAAGTGTGATTCTAGATCGCTTATAAAAAGGCTAAAGAGGAGAGGGCTCAAATTACAGCCCTGTCTGACCCCTTTTGAACAGTGAAATGTTGGGGACATCGTTCCGTTAGCCACAACTCTGGATGTAGCTTTACCATACATGCTTTGAAGTATTTTTAGCATTCTGCCACTGAGCCCCATTGAGGCGAGTTTGCTCCATAACAGGCCATGGTTGACAGAGTCGAAGGCCTTAGCAAAATCAACAAAGCAAGTGTATAGTGTTGCTTTCCTTTTTTTATGATGTTGTATTGCTATACTCATTATGAACAGAGGATCGGTTGTTCTCCTTCCCTGTCTGAATCCGAATTGAGCATCATTAATTTTATCATTGATATCTGCCCAGTACTGAATTCTTTCCCTTAAGATTGCTGTAAAGAGCTTACTTAAGATGGGTAGCAAGGTAATTCCTCTATAGTTATTTGGATCTTCTTTGCAACCTTTCTTGTAGATTGGTTTGATTGCTCCAGAGCTCCAGGAGTCAGGGAAAATCCCTTGCTCCAGTAGTCTGTTGAAAAGTATTGTAGTGAATGATATGAGATCGCTGTTGAACAGCTTGAAAGCAGTGGGCGAGAGACCATCAAGGCCAGGGGCCTTGTTTTTCTTCAGGCACGAAATTGCTGCCCTCACTTCCTCTTCTTCGATAGGATCGTCTAGAATAGGGTTCGTTTCGGAATTATGGGGAGGAACAGCATGAGATCTGACCTCAGAACCCGTTAACAAAGACTCAAAGTATGCCCCCAACCGATCAGTGGATACAGGGATTTCCTTGTCATCAGTGTTTGTACTGGTTGCATTGGCAATTTTCCTCCAGAATTCGCGAGGGTTTTTCGATTTAAATTCTTTGAGCTCAGTGTGCAATTTGGATATGATATTGCGTTTCTTTTGCCGAATTAAGTTCTTATATTTGCGTCTATTCTTCCAGGCAAGATCTCTGAGCAGCATATTGTCTGGATCTGCCTTCAGTTTCCTGGCAGATTTTTTAAAGATTCTCTTGGCTTGCTTGCATTCTTCATCAAACCATGTGTTTTGAGGAAACGAGTTTGACTTCTTTCTTTTATTGTTCCTTTCGGGGCTAGTAGTCAGCAAGGTAGATTTCAGAAGGGAAATAAATTGGTCAGCACATTCTGCAGCAGGTACTGAGGCTAGCTTGACAGATAGGGTGGATAGGTTGTTCAAGAATTCCTGTCTGGAGAAAGCTTCAGCAATATTTTCTTCCGGTAATTGTCTGCTAGATGCAGAGCTGAGGCAATTGTCATCAACATTCTCTGTTTCTCGCTCTAACATGTCACTTAAGAGACCACCAGAGTAGTGATTCAGTTTCTTTAGCCGGAAAGTAGAGCCAAGCTCAGTGGAGAGATCAAAGTACAGTGGGCAGTGGTCGGATGAAGCAGAGATATCTCCGACTTGAAGACAGTCTATTTTGGTGAGGAGGTTTGCTGAAGAGATAACATAATCAACCAGACTGCTACCTCTGGGGGTAAAACAAGTGAAGCTGCCTGTGTCTTTGTCGGGGGAGATACGTCCATTAGCAATTCGGAGCTGGCTTGCAATACATAGGTCGAGTAGTTCTTTACCAAAATTATTGACCACTCCATCTTCAGATTTTCTTCTTATTTCTGAGTCAACTGTGTAGTCTGGTGGTAGCGGTAGGTGCCGGTCTGAGTCGTGATTTGCATAATCTGGCAAGTTACCTGTGCGAGCATTCAAATCTCCGGTGAGAATAATTTGGCCATAGTTTGAGAATTCAGCTATCTCCTCCTCCAGTAAGTAATATTAGTGTCTAAGACGCTATTAGCTGGATGACAGTGGCTACTGTCACTTGCAAACACTAGGAATGTTTATAATAGCTTTGCTGTTTATGGCCATGCCCATCATCACGGACTCATATCACCGGTACCGTAGGCATTAATTTTCATGGGTGGAAAATTTTCGTGACTGCCAAGTCAACCACGAAATATAACGAAAATTAGCACCCCACGAAAATTATCCACCATACGGTATATCATTACCCCCATAGGCGCCATGCAAACTGCGCGTTAACATAAAAATGTATTGTGTATATGGACTTCCGGTGGTCTTAGTGTAGACTGCCTATACATGGGAAAAAAATGTGGGAGGGGGCTTATATGCGGGATCCTAACATTTCCGTGTGATGACCATTAACGACAGTCGAATGCCACATGGACGTACGATCTCTGTATTTCCTCTGGCTGTTTGGTGGGTAAAATTCAAGAAAAACGACTAAGTAAGGCATGACATAATAGCTAGTTTGTTAGTTGTGGCTACTGTGGCTTATGGTCTGCAATATCTACATTTTACGGTCAAAAGGAGGGCTTATACACAATTAGCTGTGCAGGAACTCGAGCTAAAAATATGGGGGGGAGGGGGGCATAATTGCGGGATTCCACGGTATTTTAGCATGCACACGGCAGAAACACATATTTCAAAAAAAAAGTACTCAAATCTACTCGAGTGTATAAAAATGCTCGTAACTCCGTTTGTGATCAATATTTATCCTTGAAACCTGCATCATTGCACTCAGCATAGGGCACAATCTCAATGAAAAATTCCCACATGTCTCTTTTAAAGAATTTCCACGACCACTGGTTTCGGTACTTTTTGTCACTACCACCCGTACTTGTGCTTCAATTTTTTAAATAATAGCACATTTACTAAATGCACCATTGGCATTACAATGTAGCTACCACAAAATGTCTACTACAATAATATGGGTAAAGCATTTACAATGCATAAATTTATCAATATCAATTCTGTTCACCATTAGTTCCTTTGAGGAGCAGCAAGCATGAGAATGCTTCCTGTAGTGCTCTCTGACATGTGTACACTGGAACAAATCCTGCTCCTGCATGATGGTCTTCCAGTGACCCTAGCATAGACAGATATCTGCAGAATAAAATTGACAACACCAGCTGGAGCATTTAACATGAACTACTGGTATACAACTGGCTTTGTCCTGAGGCTCGCATACAGTGAAAAGATCGGGAATTTGCACAATCATAATGATCTTTACCAGAAAATCACATGAACATTAAAATTGTAATTATTTTTTTAGATTGTGTTCTAACACAGAACATGCTTTGATCTACGTCATAGGTGTGATACAATAGCTGATATAGACCTATAGTATATTTATCATCTATTACAAGTACCGTATTTCCTCGAAATCTCGCCGCACCTCGAAATCCCGCCGCCCTTGAAATCTCGCCGCACCTATAAGGAGGTTGGTTCCCATAAATGCCGCCCTCGAAATCTCGCCGCATGGAAAAGGGTCGTCGGATTCAAAATACGCGGAATGCTGGCGATTCACACTATCGAAATGGACGAGTGCGCAGGCGCGAGGTGGGTGAGTGGACTAGTCGCCACCCTCGAAATCTCGCCACTTTCGAAATTTCACCGCAGGGTGCAGCGACTTGAAATTAAATCTTGCTGCGACGAGATTTCGAGGAAATACGGTATGTTTAATGTCACAATCATGGGATAGCACTTGGGGTGTGGCAAAACTTCCAGAACCATTCCTTAGGTGCCTCCCTAATTTGGGCACTCTTTGACCTGCTTGTAAAAATTTTAGGTCTAATTGGAGGCACCTTAAAGTTGGACGACCAGTGCACGCTATTTTTGCTGTTTTTATCTATTTTTCTTACCTGTTCTATCTAGGCCATCTTTTACTTCTAGGACTCCAAACAAAGACCAGAAGACAGAGTAACTCTTCTACTCTCTGGTCGTTCAAGTCCTATAACCCAGAAATATTCATGAGCTCCGCGGCAAGCGCTTCTGTGTATGCTATTTGCAAACGCTCACAAAAGTGCCTTGAGCAAGAAATGGGGCATCTAAGTTCTCTTGGATGGATTCCCAAGATTAAGTACCATTCAATAGTTCTTGTGTTGCTCTACAATATGAGACTGGAATGAAGTTTTTCCATCAAGCCGTTCCAGAGTTACACGCTGTTAAAAATAGTACAAAAATTGTTATTTCACTGTGCACGTTTATATACAAACCAATGATATTATATAGTACAAGCTAGGTATATAGCTGCTAACTATCAAAGACCATCTTGAACTTTTGCTGAAGGTTGTTGGAGCTTTCAAAATCAGTCTCCTATTCCATTATCACAGCTATGGATGACAGAAAGTACTCTCTTCCAACACTCGATAAATCTGATCACAGGAACATCACCTATTGTGTACGTGCATGGGGGTCAGGGTGAGAGGGAGAGAGAGGGAGGGAGAGAGACAAAGGGGAGGGGGGTGGTGAAGTACCAGAGCACTAGTGAAGTACTAGCTAACTCCAGTTGCAAGTACCGTACCCTCCCGAAAATAAGCCCCCTCCCCTCTTTGACCCTCAAGGTTCTTGCACAAGTATGTTTGCCTCGATTACAAGCCCCCCTCCCACCAAGTAGATTGCACACATACACGCGTGCGTCAGCGCGTACATACGTACGTAACCCCGCCCTTCAATTGACTACGAGTACAAAGAGGAATCTTTTGTATGGTGGTGGCTTTTACAAAAGCCTGTTTTGAAGTCATTCTGTTATGATGGCACTTCTTGCTTGGCGAAGACACTTATGAGCCAGTCAAGATGCTTTTGCTTTACTCTGAAGACGTACACACACGGAACAACAAGTCCTTTCCCCGCCGCCTATCGTCGTCTTATGCCGTCTACTTGACAGGTCATCTCGCTCCCGCTCGTTTGGAGAAAAAAACCCAGCAAACTGGATATTTCCCGCGGTACGTGACCAACGATGGTGTCGTCCTTCCATACGGCGACTGCAAATGGGGGCCAAGGGGGGGCTTATATTTGAGGAAAAGTGCATATTTGAAAATAAGCCCCTTCCCAGTCTAGGTCATGTCTACTGCTGAAAAAGGGGGGCTTATTTTCGGGAGGATAAGGTATACGCTCGGGATTTTCAGCTTTGATGTAAGCTGCTTTACAACACAGACTCTTTCCCTGATGTATCCAGACTACACTGGTAAGATTCAGCCCCATCCCTGGACATTTTTTCTATGCTGATACACTCGCCTCACACACACACTTCGTATTATTTACCGTGGCCAACATTCAGAAATACTTACTAAATACAGAGTAGGAATCCTTCCATATGGATGACGATGCCTCCTCCCTAGAAACTTTAAAGTACACAAGGAGTACCCTTTTTCTTGTCATTTATGACAAGAAAAAGAGTGGACGGTCACATATTGTAGAGCAACACAAAAGCTATTGAATAGTGCTTGAATCATGGGAATTGGTCCAAGGGAACTTAAATGCCCCACGTTTTGTGCGAAACATTTTTTGTGAGCGCTTGCAAGTAGCATGCACAAAAGTGCTTGCTGCGGAGCTCATGAATGTCTCCGGGTTATGGGACTTGAACACGAGCAGAAAGTAGAAGAGTTGCTCTGTCTTCTGGTTTTTGTTTGGAGTCCTAGAAGTGAAATATGGCTTAGACAGAACAGGTAAGAATAATAGATAAAAAACGACAAAAATTGCATGCATTGGAATGTGCCACCGGATGCACTTCCTGGATCTGCAACAATTGGACCGCTGGCCTAATGGCTGTACTTATGTCTTTCCAGTACTATGAAACATGTAAAAATATGTAAAATATTATGCCTTAATCTCTTTACTATCCTGATCCACAACTATTTATCCTAATGCATGCACCACAGGGTTACGGTAATCGTTGTGTGTGTGTATGTGTGTCTGTCTGCCACCACAAAATCTGCTGCCTACTTCGTTTTTATGTTGAAAACAAATCGGGTTCTTCATGGTGTTTTCAAGGTTTTTGCCTGTGGCGTTTGCTGAAAATGCTTTGCTAAAGAGTGCTGGTGTCATTTGCTGATCAATGCCACCTTCCTCGCTCCCCAACGAGCTTTTGATGGACAAATGAGACATCGATGGCTTCTTTTTAACTCGAAAAGAAAGTAGATCCAACACCACAACTAGTTCATTACTGATTACAATACTCTGGCAAATAAGCTTCTTGGATATCTGTCATGCATGACACAGCACTGCACACATGATACTGCTGGATATTATTTGCAATTGTGTGTAATATGTATTGCATTCTTGTGGTTACTGGATAAGCGTACGACATAATAAGCATATCCATATAAGCATCTTGCAGCAATGTTAGACATGCAATATAGCTACCTCTCAGTGCTTGCGCGCCAGCTTTTGCACTATAGTGCTTCATTGCTATCGTTTTGAACTTGCACATTACCATATATGTTCGAATATAGGCACCGCCCCAATTTAGGCATCCTTTGAGACATGCACAATTTTTTCGGTTCTAATTTAAGGCGCCTTTCCGGACATCAATTGTCTTTAGGCAGTGCCTTTTTAGTTGGAACATATTGCCATGTGCAATATCAGAATATCGCTGTATCGTCGATTGATCCATCGAGCTATCAATTTAGATGTCAAACTAAGCTGTCACTTACTTTTATATGGGCATTTACCTACTGCTTTGATGTCTTTCTGGAATCAGAGACAACTGTTCTGATGGCTACTGATGGCTACGGTACCAGCAACTCGAGCATGATTCAGTGATCAGAGTCAAACTTCCAAAAAGAACTAAAACTAGAACCATATGTTTGTTGCTTTCGAAACTGTCATATTCATTGCTACTAACTAGTACTGGATAGTGATAGCGCTTGAGCTCTGGCAATACTTCCAGAACCATTCTAATTGTAGCACTTAGGTTCCCTTTAACCTGCTTGTGAACTTTCTAATTGGAGGCACCTGCACGATCTGTAATTATTTTTAGGGGCGCCTAAATTAGAAAGTATACGGTACATAGGCGGAAGATATTGGGAGTGTTGGGGGGGGGGTGGCACACTGCCCCCACTTCTGGCTGGTTGAGGGGGCATGTGCCCCTGGTGCCTCCTGCTTCTGCCACCTATACATTAGTGTCTGCACATGATTGAAGCCAGTCTTGCCCTCTCTGATACTTTAAACTTAAAATTTGCTTGAAAACAACAAGAAAAAGCAAAATGGGAGACTCCGGGAACTGCATATTACATAGTTAAACTAATGTTATGAAATATGACCTTAGCCCACCTACATGCATATAAACAGTTTAATTGGGGGCAGCTAGGCGTTCAATCTGCTTCTTGCCCAAGCCTGTCTAATAGTTTTGTCAAAAAATCAAGGGCTTGGAGACCTTTCACTGCATGACACTGGGACTAATACACATAATGAGCGACGTACCCATAGCTATCAAGTTCTTCTAAATCAGGCACACCAGGACCATGTGTTGAGACAGAGTGAGGTTTATATATATAATGTGTAGCTCCTTTCTCAGTAGGTACATACTCAAAGATAGCAGTTCCCTGAGAATAATAGCAACTTTTGTAAAACTTTTGCAACAACAATTTTGTGATCACCTACCATTAATCCATGATGGGATGGCAATAAACTCTTTATTGTTGATTGCGCTGAAGTTGCTTGGTCGATAGTTATGGCCTGCTCAGCAGCTGAAGCCAACACTTCACTTGCTGGACGATCAGAAAATATCTGGGTGTGTGTATTCAATGTGTATTACATGCATGTGTCAGTATAAAGAGGTAAATAATACACTGTGTAGTTCGATTTGACACTGGAGATCTAGACTAATCAATTAACCATTCAGATATCACCAAAGTGCGTGGGCGTGAGATGGGGGGTATGATCGGCATGTTGTATGGCCACGCCCTTTTAATTGCCCATGTCTCAGTGGTGTGGTTGCTAGAGCTGAAAGTGTTCATTTAATGTTCTTAGTAAACCGGAAGCCGAGCCAGAAGCAGGCCACGCCCAAAACAGCACCACCCAGTGCCTCAAGGACCACAATTCTCAATCAAGTGCTGACTGACCATTGGATGTCTATTGGAAGCCCATAATCAATCCCAATTAAAACATACAGCTTCCTTAAGGCCAAAACACACAAATATTTCAAGGGCGTTCTGCCACACCGCCCACACAAGAGCTAACCTCATTTCCTGTGTGGGCAGGGTAACATCACGTCATCGCTACCACATCTGCTTCAAACCATTGTCAGCTTCCGTCCGGTCGTACGGTCCTCTCATTCATTCATACCGGCGTACAGTGCCTCATTAACTGGGATGGCCTCACCTTTGACCTCCTACCATGCCTCCACAGCCACCTGGCGGGGTTCAAAGGTCACACTGCATCTGGGACACGCCCACCTATCACCATGGCCTAGTCAGGTCGTCATGTTTGTGCGCGCGTAGCCCTGCCCCTCACGTAGCGCGTGGGCGTAAAACATTGCAAATGCGTGGCTTCCCTGTACAAACATGGGAAAACTTCAAAGGGCCATAACTTTAGTTCTAAGGTGTGAATCAAAATTCCCCAGGGTCAATTAAATCTCTAGTTTCAACGGATTCTGCGTGCCCATATAAAAATTACACCCCCAAGTACTCCCAATTAAACCCTCCATGAATTTATTTAATTACTTAAATAGTTCCTTTTTTTCAAGCAAGCTGATACACTAAGTAGAATTTTGTCCGGGAAACACCACAAAGTACTGATGGAATGCATAGGAGGGCTATAAAATGCAAGAAAACTCTTAGTAGAACCTTATAATGCAAAACTCTGAATAGAGCCATAGGAGTAATTTTGGGTAAAGGGTCATCAACGTCCCCTGCGCACACAATTTTTTTATGGGCAAACATACATTGCAAATGCATGGCTTCCTATACAAACATATGGGAACCTTTAAAGGGCCATTACCGTATAGCGCCTTAATTTCGCGGAACTTAAATTTCGCGGGTAGCTCTCTACAAAGTTTTCTTTGAATAAATTTCGCAGTTCCATTTGCCCTACCAGAATTCCTCTCTAAACTGTCACACCTACAGTGTGTTTCATGGTATACGCATGCGCATCCGCCGTACTACCACACCCACAAACTGATAGTTCCTTCCTGCAAGTCGAAATTGGAACGACTCCAGCAAGTCGGCCATTCGGGTTCTACCACGCCCACAAACTGATAGTTCCTTCCTGCAAGTTGAAATTGGAACGACTCTAGCAAGTCGGCCATTCGGATCAGGAAGCTGTGAACCATGGTAGCGTGGATCAACTCGTGAAAGTACTTCAGTAGAGACATGGCTTTATAGACAGTTGCTGTTCAATACATTCTTTTTAGCACTTCTAGTCCCTTGGACGTACGTATTCGTAGCAACTTTGTCGCGTGACAATTTAACTTGGCCTTGCGCTGGGCCAGCCGGCCTGGTATGGGCGCGCACTCGTGGGCATTGGAAATTTTCGTTGAATAATTTTCGCAGAAGCCGTTGTATCCGCGAAAACAGCGAAAATTAAGTCTCATGAAATTTAAGTGCTATACGGTAACTTTAATTCTAAGGTGTGAATCAAAAGTCCATCCAGTCAAATCTTTTACTTTGATCCATTCTGCGTGCCCATGTAAAAATTATGTCCGCAAGTGGTCCCAAATCCCCCATGAAATAAACTATTCTTGCTTTTTTTTTACTTAATGTATAACAAGCGAGCCGATACTCTAAGCAGAAAAAAAAACAATTGTCTGGAAAAAAACCACAAAGTACTGACGGAATGCATAGGAGAGCCAAGAAAATTCCGAGTAGAGAGCCATAAAAACAATATTCGGTAAAGGGTTGTTAACGTACCCCGTGCACCCATAATTTTTTATGGGCAAAAATATATTGCAAATGCATGGCTTCCTATACAAACATATGGGAACCTTTAAAGAGCCATAACTTTAATTCCAAGGTGTGAATCAAATTTCCATCCGGTCAAACTTGCTACTTTGACCCATTTTGCTTGCCCATGTAAATATTATGTCCGCAAGTACTCCCAAATCCTCCATGGATTAGATTATGAAAATTTTTTTGTATTTTTCAAGCTAGCTAGCGTGCACACTATAAGCAGAAAAAAATTGTCCAGAAAACCACATAATACACCTAGGATGCACAGTAGAGCCATACAAAGCAAGCAAACAACCTACAGTGTAGCCGGAAATATTGGCGGGAATTAAATTTGGTGGTTGAGCCCCAAATCGCTATTACAAGAATATTGGCTGATTTAAATTTGGCGGCTCGGTACGGGGTCGCCATATACGTATCTATGCGAGTAGGAAATTTTGGCGGATTTTAATTTGGCGGTAGAGTAATACAGACCGCCAAACCACCAAATTTAATTCCCCGCAAAATTTTCCGGTTATACGGTATAGTCCAATTTTGAGAAAAATTCTAAATAACGCACACCACAGGTATTCCCCGTTTTTCACGTAGCGCGTGGGTGGAAAACATTGCAAACGCATAGCTTCCCTATACAAACATACGGGAAAACTTTAAAGGGCCGTAAGTTTAATTCTAAGGCATGAATCAAAATTCCCCAGGGTCAAATTTCTAGTTTTGAGCCATTCTGCGTGCCCATGTAAAAATTATCTCCCCAAGTGCTCCCAAACCCCCCGTGAATTTTTATTTTTATTTTTTTTTCTACTTACTGTGTAATTTCTACTTAGTATACCGTAGAGTCTGGTTAATAAGCGCATGCGCTTATCACTCTCGGTGGTAAGGAAATGTGCGCCTATGCCAGCACATTCAAGTGCTCAATCACAAAGCTAGCAAGTTATGCACACAACGATTCTTGGAATAAGCTCTGTAATAGTTCATGATCGGAAATCATTGCCGGAAGAAAACTGGAAAAAAAGCCGACTTCTTTGGCAAGACTCGCTTCGAAGCCAAGATCAAGAGTCCGAACCCGTCTCAGTGGAACATCACAGTGTTGAGTATAGCCCATCTCGTGCAGCTGCTATCCGAAAACAGGTTGGTAACCTAGTTCTAGCCATGTAGTGCATGGAAACTCTGGATTGAAAGGGGAATATTACTGTCGTCTTTTTTGGGCACATGCGCTTATTAGACAATACTTAACAACAGGAAGGAAGCATGCGCTTATTAAAAAATATGCGCTTAATAAGCATGTGCGCTTATTAACCAGACTTTACGGTATAACAAGAAGCGGACACACTAAGCAGAAAGTCCAGAGACCACCACATAGTTAAGCTGGATGCATGATGCATAATAGACTCATGCAATACAAGCAGGCAGCCAAAACTTCAATTGTGACAAAACTGGGTAAAGGTTGTCACGTTACTGTGCACGCGTAGCCACTCCCCTCACATAGCGCGTAGCCTCACGTAGCACGTAGGTGGAAAACATTGCAAATGCATGGCTTCCCTATACAAACATATGGGGAAGTTGAAAGTGCCATAACCTTAATTCTAAGGTGTGAATCAAAATTCTGTTCCATCGTATTTCCAGGTGCGATCCATTCTGTGTGCTCATATAAACAATTCATCATAAATAGCTTCCCAGAGTCTCAAACATTATTTAATTATATATTTAGTTAGTTTTCAAGGAGACCACACACTAAGCAGAAAAAAGTCTGGAAACCACCACACAGGATGCTTAATAGATCGACCCATGCATACAATGAAAGCAGGCACTCTATGCTCCAATTCTGACTAAATCTGGTAAAGGTCGTCGAGTTAATGTGCGCGTGGGCAGGAAACATTGCAAAAGCATGGCTTCCCTATACATGCAAACATGTGGGAATACCTCAAAGTGCATTCTAAGGTGTGTATCAAAATTACCCGCCATCAAATCTCGTATTTTGACATATTCTGCATACCTGTATAAAAACTAGAGCTCTCTCGAACACAAAACCCTCGGTGCGTTGCATGGCATTAGCTACATGCTTCCAACAATTGCATGCAGAAAAGGGGGTAGCTAAAGGGCTGGGGCTGGGGCAAGACAGGGATGAGGCTAATGTTATACTTGCCGCACAGCAGTGTTATTCAAGGTTCAATGGCTCACATACCAGCAACAACCCTAGTGTGTTGTATCGAACTCCACACTGTGGTATCGACATCAACTCAAGTTCCCTCACTGTAGCCTAACCTCCAATTCTTGGGCCTTGGCACAAGACTGAAGTACACTGAGAAATATTGCATGTCCAATACTATCACAACTCACTTGGGTTCAAGCACTGTATTAAATGCCATGCATGCATGCAAGCCAGAGAGTCCACAAGAATACAGGCAGCTAAGCCTCAGAGTGGAAAAGAAGCCACTGTCATCCCACGATCGTCAAAAGCTCGCCAGTGGACTGGCAGAGGGCCAGGGATTGATGCACCCGCGCATGCGCTGTGTTAATAGGCGTACACCGTATATAGCGCGCAACCTATTTATACGTTAAGTCATGCTATCGCTAGCTCGGGCAAAGTCAAGAAGCTTAGAATCGGCAAATGACGCCAAAACTGGTGAACAAAGCGTTTTCAAAGAAATCCACACAAATTATGCGTTTGGAACGCAATAAGGAACCTTACAACACCGAAAATTGGACTCACAAACGAGGTATGTAGCAGCTAGTGTGGTAACAGACAGACAGACAGACAGACAAACCAACTACAGTAACCCTCGTGCATGTGCCGAGGGTTAATTACGTTCCCAAGTGCTCCCAACTCCCCCACAAAATTTTTTTCCTACTTGGTGTGTAATTTCTACTTAGTGTATAACAAGACCACACACTAAGCAGAAAAAAATTGTCTGGAAACCTCTACGTAGTTGAGATGGGAGCTTAGTTAGTAGTTAGTAGAGCCATACAATGCAAGCAGGCAGCCTATACTCCAATCTTGAAAAGATTGGGTAAAAGGTCATCACATGTATGTGTGCACGAAGCCACGCCCCTCAAGAAGCGCGTGGGCTGAAAACATTTCAAATACATGGCTTCCCTATACAAACTGCACCATAACTTTAATTCTAAGGTGCGAACTAAAACTCCTAAAGGTCAAACCTCTACATTCAATCCATTCTGCGTACGTGTGCAAAGATGATTATGTCAAGTGCTTCCAATTCCCCCCTGAATTAATTAAACTATCTACTTAGTGTTAGGTAATCAATTTGTCATTGTGGTTAATAGTTAGAAAGAATGCTTTGGTCTTGCTTTTATGTGGGCAATTACCGGTCTTTGCTTCAGGGGCCACTTCCGGCCGCTAATTACACGCGCATAATCATCTCTGGCTCTTTCTGGACATGCCCACCTTGGACCAAAAACACTCGTAATGCCTCTTCGGCCACGCCCCCTCATGATTTCGATAATCTTCAGGCTCACGCCCACACACTTTAATGCTACCTTAAATAATTTGATCTGTAATTACCATACACTGCAGAGGTTGGACATGATGCACATCTACGCTATAGTCACATGTCACATGTCACATGACTTCGGTACATACAAAATAGTTCCATTTGCGAATGTTGCTCATAGCGAAAACGTTTGAGTGAACTATATATGGCCAAATCTGAAGCGAAAATGGAGGTGGATCGTGTAAAGAAGCCTATTGCAATTGACAAACACTGCAGAATCAGGGCCACAACTAAGTAGAAACCAAAGTTCCTATGGATCCCATATGTACAAAACATACATTGTTGCAAGTTTCGAGAAGTCCTGCAAAGAACTGGATGTGAAAGTTGCTTTCCAGTCTCGTAGAATCCTACGCTCCAGCTTGACCAACATATAAATAATAAACCTTGTAAAGGGCGTAGTACATCAGGTGGACTGTATAGCTGCCAGGGTTTCTTTCAGGGGGGGGCGGGGAGGGGCATTCGCCCCCCCTTGGAACCACTTTGCCCCCCCTTGGCATTCTCACATTGTCAATTACAAATACTGTGACAGAGAAATAGGCAATGGCACAGCTAATTTTGGCTCTCAGATTGCGCCAGAAACGGTCTGAGAGGACCTAAATTCCAAAAGTTTTCTGGGGGAGGACCCCCACACCCCCCTTTATGGCATCTTGTTTGATTCTACTTTGCCCCCCCCCCCCCCCCCCCCAAATTTCACCGAACCCTGGTTTCGCCCCCTCTTGGGAAATTTTCTGAAAGAAACCCTGGCTGCAGAAAATCTAAATCATAAGATTGTCACAGTGCGTGAAATACCAACTCCATCAAATCATGCATGGCATTTACATCAGAGACAGATATGCAGAATGGCTCAAGGAACATAAGAGAGCAGTCCAAATGCAATCGAATAACAATGGCATGGCAATATACATAATCAAAAACAGAAGACAACCTTAACATTCAGCGGAACAGTGTACATGTGCAAGAGTGGGAGCCCATACGGTGGAAGAGAAAACACAGGGGATTCCAGATCAAAGCCAAAAACACCACCATCAACTGAGATCAGGGTCTCCAACTCAACTCTGTTCACTAACTAGTGATATCGTCAATCATTCCATTCATTCATTCATGTGCACAATTATCATACTTAATACTCAATTGCTTCAGTTAGTCAGTCCAGAGAGAGTGCATTTAATAATGCTAAAACACTCATCTCTTATGAATACCGTAGATATGAGCCTTCATTCCATAGATTAGTACCATTTTTGGTGCTACCATTCTGAGGACCAAGTTTTCTCAATTTGCCCGAGTGACGCTTGAGAAGTGGGCAGTGGGGTATGGCCTTGGATCTTCTCTTTTCGTGAAATTTCAACATGTATGCTTTCACATTTAAAATTACATGCCTTCAGATTGTGATTTGCATTTGAGTGTTAAACACACATGAACAATTTGGCTCCGTATAGATTTTTTCTGATAAGCTCTGCCCTGGAGCTAATCTGTGTTTTAGACCGATTACACACTTCGCTGTGGGGATACGCTTTGTTTGCAATTGCAATACTCAAGAAAACAGTCTAAATAAGGTGTTGTTATACACACCTATGACTTTTCCGCATACGTGTGAACTGGATATCAATCACTGTATATGCTCGAATACAAGCCCAGGCTTCTATTTCCTTCCCGGCTTTTAAGACCTGGCTTCGAAATGAGACCAGTATGTAAACAGTCCCAGTGTTTATGCAGTACCGTGCTGACTCCTGGCAACATGGTGCACGCAGCACCCACGTGGTAATAAATGACTATACTATTTATGTAACTTAAATGTCTAAACATAACCTGGTGGCCATAATTAACAAATTAATTCTTGGCACACATGCGTAGGCCTAGCATTCACCGATCACACTAATAGCTCATTGAAGGATGAGATTGAGTGACCTATAATATGCACAATTAGCTTCTATGCACCGTGCCACTGTGATTTTTGAGCTCAATACTACTATACTCTAACACCACATTCAAATGCAGCTGGTCCCCAAATGTGCACACACGCAGCATGCAAAAACATCACATGGGAGGGGCCAATGCAGCATGATTTCACCTCATGAGGCAAAGGAGGAAGGCAAGTTTGCTTGTATTCCCTTGGGCTACGATGGCTCACTCAAACATTGAGCATCATACCATGGCAACAGAAAGCATCCATGAAATGCTTTGTTTCCCAAGCACGTTTCACTACTCAGTCAATAAGCATGAACGTTTACAGGAAACACTTCAACACCTCGTCTATCAAATATCAAGAAAGGAGAGGTCAGGCAGCAACAACATCAAGAGTATTAGCATATCAATATAATATTATGACATAAATACTGCAATAATAAAAAATATGATGATTACAGGGTAAAATTTAATAATAAAGCAAGTGGCAGTATCGTTTGTGTGATAATAAAGCTAGTAGCGATATTGTTTGTGGCCTCAAAACATCCAGCATGGCGGAGAGAAGACTTCTCGGGGCAAATGCCACAACATAGTAGGTGAGGTGTCGTGTACCTCCTTGTTGACAGTTGCTGCACACCACACAATCTCTCCTTTTCTCACCCAGTAGGGCCAAGTGCCAGACCGGACGTAGCGCTCAATGTCTAAAGCCTTTCAGGGACCACTTCTCGCCTAGGGAAGGACGGTACTTCTGATTAGCTCGGATAGTGACTCGATCAATCATCGGAAGGCACGATGGCTCAGATAGGTTTCTCCTTTTCCTCAATGCCAATCCCTTTATAAATAATGTAGGCACTGATGATTGCCACTTTCACCACCCAGAAAAGACCTTGTGCCACCACTCGACTGACTTGTGTAGGAAGCTGTAAGAGCTCATGATCGAGCTGATTCAGCTTATCTACACCAATCCCATACACTATATATGTCGTAGTCATGGATCATCAGGAGCTCATCTTTCTCAACTCTTCTCCTGCAGGAATGCAATCAGCAAGATGCCTCTGGTATGTCAACCAACACACACACACACATCAGATCCACTGTAAGCATTAAAACGTGATGGAGTGTTGTCATGACCCACTGAAAGCATTAGAACATGAAACGTGTCATAAACAGCACACATCCCACAAAACTACAGCTCTATACCCCATGCGCACATTAGCGCAATCTGTAGCTCTATTTTGTGTGCATGCATGCCATGGTTATAATTTTGTGAATTTAATAACAATGGAAATACTGTTTAGTCCTGGTGATGTCAGCCACAAAAAATTCTCTCTAGACTAAGAAGATATGAACTTCTATCTATATTTTAACAAAAAGGCACTATTTGTGATGCTCGTGGACCGTGTCTCTCGATTTGAAGCATACTTAAGCCAGTCTTTGCCGAATTCGATTGATTCGTTATGCTTACAAGTCGCTCAGATACCTATATATACATCTCAAGATATGGCAATATTTGTGCTCACAATAATACAACTGATTACATTACCTCCTTGCACATGTGCACACAAGTGACTCAAGCACAAAATGCACATGTACACATAGATGCAGCACTCACTCGCATGTACATGTATGTACATTGTACACATACTACCAATAGCTGGTGCACACACACAATTTCACATAGTGCTAATATATTGATTCACATATGTACACACTTAAACACACATAAAATAGAGGTATTACCTGGAACGCATGTGGACAAGGGTAGTGGAGCATTTGGTTGAGAGCATCAGCACCTTCCTCTATTCAATCAACTAAAGAAAGCCAATATTTTGCCAGAGTGAGCCGCCCGCACAGTCCCTCGTGTCCTGTTTGACTATCACCTACCTTGGGAGACCTCTCGTTGGCTGATAAAAGTAATACCAATCTTAGTTGGCTCCATGGCTAATAAGGGCTACGGTAAAAACGACCCAGGTAGAGAAGGTACCCGTGATCATGTAAAGGACTCCACGAGTCGTTTGAACGCAGTGAATTAGAAGGAAAACATTCTCTTATCGTTTCTGTGTATGCATGCATGCATTGTGTCTGGGAGATAATTGTTTGTCGTCATAGTGGAGACGCTGGGTTGTGTGTTTATGTTACATGCATGGACGGTTTGGCTCAGCTGGTGGGTATTTAAAGTGGATGCTTTGAGTAGTAGTCACTCTCTCGGCGACTCCTATTCGCAGTGCAGAGAAGTTTCCCCCAGGTATGTACATGGATACTATATATCAGTGCATTGACTGCTCCATGTCTGTTTGTTTGAGTATCACATGCAGCTCTAATTGCAACTTACTGACGGAACAGAGCTAAGCAGAGATCCACCTGACCGGACTAGATCCATACTCTAATGGACAAAACTCACCCCTTTTTTGTTACCAGGGATGTTGTAATTCTTTTTTCTTTCCGGGCTTTTCCTCTCTCACAGTTTTTCCTTAATCAAAGGTTTTTTATGTGTGAGAGGTTTTTTTCCCATGGGTATAGTTGGCCGCATACCCTAAAACTGTGTACAGTCTGGTACACAATTATGTTTTCATTGGCCCATCCCTGCTTATTCCAGCTAGTCATTTTATGTAGCTGTTCGTATGTGATATATAGTGTGTTGATGTGGTTGTTGTGTTGTTGTGTGGCGGACTTTTTCTGCACTCACTGTCGCCCGATACCCAATTATAATTGATTGTGAACATGTTGGTGAGTGGTTGCATGGAGTGCCATGCATGTAGTGGGATTAGATAAGAGTGAGGACAACTTTGGCTGTGCGAGGGAGGGGCCATCTACCAGCTGTATTTCCTTCCCGTAGGTAGTAAATACATGTGTACATACGCAGTTCAGGAACCCAGTCTTGCTATCAGCCAAGACGAAAGCTTTCATTCCCCAAAGATTTGGCTTTCCTTTCAGATACTGCCCGAACGACACTCTTCTCTTGAAGGAGATAATGACTCGTTGATGGCAATCCACTAGTCTAGTGTGAAGGCAGAAAGATGGACTAATCCGGTCAAGGAAGGGCTGCATCTTCCCATGCTTGGAGGTACTGTAAACATAGCTGACGTGGACAGCATTAAATATCTGAAAAAATCAATCCCAGGAGAACACAGACCAAAGAATGGTAAGTTCATGGTGTCATTTGTTGCCCAGTAATCCTTGAGATCACTCAACAGGATGATTCCCATGTTGGGGATCATAGCAATAAATGCTTTCATATCATCACTCGCCACAGGTCCTGTAGAGAGAGTGTGCATTTTGTGAGCTGGATATTAAGATCATCTTCTGTGCATACTCGTCCTCTAGACAAGGACAAGGTAATCAAAGAGGGCATCATCACAGTGGAAAGCAATCTTCTAGAGTCTTGCATGTTGGTTGTATATTGGAACCTGGTGTAGGTAGGAGTGAAGGCTGTAGCTTGTGGTGCTGTATCAGCTATTGAAGAGAAGGTAAGATATTGTTTACATGTACATGTACGCTGGCATGCTTATTTGCGCATGCAGTCATTGCATGATGTATACCTCCTGTAACAACAGTCTACACAGACAAATCTTCTATTCTAGGTCTAGATGCTCTTCCTCTGCCTCTGCCTCTGCCTGTTTCCCTGCCTCTTTCTCTGCCTCTTCCCTTTACCTCCACCAGCTCTTCCCCAACTCCTATTTCGGGGTGTGTGTGGGCTCCTGGCTGGTGTCACTGCTGCTGTCCACTGTCACACTTTCAACATTGACTGCTCGATCTTCCACAATACTGTCCTCACTCTCTCTCATCACTTTCAGATTCTCCATACACTTCATCACTTTCTATCTCTGGGGCTCTGTGTCTATATCAAACATGACATTTAGCGCTACACATGTACGTGTACATCCATTCTGCTTGACACCGCATGCAAAAGCAGATACACATAGATGTGGTATGGGGTCACTATGGATTCGGATCGACAACTACTATACCTGGCTACGCATATGTGACTACTTTCTATATAAATAGCATTATTAAAAGATGCGCATCATGGATGCATGACAATCGTCTGGTAAGTGTTAATTTCAGGGTGCACTACATTAATAATGATAAGATATACAAAATTGTACTCAATGCTTACTAGTTCATCAAGAATAGATTCCTTTTCTTTCCTTTTTTGCTTTGCTATTTCTGCCTCCAATACTTGTGCCTCTTTGTTCCTTAGGTCTTTTTCCAATCTTTCTTGTTCGAGCTGTGTTAACCTCAAGTGTTCACTACGAAGCTACAGCATAAAGTCACCATGTGGATCGTGCTATTACATATTAAACCTTCAGAATTATATCACCCCCTTCTGCTGCTTTGTATCATGCAATACCGTAGAAACTGGTTGTTAAGTGTATGCGCTTTAATTTGTAGCACTTAGGAAGTACAATATGCTTAACAAAAAATGCATAATTAAAATGGCTTAACACAGTAGGCAGGGCATGCATAACAAACATGCCTAGGGTACAAAGTAGGCCAAAAGCAAACAGAGAGCTAATTCTCAAAGTCACTCCTCTCCAGCCTACATTCTGCCTTGGGTCATTTAACCGATTATTTGTCTTTCTGGGGGTGTGTGCCTAACAAAGTTCACACAATGGATAGCGGCCAGATAAGCGGTCCTAATAGCTACAAATACAGCTATACTTTCCTCAAAAGTAGCGGTCACCCCATCAAATTGTATCTCAACCTTACAATATTATATAGAGTGTATCATGTCTTTGGTCTTGGTGTTTCACAACAAAGGCCAGCTACAAAGTTTACCTGTACCTGTACACGTGGCAATCTGAATACACAAAAATATAATTTTATTAAAATGGGTGGAGCTCAGCATGCTTATATGCAATTCAGTAAAGCAGCCACCTCAATACAGCAGCCAGCTTACTCTGGTCCCAAGGAAACCGTTATAACATTTCACTGTACTCCAGTGCTGCAGAAGTGGTGGTTCTCAAGACAATCTTACCTGTTTCTCTCTGTTTTTAAGAATCAGAGTTTGATTTTCTTTCTTGTAAAGATTCATCTTCTTCTTTGTTTCCTCAACATCAATTCCATTCGCAAGATTGAATACTATTTAATAAACCATTATATCACCTGTTCATTCCTTATGCAGTAAAAAAAACAGTGATGTTCATTTCATTCTGCACCATCCAGTAATATCGCACCATTCATGCTAGCTGTACCGATCGAGGTTTGAAGTCTGCTATCAACAATCCATAAATCTTGCATTGTCAATCAATCTCCAGATGTGATCGCTTGGATAGAGCGAAGCTTCTCTTTTGGCTTTCTTATACTCTTGAGGCATCATTTAATGTCATGCTAGCTACGATTGGGATAGTCAATTGCACGTTCCATCATGTCAGTCTCCGCTCATCCTGTTCTCACTGTGTATCGAAAACGGTCGGTCTCGATGGGGCAGAACAGAACGAAACGTCACCGTTTTTTGTTTCTACTGTACTAACTTACTAATTGTCTCCACCTCCTCCAAATAGTCATTGTACTCCCTTAATGACTTAAAATCCCTTTCTGTTTTGTTATAGCTGCATACAAATTTGTGCAAGTTTCAAGTGCAAAAGTCGACAATATTACACTTAAATATATACTTCCAGTGTATAAAGGTTTGCATCCTACTGATCATTAACGCTGCATTAACTTTAACTACTTCTTACACCTGTTCTTGCGATGCCCATTCATTCATAACATAAGACTATAATAATATTATGTTCCTCCCTCCCAAACCCAAGCAGTACATATGACTGCTTTCTCTACTCCACATAAGGGGAGTGTGAAATACATTCTTATAAGCAGCAGGTAATTCCCAAATTAAGCCAACGAGGGAACTGGCGGCTGATTGTTAATCTTTCAGCCCCAGATGACCTTAGCGTCAACGATGGCATAGATGGGGGCCTTACTTCTCTGACTTACACCACCATGGATGACATCATTGAGCAAGTTACGGCTCTTGGGAAGGGAGCTTAGTTAGCCAAAATGGATGTTGAATCAGCTTTCCGCATCATTCTGGTCCACCCACAGGATCGGCCGCTATTGGGCATGAAGTGGAAGGGTCTGCTCTACATTCTACCACTACCTGGATGACTTTGTCGTAATCGGCGTGCCAGCATCAAATGAATGTGCACGTAGTCTAGAAACTCTCCTGGATGCCTGCAAGGAGCTCGGTATCCCGGTAGCAGCTCACAAATGCACTGGCCCACAAATGCACTGGCCCAACAACATGCCTATAGTTTTCCTGGGCATACGGATTGATACAGTGAGCATGGAGATCACCTTGCCGGAAGAGAAGCTGGATCAAGTTAAAAGTCTTCTCGCAGCCTGGAAGGGAAGCACCCGCAGAGAGCTCCAACCACTAATTGGGCACCTAGCTCCAACATGCTGCAAAAGTGGTGCGTCCAGGGAGAAGGTTTATTCGGGGCATGCTTTTGTTGCTCCAAGGACTCAAAAAGCCACACCATTACACCAGGCACAACGCATCCTTCTGGGCGGATCTGCACTGGTGGCAGACATTCGTCTCATCTGGAACGGGGTATCGATCTTATATCGCCTCAACCGGCAAGCCACAGACTCAGAATTCCACACAAATGCTTCGGGTTCATGGGGTTGCGCAGCACTGTGGGAAGGATACGGGTTTCAACTCCCATGGGTGTCTTGCCCCTCTTTTGCCTCAGCATCAATTGCCCCTAAAGAACTACTTCCAGTTGTGCTCGCTGCCAGTACATGGGGCAATAATTATTGGTCGGGAAAAACGATCCTGTGCCATTCGGATAACGAAGCTGTGGTTAACGTGATTAACACAGGCTCATGTAAAGAATCTCATCTGGTTCATATAATGCGCTACCTATTCTTTATCGAGTCAACGCTAAACTTCACTCTTACTGCAAGACACATTCCAGGAAAATGCAACTCGGATGCCGACACCCTCTCAAGAGATGCTATGCATTCATTTCTCTCCTCCCACCCACAGGCAAACCATCTCCCCACACCTCTAAGGCCAGAACCTTACATCGGTGACCCCAGACTGGATCAAATCGTTCGGCACTTCCTTCATCGAGCTCTAGCCCCATCTACCCATCGCAGTGTTTCCCCCAGCATACCTGAATCAGGGTGGGCCACCAGGTTTGACTTTGGGCTAATTGGATAAATATCAAAGAAATTGGTGGAGTTTAAAGCCACAGCTTAATTAAAAGCCTATGAATATCATTAAGCACCCCGTTTGGATTCTGTTCAGGGGAATCCCTGCCGTCGTTCTTATGAGGCAGCCCATAAATGCTTCCTGTCATTACATTTCACCTCGCGGTTACAGGGACAGCTCCCTCGAAGTTGAAAACAATCCTTGCGCTCCCCATGGCAATTCCTGGGCTCTACTAGAATTCTAAGTGTTATCTGGGGATATAAATTTACATCCCTTGGCTAATGCTCCTGGGAATGCCAAATATACATCACTAGCTGATATTCAAAGTCAAGTGATTGATGTACTTGGTGACCATGTACAGACCAATATCCTTAAGTCATAGAGGCCCAGTTCTTTTCTATAGTGGCTGACGAAGTGACTGTTTAAACAAGGAGCAGCTTAGCATAGTTCTTAGGTACATGTATATCGATCCAGATAATCTCCAAGTTCGTGAAGATTTTGTTCAGTTCATTGAGTGTGATACTGGCATCGTGCACTTGCTGACAAGATGACCAGCTTTTTCGAGGCACACGGTCTAGATCTTCACAAATTGCGTGGTCAAGGTTATGATGGTGCGGGAAATGTATCGGGAAAAACAAATGGAACAGCAGCAATCATATCTTCATACTATCCTCTAACCATGTATCTTCACTGTGCCTCTCACACTCTCAATTTAGCTGTGGTCAAATCCCTTGATGTCCAATGTGTTCGGAATATGATTGGGATCGTGAATAAGGTCTCCATTTTTTCTTCACTAATCCCAAGCAGCGAAGAAAGCTTGAAGAAGCTATCCAAGCAACCCAACCAACATCTTCAGTCCTTAAATTGAAAGATCTTGCCGTACAAGGTGGATCGAATGGATTGATACACTGGACAGATTCAAGGATTTACACCCATCCATTGTGGCATACTTTTAAAGCATTTCAGTCGAGGGATCAACCAACTGGACGTCTGATTCTCTGACAGATGCCAATACACTTTTGTTAGCGATCACTACCACTGATTTTTTAAGTGCTTTGGTAATTGGTTAACTATTTGCTGGCACTTGCATGTAGTTTGCAGGCAGAGGCAAAGGATATTGTTGAGGCAGTCACAGAAGTCGACAATGTTAAGGATGTTCTGACTGATGTGCATGAGAATGTTGACACATATCATGGTCAGTGGTTTGTGGAAGTGGAGAAGATGTGTGACTCTATTTGAATACAATCTTCGCTTCCCCGTATGTGTGGCCGCCAATCTCATCGCTTCAATGTTTCTGCTCAAGATCCGTCTGAATAATTATCGACGCTCAGTTACAATTCCAGTCTTGGATCACCTTTCGTCAGAGATACATGTAGAATCCCGGTTTAGCATTCACCAGAAAACAGCTCTACTTGGATTGTACTTGATCCCATCAATTGCAATCACAAAGAAGTTTGAAGAGATTGTTGAGAAACTTAGTCCATTAGAGAAGATGTACGAGCGCGATTTCAAAGACAGTACCTTTCAGAATGAGCTACATCAATGGTATCTGAAGTGGGAGAAAGAGAAAAATCTTCATGGAGTTTATGCTCTTCCAGTTAGCTTATCTCATACCTTGCACCATGTATCATCCTATTATACCAATATTGGTGTTCTTTTGAACTTCACTGGTTACTTCCTGCTCTTCAGAGGGATACAATGTACTTTAATGTGCCTAAAAGTGTAAAAACAGCCCTCAGATCTACCATGAGCGATGAAGGGCTCACTTCCTTGACATTACTCCATGTTCACAGAGATATAGACATTGAAATATCGGAAGTAATCAATGAGCTTGCTAGACGCCACCCAAGGCGTATACAACTTGCAAGCATTCTTCAAGATTAAAACTTGCATAATTATAGCATATCTTTATTATAATGACTGAATCTGTAGTAAATATTACACTTAAAAATTGATAAGATATACCAGTTGCAGTATTAAAAAAAAATCCAATAGCTTCCGCCTCCGGCATATCCCCCTCCCGCACCCATCCCATATGACCAGCAAGCTGGCCATCATCAGCACCCCCTCCTGGCTATGCCACTGGCAAGCGCATAGTAGATAGGTCTTCTAGTATCCTAAGAATGTGTGGTGGGGGTGGGGGTTGACTTACTCTTTTAAAGTCTTTTTTCTGACATCTACTTCCTTTTCTATATGCGAGTCATCAAACTGTTGCTGCCGAAACTGATTTCTTCTCAAAGCAACTCCACACACAGGACACGGCCCAGAAGGACGAGCAAACACAGAGTCTATGCAGGCCTCACATCTATAGTACATAATTAACTCATAAATCAGCTGGAGCAGCACAAGCTCTCTAGGTATTGCCCATCACAAATTAAAACATGCTTATAGCACATCTTACAGCTTATGTCCACATATATTGACCATCAATCTCATCCCAGGGTTTTGGTAGGAGTTGGTCTTACAACGAGGACATTCTTGCTCCATTGTTCAGCCTGCTACGCAAGTCAACACGTGGGCTCAGTACAGAGGCAGGTGTAGTCTCGTGCCCAGCCCCTCCTAGGCCTATAGGAGGGGGTTGGTGCAAAAGCTGGACTCTGGACTCTGGACTGGACTCATGGACTGGACTGTGGACTGAGATTTGGACTCGATTTTGGACTGATGCCCAGGGCGATGACGACCATTTCCAAGAGACTGCGAATATATAGAATATGATAGAAGGCACGGTGCAAGCTAGGCTAGTCACAAGCGGTCTTGTACGTACGTTCCCAGGCCCTTCAGGATACGAGGTTAAGTCTCAAGGAGCTGGCCTGGAGGCTACTTGTAAGCATGTAGAAGTTGCAAAATCGGTGAGCCCAGCTGGGATGGCATCTCCTCACAGGAGTGGACTTCAATATCACCGAGACGCCTACGGAGGCTATTAAAAGGGACAATGAGACTGATAGCACCATACCCTCACGCTCAAGTTATGTGGAGACTCGGGATAAGTCAGAGTGGATTAAATTTTATAAAACACTGCATGTAGAAAGTATCTACCTTATGCTCAAACTTAGTCTCGAATTCAGGCTCCTCCTCGAAAACCAGCCTGCGTTCGAGGCTTCTTTGGCCTCATCTCTCAGTTGTAGAGCATTAAGTCTCTCATCCCCAGCTCCGTGTGCTTGAAAGGGGGCTGGGAATGAGACTATCTTTCACTGCATCCGAGTCTCAACTTGATGCCCAATGCCCTGAGGAGATGCACCCCTCACCAATTTTCCAAGGGAAATAATCAGCTCTACCTCTACATACAAGCAGCTCCTTTAATAGTACATTCTATCTGCCTCCAACCGAGTTTATTGTTGGAAATAGTCGTCATCGCCCTGCGCATCAGTCCAAAATCGAGTCCAAATCTCAGTCCACAGTCCAGTCCATGAGTCCAGAGTCCAGCTTTTGCACCAACCCTATAGGAGGAGCTGAGTACGGGTACGTACCCGTATATACCTCTGTATACATGTACTGAGCCACGTACGTACTGTCATCATGTGCAGATGTGTCATACTTCAACTCGTCCCCCCCCCCAAGTTGGTCCCCCCGGACCATCCAAAGCGCTACCATGTACCATTGGTCCCCCCGGACCATCTGTAGCGCTTTAAGTGGTCCCACTAGGACCATCCTCAGTGCTCTACACAGTCCCCCTTGCCACAGTTGCACCCTGCCATTTTTACCCCGCGCGCATGCGCAAGGGGATAAAGTAATCGGTCGTGTCGTCGTTGTTGTTAGCAGAAAAATCGCCATATCTGGAGGTCTAGGCACCTGAGCAACTAGTAAGCACAATGAATCAGTCGAATTTGGTTAAAAACGGGCTTCAGTATGTTTCGAATCGAGGGATATGGTCCACGAGCGTCACAAATGGTGCTTTTTTGTTAGCCTTCGTAACCACGCCTATCGACCGTACCCACCAATGCATTACGCATGCAGGCCTTGTGCATGTGCTTTCTGCTCATGCGCATAACATTATGGACTGGTAAAGGTCGTTAATAATGCTGGTGGCACACGTTAGGCTGGTAAGCTTTCCACAGACTGGAATGCAAAGCCCCAGTCTAGATCTGGTGCAGAGAGAGAGAGTCAGTGGTGTTTGGGCTGGTCACATGATCACCAAGAGCCCTATAGCTATTATAATTATTATTATAACCAATGGCTTATGGGGTCTATAAGCCCTTGATGCAACCAAGCAGCAACAAAAACAGATTTATAGATTGCGCAATGTGCGCGCAGGGTATGTGCTCTACAGAGCTCTAGTCTTTAAATTTCATACCAAGAGCTGAATATCATTATGAATATGCATGGTAGCTAGCTTGACAGTATCATCTTTCTCTGTGCATTTTTCTGTATCTGTCTAACCACCCCTCAACTTTAATCAATGTAGCTACAGTCAGGTGGATATTGCTACCACGGCACTATATTATTATAATATTTGGTGATGTACTGAAATAGCCCCGACTTGTGTTCTAATATTGAGATGTTGGCCCATGACCTTCAGCACCATGGCCACCCCTGATTATTATTGCACTGATGATGGTAACTGTATGGTTACCGAAACTTTTGCTGGCTAGAGTAAACAAGAGAAACTCTATCAATATTGTTACTGGTAATGCTCGTGAAATCTATCCGCATCCGCTGATGAAGCTGAAATCTGCAGCCCTATGGAACCAACTCATAATGTAACACGGTTATACTATAACAAAATAGTGGTTCATATCTCCTAGTAGTCTAGATCTGGCCGGTGCAGATTTTTATCACCGGGACCTCCAGTAGCTACATACAATTAAAATTAAATTTTGTGCAACATAACATGCTATGCCAATATACAGCATGTGGCTATTGAATATGACATTGGCTACAAAAGAAACAATCCAGTAGCCAATTTGGATATATTTTCATAGCTTTGGGAACCCCTAAATAATATTGTAGCTAGAATAAGAGAATGCACAAAATACAGAATCTGATATTGCACAAGATATGGAGAACGAGAATAGGAGAATGCACAAGATACAGGGAATGTACAGGACACAGAGAATGCACAAGACGTAAAGTATTCATTTAGATTCAGCGATATCTTGGCAGAGTGCCGATGGACAAATCCACGGACAGTGTGGGGATGTCAACTTTTTCATTGGGTGCCTAGCACCTAGGTAATGATATAACTTTTGATGCAATTCCTATAAAACTCATGATGGCCTCTCTGGAGCCATTATGAGAGTTACTTGCTAGCCTTTTATGTTCAGATGTTTGCATGTATGTACTTGTATGGTGTCTGTAATTATATAATATGTATACCTCGACCCACTTATAATTTTCCTCTACTAAGTTGACATGCATGTAATATTTTCAGAACACTGATTAGGTAAAAGGTGACACAAATCAAATTTGTCCAATCATAATATTATTATGATAGGTGCTGTCAGTAACCTTCAAGGGTATGTCAACCTGAATCATATGTGACTTGATGGACTTCATCAATGTTGGTGAGAGTGAATGAGCAATATTTGTTTTGTCCAAATAGAGTTCCTTTAGCAGAGAACAGAATTCGATTAATATCAGAATCACTCTTTCATCCAAAATGAAGCAGTATCGTAAATCAACAACTTCCAGATCATGCAACCTCTTAAATACTTCTTCATATTCCTCATTGTCAACTATAGAGTTAATCACCTGCATAAACCAAAATAATTTTAGTCACTTTTTGTTGTTGTTGGGGGGAGGGGGAGGGGGGGTAACATGTCAAATCATGTCCTCAAGATGGTCTAGGAACATGCTCACAACAAACAAGGTAGGTCCATGGGTGGTGCATTAGATCTAGACTGGGGGACAGGTCAACATTAAAAATAGTAAGAACACCCAGGAAAATTACTGTGCCGCTACCATATGATTATTGACGGTGAGGATGGGTGGCTGGTAATATCAGTTCAGGGTATCATCGACAGTAACTATAACTCAAATGGGTGGTTTAGGATGATTGCACTTCAAATACCAGATGTGAGATAGAAAAGTAAACTGCCAATTACTTGGTGTGGCAGTCCATATTAAACCTTGTCCCTGCTAAATATATCAACCAGTTACACATTTACGCATGCATGCTTGCTAAACATTGATTCCTCGCTTAATTCACTGACATTGACCACAGTCTTATCAGATGACATTGCCTACATTGACTTTTCACGAAATAAATGGTCCCCCTTGCACGAGTATTGGAGCATGTGCACTACAAAGCTCACCCAAAAGGGCTGAAGGTTAAATGTGATAAATGGCAAGGTTAATATATTATCTTTGCTCAATTTTGAATTGGCTGCCACTGCTATAAAGCCAGGATGGAAAAGGAGACATCATCGCAGCAGGAGCAGGAATCATCAGTAAAACTAAAATCACAATAATTATAGCTTCATTATCGATCTCTTGATAAAATACCACGCACTGACGGTGACGAAGAGGAACCATCAATGTCCAGGGGGACTGCTTACAGCAGGCATAGATGCCGCTGCATTATCCATGCACTGATGTAGTCTTGTGCCCAGCCCCCCTTTCGTGTATGTGGTAAGGGGGCTGGGTATGAGACGAGCACTGATTGTGACAGGGGGGACCTTCAATGTCCAGGGGGACTGCTTGAACAGATGCCGCTGCATTATCCATGCACAGATGTTGTGAGGGGGGACCATCAGTGTCCAGGGGGGACTGCTTGTGGCAGGCACACATGGTCGGGGGGGGGGGGGGGAACAGGTTATTCTGGCACCCAATATGGATGGTCCAGGGGGACTGTCAGTAGCATGACAGACTAAGGAATTATGAGGCAACCGGCATTGCATCATAGATAGCATGTATTGTGTGATGGTAACATTAAATGTTTATACATTCTTACCGTAAAATTCCTCAGGTTAGGGTACTTGACTGTACTCTTGCACAGTGTATCTCTTTCATAAAACTTGACAGACTTGAGTGAGAGTTTGTGCAGAGTAAGTATTGGTTGAGCCAATATAGATTTGAAGATCGAGTCAAAACTTGTTCCATCAGGCTCAATATTCCATAATGCAAGCTCTGTTAGTTGGCTACAGCACTGCCCAAGTCCCTGTGCAACTGAAGGACTAAACTGCACAGATTCTAAACCTGCTATGCATAAAAGTGATGCATCTGCCACAACCATCAGCAGGCTTTCAATGTCTCTCTTCCCTAGCACACTTGTACAAACAAGCGATGTGACATGAACAGAAAACCGCTTCAATTGATGGCAATTACGTATAATTTCTACTGCAGCAGTAAGCCTAGCTGATACCGAGGTAACATCATCTTCCTCTGATTCATACGTTGACAAATCAAGGGGGGGTCACTCCCATAGGCGCTGTGTCCAGAGCTGCGACCGGGGTCAAGATTTTTGACCGTCTAAAAATGGCCTTGACCGCTTGACCACGGCGAATTTTTGCCCTTGACCCGTTGACCATCGACTAACTGCGCATGCGCAAAATCTCGGCCACGCCTCTTGGCCGCCTAGCTATGCTGGAGATAGGGCCCAGAACACCGCTTGACCGTTTGACCGACCCCCAAAAAGTGCCTTGACCGTTTGACTGCATTTTGACCCCGGTCGCAGCTCTGGACACGGCGCCTATGGGAGTGACCCCCCCTTGACAAATCAACGCACAGAGCAGTGAGAGCAGACTGAAAATACATCCAACATATCCTACAGAACTTACTAGACACTGTCCTGATTTTCCACACCTCCCATGAGTCTAAATAACAAAATATACACGGGAAGAGAACGTCATAAAGGGGAAGGTCGAATATAGTAGCTGAGCACATTTCCACTGTGTCGGGGCGCAAAGATACCGGTCATTACCGGGGGATACCTGTACATGTCCCGAAGGGAGAAATCACGCGACATTGGACAATTATTACCGTATAGCCGGAAATATTGGCGGGAATTAAATTTGGCCGTTGAACCCAAAATCGCTATTGGGCTTTTCCATTTAATAGGCAGTAGCGGATCCAGACAGGTTTCCATAGTTTCCGTGGAAACCCCCTTTGGCAGACTTGAAATACAAGCACATTATGGAGTGGCTTTGATTTTCAGGGAATAGAATCCCCCGCTCTCGCTATACAGACCTAAGAAAACTGCTGCTATGGCTCACCTTAGGATGTGTTAGCCGCAGAGAAGATTCAAGTTGTCGAAAGCAGATCGATTGGGCTGGTAGTTTCGCTCAAAACGATCGAAATGGGCGGGGTTCACTCAAAAATGGGCGTGGCTTCCAAAATTTTGCGCGCGCTTCGCGCGCAACATTATAATAGAAATGAATTCCATTATGTACAGAGAAACCCGCGCGCCATAGGCGCACGGCCCAGCCCCCGTAGGGGGCTGGGCTAAATTGCATAGTATTATACTAGAGACGATGTTTTAACATCAATGGGGCGAGCCTCCGCGAACCCCACACAAGTACAATGGTATTCAGATCGGAATTAATTATAAAATTGTTATGATTGACTCAAGGGAGTGGAAACTATGGTTAGAACGTGTTTCTAGCTACTCATAGAGTCCTAGTTCAGCGATGATCATTATAAATTTTTGCTAGCAACGGTCACTTGTTCTCGATCTTTTTAGGGCCTTGAATTTGGAGTCTCACATGGACCCTCTGCACTCGTAATGTTTCGCTCTGCCTGCTTAGAACGACATATTTTCTCTGTAGCCTTGCCCCTCTCAGTCTGAGTCTCTGCAGCATTCCTTTTGAAATTAATTTTATGATATCTATTTCTGCGTTTTCTCGGTCTTTCTACCTTTTTAGCCGCTAGATGTCACAGAGCTTGCCCTCTTTCTCTAGCTCTGCGTTGAAGTGTTCGATCCACTCTCGTGCTTGGCTCGTCTCCTCCATATTGATTCAATGTTGTGTGCAACTTGTGTGGGCATTAATTGAAAAATATTGATGTACATCGTTCAAATAGAAGATATATATATACGGTACGGAAGGACGTACGGCCGATATATATATATATATACACATACGGAAAATCTCGATTGGTATCACCTGTGTGGGGCTCGCTTCGGCTCGCCCCAATGAACGGCTAAGGGTAGGTAGGGTTTTGGTTTAGGGTAGGGTTTGACACATAAGGGTTAGTACTACTATTGTCTTTAAAGCCGTGACAAAAGAGCACCTGGCAGCGGCGTTCACGGTGGTGCAGTGGTTAGGGCTCTGGTGTACGGATTCATGTACCCCAGTTCGATCCTCGCTCTATTCATTCAATTTCTTTTTTTTCCCCTTATACTCTGGAAATTTTCTAAGTGAGGGAGGCGCGCGTCACACGTGATCAATAGAACGTCATCTTGACGCGCGGGTTTCTCGGTACATAACGGGATTCAATAGAAATCCTGGATCCGCCACTGACATAGATCATATAGACTACGTACCCGGGATTGGAAACTACTCACGTGAGCAATAGTTAATGCAATCCATGGCGGGCACTCCTTCTCCCCTTGACCGAGGCAGCTGAACATGGCTCTACTGCAGCCTGTGTTAGTGCTGTTGCAGCCTGTGTTAGTGCTGTAGCTAAGTGGAGGCAACGAAAGTAAAGCTCTATGATGGAAGAATACTATAGCAAAAAATTTTGAAGAGCGCAACTATCTACGGCAGTCTTTTCGGGGTACGAAGTTGTTCACTGCTATTTCAATCGCCTTCGCCCATACTTGCCCCATAGGACGCTGTACAAAACAACTTTTGGACCTGTATCTCGAGTCCCGTGGCAGCAGCTACCAAAAACTGAAGTTCTAAGTCAAAATATGGTGCCTCTGCACTAGGATAGCCACTATTTGGAGGATATACTGCTACCGCTGAGCCAGAAACAGTCAGAAGCACAAAAAAAGACGCCATTTTGAAGTCGCCTCGTTGTTGGGACTAGAACACCTCAGATACTGAACCAAGGAACTTCTCGTCACTATAAATAGTTAGAAGAAGCCCTTGTCCACGAGGATGGCTAAGTTATAAGGTTGTAAGTGTTTCTATTTAGTAGCTATTGTCAAAAGTATTAGAAAAATGTGTGATTTTTGGCCATTTTTTGTGATTTTTTGCAATTTTTGTGGTTTTCCGTGCGACACGGATTGCACCAGTGGACTCTATTGCTCACGTGAGCAGTTTCCAATCCCGGTTACGTAGTCTATATGATCTATGCCACTGATAAGCATACACCCCACACTGAGGAGTGATAATTACATCCTGAGGGGGCTTTTTTTTTTTTTGCGAGTTTCTTGAGGGTCCTTTTGGCAATTTAATTGGTTCTTATGGGCCTCTTTTGGTGATTTTAATTAATCTTGTGGGGTATTTTCTACCAAAAAGCAGATTCCGGAGGGGGTCAAGCAACCACTTATTAATTTCCAGAGGGTATTTCAGATAAGGCCCCTCCAAATCAATTAGTAGTTTCTCATCCCATCTAAGCTCAAAATTGATGCAGGCGGGCGGTGGTAATGGTCGTCAATATGTGTAATTTTGATGGAAATGGTCGTCAAAATCGCTTGCAAAAAAGGATGCGGTATACTTTTGCATTGTGCTCCTAATCACAAAATGCATGCGGGCGGAAATTAAGGGGGGATGAGAAACTACTACTAATTGATTCGGAGGGGCCTAAATTTGATTGATCCTAGGTGGCTAAACTGTCCTAATTAAAGTTCTTGAGGGGTCATTTCACAATTTGGCAGTTCGGTACGGGATCGCCATACGCGAGTATATAGGAAATTGTGGCGGATTTTAATTTGGCGATTGTAATACCGTAGGACGGGTTTTAATTGTGTAGTTTAATAATTGCGTTCTTGTCAAGTTAGGCCAAATTACGAATCCAATCATTGCGATGGACGACCCCGTACCGTACTGTAGTAGACGTTCACGCTTATGTTTGCGAATCTATTAATTGCGAAACGTAGAAAAACTCGCAATTCGCAATTAATAGATACTCGCAATTAAAACCCGACCTACGGTATAGACCGCAAAATTTAATTCCCTGCCAATTTTTCCGACTTTACGGTAACGCAAACAGCCCTAAACTAAAAACGTTCTAATTAATGGACACAGCGCTAAACTAAAAATTATTCTAATTCTGTACTGGGGGCACTGGTTGACGGACACGTGTGATGTTATTATTGTAGCTAATCAGGTCCAGTCGCTTTGGAACACTGCATGCAACTAGCTTCAGGAAACCACCATACCATACCCAGGAGTAGGTAGCTATTGACCACACTTCGATAGGCATCTGATGGAGCGTCACACATTATGGGAGCTGGAGGAGCAAACCAGGCTGATAAGTCGCGTCAAATTGGTTATATTCTTCATGGTCGCCTTCTTGAGCGATGATCTTGTGCCTCAGTGTTTTGTCATGCAGTGCGAGAGTGCAATGGAGCGCGTGGCCATCATGGTCATGGCTGGCCAAGGTGGACACGAGTGGGCGCGGTTGCCTGATTTTTCGCGTGTAACATTCGCGCACGAAAAATTACGTGGTCACGTGTTCCCAAACCCATTTTAAATATTCTGGATCGTTGGCTTTAAATCATGCGCGTACGTACCATACGCATACGCCTGCGTGTTCTGCAGCGTCTTTACCGGGCTGCGATCCTAATGCACTTGCTAAGGGGGCTGAGCTAAATCATATTGTATTATATGAACGGCTAAGGGCTAGGTAGGGTTTGGGTTTAGGGTAGTGTTTGACACACAAGGGTTAGTACTACTACTATTGTCAATAAAGTCGTGAAAAAAGAGGAACTGGCAACGACGTTCACAGTGGTCTAGTGGCTAAGGCTCTGGTGTATGGATTCATGGACCCCAGTTCGATCCTCGGTCCGTTTATTGGTTTTTTCTTTTTTTCCCCCCTTATACTCTGGAAAATTTCTGAGTTGGGAGCGGGTTTCGGGTATATAACGCCGCTCTAAAAAAAAACTGGCGCTTGACGATCCTTTGGTGTTACTTTAGTAGTGTGTGGTCCCCTTACGCGCTACGCGATATACGGTAGCCTAAACTTCAAAAGTGGTCTCGTTACCATGCGCGCGTAGCCACGCCCCTCACGTAACGCGTTGGATACATAAGCGCATTACTTACTTTTTATTGAGCGCACGAGCTTTTTTAGGCGCATATGCCCAGCAAGCAAGCTGAACGACGAGCGATCGGCCTTTCTACCCTCGACACGAATTAAGCGCATGCTTCCTATTAAGCGCATACTTTTCATATTTCCTGCTTCCGCGTGTTATGAGCGCATATGCGCTGTTTCTACAGTATGCACTACCTTTGTTTAGTTGTGACACGTTACACTCTTAGGTGAGAGTACCCCTCCCCCCAGGGAATCTTTGCAAGTGCATGGCTTCCCTACGGGTAACGTTCAACATTATACCAATGCCGTGTTCCTCTTCACTCTCGTCAGCAACTTACTTATGATCTCGCTTACTTATGATCTCTTCTGGCCCTTCTAAGATGCCGTATCCACTAGTTAGACAAAACTGCTTAAGAGTGAGGTAACTCTAAGGTTCTATGTGCTTATGTAAAAATTACGTAGTGTTTTAACAACCCCCCCAGTGAATTAATCCATCTACTTAATGCTTAGCAGTAATGAATGCAAGCAGGCAGCCTCTGGTCTACGTTACAGTCCCACAAAATCCAAGAAGCAAAAATGGCCGACTTTTGGCCCTTTTCACGGCCTGCTCACTCACAGAAGACAGCGCATCAAGTGTCAAAACTAGACCTGGCCCATATAGGGGTAAATAAAGTGGGAAAAATTCATAACATGTTATATAACCATAGATTATGTTTTTGGTATATTGGTTTATGATATAATCTTGAGTATAGTTAGATCATGCATGGTTACAGATAGGTGGTAGTACTGTTACAAGTTCCGATAGGTGGTATTAGATGGTTATGGACTGTTATAGGTGGTCGTAGATGGTTATAGACTGTTATAGGTGGTCATAGACTTATAAGTGGTTATCATAGGTGGTCATAGATGGTTATAGATTGTTATAAGTGTTATAAGCGGTTAAAGGTGTTCTTAGATGGTTATAGCTAGACTGCTTTAGGTGGTCATAGCCGGTTAGCTATACGCTTATAGGTGGTTATAGATGGTTATAGACTGTTATAGGTGGTTATAGACTGTTATAGGTGGTCGTAGATGGTTATAGACTGTTATAAGTGGTTATAGGCGGTCATAGATGGTTATAGACTGCTATAGGTGATCAACCCAAACCCAAATCTATAACCAAAAATAACCATAATAACCACCCAATTATATAACCATAATAACCAATGGAAGGCTTTTACAGTGCTTTAAGTCAAGAGAGCAAATTTTCTGAACTTCTATTTTTTGAGGTTAAATGAGCTTCACTGTGCTTAATAACATCTACAGATATCATAAAAATCACTTTTATCGTCTTTTTGCACAACTGATTATCCCCATATATAGCTAATAGAGAAGCCGCACAAGTTCAGGCAGTTTTTGAGCCATTAAGTTTTTTACAAATCTTGGACAAGTGGCAATATCTCAGGAGTAATTTGGAGTTGAATCTTCAAATTTGGGAATCTGAAACTCTAATACAAGTATATTGAGAGGCTCAAGTGGATTTTCTTAACTCAAAGTACTTTTCAAATAAAATGCCAAGTTTTTGATACTCGGAAATGACATTTTTAATGAAATCTGACAAACCATACTTCCCTTAGCCTTCAAACTTGTCCAAATCACTTCATATGGTGCCACATCAGAGGAAAAAGTTTCATAACTCAAAATAAGCTTTTTCTATGCCAAAAGTATTTCTCAAAGTGGAACCGCTTGTGAAGCCATTGAAGCGAAAGTCGGAAACTAATCAAAATTACATCCTATAAATCCAGCTGTAAATTTCAATATGGTTGTAGAAAGTGTAAACCAGATTTCATCTGATAATATTAAACAGAACCATCTTTACAACCATTTAAGCTCAATTTCAAAAATTTTGCTCTTTTGCCTTGAAGCACTGTACATTAACAGAGAATGCCTATGGAAGGCTTTTACATTAATAGAGAATGCCTATAACCAAATAACCACGCATAACCGGTTATAGTTCAAAATAAATACACTTGTTACCCCTATATCAAGCCACAAGTGGTCAAAACGGTCACAAGTAAGACAGCGCATCCCAAAATAATTGTGGTAAGGACAAAGCCACTGCACCAATACACTGAACCATCGGTAAACCGTTTTCAACAGTTCTTGATTAGCCATTTTTGCTTCTTGGACTTTGTGGAACTGTAGCATAGACCAGAGAGACTTCGGAAATTCAACTTCGCTGGCCACGTTTAGAGTAGGGACTCCTTCACTGGAATAAGCCTTGTTTAAGTTCGAAACTACTGTTATTTCGTTGCTATTAGTCGATAAGGTGCACTGCGGTCGCCATTTTCGGCCATTTTTTGCTCAAATTATCATAGCAACGGGTCTATAACACGGATCGCGGAGTTCCGTACGCGCGTACGCGTATACGTACGTACATTCTATTGCTCGCGTGAGCAGTTTCCAATCCCGTTTACGTAGTCTATAATATCTATGATGTGTCAGCCTTGAAAAAGTTTGGGGGGGGGGGGCGGTCGACGCCTTTTGATTACCTGGCTACTGTATAGCGGGAAATTTTCGAGGGAGAAAACTTTCGCGGATCCGTAGGAAAGGAGCATTTCGCGGAGAAAACTTTCGCGGAACGTTAAAACGTTAAAACTGGTCGCATAATGGGTGTGGCATGCCTAGAATTTCGTGGAGAAAACCTTTGCGGATTTCTGAAAAATCGCGAAATTCGTGAAAGTTTTCTCCCTCGAAAATTTCCCGCTATACGGTATTTATGCTGCACTGGTACCTCGAATATCGGCCCATGCTCTACCTATGGCCCAATGTAAGGTGCACCGCCCATGGGCCCTCTTTCGCAAGGGTACAAAACCACGCCCCAATAAGTCTAGGCTTTTGGACAATAATTATCACGGCCGTGTGGTCTGCATACAGATATGGAATCTGGGAGTCTTGGTGGTGACGCACCGTATAGGAGCGGGGGATGTGAGCTACAGTTATATTTAGGATCGATATGGAAGAGCGAATCCACCATCTACACAGACCCTGAAGACTAACCCTGCATGCTAACCCTTTACCTGACCCCCTGAGTGTAGTGAGTGTAGTCATACAATTCACGCTTTGTAGATGGTGGAGTCGCTCTTCGATATTACAATCCCTTTAGATGGACCGCTTATATTTCACTTTAACACTCAGATGAGCACGATGATAGAGCTGGCAGTGGTGGTGGGAGAGGAAGTGGAATTAGAGGGGGTAGAGGTCGAGGTAGGCGAGGAGGGAGGTGGATCAGATCCAGGGGTGGTCGTGGACATAGGGAGAAGGGGGACAGTTCGAGATCACAATTTCAAGATGAAGATGGAGATTTCTCAATGGATGATCGGAACGGCAAGAATATTCGATTGTAAAGTTGAAGCAAGTTATAATTGTGTAGAAGTTATAAGTTGGTTGCGTCTATTTCTAGTCGACCTTATACCTCCCGATCATCTTCCAGTGGGGGAGGAGAGGGATCTACTGGAAGGTCCGTGTTCAACCGATTGGGTGGACCTGCTGAAGGAGCTTTTGCTCGTTTAAGCGGTCTTGGAGGAGACAGGAGGGGAGAAAGCTGGCACAAAGTAACTGTAAGTATGAATGAATGCAACTCCAGTCTCCTGTTGTATTGCCTGGCCTGTTTCATTTATGGTCAAAGTAAGAATCTTTGAATGTCTGGACTGCAATGTTTCCCCCAGCTTGCCTGAATCAAGGTGGGCCACCCCGTTTGACTTGGATAAACATTAAAGAAATGGGTGAAGTTTAATTAAGCTACAACTTAATTAAAAATCTATGAATTAAGCATGAGAGGGGTCAGGGGCTGGATTTCAGGTACAAATGGTTAGTATGACAGCTAGGGTTAAACTTCAGGGTGTTGTATGGCAGGGTTAGTCTCCAGGGTTTGTCCTGAGGGGGGCGGGGGACCTGTGAACTTTGTGCTGCCATTGCAGGGCTTCGTACGGGAGGGCTATGAGATTCCCCAACATAATCGTCAAAAATAATTAAGCTTGTTGCTTTGACTAGAGAGCTACTTTATACAGATAAGCGTTCAATGCATTATATATAGCTCGAGGCTGTCTAGATGGCTAGTGTGCCTAAATAATAGGTAGGCACTGTTTAGGAGGTTTCTAGAAAGAGTGTCTAACATGTTTAGATCCTAGCAACAATGCCCAAAAGCTAGACACACAAACTACTGCCTAGCCTAGGAAAAACCCTAACCATAAGCAAGAAATTTTACAGAGCTTACATGACTTAATTTCTATGACAGATAGATACTTCAGTTTAACCACAGTATTTGTTACAAATAAGATCTAATTCCTTATAGTTTAACCTTTAAAGCAATTGGTTTGTCTGTCTGTTGCTCCACGGGTGTAGGAACAGGGGTGGCTACAGGGGCCAGCCCCCCCCCCCCCCCCCCCCCCCCCCGGTTTTTGAGCTGACATTTCATACTTGCATGCAGTTCAGAGTGAGATCCAATCCAACTAGTCTGCATGTTAGCTCACAGACTCACAAATTATATTGTCACCACATATTTGACCAATAATATTAGAGAACCACATCTGGGCACTTTTTGGACAATAATTATTGCATATATACAGAGTATTGATACAATGTCATCTGGGGGAGGACCCACATAGGTATTACTATGGGCCACCCCAACACAAAACATCTTCCTACGCCCCTGTGCTATCATCGTCGGCACGAAAATCCCCAGATCTAGGCATCTGTGCATGCTATAGGCACAATAAATTGTTAGATATCGGTGAAAAATTGGCTTCTACATGCTTCAAATTGCCTGAAAATTGCCTACCAGTGCTTTAAATTGTGTTTTTTTTACATTGTACGTGATGTTCAGCATGCCTGTGGTTTATCCGCCACACCCACCCTACTGGCATATGCTGATGTGACTGTGCATGCTCGAGCTCATGCAATAGCAATTAAAGGGTTGTCAAGCCTGCTCTGCAGTGGAGTGCTGTAGTGCTCTGTACAGTGGCTATAGAACATACAAGGTATGAGAGCTGTAGTTTCTAAATACCATATTTATTCAAAAACTAGCCTCAGCTACAGTTAGTTTCAGCCTCACTGGAGTGTGGCTACTAATCAAGAGCGGCTCTTATTCAAGGGTAGCTTTAATTAATCTTGGAGCAATACCTGTTGGTGGCATAGACATGGTCAATTTGCGCTGAGTTGAACGCCTGATAGGACTCAATACATGTACATGTATGTAAGAGATTGCAAGGTGGTACAGGGCCACATGAAAAGATTTTCGCTCTCGGATATTCTTGAAAGGTAAGCTAATATTAGATAGATGTATACCGGCAAAAAAGCGGAAACCCACCAATGTGAACATCAATACTACAATGTACATGTAGGGCTCAAGTTTTCTTGAAAAAACGATACATGGGGCACTGCTCTAGTTGCTATACTATTACAGGAAACTCACTGCAAAAATTGTTTGAGCAATATGTAGTAGTAAAATATGACGCACGGTAGAAGTGCCTGTTGTTCAGTTTGAAACAGCCATAACGGACATTAATTATCGCGTTATTACGTAACCCTGATTATTGACCAATCACGAAAAAGCGCGGTAAATTTGGTTGCCATGCGACTTGGCGAATCCTCAATAGTCCATGCATATAACAGGCGACTTTGCAGTTGTTCTCTGCCTAGCCAATAAGGTTTACTTCTAGAATAAAAAGGTGACAAGAAGAAAAAATTTAATATCAAACACAATTTCAAATAATTTTTTATTCTGTGAAAGCTATATATCTGCAGTTTCTATGTGATGATTTAGAAGACCGAAGGGACTCCTGTATAACCCGAGCAAAGTGAGGATTCTACGGAGTGCCTGAGGGTTTCTAAATCATGTGAAAGCTTAGTAACCATGGTCTGATGTACAGGATTTAGATTGTTCCTAGCTACAAGCTGAAAATCTCTTTACAATACTAGCTATAGTGACAAGTCACAAATTGAGCAAAATGCTGTCATCTTTGAGGTTTTGTCAATGCTGGTACAAGAGCCATGTCAACTATTGAACTTTTGAACTCAGATAGCCACTCCCATCGATCATCAAGTGTGCGCTTTTAATAGAATCACACCTATTGTGGCAGCTGCCACTGAGCTGTGAGGACAAGGCAAGCAGTGTGTAGCTATGTAATAAGCCTCTATATAGTTTAGTTTCTATTCTATATCTTACCTGAGCAAGTCTGCCATGATGGTTAGAAATTTATTGCTATTTACGGTGTAGCTATGGCTTTGAGACATGTCATTTTTATGAGGGCTCCATGAGGATTTACAAGGGTTCTATGAGTCTACATAGAACCCTATGGTTTGGATCAATGAGATTACAGTATTATTGCCTTTCTGTTTCTTCAAGGTTCCAAAAGGAGGAACGCAAAGCACTGAATGGTTGATAAAGCAACTGAAAAGCAATATCAGTGAGCCATTCCAGGCTATACAGGTAAGTCATAGACGTACATGTAGCAGTAATGTAGAGAGTATTGAACATGTTATATACACATTTATATCCCATTACTATACATGTATATTGGTTGCTAAGTAAAATATACACCATAATGAACTTCCTAGAGACAAGCAGTGCAATATGAACACCCTCATATAAGTCACAGTGCATTATGGAACCCACGGTGCAATATTAGTGGCTCAAGGGAAGTCAAAGTGCAATATTAAATACTGCAGGCCTTGAACAATAAACATGTTGGTAGCAACAAAAGTAAAACTATCCTCTCGCAAGACTATGAGAGATACATGTATATAGTGGACAAGATTATCCCTACAGATACTTTTGTGTCTCTACTTCATCATTTCATTACTTTTATGCATGTTGCAAAAACTGTATGTTTTTGGGTCTACTTCATCTTTCAATTTCATTACTTTTATACATGTTTTTGCATTTCATTACTTTTATGCATGTTGCAAAAACATGTATAAAAGTAATGAAATTGAAAGATAAAGTAGAGACACAAAAAATATCTGTAGGGATAATCTTGTCCACTATACATCTCTCAGCTTGCTTTTTTTTTGATTATCATGCACCTGCACATACCTCATCCGAGCCCTTAATGTTTAGTAGCTTCGCCTCCAACCCTTTACCCCCTTTTCTGCGTGCAACACTGAAGTGTGTAGCTAGTTCCATGCAACACATTGAGGGTTTTGTGCTCGAAAGAGCTCTAGTTTACAAATGTACAATTTGTTGCTAATGTGTTGGGTATACAGTCAGCTGACCAAAACACACACGTAACAAATGTTGCAGATCCAGGGAGTGCATCCAGTGCCACATTGAGTACGTGCAATTTTGTCATTTATCTATTTTTCTTAGGTAGGTCATTGATCACTTTTAGGATGCCGAACAAAGACCAGAAAACAGAACGATTCCTTTACATTTGTAATTTCTGTTTGTTTAAGTCCTATAACCCTCATGGGTTCCGCAGTGATCATTTCTGCACGTGTATGCTACTCACAAATCCTCACAGAAAGTGCCTCGCTTAAGAAGTGATACATGTATGCCTGGTTCTCCCGAGCAGATTCCCATGATACAAGCACCATTCAATAGCTCTTGTGATAGTGTTGCTTTATACAATGAGGCTGGAAAGGATTTTTCTATGAAGCAGTTCCCTAGTTATGTGCTGTTAAAATTGTGAAAATTTAATATTTCACCATACAGAGATATTTACATGCAACACAGTTTTCTAGATCGTACAAAGATATCTAACTATCAAATGCCTTCTTGAAGTTGCTATGGAAGCTTTCATAACCAGAGTCTTATGCCATCGATCATGACAGCTCCGACTGATATGGAAAGCGTTTAAACAGAACAGACATCAATCAAACTGCCTCAAAAGTTGGTACGTGTAACTCAAAATAAAAGTACCTTCTCTGAACTGCATTGCTGCCACAATCATCCACTCATCCATCGATAGTGCCAAAGAGAATGTGATGTGCATGAGAAGGGTGTGAGTAGGAGAGATGGAGAGAATAATTAAGACATGCTGGGAGAAAGGCGCTACTACATGCAGTTACCTCCCTAGCAAACTCGTGCGTTTTAGCAGCCGATTTAAACAATGGCATCTGTATGACATTGATACTTGTATTCATCATGTAAGGCTCACTCTCATCCCACGACTTCATTAAGAATTTTGCCTTATACATTACTTGCTCACACACACCGTGACACGTGCGCAACTGTTTCATTGATGTATCATATTATTTGATTTCAAAAAGTATTTAGCCACATTCACATGACCACCATAATATTACATGCATGGTCAATCTTGATATTGGACGACTCCCAATGCAAGATTCAATTCTTTCGGTAAGACTACTAGCATGCTATTTGTTATTATGCTACTGTAGTCCAAGTATCTGCTGTTTAGCAAAATATACATGTAGCAGTCAGTGAAGGATTGCCATGCAGATTTATCCTATGGTGTAATCTTGGTGTAGAGCACGGTAATTCTTAATGATAATTTTATGATTTTTAAAGAAGATTCATAATTTTCTTTTCCTTTTGCCAACTTACCAACCAGCCTTGTCCCCAGGCCACTCACATGTTTTTGGGGAGACTAGGGACGAGGCTACTATCGACCCTATCTGCATGAGCTTTCCATCTGCCCAAGAAGCATAAAATTAATTAGGCATGCACGGCTTTAATACCAATTATATTCTGTCCAGATGTGAGTACAGAAGGAAACCATCAATCTGAATGAATTAACTTGGAGCTTCATAATTAATTTGTTACACATTCTTGGATCAATTTTCATGCGCCACAAGACTTCAAGAAAACACAGAAAATGCCAGTAAATATTTTCTAATTTCAATATTTTAATCGGAAGCCACTCAATTGACCAATCTTGTTCACATGAGCTATTCAATGGTATTCTTATCATGGGAATGTATCCAGGGGAACCAAAATGTACCACTTTCTCACGAGGCAATTTATTAGCGCTTGTGAGTAGCATGCACATTAGTGATCACCATGGAGCTTATGAATTTCTCTGGGTTATAGGATTGGACTTGAACGAACAGAAAGTAGAATTACTTTGTTTCTGATCTGTGGAGTCCTTGAAGTGAAAGATGGTCTAGATACAATTGATAGGAAAAATCGATAAAAATGTGCATACACTGGAATGTGACACCTGATGCACTTCCTAGATCTGCAACAATCTTATGCATGTTATTAGCACTTACATGCATGTTGACCCAAACATACCTGTAACATGAATATTATACTCGTGTAGTGCATGTCGCATATCAAAGTAAGGGTAGTATGCATGGTGCATGTAGCAAGAGTAACGGGCATATAACAGGCAAGTGACATGCATGTTTCAAGTAAGTGACATGACATGTTTGCTGCATGTTTAAAAAGTGTATGTGCTAAGTATATCATATACGTAGGTATTCGTTCTGAATCTCGCAACGTTTCAACGTATGCTGACCTCATCCCACCTAGATCTATATGCGTACATGCATGTGTACACAGCGATTTCTCAATCGACTGTTTTAATCCTTAATTGTTTTACGCATGTTACATGCATGTCATATAACATGCGTGTAGTATGCATGGAAAACATCCCAAATCCATGCATGTTACATGAAACATGCTTGTAGATACAAATGCATATAACATGCGCCAAGGTTAGTGCATGCATGTTACATGCACAAGATTTCGTATAAGGTAGTGTAATTTTTTGGCTTGAAGTCCAATAATTGTACTGGTCGGCTTCACTGTTATGCAACATCTTACTCAAGGTACATGAGACAGAGAGTGTGGATATGGGCACCGGCAGTGTTTATGCTCGAATGGCAGTTATGAGTATGACAGTATACATGTATACATGTATATAATTGTATTATAATATTGCAGATTCACCAGCTTGGAGAGAAGCTGATGTTTTTTGTTAATGATATAAGAGCAGCTAATCAATTGAAGAAGCTTGGTCAAGTTCAGAGCAGGAATGGTCCTCTTACAGTTCTAGTTAAGCCCTGTCCCCCACCTAAGGGTAGTGGGCAGACTGATAAACGTGATGGTGGAAGCAGATTTGTGTCAGCTTCAAGATACAGGGGAAGAGGACTTGGTAATCGTGATGATGATGAGGTAATGGAGGAAGATCCAACAGAAATTGTCAAGGTATAATAATAAGTGTATAGTTATTTTGTGGTGTTCTATTTGAAAGCACGACTACTATAAATGCAGATTGAGGAAGGTACTTGCTTGCTCACTTTGGTTTCTCGGGTATTGTACCTACCTTTTAATTTTGTGGTGTTCTATTAGAAAGCATGACCACTATAAATGCAGATTGAAGAAGGACTGTATTATTTTTACCTTAATTCTTTCTCACTTTGCTCTCTCTGGTATGTGCAGGTGCACTTACTATGACATGTTGTAGGTTGATGTCTAATGATGGGAATTTCAGTTTTAATTTATGCCCCCGAATCCATGTAGCATGAATATTTAAACCTACAGGATAATATTTGATGCACAATTTAAGAATAATAATTTATACCAAGTATAAAAGTGCAATTGAATAAAATTGAAGATGAAGTAGGGATGGCAATGCCAAAAAGTATACAAATATGCAAGATTAATATTGCAGGGATAAGATCTCACATCCACTATACATCCCTATGCTTGCTTTTCCCGATAATATCATGCACTTCTGATTCAGTATGTAAAGTGTTGCTATGTATAGGTTGTATACCGAGGTGCAGGTCTCTACGCTATTTACACAACCGAGGGCCGAAGGTCCGAGGCTGTGTAAGTCTCGTAGAGACTGAACCGAGGTATATAACGGACTTGCACCATGGGCTACATTGGCCTTAACGACTCTTCCTTATGGTAGCAACGACAGCACTGGCTATAAAAGTCGGCTCAAGCAGCACCCAGCAACACAGCAAAATAAAAAATTTTGAATTGTCATGACCGTGAAAGCTGTCTAGTATTTAATATACCGTGTTTATGCTAATAAAACGCATGATCTAATTAGCGCAAGAAAATTTGCGTTCTATGATTTTTCATAGTGTATCTTAATGGAGCGTGTGACGACCTTTACCAGAAAATTGCGCAAAATTAAAAATCGTAATATTTTTTTAGCTTGCGTTCTATTAGCATAAACACGGTACCTACCATCAGCTCATGGCCAGGCCTTTAAGATGCTTCGAACTTTCGCAGCGATGGCTTTCTTGTTTGCCAGTGCAGTACTAAACTTCACAAAATGTGCCTTCCTAACCAATATCTTACTCGAGCTCCAAGATTCGCCAACTCAGCATCCAATTACTCCACCCACATAATAATGGCAATTAACCTTCAACCTCACCATAGTACATACGCACAGTACTATCACAATGCAATTGCGTAGTAGCAACTAGTACAGTGAGTACAGTCCTACTAGAAGTAGTTATCAGACCTCGTATAATTATACAGTGTAAATGCAAGGTGTGATAAGTGATTTACATGTATCAACCTCATGTGGAGAAATCTGATTGGTCAGAATTTACAACCATGGTACAAACTTTGATATTGACTTTATGCGTGTGAGACATTCATTGGTAGTCAATGTTAATTATCTATTCCTGCAGGTGCCCCATATGCATAGCTACTAAAAAAGCAAGCGTAGGGATGTATAGATGTGATACGTTATCCCTACAAAATTAATCTAGTTTGTGTACTTTTTGGCATTGCCATCCCCACTTTATCTTCAATTTTATTTTATACTTGTTACTGTTCTTTTTTTATTGCCCTCCGGACAATCCATGATTGTCATTAATTTTCATCAATGCCACCTACATGTAGCTGACTAGTCTCGTGGAGCCAGGAGAGGCTGGGCATGAGGTGACTTGATACAGTTTGCCTATTCATCGTAACTGGAACTACAAGTTTGAATTTTTTTTTCTCGACCAGCTACCTATCCACCTGTTGATATCGACTCCCACAATATAATACAGGGAAGCAGATACCACTGATTCAATATGTTAGTGCTCTCCTTTGAGTCGGTCACTCTTGACCAAGTCTGTACCAGTTGGCATGTGGGGAGAAATTCATATGGCATGACTCGTGAGGGGAAATACGTTATAGCTGCTGCAGCTGTCTCCGAAAATTGGCTCAGTGGCTAGGCTAGAGCACCATAGAGGCATTTACCTGGCAACCCGAACACACAGTACCAAGCTTGAATGGCTACTGTCCTAATCCCGGGCAGTCTTATGGTAGGTAGGATGTCTCCTCTTGCATCACACACTATTAAATTTAAGCATGCATCAATGGGATTTTTTGAGACATACACTGTAGCTGCAGCGTCAATCTATTACTCCAAGTGTGCAATTAAACTTGAAAGAAGGCTGTTTAGAACCTGAGCTCCAATTCTGAGCAAATAAACAAATGTGGAGGCCAATCAGATGGTGAAACCTATCGACGATTTGCACTCCAGTCTTTCCACAGTTTTACTTCCCATGTAGTGGACTTTTGTGTGTTTGCTGGGACAGCCGATGCCTGGATGGCCTTCACTTTGTCGTCACCCACGGGATTAGCATATCTTGAAGAGACAGCACTGGATGTCTCACCACATACATCTCCATTGTGCAATTCCAGCTTGCATGGTTCCATTTGTACATCATCAGGATTGGAATTTAAGACAATAGTTCGTGCAAACAATCCAAGTTGGGCAGATCAGTAGCTTGAAGCAGTGCTTGAGCATCGAGCTCTCGCAACTCTGGTGGCAGTATTTCAGGTACAATAAGGCCTTCCATGATACTACATGTAGCTAGTAAACTGCACTGCTTTTTCGTACAAACTCACAATAGCTAGCCTTTATACACTGACACTAACTCCAATAGTAGACTGTTACTGCCTAGCTATAACTACCAGCATGCCATTTCTGACCTACTGCATCAAAATCCATTTAGTCTAGACATCAAAAAGATCAGTATGGTAAGATGTGTACATGGGAGAGTTTCTGTGGTACACTATCTTAAGGGGTCATGTTTCTCTGAAAATGCCATGATGTTGCCATTGTTATGCCCTGAAGGGCAGACTAATGAAAATTATATGTATGTGATATTTGTGATCTACTGAATGCCAGGAAATTGCTATGAAATATGTACCATACTTGCTGTAATATTATTCAGACATTCTAATAGCCCGAATGGCAAGTTTAAGTAATTTACATGTACAGTGGAACCTGTCTAAAGCGGTCACCACTGGGCCAAATATCTGTGGCTGCATTAGAGAGGTGGCTGCAATATGCAAAACATAGCGGGTGTGGCTTGTAGGAGAAGCGAGGCCTAAGTGGTTGCAAACCTAACTGTGGGCTGCAATAGAGCAGCGTAGGTGCTGGGAATGCCTGCAAGCGCGATTAGCAGGTGGTTTAACAAACCCACAAGTTGTACCTGGCAGCCAAGTGGGATTTCTCTGGGGGCTGTCCTACAGTAGCCACTATAGGCAAGCTAATTTGTACTAGTGTAAACGCCATGGGACCTGGCTAACTGACCAGTATACGCAATAGGCAGGTGCTGTTTGGGACCTACAGGATGTAGCTGTATTAAGGAGGTGACCGCCTTGTCCAGGTGACCGCTAAGGCAGGTTCCACTGTATTTTCTTCCTAGTTCACTGAATGTTTTGAATTTCAAGTTTTCTCACCTGCTCTAATCAACTGAATTGCCATGTGGTATGGCATGGCAGGAGCTCGAGGCAATTCTTCACATTCATTGAAGAGTGGGGCTACCACATCTTGGACAGTATCTAAGAGCGGAAAGGTAACATGGGCATATACATGTGCACAGACCAGGCGATCATTTTGCGATCGCTCTGATCACGGCAACACTGGAGCTCTGGAGCAGACTATAGTAAACCTATAGTTGGATATTGACTGCTATTTCTTCGTCGCTAGTGCTTTCTCCATTTTTTTTCACCAGATCCGTTCTATTTATACTTGAACAAGCCATTGGCCAAATTTATTTACTTTCTATTAAACACCGAATGACAATGTTAATAATTATTTTGGCCGTTTGGGTAATTAGAGTGAGTACGGTACCCATGAAATTGTTGGTAGCATACATGTATAACATAGCATGATTATGGTGTGAAATTACCATTCCGATATTATAATATAATCCGCTGAAATTATTTTTATATTTTCATGATATATTATGCGTACATGTATAATATTACCGTATTAATAGCGCCTTAATTTCGTGGAACTTAAATTTCGCGGATAGCTCTCTACAATGTATGTTTTCGTTGAATAAATTTCGCGGTTCCGGCCTGGTATGGGCGCGCTCTCGTGGGCATTGGAAATTTTCGTTGAATAATTTTTGCGGAAGCCGCTGTATTCGCGAAAACAGCGAAAATTAAGTCCCACGAAATTTAAGTGCTATACGGTATTAGGATAAATCATGGGATATTCACAGCATGTAAAATACTAACTCAATCAGCTAGATTATGGCATTTTCGTGCCAGCTAGGTCCTGCTTACAAAATCACATAATAATTTTTAAAGCCTACATGTATGAAATGCAAACTGCACTCACAGATATAAAATTATAGCAACATCATGGCATATGAAAATTCCTGTACTATGCCTTTACTATGCCATGACGTGAATTTCATGGCATAATTACATCCCCAGTATAAATTTACTTTTCTATGGTTATTAGGTAATTATGTTGCAATTATGATGTAACCTATGTTGTCATAGCGCTAAAATTCAGAGCCTTTACAGAACACTTCTGAGACCTGAAAATCCACATTAACTTACGTATATATCCAGCGAATACATTAAAAGCTAAGCTGAGTGCTACTTTCTCCGACAAGTAATGCTGGCCGAACTTCACGCGTTATCGTGGCTGACGTAATCCTGTGGATAAATAAAGCTAGGCTTGCGCTATTTATAGCACGCGTCATGCTATGACTGATCTGAAGTTCAGAAGCTGTACTGTGCTGTCGAGTTCATCTCCTGTGATTGAAGCATCGAAACTCAAAGTCGAGAGTCGATCTTGGACTCCATCTCTGCGATTGAGGCACCGGCATTGGTGTGTATATTGACGACCTTTTACCACATGCACCATTACTAGCATTAGAACTACATAGCTACTGGGGATGTGGTCAAGTTTTTCATTTCACAACAATATCATGGGAATATATCAATTTAATAGAATTTACGTCTACTATATATATATACACATGTATTTCTCTCTTGGTTTTTATTGTGGCAGTGCTGGTTATTGTGTGTGCTAAATTTTCTCTCCATGCATACACTGTACATGTAGATGGTTTTAGGTCAAAGGTTTGACACGTCCACACGTTCACTAGACCTATCTGATATGTATCATGAACCTGGTATGTTCACCCTTGCAGCTATACATGTATGTATGTATGCAATGTGATTTCTCTTTCAGTATTCCGTGAGCATGGTATCAAAGCATCAATGTATAATAGGGAATTTGTTACATGTGTACTTTCTCTAATTGCGCAATATTGTCCTGAGGTGAGTGATTTTGCTATTTTTAATGAAAAATGTTAATGTTGATTATGCATGTCTAGCTACAAGCTCTTGACTTGAGTAGCAATGGTTTACAACGTCTTGAAGTCTACTCTGATCTTCCAGCCAAGTGCAGCAGTCTTCAAATATTGAATTTATCTGATAACCTTTTGCACAATCCAGCTGATTTACAGTCCATTAATGGAATGAACTCACTGACTACATTAGTTTTAGAAAATAATCCACTATCACAGTTGATCGACCAAGATGTGGTGGGTTTTGCTGGTAGTCTGAGAAAGCTCTTTCCTAACCTCCAAACACTGGTACTGAAGTTTTGACTTTTCGGGGCGAGCCTGAGCATGTTAGCACTATTAAGTTCAATATGTGTTTGTAAAACCTTGGAAGTGAGCAGTCAGAAAGCAAATAGTAGTACAGGCTGGTGTAGGAGAGTAATGAGCATGCATACATGTAATATTATTGTGCCATTTTGATGACTGTAATGCTAATTGTATAGAATGTGGAATATGAATGATACAGTATGCATACAGTTTGAGCAGATACCATGTTAATGCTAGCCTCGTCCCCAGGCCTTCTAATGGAGGGGATATGGAAAGAATAAAGGCCTGCATGGTATTATCTGCATGCACATGCGCTGTTATTATTCATTCAGATTTTGAATACTACATGTAGCTGTATTTATTTGAATAGAAGCGATAGCCACCCTTGAATAGTAGCCACACGCATGTGTGAGCATAATTAAGTGGGTGTTAATATGGCAGAAAAAACATCCCTGGCTTGGTTCTGCTGCCTATTTCTCGGCCATATATCTCAGCTATTCCATTATCAGTCCTGAAAAATGATCTTATCGTGTCAGTGTCATCAAGGGGTATCGCTTGAAATTAAATAAAAGCCACCCTTGAATAAAAACCACCCTCAATAATTATTATCCATACCCCAGCAACTAGTAGTAGCTGCAGCTAGTATTCAGATAAATATGGCAATCAGAATACGTGTGACCTTTTGACTTTAATCCGGGCTTGGACAGTGGTAGGGAATAGTGTGCTAGTGGAGTAGGAAGTGATCGCGTGTTGCGGGCACAACTGATACTGATTGTCGGTATGGCTTTGATTACTGAATTTTGTGACCATAATTTTTCCTTTTTTTTGTAGAGGTCGTATTTTACATGTACATGTATATACATCTAGTGTTAGTAATTAAATTTAATCCAAACTTTGGTGAAGAAAGTCTGACACATGATGAAAATTGGAAGAATTATATGTACCTACCCTAGGATTTGTATCAAGTCTGATTATTGTTGGGGGGGGGGGCAGTGGCCCCCCTACCCCATTTCCTACTCCACTGTGTACAGAAGCCTGTACAGACATGTTTGGGGTAGTTATACTTGGCTCTTTCCCTTCCCTCTCAAAGGGTATGGGTATGTGGTATAGATGTTTTTTTTCTTGGTCTTTGCTTTCATTCAGGTGTAGTGTTGTGTAGTACTGCATGATTGGTTTTGTGTGAAGGCTCGCCCCTCATTAATTTGCAATACCCATAACATGTGTTAGTGTGGTGATGTATTTGTCTAATCTTTAGGATGGACAGCAACTGCCAAGTCCCGTGAAGTTTGATGTACCGGTGACTTCTGGTCAGCTCCCATTAGTTACTGTATGTTGATAGTATGTCACTTTTCAGCTCTGTGATATGCCAATTGTGTCTCTTACAGAAAAGTTACATAGTTAATGATGATGTTAAGCAGCTTGTTGTAACCTTCATAGAACAGTGAGTCTATTGTATTAAGGGTGAACATAAACTAGTATAATTATTCTCTATGTGCATTACCAGATATTATGTGATGTTTGACAGTGATACGAGGGACAAATTATTGGAAGCCTACGCTAATGAGGTATGCAGTACGTATTTCAGTGGAACCCCTCAAGCACTGACACCTCCAATATAACGGACAATGTCCATGGACATGCAAATTTTGATGTATTGAAGCCACTCAGTAGCAGATCGATGCCTGGTCCCATTTGAGCCGGTGCAATGGTTAACTAGCCATTGATTCCTTTTGAGCCTGTGCAACGGCAAATAATCCTGTACCAGACAACTATTATGATATTATTACATGGGCGTAGGAATAGGGGGTGGCCGGGGGACCATGGTCCCCCCCCCTCCCCCCAACCATCTGACTGATTGCTAGCCAGAGAGCCCAAGATACAGATATTTCACAGGCCTGACTGAGTCAACTTATGAAACTTCATGAATAAAAAGCTAAGCTCTACTTGACTTACTGCTTGTTCTACAGCCAGGAAACCTCTTGCCTCACTTGTCACATAGCCTCGTTGATGCGAAAATGGGCATAGTTCGAAGGAACTGTGGGTGTGGTAAAAAAATTGCGCGCGCTTCGTGTGCTGCTATCTTTTGGCCCCTCCAACCTTATACGTGTACATGTTCCTACGCCTACGTGTATGTGTTAACCCTCGGCGCATGCACAAGGGTTACAGTACTTAGTCATTCTGTGTATCTGTCTGTCTGTCTAGCAAGCTAGCTGCTTGCTTGTGAGTCCAATTTGTGCTGTTGTACATACAAGGTTCCTTAGCTTACGGTATTCCAAATACATAATTTGTGTGAATTGTGCCGGAATCGTATTGTTTGCTAGTTTTGGCGTCATTTTGCCAATTTTAAGCCTCTTGACTTTTCCAGGCTAGCAGTGACATGACTACATGTTTGTAAACAATAAAATTGAAGGATGAAGTAGGGATGGCAGGGTCTAAAAGTACACCACCAAGATTTGTAAGGGATAAGCATCTGCTATACATCCCTTCGCTTGCTTTTCTCGATGAATGTTGACTTGTTTGTCGAGTGCGGCATGGGGGAGACATTCAGGTTGTTCCCTAGTTGTCACGATGGTTCAGGATAGTCAGTTTTGATTCAGTTGCATTATTTTTGCACACCTCAAAGCAAGCGTAGGGATGTATAGCAGATGCTTATGCCTTACAAATCTTGTTTGTGTACTTTTTGACCCTGCCATCCCTACTTCATCCTTCAATTTTATTGTTTTTATATACTTGTTTCTGTTCTTTTTTTATTGCTCTTAGTTTTACCATCTTACATGGTTTGCTCATTCAACTCTCAACTTCTATCCAGTGTAACTGAGCTATTAATAGTAGATGTGAGGTACCGAAGTTTGCGCGTGCATGCAAAGTCTTAGCCACGCCCTTCAAGGTGGCTGACAAAGAAGGCTGGTTTAGGCTGCCCAGGTAGCGGTGTGTCTCTTCCATTAGGGCCCTGAGAAAATCAAGTTGTGAACTGGCTGTTATGCTGACTGCTGAGGAACCTCTTGATACCTAGTTTACTGTATAGTGCTCAGCTAGTTAACTATAAGCTATAGTTAGCTCGCGTAGAAGAGCCTGGCGCCTGGCTCAAGGCTAGAACTAAGCGTGAGTATCTGAGCACTGAGCAATGTAGCTGCAGCTATGGTCCAGTTCATGCTGCATCGTGCGCGCCCCTGACCATAATCACATGATTTCACCATGGTAATACAGAGAAGACAGCAACAGAGACCGAACGCGGTAAAAGAGAGCTCGAGCTCGGGATGGAAGTGACGAATGAAGTATGTCACAGTAGCTTTGTCAGCTTGTGGTACACTAACAAACTCATATTATTTACAAGTCCATTGCTAAATAATTGAGTCTTGATAAAGGAATAAAAGGACGGCCAGAACCATAGAATCCGAGATGCGCGTGTGCTGATATCAATATCTCTTGCATAATTTGTGCCAGAGCTACGTGTGTCATGCACACACAAACTCGCAAACGCTCGCCCCCACAATGAAATACATCACATTAGTATTACATGTACATATAATATGGTATATCTGGGTCATCCCTACCTATAGAGTCTACCAACTCTATGACTCTATGATAAAACACTGTATGTCGCATGCTATGGGTATGTACGTATTATTAATCCTCAGTGCATGCACATGCTGTATAATGATCGCTGATGGTAATCACTGCTGCCTTCCTAGCTTGTAGGCAAGCTTTCAACAGAAGCCGCCGATGATAGTGTTTTTCTTACAACCTTAAGGGTGTGTATGGTTAGCTGTAGATCCAATAAGACAATTGGCTCATCACTGATCGGAGCACAGTGGCAGCATAGATATTATCTATAGTGGCAGATACGCTTTTTTGCTAGTAATAATAGACTGCTGACTTGAGCTGAGGTTTTACACAACACTATAGTGCTTAAGGTGTTTTGAAGTAGCTGGCTAAGCCTAATGTCCCCAAGGAGTCTAGCTACTGTGAGGGAAGCTGACTTGTTGTTGGTACCTCAGTGTGGAGTTCAATACAACATTTTGGGGTTGTTCTTGCTGTGAGCCGTTGAATCTTGAACAACACTGCTGTGCTATAACATTAGCCTTGTCCCCAGCCCTCATGCTTAATGTTATAGTAGCCTCACCTTTAGCTGTGGCTCTTTACCCCCTTTTCTGTGTACAATATTGAAAAATGGGTAGAGGGTTGAGGATACTATAATATTGTATATTGTCATTGCCTGTTTGTAAAGCCAAGAGTAAATAATAAGGAGGGGAAGAGAGAATCGAATGCGCTATATGCATGTACTCTGTATAAGATGTTTTTGGAAAGGCATGCATGCGCACGTTTGATACTATAGCTCTCTTCCCCATCTTATTATTTACTTTTGGTGAAGCTAATGTCATGCAATGCGCTGAGGGTTTTGTGCTCTAGAGAGCTTTGGTTGTGATAGTCGGGATTCATGCTAGAGTAGTCGTACGTAGTGCTTTCACACGAGGGTATGACATTCTCATGTCACAATCTTTACAACTATATTTAATGTTCTACACCTACAAGTATGTTTGACTTTACAATCATGGGATAATGTGGCTAGTATGCATGATCATCCATTAGCAGTATTAGTACATGCTCACAAAACATAGAGATGTAGTTCATGCACAAACAGTATCCTGCCTGGGCAAGATTAATCATTAGTACCATGCATATGCGCAGATGGAAGCGGTTGCAGAGGCCACACCCCTCATAGCAAGCAGCCGCTCTGGCTCCAACCAAGTGTGCAATGGTAACGTTCTCGCTCTGTTTGAATGTTGCTACCAGACTACTGACGGGTATGAGAAGGAACAGACCTCACCTCTTGCTTTGCTCGAGGCTCGGTGGCTAGCGCCAGTGCCTATTTAGCAGGCCTCGGGAAACACGTGGCGCTTTTGTGTCCATCGTTAGTCAATGCGTCTCTAGCTGTAGCTATGGCCCGAGGCATTAAGGCCACTCTTCTTTTGCACACGGCCCTACAGCTCTGACCAATCCTGAACCTTGTAGAGCGGACTTTTGCACCGCACATTCATAGCAACCGGGTGCATCCAAGATGCGTATCCATAGTCCTCATGTAATGACACGGACTATATAAGAAAAATGATCGTCTAAAAAATATTTTTCATTGTGTATAGTATAATAATGCTATGTAGGTACAAACAATGATGTCATTATTGTACACTGTGTTATATGTAGTCTTTTGTGTACCATAATATAGGCAGTGCTCTCCGTAAGTGTTTGCAGTTCCAGGTATGACCATAGTATAACTCTTATCTTAGTTTATGATAGCTTCCACTGTAGGGGTGTTCGATTTGATAGCTACATAAAGGATAGTAGGAACATGACTGTTCTGAAAGATTCAGGTTTGGAAACTATTTTAGTGCATATTATGGATATACGTACATAGCCATTAATGTACTAATTAATGTTTAGCTAAGCGGCGGTCATTCCTTAAACAAGGACGAATTGATGTGGTACATTTTCTTCGTGGATTGCCCAGGACAGTTCATCATTCAAAGACATTCTCAGTTGATGTGATGAGAGCTACGGTACGTTTCATAGGCTAGAAGAAAGGAGTTAATGTATCCTATACAGATATTTAGGATTGCATATAGAGGGGGGGGGGGGCGCACTGGGTCCCCCCCCCCCCCCCCCCCCCAGAATTCCATAATAATATAATATAATATAATATAATATGTAGTATACAGTACAAGTATATGTTTGATGTCACAATCATGGGATAATGTGACTGAACACTACTAAACAGCATGCTATGTACAATCGAGTACAGTGCGCATGCGCAGATGAAAGTGAACCAAACTTTGAACCTATGCTATTATGGTGTGGACCACACCCCTCACTGCAGACTAAGAGCAGCTCAGGCGACGTTCTCACTCCGCTTGAACATTGAATCTACCACCAGACGATGACAAAGAGCAGATATCGCCTCTCGCTTCACTTGAGGCTCGATAGCCTGCTGAGCAGGCCTGTTGGAACGTGTGGCGCTTGCGCCGCTCGCTTGAGCTCGAGAATGCATCTTTATGGCCCCTAGGCCCTGGCAACCTCGTTTGTGCACACGGCACAACAATTCTGACCAATCGTGAGTCTTCTGAGAGCGCATCTTCCAGGTTAAGACACGGACTATATAAGAAAATTGTCACTCTGAAAAATATTTTTCGTTGTATATAGCATAATATATACACAAGAAGACATCGTTAGTTATCACAGCATTATTATATGATTTATTTACTAGTATATGCATGGCAGCAGCACATATACATGTACACACATATAATATAAATCATCTGTGAGATCCGCCCCCCCCCCCCCCCCCCCCCCCCAGAAAAAATCCCCTCTGTATGCAACCCTGATAATACTCAGTTTCTGATACAAATTAGTGTTCTCATTGCTTTTGCAAGTTATTTTCTACTCTACTACATATGGCCATGGGCAGATTATTTTTTTTATGCTGCTATGACACCTAGGTATTTCAAGCGAATAGCATACCATAAACCTTGAAATCTCATAGTCCTATGGCAGCTATGAAGATTAATCTTGCAAGAACACATAATATGTATGTTAATGTGGTCATGCATGACCATATGAAAGTCTCCTCACAAATAGACCATTTTAATTATGGCTGCCATCTAAAGTCTCCCTCAAAAATTAGCCCATTAGCCGGCTGCCCTCGCTCTTGATTGGTAGCCATCCTTGAACAAGGCTCACGTCGAGGTTACTATAGCCGTACCCACTATTTTAAGGATAATATTTTTGCGTCAACCTGGACACTCTTTCGTATCTATTTGTGTAGGTAAAACTTCCACGCTGGTGCTGCGTGCGCCATGCAGCCAGGAGTCAGCGTGGTATACTGCATAAATAAATGCTGGCCTTGTTTTCTTGTTTTGAAGCTATCTCGAGAGCCAGGAAGGAAATAGAAGCCTGGGCTTGTACTTGAGCATGTATGGTATATACCATACTTTTGCCAAAAAAGGCCCACGGGCAGTGCACCTTGTAGTGGACCTAGACTGGGGGATGCACCGATGTTTGATACAGCAGTCTCTTTAGATCGACTTTCTGCCCCCTCTAGTCTATGGCCTTTACCTTCTAAAAATCTTCTTGTTTAGAAGCCGGGAGTTCGAGGGGATGTGGTCGTAGTAGTTGCACTTGCTATCGCGTGCATGAACGAATCTCAAGACCTTCTATATGTATAGCTGCTTCTGTAAGTTTTGTCTACCCAATGGCCCAGAACAAAACCAGTATTTATTTGGTGGAGGCTAAATTTATATCCTGTAGCACCTGTTATCTATTATTATAATATCACTATTTAGGAGGTTTTTACGTGATTTAGAAGATTAATGGGCTCTATATAGAATCCGGAGCGAAGCGAAGGTTCTTCCAAAGCACGTAGAAACTGACTATAGAAAGAGTATCTGTCTAACAAGTTTAGAATCTAATCATATTATAGTAAAACACTGTTGCAGTAATGGCCCGAGGATACAAAGTTATAGAGATCAGAATCTTATAGGGATTCTATCACATATAGATACCTGCTAATGACCAATCAGATTGCAGTACATGTACTTGTTGCAATTATGATCTAAGTATTCATATTCTGCAGCCAATGGGTACTGCTTTCGTTGTCTATGGTGTATTCAGCGAAGGTGAGTGGTACATACATATATTATATAAAAGTATAAAAATAGTTGAATAAAATTAAAAGATGAAGTAAGGATGGCAGGGTCAAAAAGTACACAAACAAGATTTGTAGGGATATAATCACATTCACTATACATCCCTACGCTTTGCTTTTCTCAATCATCACGCGCTTATTGATGTCCACTTGTTCGTGCTATCCTTCAGTGAGTGTTCTTGACTTGCATGCGGGAGAAAACATCTCCTATGGCTCATTGATTCAGTCACATTACTTTTACATCCCATGCATATAGATACTCAAAAAGATTAGGGGCCTTGGTTCTCCATACTTGTACTAGGTACTGGTTCCATCCGAGGCTTCTAAAGGAGCTATATGGAAGGAATGTAAACCTCAAGTATGGAAGTCTAGGGATGTCTGTTACTGAAATGTACCACATTAGAAATTGACCTCAGACACCTAGTGATCGAGATAGTGGCTGTACTGCGAAGGCCACAGAGAGTTTGTTACTAGAGCTGGAGTCTTTCGAGTTGGATAGTAGCTATGATAGAACTTGTATTTATCGCTTACTAGACGAAATTGCTGCATTCTGGACAAAAGTTAGTCTTGTCTCCATACCCTCCTGATGTACCGGTATATATAGTGCACAAGAGGAGAGAGGGATCGAGAGTCTGGAACATAATCACAGGCGGAAGTGTCCCGAAGGCAGAAATTCCACGACAGGTGTTGATTGGCCACAATACAGCTTGTGAAGCTGTTAACATTCGAATGGACGATGGAATATGCACTGCTCGTGCGTGCTTTGTACGTGCATGAAACTGGCTTAGGCCACTTCAACTACTATTGTTGTTTCACGGGCCCGACCGACCCTCTAATTTGCAGATTTGAAAAGAAAATAAAAATGACATAAATGCTTAAGTGCGCATGTGCAATGGCATCGATGAATGCTTGGCCCAGTGTATCTATTAAACGAGGTGGATTGCCAGTCATTTCTCATAAGATTAAGTGCGAGTGGACAGATACACTTGGGGCGATCGTAGAGAAGGTGGACCCGAGTTTGAGCCACAAGAAATCAGCAACTCTAACTGCTTTTTTTTTTTCAAACCGACCTACTACCGACCCTGAACTTTTGTCTGGTATGCCCGTGAAACAACTATTGCAGTTGAAGTGGCCTTAACCATGAAAGCTAGACTATGTGTCATTATTACGTGCCCGCAATATTCCTTCAGGACACTTTCACCCAGGGTTATGTTCCAGATCCTCCCTCTCTCTTCTTGCACACTATATACATGTATCAGGAGGGTCTGAGGATGAGACTAGACAAAAGTTACACGCTGTTGTATTATCTTTAATTAATGTCTCTATAACTCTGAAGATACTCTAGTACAATCATTCTCTGTTGTTATATGAATAATTCAAGGATTCTTCTATGTCAGGTTAAAGCCGATAAGCCTAAGCTTGCTGTAACTAAAATGTACCACATAAAACCATAGCGTAACTGCGATAATATCATTTTTGCTTCACTTCCGCATGGCAAATTCAACTTGATCACTCACTTTGTAGGGTAACCTTCGCATTTCTTCACTAACTATAGTATAAACCAAGTGGAAAAGCATCCATTTGTGCGGAAGTTCTTGAAGAGTTGTGACTATATGGCTCGAGTATAGCGCAGATTTGTACCGCGAGACAATCTTGCCATGTGGAAGTAAATTTTGTGCTAGTGTCTATGGGTGATGGCATCATACGCAGTACATACGTTACTCTATATATCTATACCCATGGTTCAGTGAGAAGTGGCATGACTGGCGCTTTTAGCTCACTAGTTTAATTGCCAGCTGATGGCCATGAAATCTATACCATCGTTTAGTACTACCCTTGAGCTACATTTTGAGCTCAAGAACAACCTTCTGGGATGCATATGAATAGAAGTTACAAAAAGTTGACATGCACTAATTTAGTATGCGGGTATGATCTCCCATATGTACTGTACAAACCATGAAAACATCGACTTCCGGCAGTTGTAGTGTATACTGTTTGCAGTACCCTAAAAATTCCAAAGTATATGAATGTTGGATTAAGTGAATGGCCATGAGACAAAGTGCGCACGTTGTGATAAATACAACACGACTCAAGGTGTCAATTAGCTCAATGTTCAAGTTTGCCATAGAGGGTTCCATGTTTTCATACAGTGTAGTTGCATTGCCACATGTTGGACAGCATGTAATCATAGAAAGCTATATTAATGTGAAAGTGCTAACGATCACTTTGCAATTGTTGCTCAATGACTAGTGGGGCATTGTGGTACGTACTTTACGATCAAGAACACTCTTTAGTGTGAAGTATACAAGAAAGCAGTGCTCCACCCTTGAACAGGGAGTACCATTCTATATAAAATAAATACAAATAATTGAAAATTGAAGGACGAAGTATATGAGGATATGGCAATGAAAGTATACAAACTAGATTTGTAGGGATAAGATAATCATCCCTACACTTGCTTTTTGAGGGGTGAAAAACAGCCTGTAATATCTAGCTCCTGCACACAAGTCAAGAGCACTTAACAAACAAGTTAGGTGCATGAAAAGCAAGCATAGGATGTATAGTGCGTGTGATTATCCCTACAAGACTTGTTTATATGTACTTTTTGGCCCTAGCTGCCATCCTTCAATTTTGTTTTTATGCTCAATGGTCACATATTATGACATATTTGGGCCATCCCTACTTATAGAGTCTACTGACTCTATGATATGTGCCGTATGAGAGATGAGCATTAAATTAGGTGATCTGAACGCTTACCGCCACAGTGGCAAGTTCATTTAGTTAAATTAGCGGGTTTTTAATCTGGCCATTTATAATAAATTCCTAAATTTTCAAACAAAAAGCCTCACCTAGTTTTCCTCTATATGGTGTGCGAATAAGAACTACTAATTATTTTAATTTGGCAGTTGCCGAGGCAGTCAGCCAAACCGCCAAATTTGATTCTTTGCCAAGTTGTTTCAGCTATACAATATTATGGTGTGCAATTTTTACCTGTAAAGTAGGAACTTATACTAGATACTACTATTCTAGTGGCCAGACCTACATGTTTTAAGGGTTACAGTCTAGTCAAGTGGAATATCAACAATTTTAGTGGTCACCCATGCATGTACCTTCATGTACACATGTTCATTGTCAATCTATTCAGCTCAGGTTTGAGATACATATATATAATTCATAGTCAATAAAGGACAATTCATTTTAAACTTGTACACTATTTTGCATAGTTATGAGTACCATTATTTTGTTTAATGTAGTTGATGAAGCGAAGGCTGTACGAGCTTTCACTCGAATATTTGTGTTAACAGCTGCTGGAAATGGGTGAGTAATATCTGTTTGATTATCATGCTCAATCAATACTACAGTAGCAGCCCATGGAAAGCTGTTAATTTTAGCCTCTGCGTTGTTGAATGGTAGTATATGAGCTTTGAGTGACATAGCAACAAATGTTTTATTGCAGGCGAGAAATAATCTTAGCAAGCCCAGTACACACTACTATATAGCCTTAGTTACCTCCATTGTTGGCTATTACCATTGCTATCAGGGTTTCATTTAGGATTTTTGTCAAGGGGGGGCAAATGCAACAATTCCAGAGTTAAGGGGGGGGGGCAAAGACTATAGTATGTTTTTCCATCTGTGAAGAAGGACGTTGTGCTCATTAACTTCATTATATTAGGGGGGTCTGGGGGTATGCTGCTCCCCCAGGAAATTTTTTTAATGTTTCAACCTCTTAGACTGTTCCTGGTGGCTTCTGAGCACTCGGATGGGGAAAGTCTGTCAGTAATATCCACTGGTTCCCCTCTATTTCAAGTCAAATGTTGCAAGGATGTGGGATGTGTCTGCTACCGCGCATAGCGCGAAGCTTTAGCTAATTTATGGCGTAAAAATAAGCAAAACTACCGCTTTAGATACTTTCACTGGTTAAATCTTTTACTTGTACGTGTATTACATGTATGGATGGTGGCTACTCTCAAGGGGGGGGGGGCAGCCAGCTTCCAAGGGGGTGGGGGACGAGTGACCCCTCCCGCCCCCCCCCCCCCCCCCCCCCAATGAAACCCTGGCTATACAGTGGAACCCCTCTATTCCAGACACTCTTAATTGTTACAATTTTAAGTGTCTTGATTAAAGAGGTGTCCTCATTTCATGGTAGTTTGCACACTTCTCTATGTAGCTGGGACCATGCATAATGTCTTAATTAAGAGAGATGTTATTCATTCCAGGAGTCCTTATGATATGGAGGGTTTCCACTGTTATATACACTGTAGTATAGACTGTTTCCAACTGCCGTGTGTGTGTCATTTGTTCAAAGTCGAGCCTATCACATTTTTTGTTTGAAGAGGTCGATTGCTTGCATAAGACGTACTTTGTAAGTGACACCAATAGAAACAATGGTGTTCTTTCAGTGTCTGCTACTTACAGTGTAACCTAGTCTGTATGACTAAATAATTATAGCATTATGGCCACACCTACATGTACCAACTGCATGAACATTCGTGCACGTGAGTGCACATGCATAAAAACGTATGCAAGTGTTTTATCAGAGCATATTTTGCAGTAGATGTTATTAAGATAGATGGGTAAGTGCATCACCTCTGAGTAGCCGCCTTTTAGCTGATAAGAATGTCATTTCTGGCACCTTCACTTGTAATTAGGGGCGAGCCTGAGCAAGCCCCGAATTCACGAGAGACAGGAAGCGGTTTTGTATGTATATACATATTTGTGGGGTGATCAATTCAGTGAGGAAAGAGTTAAATTTTGAACGCGTAAGGTAATGGTCGTCATGCGCATGTGCCCGCACTGCACCATATGTGCACACGATCTTTGAGACAACTCAGGCCTGTACAGTATAGGCAAAGGCATAAAACTGGAATGGTGAGTGCTGTACCACTCTGGCAAGGCTTAGATCCACGATTAACACAACATCACTTCCCTGAGCATGAAAGTGACTGTTTGTCCCCTTAGGGTCTATAGCTATACATGTAGGTACTTGGACTCGTGATGGTCATATGACATGTAGACTACTAAATATAGTGTAGGTGATCAACGTTTTGGACTATATATTAGCAGTCTGTGATACTTTCACTGTCGTGGTAGCTTCTCAGGCATAGCTATTGGGGTACAACCCCATATGCCTATATGCCTGTGTGCTTTCAAAGGAATTTTTTATGACTTTTTCGCAAAGGTTCGCCCCGCACAGATAATTTTTAGTTGTACTATGTTCCTCTGCTACGAAAACCTTATGCGTTATTACATGTACCTACGCTTAATAGCCAAGTACATGTATACTGAACTAAAAATAGCTATATTAATTCAAGTATGCATGTACATTCATGGTATCATTTAAGGATTGTGGTCAATCACTAGCACAATCATTCACATCACATCCAGCTCAAAGTGGCACAAATTGAAGTCAAGGGTGTTTGCATTAGGTGTACGTTATCTTCACTGTAGGAAATGGTTTACTAAGGGCTTGTCCATCACAGCCTTTGGATTCTCAATTCAGCCTGATTTGACTAGAATACAGTACTTAAAATTAATCCTATATATATCCTACCTACTGTAGTATACATTTTTAGATTAAATTGATCATTTTAAGCTCAGATTCGATATAATTATATTACTTGAGAAAATGGACCATTTTGCGCTATTTCCGAAGTTTCACTTAAAAATGTAAATGTCTCTGGTACCATATCATTGAACTCTGGCATCATTCATTCCAGCCCACCCAATTTCCGATATGGACAGGGCTTGAGCGTGCATCGATCTTATTCAAGAATGCTTTTAATATGAAAAACTCAGCCACATCCCCAGTAGCTGCATAGTCCTAATGGGGCATATGGTTCAAGGTTGTCAATATACCATATAGCCGGAAAAGTTGGCGGGGAATTAAATTTGGTGGTGTGGCAGTCTATAATTATTACAACCACCAAATTAAAATCCGCCAAAATTTCCTACTCACATATATAGGTATGGTGATCCTGTACCGAACCACCAAATTTAAATCTGCCAATATTCTTGCAATAGCGATTTTGGGCTCAACTGCCAAATTTAATTCCCGCCAATATTTCCAGCTTTTCGGTAGTGTGTGCTCGGTCTACAAGCCACATCAATGCCAGTGCTTCAATCACAGAGATGCAGTCTGAGACTGACTCGCGACCTTGATAATGACAAGTTTCGATACTTCAATCATAGGAGATGAACTTGATAGCGCAATACAACTTCTGAACTTCAGATCGCTCATGGCATGGCACAGATACTATATATACATATAGCGCAAGGCTTGCTTTATTTATCCACAAGATTACATCAGCCAAGAGAACGCATGAAGTTCATCCAGCAGTATTTGTCAGAGAAAGGAGCACTCAGCTTTTAATCTATTCGCTAGATACATACGTCTATATGCTTACCGATTTGAAGTCTCAGAAAGGCTCCATGGAGGCCCTGAATTTTCGGATAATTCATAGATTACATCATAATTACCTCATAACTGCAAAAAAGTGAATTGCTACTGGGGATATAATGAAAAACTTAGAGACTACGTCCAGAGTCCCTCATGAATACGCCGCCATAAATTCGAACTAGGACACATTGACAAACTGCGCATGCTCCATATACACGTACAATATTGGGGCGCGCGGCTTGAGCCGGTTGACCTTCACCTGCCATGTGCTTGACTGAATAGGGAAATCCCCCTGCCCTGAAAGCGAGCTCGCTAGAGAAAGCGAACTGAGAGAAACGCCATAATAGTATCATCAGATAGTCCACGATCTCTTCTACGCTAGGTTCGAATTCTGGGTCCCAACAACCTTTCATGCGCGCTAAACATTTTGAAGCAGTCTTCACCCCAATTTCATCATCATTTCATCACAATTACCTCATCGGTCGGCCGAAGCGATTTGTTGATTGGGACTCTGGACGTAATTATTAGCTCAGCGCTAGGGATAGAGTTCTTGTTACTACCTACACACTAACTAGTAATATATCCTTGGTACTATACTAACTAAGTCAGAAGCTTGAGGCACTGCACGCCTTTCATTTGAAGAAAATCACAAAATCTCATTTAGCACAAAGTGGTCCCTTCTCTCATATCATAATAGCATATTAAAATTGTTTTATTGTTGTTATTTGATATGATAATCAGAGTTGCTATCGTCAATGATCAGTGGACCATTAGGAGTTCCAGTGAAAGTAGTAGACAGGTATGTTTTGCGATAATATATTTATATATCATACTGCATGCCGTATTTATTTGAAAAGAAGCCACACCCTAATTAGTAGCCATGCACTCATGGGGCTCTGCGAAAGAAATAGTAGTCGCATGCATGCGCGAATACGATTAAGTGGGCGTGGCCACGACTTGAAACCATGAATAATCGTTAGCTCGAGGCAAAAATATGGCAGGAAATGTCCTTGCATGGCTTGATTCTGGTGTTTATTTATTGATCATCTATGTTGAATATTGGAAATAAGTCCTAAAAAACTAGTCTATGTCATCAGAGGTGTTGCTCCAAAAGCCGTCCGCGAATAAGAGCTGCCCTCGATTAGTAGCCGCCCTCCAGCAAGGCTGAAATTGATAGTAGCTGTGGCTAGTATTCGAATAAATATGATAATTCTGTTCTGACTCTACTGGCCTGGATATATACATGTACATGTAGGTGATATATTTAGACAATGTGGATTGGGACGCAACCAGAGTGCTGGATAGGGCTGCCAGACCTGTCCAGCTAAAGGTAAAGGAAATCTTGCACATCGAGAGGACCTGGGCAAACAACAGGCTCAATCGAGACGGGGGCTACGAGCTACCAGGCTGTTGGATCGCAACGATGAAGAAACTAGGGGGCGGGGGCAACCGCGCTAGTGCTAATCGTGCTGGCGCTCCACTGAAATCATCAGCACTCTTGCATTTGATAACACGCTGGCTCTTCGCCTCTGCTGCTTAATTCTGCTCATCTTGGTTGGCAGAACACCACCACTGATAAAATTCAGGATAAGTGAGCGAATCAAGCTGAGTGGGCCTCTTCAGGTAGGTTTTCCAGCTTGGTCTGCAAGTATATGTCCTCACTATCCTCAGAGAGCAAATCAAGCTCAAACTTTGGCTTCAGCATTCTTTAGCAAGGATTGAGCTCTGTGCAGAAATATCACTTGCCTAGACATTTGATTTTGGTGGAAGCCTATGAGCACATCAAGCACTTCCACTGAGCCAGTGTTCTGATCGAGGAATCTCTGGGGATCGCTACACTTTTCTGGGAGTTCTACAGACTAGGCTCAGGTTTTGAGATGTACTTGGCTAAGTACATCTAATGCCCAACAATTTTGGCAGTTCAGATAATTAGAGCACGAATACGGTATCCCTATTTGTGTACTTTTTGGCACTACCATCTGTCAAAGTATTTTTGTAAATAATTCATAAGGTGGTTGTTAACTTTATGGGCTTATATATATACCAGCAATTAAGGAAGGAAAAAAACATGCTTAAATGATCATGAAGTGACATTCTCAGCTGCATGAAATAAACGGAGATTCTCTGTAGACAACTTTGCTGTTCAGTAGAACCTGCCAATGCTTTGACTAGATGCCCTAGTCATCCTCAGGGCAAAAGTGAATTGCGAGGTGCGAAAATGCTGGTATTCTTATAAGTATGACTCCTGCAATTGTGTGCCCATGCAGCTGAAATGCCAGCGCAATTATATACCCACCCCATAGTTTCTTCGGGGTCGCGATCCAGAATCTTCTAGTTCAGCAGTGTCAAGTGTGACCGTTTCTCTAGGATTGCTTCTTGATCTGGAATCTACCGATATTAATATACGCTACTCTCGATTAGTCGCTGCTCTCTGCATGACCGTATCTGACAAAACCCGGCATACGGGATCCGCATGCATGCTATTTGCGCAATGCGTGTTTTTATGGGGGGTGGATAGTGTCAAAAGTACAGTCACTGTTTTGGAGGAGGGTGACTTCTCTGAGGAGGGGGGTGGTTTCAACTGGAGTGGATACTTTTCTGTTGGAGGATACCAGTTTTTGTGGAGGAGGAGTGCGTTTTGATCTCGAGGAGGGGGTCTAGCGCATCCGGAGTTGGGGGTCATACTTTGCTGGGGAGGGGTGCATTTTGATCTCAAGGAGGGGGTCTAGCGCATCCGGAGTAGGGGGTCATACTTCGCTGGGGAGGGGTGCATTTTGATCTTGAGGAGGGGTCTACATCATCTGGAGTAGGGGGGGGGGGGTTACGCACTTTTGCTGGAGGATCCAGGAGGGGTGTGTTTTGATCTCAAGGAGAGCTCTAGTTCATCTGAAGTAGGGGGTGATACTCTGGTTGGACGAGGATGCATTTGATATCGAGGGGGCGACTACTGAACGGAATATTGTGGGTGTGGCACATTTTTACGCATGCGCAAATCCGTTAACATTATTTTAGTCTTCGCGCTATGTGCTTGTACCATGATGGTGCGGAACATGTGCTGGGAAGCAAGTCGTTTGGAAATGAGTTATTTTGGACTACTATAAATGTGCTGGTGGTGTCTCCTGTCGTACAAAGGTTCAACAATTGTATGTACTACGAACAAATTATCAAATATCTGCGCTTCATTGAATAAATGTAGCACCTTTGTACAAGAGACACCAGTAATACATCTACAGCAGTCCAGAATCACGCCACTAGCTTCCCAGCCCAAATTCAAAGCACACAAGCCATGCCACGTGACACGAAGATTTTGATGCGCATGCGCGAGATGTGCCACACCCACATAATCACAAACGGCATCATCGGCAACTGCTAGCTCCATTCCATTGCTTCAAATATGCCCCTCCTCCAGTGGAGGTAGCAGACCCCTCGAGATCAAAATGTACCCCTTGTCCAGCGAAAGTATGATCCCCTCCTCGTGATCAAAATGCACCCCTCCTCCAGCAAAGTATGACCCCCTACTCCAGATGAGCTAGACCCACCCCTCGCGATCAAAATGCACCCCTCCCCAGCAAAGTATGACCCCCTACTCCGGATGCGCTAGACCCCCTCCTCGAGATCAAAACGCACCCCTCCTCCACAAAAAGTGGTATCCTCCAACTGAAAAGCACCCCCTCCAGTTGAAACCACCCCCCTCCTCAGTGAAGTCATCCTCCTCCAAAACAGTGACTGTACTTTTGACACTATCAACCCCCCCCCCCCCCCCCCCGTATGTTTTTAGTACCTTTAATAGTCAAAAAATGTCAAAGTTGAGTTCTTGTCATAGTATTATTCATGCCAAAGAACCTTTCTACTAACCTTTGCCGTCTTCTATAGAGGCTAACTGTAAGTTACAAAGGCAAAATAAACCTTCACTTTGACCTACCTAGTCTGTACAGCTGCCGTACATGAAGCCCATTGCTATGGGCGCTAAATAGAATTCCCGCCAGCGGACTATCTGGATACAGTTTCTTGGGCATCGAAGAACAATCGGGTGTCGTCAACAATGAAATTTAACTCTTGCTCGATCTTTACATTATTTCAGACGGCTCCGCCCAGGGCCAATTAATCGATTTCCAGATCGCGCGTAGTATGCAGAAACGCCATACGCATGCATAGCAACGCCTTTGGACCATAATTTCTCTATTATTAGAGGTGTGGCACGGTTGCAAGCGAAGCGCTGTATCTCCACAGCGAAGTGCACTGTCGGTCTGAGCTCAACTTTCACTAAAAGTCCCATATGCCGGGTTTTCTCAGAGACGGTCACATAGATTCCACACAAAATTCAACAGTGAAATAATATAGTAGCTACGGTGTCTGATCACGTGAATACGGCATTTCTAGAGTTCTCTCCTCCATGCAGTAACTACTATCCTCCAGTCAGTTCATTGATCATGATCATAATCCTTAAGTGATATATACTAGGCGTCCCTGGGGGTTGTAAGTAATAATTATATCACGGGCGCGAGGGATGTATGGCATTTATTGCACCGAAGCCCGAGGGCCTTGTGCCTGGGGGTTGAGGGCAATAAATGCCATGCATCCCGAGTGCGCGTGATATAACTATAGTTTATATCCCGTGGGCATAGCTACCATATAGATACGCATAGAACACTAAAAAAGAAAGAAAAGATAAGCTTATCTTAATCGAAACGGACACACAAAGTCGCTCTCTGAGTCAAGTTCTCGAACGTCAATCGTACTTCTGAACGTCTCGTAACCGAGGGGTGTGGTCAAATCCACACAGCTAGCTACAGCCATTCGACTCTTGACGATGAAATACCATCGTTAGCGTGACCTACAACATCGAGCTCAGAAACCAAGAAGCTAAGCTGGAGCTGTTGACTATCGGCTACGTGCCTATGCAGTAAGCTTACCTAGATATGCCTATACTGTTTTGACTCACGATCGATCGATCAACGACTCCGCCCATATCCCTTCGAACTGGCGATCTCCCGCTACCTTTCCCGCCATACGCTCCATTTGATCTCGCGAGACGCTCCATTGATAGTTTTACTTTTGTTGCTACCAACATGTTTATTGTTCAAGGCCTGCAGTATTTAATATTGCACTTTGACTTCCCTTGAGCCACTAATATTGCACTGTGGGTTTCCTGGAGCTATTCATATTGCACTGTGGCTTACCTGAGGGTGTTCATATTGCACTGCTTGTCTCTAGGAAGTGCATTATGGTGTATATTTTACTTAGCAACAACATAGTAACGGGATATAAAGCCTGTAAAAAAACTGCTTATATAACAGGAGTATGCACTCACCAGTAATCTAAACCTAACAGCCAGCATATCATCATATACTGAACATACTACCATTCCGTTTACCATTATAAGCGCATCCGCTTATTAACCAGAGTGTACAGTACCTTAATTAGGGCTACAATTATTTGCAGATGAAAAATTTGACAGATTTTGGAAATAGTACATTTAATGGGTACTCACTTCAGTGAATTTTCATAAATTATCGTTCTATTCAATGCTGTTGAAAATTTTAGTATTTGCGAGTACAATTATTTTTGTGAAAATTGCATGGGTAAATTGCTAAATTAATTTTAGTACCGGCAACAAAAGTATCCTTAAGGTAGAGCTCTGTAGAGCACATGCATACCCCATGCCACGTTCTAGTTTTACTTTTTGTGTGCATGCAAAATTTTGCCATGGTGAATTTAACAAAAATGCTGCTTAGTTGTACTTCATAACTTTATGTCAGCCAAAAATCTGCTGATTCTCTGCCCTGCCCCAGACCTAGACTAGGAAGATACAAACTACATGTACCTATACCGTAGACTCTGGTTAATAAGCGCATGCGCTTATAGCGGTAAACGGAATGACAGTATGCGCTTAATAAAGGATATGCGCTTATATGGCACATAACCACGCCCACAAACGTTTGGGCACGTGATGGATGCGAGGCCAGGCCCGCTAGCACTAGCGCTCGATCGAGCACTTGAACATTTACAGATGCCGCTCAAGATGACGAGTGCTGGCGATTTGTCGATCTTCTTGCATGATAACGTTATTTGTGGCCATCATTTCTCCAAAGATAGCTGGACTCCAAATACTTTCCAGCCGGTCAAGGTCAGGCTCATAGAACGCCATGCCTATTAAGCGCATGCGCTTAATAAACAATAGCTTACGACAAGAAGAGGGCATGCGCTTAATAAATAATGTGCGCTTAATAGCGAGGTGCGCTTAATAACCAGAGTTTACGGTACTTCATACTTCTCTTATATTCTGACTTTGGCATCACATTTCTGTCAGCTGACAGCTAGCAGCCGAATAGTACCGTAAATCGCGAATATTTCGATGTTAAAATATTTTCGGACAGCCTGGCTTGTGCGAAAATTAAACGCACGAAAATACATGCACAATATTAACGATAATAGGTACAGGGTCGTTTGTCCGAAAATTATTTAACGTGAAAATTTATCGCATGAAATATTTTAGACACGAAATATTCGCGATTTACGGTATACTTATAGCGCTATTATGTTATGAGCAATATTTTGACGATATTTACCAGTACCAGACTGTTCATGCTACTGTTCATATGTAGTCAGCCTATAGCTCGGTCTCGAGATATGAAAATTTTTGTGCTAATGATAACAACAACACAACCGATTGCTTTTCCCTTTCGTGTGTGCTCAAGGTGAAAATGTATTCTCGAGCATGTGCATTAAAAATTTGCAATGCTCAAGTGGTCCGCTCATAACCAACAGGCACCAATTAATGAATGCGTTCAAAAATGGTAGGCGGATGGGTGGTCAAAAATCTTTGGAGTGGCCTTAGTTATGTACCACAATTTTCAGGTATGGCTGTTCTCTACTGTTTTCTTTGAAATCTTGCAGATGACATATACTTAGAACTCATTATAAATGTTGTAATTTATTCTTTTACAGCTTTTTCAAGATGTTTCAAGTACCCACACAACAACTGCTGGACCATCTGGCTCCCAGGCTCCATCCAGCCAATCTTCTCTAAGCTTAAGTATAGGAACATCGCAATCCCACGTCCATAACACTCAGGTTGGCAATAACTAAAAAAATTAAGAGGATGCCACAGCTGTGAACTCACGCTGCTTGCAGCTATGCACAGTTAAGTCATACCATCACTGAGATTGAGAAGTGAAGAGGCCAGGTTTGAACTAGTTCCTAGGATGTATATACCACCTGTCCTACACTCTGCTGCCGTCATGGGCTCAGTAGGTCCTGGGTTCAAATTTCAGCTTAGTCTTGAGATTTGTTCTCTTCCTTGACTTCTCAATCACCTGTTTCAGTAACTATAATAGTACCCATGCACAGCTATGGATCTTCGATCAAGTGTAGTATACTAATTTGGGCTTCAAGTACAGCTTTGATTCGGGAGGGGAAGGAGAGCCTGGTATCAGTTGCATGTTGTGTGTGCGTGCGCTTAATTTCCCCAGATTCTGGGGAAAATCGGATATTTTCAGTATACTATCCGTGTATTTGACCTTTAACCCAGGCAAACATTGAGCAGAACTACAAGATGGAATAAACAACAAAGGTTTTTCCGGTAACAAGTGGGCTGTATTTGTGCTACAATGGCTTACTGAGCATTCTTGACCTCATTCAATGTTTTTCACTGCTCAAAGGAGTAGGAGATAAGCATTGATCTTGATACTAGACAGATACCCAATGAGGCTTGCTTAAATTTGTGAATTAAACTACCGTATAGCTTGATCCAAAATTTTTGTGGCACATGAATTTTATGATTTGACATCTGATCACAAACATTTCCTCATGAAGAGTATTGTGGACATGGCTGCTTTCTGTGTGCACGTGCGCATCACGATCGCAGCACGACTGCGATGGTGTATATATATACGCATGCGATACTAGTGAACGTGTGAACTATCTGAAATGAAGTGTTGAATTGCTGCTAAAGATATACGATGTACAGACTCTACGCTTACTTTCAGAAAACGAGCAAAAGTTGCCTACCAAATCCACCAGGACCTTTATCCATCTGAACAACTTACTTCTTGTATTGAATCCGCCAAAAACCACGTTGAAGAGATGGCCAAACAGACAACAGCAGAAGGTGCGAAAGAGAGGCTCGTATAAGTCTTGTCTAGTTTCTCTTCACACTAGCATGCACTGTACTAGCCCAACGCCAATCCACGTGCAATCGTGGGTGGGGCAACTGTGAATTGTCTGCACAGGTGCCGCAGTGTGGCGCACTGGCAGTAAGCATGCAGGAATTTCAAAGAATGTGGCAATCATGAAATTTTTTTGTCACAAAAATTTTTTTATTCATGGGATTTTCAGCAATTTCACGAAGATTTTGAACCACGAAAATTTGGAGCTACATGTATATGGTACTCTCTGGACACCACCATTTAATAAAGTAGCTTAGCTGATGAGGCTATAGTACAGATATTTATATTCCTGTGGCGTAGCACTATAATTTGTATGCGCCAACATCAGCTATATGCATCAAACATTTACCGTAAATTACAAATATTTCGTGTCTAAAATATTTCATGCGATAATTTTTCGCGTTAAATAATTTTCAGACAAACGACCCTGTACCACATTGTCGTTAGTATTGCGCATGTATTTCGTGCGCTTAATTTTCGCACAAGCCATGCTGTCCTTAACATCGAAATATTTGCGATTTACGGTACTGCAAAAAAATCCCTAATCCCACTATAATATGTATGCACTTCAGTCTGTGTGCATAATTAAAGTTTGTTCTTTTGGAGAAGAAATACTGCTTAGTTGCAGTGTTCCTGGTTGATGTCAGTAAAGAAATCCTACTGATTCACTAGAGCTAGACTAGAAAGATATGAACTACATGTAACTATGAATAAAACGAAGATTCTTTGCGGACAACTTAACTGTTCGGTAAAACTTGCCAACGTTTCGACTAGATGCTCTAGTCATCCTCAGGGCACTTTTACCCTGAGGATGACTAGAGCATCTATCGGCAAGTTAGTTAAGTTGTCCGCAACGAATCTTCATTTTATTCATGCAGATTGCAATAGGTTCAAAGTTCGTGCTGCAGCTGGCATGCGCACTGTACTAATGATTGATATATGTACAGCCGAGTATGTGTTCCATTCTTGAGGTATCTACATATTTGTAATGTATTACGTCTATGTGATGTCTGGGCCATCTCTACACTTATAGCTGGTTGACTCTACAATTAATATTATAGAAAATCTATGTGCATGAGCTAGGGGTAATCAGTCATGGTCATTCTTATTGTCATTGTTAAGAGCCATGCATACCTCAAGACCTAGGCACCTGAGTGACTCACAAGCACAATGAATCAGTCAAATTCGGCAAAAAACTGGCTTCAATTATATACTAATTGAGGGAGACCACCTGTGAGAATCATAAATAGTGCCTTTTTGATAGCCATACCTATCAACAGTGCCTACTTAATGCATGATGGATGCAGGTTATATGAATTCTACTCATGTGCACAACTACATGTAAGTGGCCTAGTATATGAACTGATAGCAATGGATCCGCTGACTGAAATATGAAGCCCTATGAAACCGAATCAGAATCAAGATAGCTATGGGATAGTTGCATGTATGAAGTGCATCGTTCTCAGTTAGCATTACTTCGTAGACCACACCCCTTGATGCATGTCAATATTGCAATAGCAGCTGCTCAAACTCGCCACTGCAATGGCGACGTCCTCGCTCTGTCGAATCTACCACCAGGCTACGACAAAGAACAGACCTTGTCTCTCGCTTCGCTCGAGGCTCAGTGGCCTGCTAAGCATGCATCTCGAAATGTGCGCATCTCTATGGCCACCCTTGTTTATGCACACGGCACTGCAAATCTGACCAACTGTGGGCCTTCTGAACTTGTAGAAGAGCACATTTTTCATGCCCTCCAGGTTAGGACACGGACTATAATATTATAAGAAAAACGATCATCTATTGTATATCAGTATAATTAAGTCTATCGATATGATGGTGGCGGTTTACGTATGGAGCCCAAGGATGACAAAAATCGCATTTACTTCTTTCTTTTCACAATGGTGTAACTTGACGCAACAATATCTTCAGTTGCTTTTCATATAGTTTTAGAAGCAACTGTGCCAAATCCCAGTCGTTTTCATTCTTCGTCGAAGGTTTTTAGAATAGATGCCAGCCATGCCTTCATGAGAGAGAAGCCGCTGCCTTTGTGTATTGTCTCCCATGTACTGTCTCAGTTTATAAACTGAGCTTTCCCGCTAGACATAGTAAGCAGTAAGAAATTAGCTAATACTATACAATTATGCCCCCCTTACTGATAAGCCCCCTGCACTCGTAGCTCACGTTCTTACATGGTTTGTCTTGCGTACAACCCCCCCCCCTCTCCGACTGTAAAATAAAGATAAAAGCCAATAAAAACAGAATTTGCCAGTGGCGTGTCCAGGATTTGAAGAAATGAGGTGTTTAGCAAATTTTTTAGCCTGCATGCCCCTCATTAACACTTCTTGAAGATCTCTTGATGATAAAGAAGTCTGTTTTAGTGTATATGTTGGTCTAAGTTACCACTGGTTGCTTATCAATAACAATAATATTTGTCATATAGCTACTGAGTTGGCTGTTAATTGTGCCAGACCTTGGGGGGGCTCGAGCCCTCTGAGCCCCCCACTGGACACGAAGCTATATACAGCTAGCATATTATATTAGCTAGCCGTTTGTTTTATCTTGTGCCTTACCTTTGTCATTTTTCACAAGTTTTGCATATCATTTTAAAAGCCAGAGAAAGTGTAGCTGTCTCAACATGGCATTCATCTGCTGATAATGATCATCAGGTGGAAGGAACTATCACTATCTCAAGTTTAAGCCCCACCCCAATGCTAGTATGCAAATAGAGGGAGGGGACCTAATTGCAGGATTCTGTGCTTCTGTAAGGATAATAGCTATTTATTATACGTAGCAAAAAAAACTCTGTAGCAAAATTAATACAAACAAGTGTAATTGATCCTAAGGAGGAAAAAATTCAAACTTAGCTCCTGAACATGCTACGCACATATTCATGTAGAGCATGAAAAATAAAGATTTGGATGTTCCAGAATTTTCAATTTCACTTGCATTATTGAGTTAATTATGAGCAAAAATATCATAGTCTAAACACAAAGCCAGGTATGCTAGTATCCACATGGTCTAGTGGTTAAGTTTAATGTCATATGCTCCCTCCGGTTCAAATCCAATTTTCTCCAACCTTTTGGTTCATATGCTGCCAGTGATGCTGGGAAGGTTGTGTACATGTATACATAGTAGGGTTTTCTAAAAAATAGTAAGATTGAAGTACAGCAAAATGTGTGGTTAGCGAATTAAAACCTGCATGCAATGAATAAACGGTTGAACTAGACATTAATACAATTTTCTGCTTAGCTATCTGAGGGTATAGTTAGTAAACTAAAAAGAAGGTCAGCATAATGAATACTTCTGCATGCCTGGTTTAATTAAACCAATGGCATCAGATCTTGTTGAAGTTAGTTTCTCCAAATATTATTCCCATATAGGATAATATAAGGTACTGTACTCACTCTAATTATCCAAATGGACAAAAATAATTATGAATAATATTGTCGTTAGGCGTTAAATAAATAGAAAGTAAATAAATTAATTCGGCAAATGGCTTATTTGAGTATGCGCGTATAAATAGAACGGATCCGATAAAAAAAATGGAGAAAGCACTAGCGACAAAGAAACAGCAGTCGAAGTCCAACTATAGGTTTATTGTCATCAGCTCTAGAGCTCTGGTGGCGCTATGCTCTGAGCGATCGCAAAATAATTGCCATCAGTATGAGTCCGTGTTACCTTTCCGCTCTTAGATGCTGTCCAAGATGTAGTAGCCAGATTCTTCGATGAAAATGGAAGAGTACGTTGTCTCAAGCTCCTGCCATACCGTGCATGCCTACCGTGTGGCCATACAGCTGGGTGAGAAAATTTGAAATTCAAGATATATTGGGAAATAAACTACTTAACTTGCTGTAATTAGGATGCAGTCCGTTTTCTTATTAAACCCTATTATTGTTTACCAGTATGTACAAGTATGTTTATCTTGTCACAATCATGGAATAACATAGAGACGTAGATAGTTCATGCACAAACAGTATCCTTCCTGCCTGTGTAAGATTGCCCATTAGTACCGTGCGCATGTGCAGATGGAAGCAGGATGAACTTTGAACCTGTACCAATTATTGCAGAGGCCACACCCAATACCTTTATAGCAAGCAGCTCCTCTGGCTCCAACTGAGTGTGCAATGGCGACGTTCTCGCTCTGCTCGAACGTTGCTACTGGATTACCAATAGGTATGACAAAGAACAGACCTCGCTGCTCACTTCGACCAATCCTGAGCCTTGTAGTGTGGACTTTCTTTCTACCCGCGCCACATATTCATAGCAACTGGGCACAGCCTAGACGCATATCCATGCCTTCATGTAATGACACGGACTAGATAAGAAAAATGTTTTTCGTTGTATATAGTATAACTATACTATTATCGATGACATATACGCACATTATAATATTATAGATGTATAATACAACGAAACTATCGTAATATATTTATGTTGTTCTGGTGCTCCCAATGGGGTGTTCTTGCTCTCTCTATGGCAGTGGAAGTAGATTGGGTACATCACCTCATCCTTGATACAATGCCTCCTTCCCTTGACTATAGGTAAAAAATATATACTTCCACATGTGTACAAATTTGAACCTTGAAAAACCTGCGATATGGTCAGCTTCTTGTTTTGTGAGTTTGGACATATGAAGTACACACACCCCTAGGTTTATTACACTCACCACGTAACTAACTGTGCATCGTGCACTTTTTTGCTACGTACCAGCAATGCGTTACTTCCTAGACTGTCCAACCATCCCGATTTTGGCGCGATTCTCCCACTTAATTAATGATGGATTCTCCTGCATCCCGACGCACCTCCAAGCGGGTTAATGTAAATCCCGCTCACCATGCATCATGGCCTATATACATGCATGTACACACTGATTGGCTAGATAGCTAGATTCAGCACCAAGAAAACTAGACTGTACCTGTATCTGACTCAAAATTCGACTGTTAATAGTACTAAAAGTCCTCTTCCACTCAGTTTTCCTCAGGTTTGGGTCCATTCACGGCAGTTATGTGGGCGTGGTTTTGGTAAAATGGGCGTGACTGGCTTCTTTTGCCATGTTAAGGTTACAGGATAGTGTTCCGCCCACACATGGTCAAAGTTCACATGAATAATAAATGAGACAGTTATATTCCAGTTTTTGTCCACGTTCTTTGCACAGTCAAGGCACAGGTAAGTAGCTCTCCTGATGCCTGCCCCATGGTCCACAAAAACGAAAAGCAAACCTGCCACTGTCTGTCTGCAAGCGCGGGTAAGTTTTGCAATTTCCTGCGTCAGTTTTTGCCAAGGTAAACAGCCTCTATGTAATGATATACAAACGAAACGATAGCTTACGAGCCTCTACAGGGCCAGGTATAGCATTTGAACTCTATCGAGTTACACGAACAGAAAGCGAACATAAAAACTTATTGCTCAGCTGCCATGTGACTCGCTTAATGGCGGCCCTCCAGGACAAAACCTTGTATGACGACTTACCATCCTAGAATTTTCGAAAAAGCGCTATACCTGGCCCTGCTCCGATCGATGGACTAGCGTGAACAACAGCGAAGTCAGTTTGTTCGAGTCTCTGGTCTTCAAAATTTGGCGCAGGAACTTGGACTTTGTTTGCATCTGGAAAATGGTCGACGTTCGTTCGCGTTCCCGACTAAACCGCATTAAAACATACGTGAATTGTATCCATGCGCAATCATTTATAAATTGCGAGTCGAATACTATCCCATAACCTTAACCGGGCGGAGCTTCAATAATAAGGGCGTAGTAGTAAAATCATTTCCTTTTCTTGTCTTAAATCCCTCTCGACAAAATTATTTGGTTGGACAGTCTGACTTCCTTTGTCATGTTGTTTGGACTTCTCTGAAGAGAGATTGTGGTCTTACAGGGTAGACATATCACAAGATTGGGGAATGGGCCGATATTCGAGGTATCAGTATCACGTTTGGACGCGAAAGAGCGCCCAGGTAAGTTACCCACACTATCGTCATATAAAAAATAATAGTAGCAGCAGCTACTATTGGTTTCAGTCTTATTCAAGCATGGCTACCAATCCAGAGCAAGGGTGGCCTTGATACTTCACCGTGTGTCGTTAACTGCAGCTATATTAAGTGGGCGTGGTTACGATTGCTAGCCGCACACAATAGTTTGTTTGTGCTGAAACGTGGCATAAAGCTAGTGTTTTACGGCTGGTTATCAGGTTACTTATCGATCTAACAGATTATTCGAAGTTTAGTCGTCATACAGTAGTGGCCAATAAAAGTTAACGTTCTATTTCCTATTCTACGATTGTTAAACAGTGTGAAAACAAGGAAGGAAATGGTAGCTGAACGGTACAGACAAAAAGGTGACAAGCGTTCACTTGGTAGGTGAGAAACGTTCTGAGTGAGCACAATGCGTAATAAGACAGCCTTTGTCGCTTGCTGCGCTGGCTTCTATGATCGCTAGGCAGCTCTACTCAGCCGCTTGCTGGAAGCCAAGCTGATAGCTTTTTTAGCTCGAGGTGATCACTCGAACTACTCGCTCAAAATGTACCTGACAATTGATTATTAAGACACAAAGATACAGCTTTCTTTCAATGTCTGCTACATTATCGGGTCTGTATGAGGGTTGGCTGTGCTTTTCTGTTGCTCACGGCTTCCCGAAAGCTCGTTTCTTCCACGAGGCATCGAGAACGGTCAATTATTGCAGTACGGTCACGCCTACCAATTAAGCGTTTGCACGAACGTAAAAAAGATGGATGCGCGCGCATGCGTACTTCCCCGTACCGCAGAACGGTGTGAAAACAGAAACGTTCTCACCTCAAAACGATCATACAACGGAACTGAACGTTAACTTTTTATTGACCGCTACTGTAAACCAGCCATTTGAGCTGCAATTTCAAGGACAGCTACACATGGGCACATATTCGAATAAACACTAGTCTAAAAGACCTTAGCAGGAAAGTGAGCCCAAAGTGGGGTTGGACCGACATTCCGTAGTGGGCCCTCTTTTGCGAGGGTACGGTATAACTATCTTTTCTAGCTCATTGCTATGTTGTTGCTAAGGTATACAGGGTACTGTATATGTGATACAGACCCTCCTTGTAGGGCTCATGTCCATATGTTTACTATTATACAGTTCCTGAGGGCGAGGGCAAACATTCATACAGTTCTTGAGGGTTAACATGAATACATTGTTACATGGTTACACAGCATAATATGAATGATACAGCAAGTAACAAGTCATACACAGCTTAACTGGTATGGCTGTGGCTACAGCTAAATGTTGAGGGCCTGGATACTATGATCATAAGATCAGATAAAGTTTAAGAATTCTTCTAAGTTTGAAGTCCACCAGGTCTAAATACTGCTGAATATCTATGTCTGTCTTCAAGTTGGTAGTGCAAACATCCAGTGCTTCCGAAGCACGCTGTGTGAGAGTGGAGCTGCTCGGAGGTGGGGAGAGTGGTGGAAGCTGGACTGGATGTGTTGTTTGAATCACCTGAACAGAGCAGTTGTTAAAGATATTACTTGCAGATGAAGAGCTGGAAGAAGAAGGGACGGAAGGAGTAAATAAAGCCTCTTGAAATGACACTTTATTTCTAAAACCAAGAATGGTTGACACTGCTTGATGCTGTGTGGATGTGGTGTGCTCATAAACATGAAGTGCATCCAGTGATCGATGGCCTGTCCGCTCTTTGATGATCTTTTCGGGAACACCAGCAGCAAATAGCTCGGATGCACCTGTTGCTCTGAGACTATGATTAGTCTTTCGTCCAGTGATGCCAGCTTCATGGCACATACCTTTCAACATCGTATTCAGTGAATTTTTGCCGATCGGTACTGGTGCAAACCATGGCTTCTTTGGATCAACTGGAACTGCTGGTAGTGGACGAGCATAGAAGAAGTCTCTTACTTTAACCTCTTCTGGAAGTTTGCTTATGTAGGTGTCCAAAATATGGACATGGCAACGATCTCCTGCATACAAGTTGGCAAATATCGGAACAACTTTGTTCTCGACTCGCAGTTGAGCAAACCCTCCCTGACAATTCTTCAAGGAGTTTTCAGTGTAGATATAGTGATGGTGTGGCTCAGAACAGTGAGTGAATTGCAACAATTTAAGGCATCTGTGTTCTGCACCACCTCTCAAGCAGAAGTTCTTTCCATTGTAGAAAAAAACTGCTCTCAAGAGTGCTTTGGGAGATGTTGCTAAGCCAAAGACTCCACTTTCCCACAGTTTGTTCTCCTCCTTGGTTATTATTTCAGTGTGCTTGGAGTCGTTTCCAACCCCTTCCTTCCTCTCGAGCAGATTCTCAGGGATAGCCTTGTCGGACGAGTGAGTAGCGTTTCTCTGGTTCTTCCAATCGTCGAAGTTTTTAACAGCCCATGCCACTTGGTTGAGTATTCGGTGTTCACAGGCGGTTTAGCTACAATAAGACTGTCCAGTTCTTTCTCAGTGATGCAGTGAAAGCGTTGTCCCGGTCCGTCCAAAGTCTGTTTGAATTTCTTTTATTTCTGGCTCAGGTTCATCTTCGTCGCTAAACCAGCCTTGTGGCGCCACTCTCCAGCGAGGGTCACAAAGGTTTACGTCACGAGTTTCAGCGGCCTCGTCAATGCTGGCCAGAAAAGACGTCGAGACACACTCCATTACTTTCGCCATAGCTTAGCATTTGAACCGTTCATTGCTAGTCCGCATAATGTAGCCATAGTAGCAACGGCTAGAAAATAGTTATCAACCAATCCCTCGCTTTGTATGCAATATAGAAGCACTTACCCTCGGGATTCGTGCTTCTATATTGCATACAAACCTCTGGATCGGTTAATAACTAGTACATAATCAGATTCGGTTCCGTATTGCAGTCAGTGGATAACAGCCAAACAGTGTCACAAGCGTTATTAATTTTGATGATCTTTCATTTATTTGCGCACATGAGCACATGCCTGTACGCATAATGCATTGAGTAAGCATAGGCGTGGCTATGATGGCTAAGACAAAGTCACTATTTATGTTTAATTCTGATGCTCGTGGATTGTGTTCCTCGATTTTGATACATAATGAAGCCAGTTTTTCACCAAATTTGACTGATTCATGATGCTTATGAGTCGCTCAGGTACCTATAGATCTCGAGATAATGTATTTCTCGTTATTAGGCACATTTCGCTTATAAGCGCATATTCGTTAATGAAGCACATGCTATTTTGTTGGCCTAGGCACTTGCTATTTGGTGCATTTTGCATATAAGCACATACATAATATTATGTGACCTTTGACCTTGATGTCTGCACGCTTGCTAGCTTGCCCCAGGGTTCACGATGGCTACTGTCGATTCTCTGATTCTTCCAGCATAGATCAGGGGTGTGTCCAGCGGGGGGCTCAGGGGGCTAGAGCACCCCCCTAAGGTCTGGCACAAGAGCCAACATAGTAGCTATGTGACAACTATTGTTACTGATAAGCAACAACTGGTAGCTAAGACCAACAATAACCTTACTGGACTCGCTCTGAACGGCGGTTTCTCGTCGCTGCTAGGCCTAAAACAGCCTTCTTTGTCATCAAGCTGTCTTCAAGAACGCATTAATGAGGGGTGTGGTCAACTTTTTGGGGGTGTGGCTAAAGATTTTGCACGTGCAATTTGTGCACATTCGGCTCAGCACCTCCCTTCCTCAAATCCTGGACACGCCCCTGTAGATAGTAGCTATGCTCACAGCAATGAACACCTTTTTGACCCGGCAGAATGCAGCAATGTGAACGATCATGATGATCGTGCGATCAATCGATTGGCCATGCCCCTTAAATGATACCGCGGAACGCGCATGCATTCTTGATGTAGCTATTCTTAGTTAGGCGCATCTCGCTATTAGGTGCACTTAGCTATTAAGCACAGGTTTTCTTCCTGTGGAGATGTAAGCAGGAAAATACGGTGTGACAATTTTGTGCTCATGACGACAACTACTACTACAACGATATGACCAATTATTTTACCCCTTGTGCATGCACATGGGATAATTAGCTTACATTCCATTAGGACGGTAAGTCTTACCCAACTCTCAACTAGCCCCCGTTGACAAGTAACAATTAGAAGAAGAGTTGTTTTACACAAATCTGGACTTTGATGTATTATCCCATACAGAGGGGTTTTTCCATGTCCTGTAACGTGCTGCAGCTCCAGATAGGATTAATAGCTCCTGATTGGAATGTGGAGCTTCAATTAATTAACATAAATGCAATGTATTATCTTCAGGATGATGCTGTTATCAACTTTTCTCAACAGACCAAGATGAATTTGGAATGGAGTAAACGGTATGATTGGATTAATGGAACGCAGATTTGGCGTTTCATTCAGAATTTTACCAAACCATGTATAAGCAACGATCCTCATTGGAGGAGGAGGGACATATTAGTAGTAATACGTGAAGTGAATATTATGTATATTCTGTGCAACATACTCTTCATACTCTTTACAATACTTGTTTTATGCCCTCATTGATTAATTGGGACTTGACTCTTGTCAGGTACTGCGTAGTGGGAAAGTCACAAATTGTCCACAAAATTTAGGCATACTCCACGCATCTATGCTATATGGACATTATGCAGAGAAACAATTTCAAGTAATGCATATATGCATTCTGGGTGTACTAGCATTGCTTGAGCTACACACAGAATTTACAATAAATTCATGAACTTTAGTGAAGCATTGCTGACAAATGAGACGAACATAAGCCTTTGTTGAGCGTTCACCTGAAAGAGCTACTCAAGAAGAGGCACAAAAGTGTAACCTGAAGTATTCTCTCTCTCTCTCTCTCTCTCTCTACATAGTTGAATCCACCACCCAGTGAAGGCACTTTAATGGAGAGAGAAGTTTCAGGCAACAGTTTCTAGGAAATAGCCTTGTTCGGCTGCACTGCATGGTTCTAGCATGGTCTATATATATATAGTCTATTTTCTGGGTATGATTTTTTTGGTTGGGCGAGGGTACATATGGATTTCCAGGAAGCAGGAAACATTTGTGTCTTGTTACGTTCTTGTGGTAAAATGAGTACTACCGCTCGAGCCACAGATCCATTTTCCACACTTTGACAGCTCAAAATCATATACCGTAGAATCCCGCGATTACGCCCCCCCCTCGCGCATAAGCCCCCCCTGCATTTTTAGCTCAAGTTCCTGCATAAGTAGTTTTGTCTCGCGTATAAGCCCCCCCTCCCTGACTGTAAAATGGAGTCCATAAGTCAATAAAAACAGTAGCTACAGCTAGCAAACTAGCTATTTCTATCATACTACGCCTTACTTTGTCGTTTTACTCGAGTTTTGCCCACCAAACAGCCAGAGAAAGTGCAGAGATCGTGCGCCCACGTGGCATTCGACGACTGGTAATGGTTGTCACACGGAAATGTAAGGATCCCGTGTATAAGCCCCCTCCCCACTTTTGCCCAATCCTAGCATGCACAAAGGGGGGAGCGTATTCTCGGGATTCTACGGTACTAAATTAAGCTTATTGGGCATCAAAAACAATTGAGCAGCAACGAAATTTAACCCTTGTTTAATCTACACATTGTGAATCTGCCCAGATCCATTTACCGGTTCATACATACAGAAATTGCCTTTGGTTTATAAGTTTCGCAAACAATAAAGTGCTCTACCTCCCAAGCCATGTGTGCAAAGTGTCTCTAACTTGGAGGTAGGTTAGTCATGTACCATATTTCCTCGAATAAACGCAGGCCCCGTTTATACGCCGGGGGTATAAGGCGCTGTGTACATAATAAACGCCGGGCCTCAAATAAACGCCGGGTCATTACGGAGTGGGCGTGGCGCGAAGCAAACAGGGCCACGTGTACGCTTGTGGGTGTGGCGATATGCTAGTCTAGTCTCGGTATCTGGCTACATGTACGATGGCGCAGCAAAGAAAAAGGTGCTCGTACGACCTAAGCTTTAAGCTTAAAGCGATCGAGTCGGCCGAAAAGACATCTAAAGAAGCAGTACCAGCTGCAGTTTAGCATGTGCGAAGAACATAAACATTAAACGCCGGCCCCGATTTAACGCCGGCCCTGTTTTAACGCCGAGTCAAAGAACTCTGTTAATCAATAAACGCCCGGGCGTTTAATCAAGGAAATACGGTAGTTATCCAAATAAACAGCTAAAATTTTACATATGGTTAGTTTTCTCAGATGTGATCACGCAACTGCAAAGTAGACAGTAAGTGTATAGGGTATGCGTAGCAGAATCACCATAAACTTGGGTTATTAACCATGTATACGTGCTCTGAGCAGTAAGGAAATAATATATGTGCTTATAAGGGAGACTTATAGCATTCCCCACTAGTTTTTCAAAGCTTATCAGCATTCAAGGTAAATACTGTCACCTATGTAAATATCCACTTCATTTACTTCTGAGGCACAATAACTACCTGTAGTACCGGGAGCATCCAGTAGAAGCCATGTTCTCTCTACCTACAATCTTTGGCCATAGCCACCCAAAGGAAACTTATAGAGCCCTCATTAGCACTGAGTTCTTCAATCATAGTGTTTAATATCTGTTCTGTTTGTTGTTTAAACCTAGCAGCATTCAATGCTATTGTGCACTTTTAGTGGCATGTGTTTAACAGAGAGTAGTAAAACCAGGAAAGAAGTATGCACTTATGAAAAATGGTACGCTTATGAGAAAGGTGCACTTATACACGCCAAGTCTATGGTAACCAGGGTCCCCTTTAGTTACGTTCATAAGGGGTGTATAAGCTATGTACATGTATGTACATTACTTACTAGCTGTTAACATCAATGCGATTTGTCTCATGGTTTTTGTTCATTATTTGCAGGTGCTTATCTGATAACAACTGGGATATTGATAAAGCTACAGCTGTGTTTTCCGTGATGCAGGTACTTGTCTGTTACAATTTATTTTCATGTCTGTAATAATTAAGGCCAGACCAACTTTCTTTGTTGCTATTTGGATTTATAAATCAAAGTTTACTGTACCATGCACAGTATGTTCAGCGATATCCCTTACCAACTATTTCTGATTCTGTTTACCTCTCCATATGCTATGGCTGGACACCTGCACCGAGCACTTGCACATATTGAGTTTTAGCATAGGGCAGAAATTTATACGTATGATATCCTGAGTCTGAGAGCGATAGCCTGAGAGTGAGGACAGTTTATGTCGTCATAAGTCCCTGGCAACCGCCTTTAATTAATTATTATATTGGATACCAAGCAACTACCGTATTTTGCTGCTATTAAGCACATGCACTTATATCTGCACAGGAAGCATTTAATAGCAATAATAGCAAGGTGTGCCTAACAAAAAATACCTACATTCAAGTATGCATGCACACCGGTGGGCAAATTTAAGGGGTGTGGCCAGTCGCTGCACGTTATTACACTCCGACATGCTGGATACGGACCTATTACTGCTTTAATAGCGTATATGCCCTTATAAGTGAAATGCACCTAATAATGAGAAAATACGGTATCCTAACCTGGCAACCAAATTGTTTTGAACAGAAATGGTCGCCATGTCTATCGCTAACTTTACAGCTGAGCAGGTTTGCCTATTTACTGCCCGAGCATGTAATCTTGGAACGTGGATGCGTGAAATCTTTTTTTCAAGCAAGCCGACACACTAAGCAGAAAAAAAAATTGTCCAGAAAACCGTCATAGTACAGCTACACTGCATTGTAGAGCCACACAGTGCAAGCAGGCTCCCCATACTCCATTTTTGGAAAAATTTGGTGAAGGTCGTCACATTTGTGTGTGCACTAGGCTCCGTCCCTCACGTAGCGCGTGGGCGGGAAACATTGCAAATGCATGGCTTCCCTATACAAACATGGGAATTAATGCTTCAAAGTGCCATAATTTTTAATTCTAAGGTGTAAATTAAAATTCCCCACCATCAAATTTTGTATTCTCACCCATTCTGCGTGCCTGTGTAAAACTTACATTCCCAAGTGTTCCCAGTTCCCCCACGAATTATTTTTTTCTACTTAGCGTGTAATGTGTAACAAGAAGTGGACACACTAAGCAGAAAAAAAACACAGTCCAGAAACCACCACAGAGTTGAGTTGGATGCATAGTAGGTAGACCCATGCATGCAATGCAAGCAGACAGCCTGAACTTCAATTTAAAGTGGGTAAAGGTCGTCGCATTTCTGTCCATGCGTAGCCATGCCCCTCACGTAGCGCATGGGCAGAAAACATTGCAAATGCATGGCTTCCCTATACAAACGTATGGGGAAAACTTTAAAGTGCCATAACTTCAATTCTAAGGTATGAATCAAAATTCTGTTCCATCAAATTTCCACGTGCGATCCATTTTGCGTGCTCATGGGAACAGTTTGTCATGAATAGCTTCCCAGACTCTCAAACGTTAATTAATTAATTATTTGTATAAATAGTTTGTTTTTTTCTAGTTAGTGTGTATCTACTTAGTGTTTAATTAACGAGGAGACCACACACTAAGCAGAAAAAAATTGTCTGAACACTACCACATACAGTGCTACAGAGCAAAAGAGTAGATTTATTTCTAACTTTGCATGTACACTTATTTTGACCTACAGTGAATAGAAATAGCACTTTTAGCTACAGTACTGGTGTGCAAAGCATCAAACAAACATCACTCCGTAACAGAAGGTATGACGAACAATGACGTTGGTCTGGTATCACGTGCGCTATACATAGCAATGCAAACGATAAAAAATCGCTAGATCAAAGGCTATGGACGAGTTGAGGTAAGTTTCTGAAGGTAGAGAATCGCTCTGGTATGTCTGCTTCTACACAGTAATACCGTACGTAGCTAACGCGAGCGACTGTCGGACCGCCTAGTGAAGCGGTAGCTGTCAACCCCACAAAAATACTACGGAGCATTAAAAAGGCTTTTAGGCTGCTTATCGTTACTATCTTACCTCGCTTCAACACTTCAGAAGCGAAGCGCTCCACGCGTTGAACGTTAAGAAGTCGGTTCTCGCTGCCTCTCGTTCTAAGATTGCCAATGGGCGTGGTCAATGACAACGTCACTATTGTATACATGCGTTGGGTACTACGTCATCAAGGCAGACTTCGACCCGTCTGGAGCAACCGGCAGGAATATTTGCTTCCAGATTGGGCGTTTCCTGCAAGACATTCGCAGTTCCACATATACACTAGGATTGTTAATGCATAAGGATGCATAGAGCACAATATTGACTCTTAACTAAAGCTTTCATGCAAGATTCTGTGCCTAACGTAAATAGACCATATTTTAGGCTAGTTTGGTGAATATCTCCGTGATGCTTTGTGGTTAAGACTTCTTATTTGGCACAAAGATGTATCTAGTTGGTGCCTATCTTCAATTCAAATCATGATTCTTAACTATAATATAATCCCGTGAAACTGCCTAACGTAAGAATTGGAAATTTTTGGCCATTTTTGCATGCTGAAGCCATATTGAAGGGGATATCAGCTTTTCTGCTGCATATGCAGATAGTCCATCCATTGACCTAACTGGGTATCAAATCAATTGAAGGTTTAAACACTGCAAAAATCACAGTGGTAAAAATCTACTCTCTTGCTCTGTAGTACTGTAGTTGAGCTGGATGCATAGTAGAGCCATACAATGCAAGCAAGCAGCCTATACATCAATTTTGTAATGGTCGTTACGTTAATATGCTCGTGTGGGCCCGCCCCTTATGTAGCGCGTGGGCGGAAAACATTGCAAATGCATGGCTTCCTATACAAACATATGGGATAACTTCAAAGGGCCGTAACTTTAATTCTAAGGTGTGAATCAAAATTCTCCAAGGTCAAATCCTTAATTTTGGCCCATTCTGCGTGCTAATATAAAAATTGTGGCATAACCTGCTTTATAGACCCCTAAGACTTTTCTTCTTCCCTATTCCTTTTTTTCTTTTTTTCAAGGGGACCACACACTAAGCAGAAAAAAATGGTCCGAAAACCACCACACAGTTGAGCTGGATGCATAGTAGAGCCATACAATGCAAGCAGGCACCCAAACAGTAATATGCACAATGTTCGGTAAAGGATCGTTAACATACCCCGCGCGCCCGTAAAATTTATTCTGTGTGCCCGTAAAAATTTTTTGGCAAACATTGTAAGTGAATGGCTTCCTATACAAACTTCAAAGAGCCATAACTTTAATTCTAGGGTGTGAATCAAAAAAGTCTCTTGATCAAAGTTCGTAATTTGAGCCATTCTGCGTGCCATATAAAATTTACGGTCCCAACCGCTCCCCAGAGTCCCAATAATTAAAATCTTTTTTTTTCTACTTAGTGTGTAACTACTTAACTTAATAATTAATTATTAATTAATTAATTAGTTTGTTAATAAGAAGACTAACCACATCCTAAGTGGAAAAAATTTTGCTCATTAAATTGTATGCATATTTACAACACAGTAGGCAGCTAGCCTTGCTTGACCCAAGTCATTGGTCCAAAACCAGCGTCTAGGAATACAGTACTATACAATAATATAGACCCTGGCTAAAGCAGAGCTATAAATAATGATTTTTAGTTGTGAGATTTGGTTGGCCATCTCCCAGCTTTGGTCAGACACAAGTGTTTGCCATTTTCTGCATGCATTAATTTTCACAGTAAATTATTCTTGAACCATGGTGTGCGAATTTAAATTGAAAGAAACAAAATGAAAGGATTATCAAAAAGTACATAAACAAGCTAGATTAATATTGTAGGGATATTCTGTACATCCCCTATATATGTTCAATTTTTGACAATTATCAGGTTATCTCCCACCGTGATGTTCAGTTTTTCAGGATAACACTTGTCCCTTTGCCTGAAAGAACTGAACGATACGATGCAGATATCTACAATCAGACTCGCTTGCTCATTAAAAAAATGCCCAGGTACATAAGCTACAATATTCATTTAACCCAGGGCTAGAACAGAAACTTGCCGGGTATACCTGTAAAAGATTTCCAAGCTAATTGCGAGATAAATAGAAACAAACTAGCTGCCACCTCAGCACTTTAGATAGTCTGTATCACGCATGTGTAATGTTTTGATCTTTGCACTTCATTGTTTGGCTTGGCTCTGCAGTGCTCGATTAGCAAAAAAGTGGCTAAGCCACTATGGCCATGGCCACCCAAGTTGCTGAATGGTTGGTCAAGTGAGTACGATATTTGTATGGAAAACGGCCAATCGGACTGATGGCCGACTATTATTTATAGCTCTGCTTAAGCACTAGTAATACTGTTTTGGGATGGTATAGATTTTGTCTATCTTTCTCTTTTTCACAAGAAGACTAACGTCCCGCATCCTTAGTAGGAAAAAGTAGCTTTGAAATAGTGAGAACAACATTTACATTAGGCATTAGGTATTAGGCTGGCCATTCGTAATCGAGATAGAATACCGTATTTTCTCGTCATTAGGCGCATCTCGCTTATAAGCGCATATTCGTTATTAAGCGCATGCTATTTTCCTGGCCTAAGTACTCATTGTTAGGCGCATTTTGCGTATAAGCGCATATGTGACCCTTGACCTTGATATCTGCCTGCTGCTTTCTTGCTAGCCAAAGGTTCCAGCCGTTTCAGGTTACTCGAAATCACAATGGCTACTATCGATTCTCAGGTTCTTCGAGTTATGAGCGCCATTTCGAGCTGGGCGGAATGCAGCAACACGAATGATTGTGTGATCGATCGATTGGCCACGCCCCTAAGTGATACCGCGCATGTGTTCTTGGATGCAGCTACTCTTTGTTAGGCGCATCTCGCTATATTAGGCGCACTTCGTTATTAAGCGCAGGTTTTCTTCCTGTGGAGATACAAGCGCATGCAATTAATGGCGGGAGAATACGGTATATTGAATCTAGATCATTGGCTATTGTACTATGTTAATATGGTAAGGGTCATCCATAGCACTAGTGCATATTGTATGGGAAGAATATAGATTTTGTTTTCACAAAAAGATTAACTGCATCCTAAGTGGACAAAATTTTGCTCATATATTGTTGCTGTATGCTTATGTAAGCTAGCTTTGCTCTGTATCTACTACCGTATTCGCTCGATCAGATGCCACTCTCGAGTAGTCGCCGCTCTCGAATAGTCGCCACACCTCCGGAAATGCTGAACGAATAGTCGCCACTCTCGAAAGTAGCTGCGCTACGCCTACTACCGTACTTAATCTAATACTACGCATGGAAAAAGGTAATTTCAATTTTGAAAAACGCGCATTTTTCTGGTAAAGGTCGTCAATCGCTCCATATATAAACATTATGAGAATTGATAAAATGCTAATGTATTGCGTTAAATTGGATCATGCATTGTATTCGATTAACTACGGTATTCGCGAAACACGCAGCACGTGGACATGCCTCGTGACTCCTCGTCGATGGCAGGTTCAAGAAAAGTAACGATAAATACTTAGCAGTCTTCTAGAACAAGTTATAGTCTTCTTCTACATCAGCAAAGCCCACCCTGAGAATTCCCAGCAGCACTCTGGAACCTGCTTTTTATACAAAATTGGACATCAGTATACTAAAAAGTATTGATTTCAAACTGTACGATGCCAGTATTGCAGATAGTACCCTAGAGAGCTACCAGTCATCTCAAAGAATATATTTGAGATTTTGCGAGGCATGTAGCACAGACCCATTTTCTGCTTCAGAGCACCTTTTAATTCTCTTTGTAGCAGACCAATTCCAAAGAGTGTGTTATACCTCCATATCACAATGGGACTGGGACACCCACTAGAAAGGAATACAACCAGTACTAAACATAGGACTCAGGATACCTGGCTACCTATCGCACCAGGCATTTTGAAAATTAAGGATAATGGCTGGGTTGATGAGCATGCGGCAACTGTAGAGCGGTGGCAAGGGGAATGGCAGAACCGATAATACAAACACTCGGAAAATGGTCAAGGGAAGCTTATATCGCAATCTTAGAAAGCTAATTATCAGCATTTCAAAACCATTGGTACAAGGCTGAGAAACATCAAGTATTATGTGATACTTTTATACTGATTTGATCTTCAAAAATATGACAGTATCTGAGAAAAGGGACACTTCCACCATTCCTAACTTTCGTTTTAAAACGCTTATATCTCAGGAATCATAACAGCTATGAACTTCAAACCCGGCATGAACATTCTTCCATCATTCTGCTACACTTGCTACGAATTCTGTATCACTGTAATGTTGTTACTTGTATCACTGCATGTATGTATCTTATGCAGTATTACGTAATCATTTATTAGTTGATCACCAGACTTTTGTTCTTGTCATGTATTTATCCATACTCCATACTCCGTATGTGTAAACGTATTGTACTTTAATTTGATAATACTAATTATGAGATCACGCCATTGTTCTTGGCCAATTGGCTGCTCTGTTTTGTATTCATTACTTCCGCTGGCTCAGGTATCACACTCCTTTCATGGCTTGTACACCTTTTATCAGAGTGACCGTGTTAACAGTTGAAGTGATGGAGCTAATAGTACAGCCACAACAGGTGGGACAACTACGACTTGGTCACCATCCACACTGCCGTTATTGTTTGTCAAGGAATCAAGTATTCCAACATCAAAGAGTATCAACATAGTGAGCACTGAGGTCCCACCAAATCCAGAAAATATAAAATGTCGTGTGGGTCTGCCAGAGTCTGCCTTGCTGGACATCCTTTACAAATCAGTCAACTCAAAAACCGCACAAAATGATGAGCTCCATTCAGCAGTGGGTGATGTATTTCAATGTTGTGGCACTGAAATAACTAGACTGAATGTGATCTTGGAGCAATGGAAATTTCTGCCAGCAATATACTAGTGTCTAAAACTGCAGTCCATAATACATACATACATTACAGATCCAGGAAGTGCATCTGGCGGCACATTCCAGTGCATCCAATTTTCTTACCTGTTCTATCTAGGCCATCTTTCACTTACAGGATTCCAAATATTATGCTATTTTCTGCTCGTTCAAATCCTATAACCCAAGGACATGCTTTGTGGCGACCACTGTTGTGCATGCAACATGCAAGAACGTACAAGAAGTGGCACATTTTGCTCCCTTGGATGGATTCCCAAGATTCTAATAGGTCTTGTACTGCTCTACAATTAATACTATGAGACTGGAAAAAAGTTTTCTGTCGAGCGGTTCCAGAGTTAAACTGCATCTAAAATCGATTATAGTACAACCATGTGATATTCTCTATAATTTATCAAAGTTTGTTGAGGGACCTCCTATAAAGAACGGACAAGGCCATGTACGTGAGGGGTGAGGGGTTGGATTTCGGGTAAGATTGTTTGTCAGAGTTAGCCTCCAGGGTCTGTATGGCAGGGTTAGTTTCAAGGGTTAGTCTCCAGGATTAGTTTCGAGGGTTTGTCTGTGTTTGAACTTTGGCCTTGTCCGTTCTTTATAGGAGATCCGTTCATTCTTGGCAGACACTCAAAAAATTTCAATTAAATTAATATTTATAGTGAAGGGCAAATAGCGAACTTCTGTACCATGGAAATTTTTAAAATTGAAGTCCATGTATGAGGGTGAGCCTTATGAGCTCAAGTACCATATATGTTCTAATATAGGCGCCACCCTAATTTAGGCGCCCTTTGGGACCTGCGCAATTTTTTCGGTTCTAATTTAAGGCGCCTTTCCGGACATCAATTATTTTTAGGCGGCGCCTATTTAATTGGAACTTTTTGCCACGTGCAATATGGCAATACCTCGATCGGTACCGTACCGTACCGTCGATTGATCTATCGAGCTAGCAGTTTAGATGTCAAACTAAGCTGTCTCCTACATTTATATGGGCACTTACCGACTGCTTTGATGTCTTTCTGGAGTTAGAGACAATCGTTCTGATGGCTACGGTACCGACAACTCGAGAATGATTCAGTGATCAGAGTGAAATTTCCAAAAAGAACTGAAACTAGAACCATATTTTTGTTGTTCTCGCCACTCATATTCACTGCCACTAAATAGGACCGATTGGTGATAGCGCTTGTGCTCTGGCAAAGCTTCCAGAACCGTTCTAATTGCAGCTCTTAGGCGCCTCCCTAATTTAGGCGCCCTTTGACCTGCTCGTGAATTTTTCGGTTCTAATTGGAGGCGCCTGCACGATCTGTAATTATTTTTTGGGGGCGCCTATATTAGAAAGTATACGGTAGGCACCACCCTAATTTAGGCGCCCTTTGAGACCTGCACAATTTTTTCGGTTCTAATTTAAGGCGCCTTTCCGGACATCAATTATTTTTAGGCGGAGCCTATTTAATTGGAACGTATAAATTTGCCATACCGCTACCGTACCATCGATCGATCGATCAAGCTAGCAGTTTAGATGTCAAACTAAGCTATCTCTTACATAATTTTATATGGGCGCTTACCGACTGCTTTGAAATCTTTCTGGAGTTTAATAGAGACAATCGTTCTGATGGCTGTGGTATCGACAACTTGAGAAGGATTCAGCGATCAGAATGAAATTTCCAAAAAGAACTGAAACTAGAACCATATTTTTGTTGTTCTTGCCACTGTCATATTCAGTGCCACTAAATAGGACCGATTAGTGATAGCGCTTGTGCTTTGGCAAAACTTTCAGAACCATTCTAATTGCAGCTCTTAGGCGCCCTTTTACCTGCTTGTGAATTTTTCTGGAGGCACCTGCACGATCTGTAATTATTTTTTGGGGGTGCCTATATTAGAAAGTATACGGTATGTACTACCCATTGTATAAATCAGCAGAAATGTAAGAGTTCAATTGGGAAGTTAATCAACTAGCACTTTACATTTTCTGCATGAGGCACTCTTTGTGAACACTTGGAGAGTAGCATGTGCAAAAGCGGGTGAAATGGGCATACTGGTGTTCCTACCTACATAAACAAGTGGGCGGGTAGTGAGAAAAAGCAGAATGTACCAACGCTATAGTATATATTACTCCAAGAAGTCAGCTTTGAGCAGTGTGCACACACTGGAATAAAAAAATTAGCACAAAAGTAGCCACAGGTATGGTTAGCAGGTAGTGATAGTGTAACTGGGCACCATTGCACCTTAGATAAGTGGTCTAGATAATTATAGTACGTATATGAGCTAGAGCTGGAAAGTGCAGCTGGTAAAAAATGTCAGAACTTGTGCTTGTCAACACCATAGGCATACCTGCATACCAGCAAGTTGCTTATAGCATTACAGCATTGGCGGGACAGCAGACTTCACTGGTAGTAGCAAATGGTACTTCCACATAAACCATCAAGCTGAAAGCAGCAATGATATTGCTCAAAAGCAACTATCATTGAAGTTCTTGTACATCTGTGTTGGGTATGGTGAATATTATTGCCTGCTCATGTCACCCCACTGTGACTCAGGCCTGATGTTGCTCTTGCTCACCTCCTTGCACTACAGTTTTGCTTTTGCCATTGAGAAATGTAATGTCCATAGAGATGTACTGACAGTTGCCTATAATTTATGGGGTGTGCTGCTGCTTGTTCCCGGATGCCATTGTAATCATTGTTTTTGAGCTGTACGCTAGCAGATTCCACACTAATAATTATTAGTACTACATCCCTGCCCATCAATGAGATAGTGCTTGCGTTCTGGCAAACCTTGATCTGAGGCTTTAGCCTCCTGCTCGTGAGTTCTCAATTCTAATACCAGCATCAAACTTGAAAACTTTAATCCTACCAACAGCAAATTAATAATGTGGTCTGGTCTTTACCTTTGTTCCTGGTTTAGTCAATAGAAATTATGTATATGAATGTTGGTTTACTTTCTGTAGAGTCAAGGTTCAATACCAGCTGAAGCCTTTCAGTGAAGCAAACTGATTTTTGTCCCAGTGTTTATTCTTTGTACATGAATTTTCTTACTAGCTGTGCTGCATGTACGTACATTACCTTTTTATAACTCGTAGGTTTGATTTGTTACTATGGTTCAGTATCTGAAACTTTCATTGTCAAGTAACTTCTCCCCATTATAATAACTAGAGCTCTGTAGAGCACATACCTCGTGCAATCTATAGATATACTTTCGGTACCTGCTATAATTTTGTGAACTTGAGAGAAATATCAGTGATATTTGAAACAGCGCTCTCTGCACCCAGACCTAGCCCAGACTAGGAAGGCATGAACTTGTACCTATATTTTGCTGTGATAATAGTACCATTATAATCTTTGCCAGTCATACGCTTGTTAGTTGTGCGCATGAGCAGAAACTACATGCATGCATTGATGGGTATATGGTACTTCGATAGGCGTGGCTACGGTGGCCAACAGAAAGGTACTATTTATGACGCTCGTGGACCGTATCCCTAGATTTGACACACAATGAAACCAGTTTTTCGCCGAATTCGATGGATTCGTTTTTTTTTTTTCAAGGGGACCACACACTAAGCAGAAAAAAATGGTCCGAAAACCACCACACAGTCGAGCTGGACGCATAGTAGAGCCATACAATGTAAGCAGGCATCCAAATAGCACTATGCAGTGTTCGGTAAAGGGTCGTCAACTTACCCCGCGCGCCCGTAATTTTTTTATGGGCAAACATTGCAAATGCATGGCTTCCTATGCCAATATAAAGGGTGCTGTATCTTGGTACCGAAAGTGAAAATTAAAATTCCGGCTTTAACATCTTTCTAATTTTGACTCATTCTGTGTGCCCATATAAAAATTATGGCCTGAAGTGGTCCCAGAAGTCTCAAACATTAGATTGTTTAAATTATTTTTTTTTCTACTTAGTGTTTAATTTTTTTTTTTTTTTTTCAAGGGGACCACACACTAAGCAGAAAAAAATGGTCCTAAAGCCACCACACAGCCAAGCTGGATACATAGTAGAGTCATACAATGCAAGCAGGCACCCAAACAGCAATATTCAGTGTTTGGTAAAGGGTCGTCAACGTACCCCGCGCGCCCATAAAATTCTTTGGCAAACATTGCAAGTGAATGGCTTCCTATGCAAACTTCAAAGAGCAAAAACTTTAATTCTAGGGCATGAATCAAAAACTCTCGATCAAAGTTCGTAATTTGAGCCATTCTGCATGCCTATATAAAACTTACGGTCCCAACTGCTCCCCAGAGTAACAATACTTAAAATCTTTTTTTTTTTTCTACTTAGTGTGTAACTATAACAATTCTTGTACAATACACTGTACAACGGATGGCATGAATAGCCGATGGCTAATACAAGCATGCATCCTGCTATGAGTAACTACTCTGTGCTTACGAGTCGCTTAGACGCCTATATCTTGAGATGTGGCGATTTTTGTGCTAACAACGACGACACGACCGATTACTTTACCCCTTGCGCATGCGCGGGGCAGTAAAATACTTGACCATATCCCCAGTAGCTGCATAGTAATGGTGCATGTGGTAAGAGATCGTCAATATTGTGTACTATGCATCTACCAGAGATGGAGTCTGAGACATTCAATCACAGAAAAACTCAACAGTGCAGATTAGTTGTGGCATGGCACACAAACCGGGCTACTTAAAGGTATTCACTGGATACACGCACAAGATTTAGGGTCCTCAATTTTCTGCTAGTTACCTCAGATTACACCATAGGTTTCATATATTGGACTGGTATAGGTCGTCACCCTTATTTGTGCTCTCCCTAGTGTAACTTGTAATTTTTTTCTTATAATTAGAATGTTTCCAGAGTATTGTGAACAAGTGTGAATTAGCTAGCTTGAACGTCCATGGTAGCAAAGAAGTACTCAGATATCCAAGTTTCAGTCTACTAGCTGTCACGCGTGGTGTTTCTAATCATTGCCCATCCTATCGTCTGTCAACATCCAGTCCCAGGGTTTGGCCAATCCAAGTGCGCGCCCACGCTCTTCAACATCTTGTAGGCGGGGACCAATGAGTTGTACAGTCAATGGCGCCTTCCCGCCACAGAGTCAAAAGTTTGTACGGCTGATTAGACTAGTGGGAATGAAGCGCCAGAACTCGGGGGCGTGGCCCACCCCAAAATCGTACAAACTCTCCACCTGTATAATAATGTTACGTGCGTTTGCTAGCCCTAATCGCCAGCTGGTTGAGGGCCACGTGACTGATCACTGATGGAGATTCGTGCATCGATCTACCGAGCACGCCTGGCAGTTAAAGTGAAGATCTAGTATACGGACTCGCGTTGTCAAAAATCGCGCACGCCATCGAAGGACAAGGCAAGGACTTCGCGCTGCTGCTTGTCGACCTACTAAATGATCTAGCCAGACATAGACATCGCTACTCTGGCAGCTGAAGACCTTTCTTGGATCTGCTACCGCCAACTACAACCGTTGGTTGGTTACATCACATCTCAACGAAGCGGTTTTGGTTCTTGCATCGACGATATGCTCGCACTGGGTGTTGGGGACGACGATGAAAGGATAGTATTGCGAGACCACCTCCCTGAGAGTAGCGGACGTAACCACGTTCATGGTGGGAGCAGTTTACTGTATCTAGAAATACAAATGTGGCACTCAGACATATGCTGTATCTGGCAATCATTGCTATTTGTAAAGCGCCTGACGACCTTTACCAACTAAATCCCTACTTCCATCGTGTGTACAAAATTACCGTATAGCGGGAAATTTTCGAGGGAGAAAACTTTCGCGGATCGGTAGGAAAAGAGCATTTCGCGGAGAAAACTCGCGGAATGCAAAAACTGATCGGATAATGGGTGTGGCATGCCTAGAATTTCGTGGAGAAAAATTTCGCGGATGGCTGAAAAATCGCGAAATTCGTGAAAGTTTTCTCCCTCGAAAGTTTCCCGCTATACGGTAATCACCGCCGATTCTTCAAGTTCAACTATGAACATCGAACTAAACTGGGGGTCCCCATATTCACGGAAGGGGACCCGGGGGTCACCAAATTTCATCGCACGCAATGTTTTATGCACACACACGCAATCTTTTTGGGTGACCTGCAATAATTATTTGAACGCAAACTTTTTAAAATCGCGTAATTTTTACCCGCAGCGCGTTTAAAGTGACGACCATTTCCAAATATTCGAAAACGGCCTGAAATCCTATTACCGTACCCTCGCGAAAGAGGGCCCATGGGCGGTGCATCTTACATTAGGCAAGATTCGGGGGTGGGCCGATATTCGAGGTATCAGTATCGCATTTATACGCGAAAGAGCGCTCAGGTAAGTTACCCACGCCAGCTTCATAATATGAATAGTAGCATAGGCTACTATTGATTTCAGCCTTATTCAAGCACGGTTACCAATTCAGAGCAAGAGCAGCCGCGATTCTTCACCGTGTGTTGTTGAGTGCAGCTCTATTAAGTGGGCGTGGCTACGATCGTTAGCCGTGTGTGTTAGTTATATTTCTGCTGAAACGTGGAGTAAAGCTAGCTAGGCTTAGTTTTACAGCTGTTTAGCACGTTACTTATCGATTTACGAAGTTCAGTACTCATAAACCAGCCATTTGAGCTGCGTTTTCAAGGGCAGCTACACATGGGCGCATATTCGACCTTAACAGGAAATTGAGCCCAAAGTGGGGGGTGGGCGGACATTCCGTAGTGGGCCCTCATTCACGAGGGTACGGTACTTCAATACTCTGTGTTTTAAAGCAGGCAGCCCGAATTTTGTCAAAAAGTTGTAAAGATCGTCACATTTATGTGCGCGCGAAGCCCCGTCCCTCACGTAGAGCGTGGGCTGAAGCTTCCTGTACAAACCTATGGGGAAACTTCAAAGGGCTGTAACTTTGATTCTAAGGCATGAATCAAAAAATTCTAACCCATTCTGTGTGCGGTGCAAAAAAATCTCCCCAGGAAATCTTTTTTTTTCTACTTAGTGTTTAATAAGTCATCGTTAAAAGAATGCTTTGATCTTGCTTTGATGTGGGCAATTACCTGTCTTTTCTTCTGGGACACTTCCGGTCGCTAATTACAAGCGCATAATCGCCCCTGGCAATTCTGGACACGCCCACCTCTGACCACAAACACTCGTATAGCCTCCACGGCCATGCCCCCTCACGATTCGCTAATTAAATTGAATCCCGTTATGTACCGAGAAACCCGCGCGTCAAGATGACGTTAATTGATCACGTGTGGCGCGCGCCTCCCTCACTTCTTAGAAAATTTTCAGAGTATAAGGGAAAAAAAAAAAGAAATTGAATGAATAGAGCGAGGATCGAACTGGGGTACATGGATCCATACACCAGAGCCCTGACCACTGCACCACCGTGAACGCCGCTGCCAGGTGCTCTTTTGTCACGACTTTAAAGACAATAGTAGTACTAACCCTTATGTGCCAAACCCTACCCTAAACCAAAACCCTACCTACCCTTAGCCGTTCATATAATACTATGCAATTTAGCCCAGCCCCCTACGGGGGCTGGGCCGTGCGCCTATGGCGCGCGGGTTTCTCGGTACATAACGGAATTCAATTAAATTAGCCATTGCTTACGGTCCGCCCACGCACTTAAGATCATACATTAACACCTCGTCCAAAGATATCTGCAACACCTTGCTTTCTACTTAGCATGCACGCATGCGCAGTGCAACTTAGCTCCTCCCACTTATACGATTATGGGCGATAGACGCCAATTGGCGTCATATACGCAATGTACGTTGTAGGCGATTGACGCCAAATGGCGTCAAAGCAAGCCGTTTTCTTTCCGTATTTCGTGCATAACGCTAGGCTACTACGCTCTACGTCTGATTTGTGGTTAGCTGCTGACCACCGCTACTCGGTTATGGCTTCAGGTCGCGCCGGTAGCAATTAAGTGGGTGTGACCGACACTGTAAGGCAAGCCGATGATGATCGATCCGGGCGAAATTTTGAGGCTGTTAACGTCGAAACGCCGGAGCTACAGTCACGGCGCTTGGTGTATAGGCAGAGCAGTAGGTGGTGACTATCTACAAATAGCCGCTTTGTGAAGTCAACGTTGAACGCGAACGGCGGACTTGAAGACGGCAGCCATGTTCGAGGTAAGTAGGCTTCTAAGCTTTTAGACGCTACTACAGCGTTTAGTTCGACAGTGAACAGTAGAATAGAAGAACGTGACGCTCATGGCGACTTACGTAGTTGTCAATAAAGCCTTTAGAGGTAGCTAAGACTTACCTACAATAAGCTTGTCTATTGGACGCTTTGTTCTCGTGTTAAAAATATCGAACTTCAAAGTTCAATTGACCCGTACAGTCCCCCCCCCCCCCCCCCCCCCCCCCCCGTTTTGTCATTGGATGACACTTGAATAAAATTGCATGTCGAAACATTGGAAAAAACTAGAAAACTATCATATAAATGTCTACACCTAGCCACATAGGCCTATTCAAGAAAACTCGCTGGTCCAAGATACATAGATACCTGCAACACGTTGCTTTCTACTTAGCATTCTTTATTATAATGTCTCAGGGACTAAGGTCAGCAGCGGATAGGACGGCGTCAGAGGAGAACACCAATAAGCTGATGATTTGCCAGGCTTCGAAGTAGCACACTCCGAAAAGAAACCAGTGACTGACATCGTTACATGGGTGCAATGTTTTTCCCGGTATACTGCGGCAATGGCACAATCCTTCCCGGACTGCACCCCAGGGTTTATGAGTCATATGATCACTGTCTTGAAAGCATACTCAGAGGTGGAGGAACCGGCTTGGTGGGAGTATGATGAAGCCTTCCGAGAAAAAATGGCTTCAACGGGAAACAGGTCATGGAAGGGAATGGACGTCTCCCTGTACCAGGAGCTGTGTGGGTCCAGACCCCGCAGAAAGGTCCCCACGTCTTCAACCGACTCCAAAACTACCGGAAAGCCAACGTTGGGGAAACGTGCAGGGGACGGTGTCATAGTGTCACATGACCCCCCTTGAAGGTGTCCCCCCGGACACTGTACCCTAAGGCAATGTGTCCCCGGGGACATGCTTCACTAGAGTAGGATGTCTCCCTAGGACATTCGACACTAGAGTTAGATGTCCTCTCTAGGGCCACATGTCCCCTCAGCCTGGAATTTTTCATCAAGTTGCTGGGTTGCACAGTATCTTTGATGTGGTGATTTCCAGATCTAGCAAGCTTCTATATTTCATATACTAGATTATTATGTGAGTTGCACCTGTTGCGGTGTGTATTAACAGCCTGAGTTTAATAATAAAATAACTTGTATATCACAACAATACACTGCATAATACATGAAATTATATAGTAGCAAGAACAAAATACTTAAAAGGAATGTAGTTCGGGTATAAACAATATGTTCATAAATAAGTAATAGCTACGAGTTTCACAATGATCGACAAAAATAACTAGGTATGAATATCAAAATCAAAATGACAAGAATCACAAAAAAAACAGCTGATTTGTCGACGATGATATAATTATCAACGTTTAGACAAAACTGATGAAACCATAATTTACATGAATGGTATTTGACTAGTGGGCCGCTTTTTTTGTCATACTTGTTCCACGGTAGTCTGCACACGCAGTACACAGGTACTCTCTTAGTAGAGAGTACCCTGCAGTGTGCAAGCCTTCTGGAACGATCAGGGGCAGGAAAGGTGGACAATTGATGGCTCTCAAAACATGTTAAGAGATGGCTACGCCTGCAGGCTCCTTGGAATAATACAGAATTCCATTTCTAGTTTCAAAGTGCTCCTGTGCTTTCCTCCTCAAACTTCTCTTTTGGTTCTTCGTGTATCCAGGTGGATATTGGTGGGATTCCAGAAACTCGTAGATAGCGTCATAGTCTTCCATGACTAACAGAATAGTTGATCCTACTGCTGTGCTTCATCTCTTTTATAGGCGCACATCGACGACTCAAGAGATGTCAAAGATAATTGAACTTTATATAAGGTTAATATTGGAATGCGTGGCCGGCAAGCGGCAGATTTCATGCGCATGCGTAAGAGTGTAGGGGCGGGGGACTCGTGACACTGGAGCGGACGTGCTACTCTAGGGCTGGGAGCAAGGGGACCCCCGAAATCATAAGGAGTGGACAGTTCCAGTGGCGGGTACTTACTATCATCACGTCACGACTCACTGGGGACAGCAGAGGATTTTGCTGCGGCCATCATATTATTATGATTACCGTATTACATGTACATGTACCTCTAATTTAATGGACACCAGAAAAAAATTATTATTTTGGCCAATGTCCGCTATAATTAGTGCACACGAAAACAGCCGGCGTTCGAAGTGTCCGATGAACTATAACACGCTTTCACGCACGCGCATTCGGTCAAATGGACGTGCGATCGAGCAGCTGCAGAGATTGAGAAAATGAGACGGTACCTGGAGCCATAGATAATAGAGGAGGGAGGAGGGATTGGAAACGCGCATTGCCGCCTATAGTGACGTCACGGAGGATGCTCGACACGGCACGCCCCCCTTCGCGCGATGATAATACAGGCTGTACACTACATGTACAGTATAGTAGGCCTTATATGGTGTCATATGGCCTTGTAGCCGGACTAAACCTAGATCTATGGCTAAATCAAGCGTGGGGAGGAAAACCAAGAATCGAAACGCGATTTTGAACTGTCATTTTTATGTTTTACCTCGTATAAAACTTTGTGGAATTTTCGTTCGCTATCGGCGAGAGAACTGGAAGTGAGAGCGATTGGACAGTGTCTGTGGCTGCCTACCATGTGCTTTAGAAGCATCCGCGAGCTTTCTGGGGATAGCACTCGGGTCTGCGAGCTTTATTAACAGCCCGAGTCATACTCGGATTGAACTTACCTGAGCTTGTTTGGCCCTTGTTGCGCTTGCTTTGTAATGAAGCACTGTATTTCAGGTCGTCGTTAGCACTCTTTGGCTGATACTGAATCTATCGAGGCATATAACGAAGGCCTTCACTGCTCGCAGGTCCCAGGAAAATACCACAAGGCCAAATGGCAGCCCACCTACAAGTCTATTCAGAAAAGGTGCCTGATTCTTTCTTCTTTGACTTCAGGACCTCGGGCGACTCGGCTACAATGCACAAACACTCTCGAGGGCAATGAGTGCAGCCTTTGCGGTGTAGCGAAATTGTGCGATTCGCGAACTTTTGATAGAGTCACGTGACCGTGTCGAGCATCCGCCGTATACACGTACAAGCGTTTCCAATCCCTCCTCCCTCCTCTATTATCTATGCTGGAGCTCCCTGTTCACGGTGGGAAAGAGAACAACTCGCCTCCTTCAGTACCACCAAAGAAGCAGCTGTCCATTGCAAATTTTGCTCGATCAGTACCACGCTAGCGCGTAGTCTCGTGACCCAGCCCCCTAAACGCGCACGCACGCGAAAACGATGTCCGGATAATTAGAACAAAAACTCGAACTTCATTGGCACAGGGCTAAATGAAAGCATGTAGCCATGATTTAATATACATACAGATAGATACATAGCAGCCTCATCTGGGCCTGCTTGGTTGCCTGTCACGTTTCCACCTGCACTGTGTGCAGGTGTGACAATTGATAATTCAGAAGGCGGTGTGTGACTGGGACTGGGTGGGCTTCGGATGGAACTCCCTAGTAGTATAATAATGTAGGAGCCTCATAGTGGGGGAGAGGGAGTTAGCCGCATGAAGAGCATGAAAGATACTATCAGCAACTTTACAGTACCATCACCACCCCCTCCTGCAGGTGACCTTAGGACGGAAGCATTGTTGCAGCTGGCGTCATGCACCCCACTAAAAGCCAGGACACCAGATATGGAGTGGGACTGGATAGTAACCCCTTACCAAGTAGCAGTTTGGGAGCAACACCTAGCCTCTCACCCTGACAGCAGTTTCGCAGAATACATCTGCAAAGGGATCCAGGAGGGGTTTCGGATAGGTTTCGACTACCATCATGCTCAATGTAAACTGGGACCGGGGAATATGAAGTCAGCCAAGGAACACATGGACATAGTAGATAAATATATTGGCTCTGAATGCAACAAAAAGCGCCTCCTTGGTCCCATACAGCGTAGCAAATACCCGCAAGTACAAGTCAGCCCGTTTGGGGTCATACCCAAATTAGAACCAGGCCAATGGCGGTTAATAGTAGACTTATCATCACCAGCCGGTGGAAGTGTGAACAATGGCATTAATAAGGAGTGGTATTCGCTGACGTATATGCCGATCGAGGACGTGGGGTTGTGTGTCTAGGAAGAGGTGCCTTAATGGCTAAGTTTGACCTCAAGTCTGCGTATCGGCAGGTGCCGGTGCACCCAGACGACCGCTGGTTACTGGATATGGAGTGGAGGGGCCAGTTATTTGTGGATACAGCACTCCCCTTTGGGCTTCGGTGGGCCCCGGCAATCTTTAATGCAGTAGCCAAGGCATTAGCTCACATGATCTGGCAGAAGGGAGTAGTGGAACTGGATCATTACCTAGATGACTTCTCCATTGTTGGCCCCCCTTTACTCTCAACAGTGTGCTAAAGATCTTGAGACATCCCTAGCGATGTGTGAAGAAGCAGGATGCCCAGTAGCAGGGGAGAAGACGGAAGGTCCAGCAACGGAGATCACATTGTTGGGAATTGAGTTGGATTCACTCCAATTACAGCTCAGACTCCCACAGGAAAAGTTAACGAAATTGAAGAAATTAGTGGTGAAATGGAGGAAACGGGATGGATGCGAGAAGCGTGAGTTAGAATCTCTGGCAGGTCACCTAAGCCATGCGTGCAAGGTGGTGAGACCAGGGAGGCGTTCTCTTCGAGGGATCTTTGGTTTATTGTCCTGTTTTAGGAGGCGGGACCACCCTGTCCTGTCTCAATGCGGCATTCCGTGCAGATCTGGAATGGTGGCATGTCTTTGTGTCCTCATGGAATGGGGTATCGATGATGTTGGAAGAGTGTTTAAAGGCACCTGGGGTGGAAATATGGAGTGATGCATCAGGAAGTTGGGGCTGTGGGGCGTTGTGGGGAGGGAGGTGATTCCAGTTGGAGTGGCCTAGACCTGGCAGAGGCATCTATTGCAGTGAAAGAATTGTTACCCATAGTTGCTGCGGCTGCAATTTGGGGCCACATGTGGTCAAGTAAAACAGTGCTTTGTCAAGACAGATCCCTTTCGCAAAGGAGTACTGGTGTTCTTGGGGAGCTCAGGTAATGATTTATGTCCAGTTGCAGCCATTTCGGCATATTTGGCTGTTCGGGGAAGGGACCCATGCCCCTTCTTCCATTTCCAATCAGGAGCACCACTATCAAGAGAGCCTCTGGTGAAGCATGTCCGAGCGGCACTGAAAACCAAAGGGTTTGATGTATGCTGGACACAGCTTTCGTATTGGTGCCGCCATGACAGCAGCGGCTGTGGGAGTAGAGGACTCAGTAATAAAGACTTTAGGAAGAGGGAGAACTCTGCTTATTTGGCATACGTGAGGATCCCCCGGGAGCGCCTTGCAGCGGTGTCCAAGAGACTGGCTGGCACGTCGTGACTCATCTCAAGTATTCTTTGTGTATTGCATATAATATGATGTTAATGTTACTTCGATTATCTTCATGTAGTGGTGTATGGGGGTGCTTGTGTGTGGTACTAATAGTTCAATATAAGGAAAAGGGTGAGTAATACTATTTCTGGGGTGGGACAGGTTTCAGGCGGATGGCGAGGAGGTAGGTAGTATGGCTTGGGGGCGGAAGGATAGTAATCCTTCCTTTGGTGGTTTGCTGGGTAGCCCTGGAAATTGAGAGACTACAGCTAGCTGGGCTCCCAGCAGTGGCCCCCCAAGCGGAGGTTTGGTATGCTAGCTCCCAAGTTAATGGCGGGGTGGAGCCTGAGGGTGGAGCATTGGGGGCGGGGACATTACCAGCCCACCTATAGCTACCTCCGGGCAAATCTGGCATATGGTGGGGGTAAGTTACACTCATGAACTGTTAAAGATATTTGGATTTTTGTAATGTATTACATAGGAGTATCCAGGCCATCCCTACTTATATAGAGTCTACCGACTCTATGATTAAATTATACTCACACATTTCAATCTTGCTTCATCTGTTGATTTTGTTTACACTAGCTCACACATCAATTTTATCTGTCACTTTTTCCTTAACCTATAGTAGCCCACACAGTACCCTCACACAGCCCTTGACTCTTCTTTATATATTATTATAATCTAGTAGGCCACTATTCCAGTAACCTCACACGTCACCTCTCAAATTTTCTTCTTGCCCTCAAGTCTTCTTTATTTCCTTGGCCTGTCTTCCTTAACCTAGTAGCCCACCCAGTACCCTCACACGTCCCTCGACTCTTAGCCCACGGTCCCATGCAGTACATGCATGCACTCGCATGTCCCCTCTTTTTGCCACTCTTCCTTAACCTAGTAGCCTGCCCAGTATCCTCACACATCCCCTTGAATCTTTCTCCATTTTCGTCTCTTCCATAACCTAGTAGCCCACACATCCCTCGATTCTTAATTCTTCTCATTTTTTGCCTCTCTTTTAGTGTGTTAATAGCCTAGTAGCCCACCGTCCCAGTATGTACACTCCTTTGATTCTTTTTTTTTCTGCCTCTTCATTTAACGCACCCAGTATGCTCACACATCCTCCTAAGTCCTTGAGTATTCTTTTTTCTGCCACTCTTCCTTATTAAACCTGGTGAGCCTCCTGCACTAGACTAGTAGCCCAACGAACACAAAGAATAATTCCATTTTATAACGAGCACTGAAGTGCAAAACGCTCGGCGCTAATTCAGCATATTAAAACAGTGCTCATACTGTTACATTGATGGTTAATACTGCTGAAATTGTGCAATGTGAGTTACAAGTCAAGATTAAATGTAATAGTAGTTTGTGACGGTGACATTTTGGAGCTAGTGTTCATGCAGTGATTATTTAAATTGTGCTGATGTGTGTGAGCTGTTATTCCATAAAATAGTAATACTGGCCAGGTTGCTAGACTGCAGACAGCTACTGTCATCAAGATACACGTACAACCACATGATATGCATGCAAGCTTGGCCTCATGCACTACTAAGCTAAGATAGATAGTGAGTACATACATGTATGCAACTCACTCAATTCTAAGATGAGACCATAGCTATGATCTAGCCTCAAACCCAGGCTCACTTTAGGATAAGCTAAGTATGAATGGTGGGCTTTTGTTAGACATGCACTACAGATTGCATTCCTGAGTTTGCCCTATAGCCTAGGCGCCTATGAACTGTATGTATCCTGTATATAGCCATATATGGTTATAGGCATTACCACAAGTAGTATACGGAGGGGATTTAACCATAGTTTATGGTACTGGGAACTGAAAAATGGCTGACTTCGCAATACTACTAAAAACGAAGAATAAGCTATAACTCGTGAGAGAAAGCTTTTTAGCGAAATCCCTTAGTTGAAAACCTTTGCCAGGGAGTTGGTGCAAACGTGGCTGGTACGTTCATTTTGTTGCATAAATGTCCCACGCAGGCAGTAGAGTGGTAACAGACACACAGACTACTGTAACCCTCGTGCGCATGCACCGAGCATTATTAATTACCGTATATTCCCGCGCTTATATCTCCACAGGAAGAAAACCATTAAATATTTCCACAGGAAGAAAACTTTAGTAGCAAAGTGCGCCTAACTAAAAATCAGTCTAAAAATAGAAGAACGCATGCGTATTAGCGGTATCATTTAAGGCAATCGATCATTAGCAGGATCGTTCATGTTGCTGCATTCCACCCAGGTAGAAATGGCGTTTATTGCTGGAAGAACCTGAGAATCGACAGTAGCCATCGTAATTTCGACTGACTGGAACCCTGGACAAGCTAGCAAGCGTGCAAGATATCGAGGTCAAGGGTCACATAATATTTTGCGCTTATACGCGAAATGCGTCTCCGAAATGCACCTAATAATAATTGCTTAGCATGCGCTTGTAAGTGAAACGCGCCTAATAACGATAATATAAAAGGTTGAATTTCCCATAGATATTTATATATTATAGGCATTGTGCCACGATATAAGGGCAATTTTTAGTAAATTTGTGTCACACGTGATGTAACCACGCCCATTAGATTGAAATCTGGCAGATAGTTCGCGGTAGCAGAACGCGATCGGTCCAAGAAAGGCTGAAGTGTTGGAGCTGGAAGGTCTTGAGCTAGCGGAGGAAGGTAAGAGATCTATCAGAAGGACGGGCGAGAGTCGGCTGTGCCAGAGTAGCGATGTTTTCATATGTTTTTGTCTAGCTAGATCTACCACGTGCAAGGTAGTATACCACGAGTAGATTTACCTTTAGCGAGCGAGAGTAGGTCGAAAAGTAGACAGAGATACCAGTCCTCTAGCAGCGCCACGAGTAACTAATTTCTTTCCTTGTCTTTCGATGGGTTCTGGCGTCCACGAGGAGCGCGCGACAATATAATTATATTTTGTATGTGCGCTATTTTTGACAACGCGAGTCCGTATACTAGATCTAAATTTAGTAACAATCATCGCTTATATCGTGACACAATGCCTCTAAGACTGCGTAACCGCAGTCTTATAGCTTAATTATCTAGATCTATGGCCATATGGATTTCCAGGGTTTGTGGTTAATTGTCTGGTACATGGTCTGCATGATCTGAGACACGTGCCACGTGCACGGTATACGGTAATAATAATACCTGTTACTATACTAGGTACTATTATGCGTATCACTAGTTTACGGAGCTGATACGGATTGCAACCAGAAATAGGCTACCATAGCCATTGCTACGTACTGAGATTCGCCATGAGTACTACAAACGCTGATGATCCGAGTGTAACCACTAGAAATACTCCCCAGAAGTCTTTCAAACAAAGAAGAAGCTTTGGTAAGCAAGTATCCCTGCCAAAGAGCAAATTAAATATTCTGTGACAGTACCGTGTTTGGTTGACCCGAACTTCAGCACTTGATAGTAGATCAAGTCTTTACTACTTTCTAATACAGCAAGTCGGAAAGATGAGGTAGCCAGCATAAGATCAAAGTTTCCTCAAAAAGTCCCGGTAAGTCGTGATTGGGCACAATTTAGTACATTTATATATAATTTGTAAATTTTTGTTTTCAAAAAATGTTGTGCCATTAATCTGAGTTTCCATATATTATTATGGGATCACAGTATTTGTTACAACTAGGATCTAAAATATATGTTTAAGAGTATCATCCTTATGTAGGTTATTGTGGAGCGCTACCAAAAGGAGAAGGACTTACCATTACTGGATAAGACCAAATTTCTTGTGCCTGAAGAGCTAACTATGAGTCAATTTGTCACCATCATCAGGTATTGATACTGCATATCTACATTTCATAAGCATAAGCTCATGTGTAGCCTTGTCCTACATCCTGTCGTCACCGTCACTGTAAGACCATACCACTACTTGGTCGATAGACAAGACCAACCCTAAATTTTGTATGCTGGGATACAAAACTGCCGTTTTTTTTGCAGCCATGATTTTTGAATGTTGAATATTGAAGTCCTAGTTGGCATTATTGTACCCTTTAATTTTGCAATTTATAAAGGTAGTGCATTGCTCTTAATTCTTGCTGATAGTTGCCTGATATGAGGTTTTGTTATGTAATCATGGCTGTGGCTCATGGATATCACATGTTTTAGTAACAATTGGATATTCATACAAGGCACATCTGGAATAATAGTATTCACATTTGCTGACCTGGCTTTGGACAATGCTCTGTGGATAATATTGACATAATGACCACCCATTTTGTGTGTAGTGTCTTATTTTGGGGGGGGGGGGACATGATAGTTTAATTTATGATTATTGATCACTGGTGACAACATCTATTGATGACTATAGTCAGGCCTGTATGCAGCCTTTCTCAAAAGGGGGGGGGGGAGGTTACATAGGGTTGTGTTTCAGACTATACATGTATGCTATGGGTTTCAGCCCACCTATGCTCCCCCAGAAAATTTTGGAATTTGAGGGTGATTCTGAGTCATTATCACTGAATTTTGTAGGGCTTCAGCTTTAATGAGTGAATACCATAAATCATATATCTCATACAATAATTTTTCGTTTTACATAATTTTTGGACAAACGACCCTGTACCACATTATTGTTAATATTGTGCATGTATTTTCGTGCGTTTAATTTTCAAACAAGCCAGGCTGTCCGAAAATACTGTATTTTCCTGCTACCATGTAGCGGGAAATTTTCGTTCATGCTAATTTTCGTATGATTGACCAAAACCCCCTCCCTTACAATGAATTTTTGTATTTTTTTAATCTCATATGCTTGCTGCGGGAGATTGCATGCATATGCAGCTGATAGCGCTCACACTTACATGCAGTATACGATAACGCTAGCATCACGTACTGGCTTCCTTTATCGCTGATAGCGGTCCACTGGGATCAGAAAGGTCACTCCGTTTCGACGCCTTGGCAAAGAACCGATAAAGAGACATCGTTTAGTGGGCTAGCCTTGCATTTAGCACCTGCCGCTAGCGACCGTGTGTGGCCGTGGTAGGCGTATAGGTCAAAGGTCACGCACAAAAGGAAAAAAAAATTTAAACTTAGCAATTTTTATTTTCGTATAAGGGATGGAGCATACAAAATATTAGCATCATACGAAAATTTCCTGCTATACAGTATTAAGCGCATGCGCTTATATCTCCACAGGAAGAAAATCTGCGCTTAAAGGAACTGTGTCACGGTATAAGCGTATTTTTAGTAACGGAAGCCGGATAAGGATCCCCAATATTTAATCAAGAACGTGGGCGATGCGGTTTAGCCGTTTCAGGTTACTCGAAATCACAATGGCTACTATTGATTCTCAGGTTCTTTGAGCTATGAGCACCATTTCGAGCTGGGCGGAATGCAGCAACACAAATGATTGTGCGATCGATTGATTGGCCACGCCTCTAAATGATACCGCGAACGCGCATACACATGTACATTCTTGGATGCAGCTATTCTTTGTTAGGCGCATCTCACTATTAGACGCACTTTGCTATTAAGCGCAGGTTTTCTTCCTGTGGAGATATAAGCGCATGCACTTAATAGCGGGAAAATACGGTAGCTTCAAAATGGCGTTTTTAGTGTCGTTGGCTCAGCAGTAGCAGTACATCCTCCAAAAAGTAGCTATTCTAGTCTAGTGCATGTTTTGACTTTGAGTGTGCTGCCACGTGAATTTAGGTACAGAAAAGTGATTGTGTACAGCGTGTTTACTATGGTCCATAGGGCAGCCATCAAGAGCTACTCACCTGTGCCTTGACTGTGCAAAGAACATGGACAAAGACTGGAATATAACTTGTTTATTAGTGTGAATTTTGACCATGCTTGGGCAGAACACTATCCTGCAAAATTAAACACTAAATTTTGTTGACTGGAGTTTCTAAAATCACGCATTGCATGAAAGCACGCGGATCCCATATGTTGTTGGGTATTGTCCATGGAATGCAGTGACATAATACCTTAAGGCTACGATTATTTGCAGGGACAAATTTAAGTGGATTTTGGCATTTAGTGGGTGTTTACATTGTATTTATTCAAAATTGTTGAAAAAAATTATTACAATTTTCTGTGAAAATTGGACAAATTCTGAATTGTATCCGCAAAGAAAAGTGTCCTAAAGGTATGGTCAATGAGGTATTTCAGATAATTATGTCAAGATTATAAAAACATGTACAAGAGTATATTAAACATTATAGATAAGCATGCATGCATGTGGGCAGTTATAGATCAGCTATATACCACTTGGCCAAGACCAAATGTACATCTAACACAATTGTACTTCCCACTGTAGTTTTTGGTCTGTTTGAACTATTCTTATAACTTTTGTAGGAACCGAATGGGACTGTCTCACACACAAGCATTTTATCTGTTGGTAAACAACAAGAGTCTTGCCAGTATGTCAACTACAATGAGCCAGATCTATGACCAGGAGAGAGACGAGGACGGCTTCCTTTACATGGTTTATGCTTCTCATGAATTCTTTGGTTGACTTGGGGTGATATTGATACAAACATTCTAACTTCATGTATGGTGTTCATGGTGTTTTTGTTTTGTTGCACTTGTGGTATTAATAGTACTGTACACTGGCCCTTTTAAGCCAGTCTTTATTACTCCTGTACATACCTATGGACAGCACTACAATTTTGTTTTGTAATAATTATTACAAGAAGAATATAATAATATACTATATAACCGCGTCCTATAGGAACATAATTATGGTAGAGCTTAGTTTACATATACCGTAAATCGCGAATATTTCGATGTTGAAATATTTTCGGACAGCATGGCTTGTGCGGAAATTAAACGCACGAAATACATGCGCGATATTAACGACAATGCGGTATAGGGTCGTTTGTCCGAAAATTATTTAACGCGAAATATCGCATGAAATATTTTAGACACGAAATATTCGCGATTTACGGTACATCCTTAATCTAATATAATGTAATTCAGCAGGACATGCTATAGAAAAGGAAATTGTAAATATCCATAGCTGGGCGCCACGTTGTAATTAAAGGCCACCCTCAACGGTACAAATTAGTCTCACGATCCACATGCACCCCCCCCCCCCCCACAATCCGATATTGAAGGGTGTGGCTAGCGACTAGGTACAAATATGGCGTTAGATTTTAAGGATGAAATTTTTTTATCGTACCCCATAAAATTAATATGCACTTTCTAGAGACAAGCAGTATAATAATTATTATGATTCATTGAACACCTCAGGTATAGCTCCAGGAATATTAGTGGCTCAACAGAAGTCAGTGGAGCGTCTTGATGTTATGGCGGGCGGTTCGAAGCGATGGGCGGAATCGTCGATCGCGTGTTTATTTGCGTAGATATATTATCATAGTCAACAGTTCGAGCCAAGCTCGACGTTGCAGGTCACGCCAACGATTATGTACAGAGACGCGTGGTTAGGAATCACGCGCGCGTATACGTGCACATGCTACAGAATATTATGAATAGATCGTGCACAGTGACAAGTTGCGATGTACAGTCCCGGTGTCCTAACGGTAAACGTCCCATCCAAATTACGTCCGGGGGACGTAAACCGCATGCATGTCACCATCGAATATTATTATTGTCCGGTTGGACGCAAGTCCCACAGCGTAGGATGTCGTCCCCTTCGCAGATTCGCTTCTCGCGGCTGCCGGACTCGTATCAAACCACTTAATTAAGTAGCAGGAGTATGGTCTTGACTAGTCTCGTGCCCAGCCCCTCCTAAAAGTACCTCGGTTAATATACTCTACCTACTACTATACTTATAATCAGAGGAGGTTGGTCACAATTTTCGCGGAATGTGCATTTTATTATCGCGCATCATATACAATGAATTGTTTTTGCTGACTCAGCGGGTTGACCTGGGTTGCGTGGGCGTACACTGCAGCCTATGGCAAACGTATTCTAATTAGAATCTGTGACCAACCTCCTCTGACTTATAATGAACAAAAATAAAAAATTTATCATGAAAGATATGCAAGAATTTTTGGACCACGCCCCCTTATTAATGAGCCACGCCCACAATTGGGCGTGGTGGGGCTCTTAAAAAAAAAAATTTAGCCACAGTTCAATGGAGATATGTAGAAAAGATTGTCGATCATCGTTTGTGTTCATCTTTGATATAATATTAACAGAAAATGATTTGTGTAATCCAGTGAGATTCACTAGGCAGCAGCATCATTCCAGTGCACTAGGCTAATAGCTCAGTCTGGGCACTGTGACAAGTGTGGCAAGGGGGGGGGGGGGGAGGGCACGTGCCCCTATGCTGGATCCGCCACTGTCTAGAGGTAAGTGTGGACTTCGCCATAAGAGAACCTTGACCAACATCGTCTATGCAATTGACCTCGGCCGACTTTTGGCGCCTTCTTCATTCTTTTCCATTTGGCGCGCTCGCGGTACGGCTAAGTGAACGCGCTATCGGCTCCAGTGATAGCGTGACCGTATACACGCATGCCTATCTCTTTTGACTAGCGCGCCGGCGCACGCTACAGGGATCGATGTTGCTACGATTCACGAGAGCGCACTTGGAGCGCATGGCTGTCATGACCATGGTCATGGCTGCCACGGGTGGGTGCGGTTCCGTACCTAGCCTCGTACCCAGGCCCTTCAAGGTACACACTGTGTGCGTGCAGCTGGGAATTCGTATTTTTGTCCGCTTATCTGTCCGTAAACATGAACCTTGACCTCAGGTATGCCTAAATATCATTTTTGCTGGCATCGTTTCGGGCTCAAGACGCCTGCTGTGACCAATTTAGCTAGCAGAAGGATAATAGAGAAGGACCTCGACTCGACTTTTTTTTATGAAGTATCGACACCGAGGCAGTTGTCCAACGGGAGCGAAGGGACTCGTAAGTCAAATGAGAGCGAAGAAAGTCTTCCGTCTGTAGGCTTCACCGACTTCAGATGCCATGGGATACTTATTGTCCAACCGCGTGGTAGCGACAATATCCGGCTAATTATACTAGAAAATGCTCCGTAATTTTCGCGCATGCGCGTACAGTGTGTACCAGGCCCTTTCTCCTCCTCTTCAAAGGGCCATTCCGTACCCGGAGGAGGTAGGACAGGCTTGACCTTTGGCTAATTGTTCACTAATTAAATTGCTAGTATGAAGGTTTTTAAAGAATATCATTGCGATTTTCGAACTCAGCGCTATTGATTTAGTGGGGAGCCCCTCTTCGTTAGCACTATAGAGCAATTCTTAGGTCTTTGGAATGTTGATCAAAGTGGCAAAATGTTTGACCAACCTTCCTACCTTACAGTGATCTGTTGGTTAAACGAAAGATCTATTTTTCATAGAAAAGGTCCAAAAGTCACCAACTTGTATTAATTCACATTGAGGTGTATTATGAGCAAAAATCATACATGCAAAACTTTTCTTGCCAAGTCTAAAGTTCCAACGTACGTACATGCATTCCAAATAGGCCTTGTGTACAGTCAGTTTAGGGCTAAATTCGATCTCTTGTCATCAGTGGAGTAACCAAATCCAATGATCGTAGCATCACAAGTTTCGGTCCTTTTAATCTCCTGGTAGCTCTTGGATTTAATTTTCTATGGTTCAGTCCTTGCTTTAGTCATCAAATTATCATGTGAGCGCACATTTAATTAATTGGCAGACTCTATAATATAAGTAGGGATGGCCCGGATACTCCCGCAATAATATTATATTAGATATCTTAGAACAGGTATCTCTATAAAGTGTCAAAATCAGAATCTCCAGCAAATTATCTATCTAAGAAGACCAAGATCATTCATCAAACTGTTGTATATGCCAGAACCAGATGTTCAAAATAGCCAATTGTCATTCTTTCTTTCTTTTTCACTTCTAGGACTAACTTGATCATGACTGCCTTGACTGCTCATCTTAGTTTGAGTATAAATCCACTCCATTTTGTAGCACACAGTAGCCTCGTCCCCAGCCCAATTCGATCACAGCTTTAGCCTTTTCCCTCCTTTTGAGGGTGGAATCTGGGGACGAGACTATAACTCTGCCATTGTGAAATCATGTGACTAGTCAGTGACGCATGCCACGGCATGCAGCTCAGGGTTGCGAGCTAGCATAGCTGTACATATACATGCAGTAGCTAGCAGGGCTACAGGCTGGCCAGGTGCTAACCAGGCCAGCGTGCAGCACTAGTGCTGCGGCATGAGAAGTAGAAGCGGCCATTTCTCAGACTCGTCCCCTCAGCAGTCAGCCAATTCAGTACCTCATCAGTTACGAGGATAATCAATAACTAGAGCTCTGTAGAGCACAGCACATTGCGCAATCTAGTGTTGCTTTTGTGTGCATGGCTATAATTTTGTGAACTTCAGAAAATTAGTACTGCTTAGCTACTAGAGGTCCCGGTGACAAAAAGCACTAGCTCTCTCTGCACCAGATCTAGACTACCAGGATTTATGAACTGATACTCCCAATATTTGTTGTAATAGTATAGCTGTCTTACACCATGATTTGGTTCGGTGGGGCTAGGCTGCAGACAGCTCTGTCAGCGGATGGGATAGACTATAGATTTCACGAGCATTAGTAATTTCGACGATCTTTACCAGCCATATTCTTGGCTGCTTAGTTGTGCACATGAGCAGAAAACACAATGGGCATGCATTATGCATTGAGTAGGCACCGTCTATAGGTGTGGCTATGTTAGCCTACAAAAAGGGCACTATTTGTGATACCCGTGAACCGTGTACGTACATCAATTTGACGCACACTGAAGCCAGTTTTTTTCCGGATTCAATTAATTCGTTGTGCTTATGAGTCGCTTAGATGCCTACATGTACATCTCGAGATATGGCGATTTTTGTGCTAACGACGATGACGACAACGACACGACCGATTACTTCACCCCTTGTGCAGGCGTGCAGGGTAAATAGGAGCTACTATGGGCAAAATGTAAACCGATAGCTTCTTTGTCGGCCTGCCTTAGGCATAGGGACGCATGGGGCATGGCTATGAATTTTGCATGCATGCGCAAACTCTTAGGTATCTCCCATGCGTCTTCTATTATACTGGATTATTGAGAGTTGAATGAGTTAGATGAGCAATAATTAACACACTAAGTAGAAAAAAAAGAAAATGGAATAGGGAAGAAGAAAAGTCTTAGGGTTCTATAAAGTAATTTATGCCACGATTTTTATAACATAGGCACACAGAATGGGTCGAAACTAAGGATTTGATCTTGGGGGATTTTGATTCACGCCTTAGAATTGAGCCTTTTGAAGTGTGTATGTATAGGAAGCCCTGCATTTGCAATGTTTTCCGCCCACGCGCTACGTGAAGGGGCGTGGTTACGCGCACACAGTAACGTGACGACCTTTACCCACTTTTATCTAAATTGCCGTTTAGGCTGCCTGCTTGCATTGCATGGGTCTATTATGCATCCAGCTCAACCATGCATGTGTGGTTTCTGGACTTATTTTTCCTGCTTAGGCCACTCGAAATAAATTTCCTGTTTCCTGTCCTGGAAACAACTACCGCAAACTCTGGTTATTAAGCGCACCTCGCTATTAAGCGCACATTATTTATTAAGCGCATGCTCTATTCTCGTCACAAGCTATTGTTTATTAAGCGCATGCGCTTAATAGGCGTGGCGTTCTATGAACCTGACCTTGACCGGCTGGAAAGTATGTGGAGTCCAGATATCTTTGGAGAAATGATGGCCATATCATGTAAGAATATCGAATTTCAGACAAATCGCCAGCACTCGTCGTCTTGAGTGGCAGCTGTAAACGTTCGATCGATCAAGCCAGCTAGCGCTAGCGCGAGCGGGCCATCACGTGCCCAAACGTTTGTGGGCGTGGTTAACCGGTTATGTGCTATATAAGCGCATATCCTTTATTAAGCGCATACTGTCGTTCCGTTTACCGCTATAAGCGCATGCGTATTAACCAGAGTATACGGTAATGTAGTATGCAGGCGGGCGGTAAATTCCATTATTTACATAGTAGCAAGACCTACAGGAAACACTTAAACTAATTAATTATCACTCACTTGAGGCAAGTATACTACGTGTACAAAAGTAAATGCGGATATTGCATACATACAAAAGTACTAATAATGGAAATTTTCGTGACATGCCAGAAAAGGATGCGTGCAGTAGACGGGAAACAGGAAATTTATTTGGAGTGGCCTTAGTGTGTCCACTTCTTGTTACACACTAAGAAGTTACTAGTTACTAAGTAAGTTACTAATTATACTTTATTATATTATTACACACTAAGTATATAATAATTCGTGGGGGAACTGGGAGTAGTAGTTGGGGAGATAATTTTTACATGGGCACGCAGAATGGGTCGAAACTAGAGATTTGACCCTGGGGTATTTTGATTCATGCTTTAGAATCAAAGTTACGGCCCTTTAAAGTTTTCCCATATGTTTGTATAGGGAAGCCATGCGTTTGCAATGTTTTCCGCCCACGCGCTACGTGAAAAACGGGGAATACCCGTGGTGTGCGTTATTTAGAAAAATTCTCAAAATTGGAGTGTAGGTTGTTTGCTTGCTTTGTATGGCTCTACTGTGCATCCTAGGTTATTTACTTGTTTTGTATGGCTCTACTGTGCATCCTAGGTGTATTATGTGGTTTTGTGGATAATTTTTTTCTGCTTAGTGTGCACACTAGCTTGTACTAAGTAGAAAAAAAAGAATAAATTAATTCGTGGAGGGATTGGGAGCACTTGGGAACGTAACTTTTACATGGGCACGCAGAATGGGTCAAAAAATGAGATTTGACATGAGTAAATTTTGATTCACGCCTTAAAACCAAAGTTACGGCCCTTTAAAGTTTACCCATATGTTTGTATAGGGAAGCCATGTGTTTGCAATGTTTTGAGTCCCGGTGTGCGTTATTTAGAAAATCGCTAGGCCAAGTACATGCATAGGTTACGACTGCATGCGCATGCGCCAAAATCTCCGTATACTATCCGTGGACTACTTGATCGTATACTACCAGTCAAGCTTAAAAGTTGCCCAAGCACTCGAAAGGTATCTTAATTGCTATCAGCTAGTGATGGTGTCTAGGAGGCTTAAATGAGGTAAATGACTCAAACGTTGGTTTTTGTCCCCTCGAAAGGCCGTTTATCGGTGAAAACTGCCTTACCATGTTTTGTTGGTAAGGGTTCGTGCATGTGCATGCAGTCGTTACCAGGCTCTCTTTTCCCCTCCCCCAAGAGAGCCTGGGGACGAGGCTAAGGCTACCATGCAGCTGGTATTGTATCCAGAGGCTTGCTGAATGGATGAAGAATCAGCCACAACAGTAGCTCTCCCGTTTTTGCTGAGAGGTAGGTGGGGTAATACAGCTATAGTTTTACATTGTGCATGCATGGATGTGTGGGAAAGTGCATCGAGTTGAGAAACATAACTAAAATTGTCTTGTGCTTTTCCCCTAGCCTTGTGTGTGTGCTGTGGTCATCTTGAGTACTGGTAGGAAGTAATGTGTTGCAGGGACCACTGGTATCGAACCTCCTCAACACTGATCATATACTCTGAGTTTTCAAGGCTCTACTACCGTAAAAGTTCTAATTACAGCGCCAAAAAAAAGAATCGTGTGGCGCTTATATTGGAATGTAAAAAGTTGCGTTAAGTAGCCAGTGGCGCTTAGATTAGGGCGGCGCTTACTAATTAGAACGAGCCAGCTGTGCTTAGAATCGCGCCGTACCTGTACTTACCTGTTACAGCTATGCCGGGTGATTTTGAAGTCAGCTTTTATGCTGTGGTACGTGGCTTTCATGTGTACCAAGCTATTTGGACTCCTACAGTCGGAGCAACACAGCGGGAGCACAGTAATCCCGAAGATGCTTATGCAGTGGCCGTTACGACGTATAAGCGCCAGTTTTAATATTTCTGACTGGAAGTTGGCGCTATATTTAGAACAGAAAAAATATGATACAATGCCAAGTGGCGCTTAAATTAGAACTTTTACGGTAGTAGCGTGTCCAAAGAATTTCGAAAAGTTCTGAAAACTGGTGCAAGGATGCTACAGGCATGAAGAGCAACCTTAGAGTAGCCAAACAATATGCATATTGCTGGGGATTTACTCCGTTTTCTTGGTTCTACAACCTTTTGAAGTTACTCACTACTGTCTCTCTTTTTGCTCCTTGCATAGTACCTACAGACATGGCACCATACAAACTATGGGCCACCAAGGGTCCCCAGAAAATCTACAATATCTCAGCTCTGGTTAGGAGTTCAATCACAAAACAAATTGCACCAGATAGCTCACAGAATGAGCTATCAATTGACCGCTTAACCATGTAAATTGGTTGCACAGAAGCGCCACTAGCTTCATTTTTGTTTGTATTAAGTTTATATGGAGAAAGTGGTTTGGATGGGTATGCCATATTGCCTTGCAATGGTTTTATTTACGATTGTGTTGCAAATACTGTTGGATAGCACTTGCAAATAGCATGATAGTGGGACTTCAATGCTGCTTTAGGTTACTGCTGAACCTGGGGCCTCTGTCTTTAGAGCTCAGCAGAGTGAGTTTCTTTCTACAATACCAAGCTATATAACTATTTCTATATCACTAAATCTGAATAAAATTACCTAAAAAGTATATTCCACAAAAACGTAGGCCATCAATGACTTGCAATGATGCATATTATTGAAATCAGCACTAGAAAAAACCTACCGTATAGCCGGAAAATTTGGCGGGGAATTAAATTTGGCGGTTTGGCGGTCTATTATTACAACCGCCAAATTAAAATCCGCCAAAATTTCCTACTCGCATATATACGTATGGCGATCGATCCCGTACTGAACCGCCAAATTTAAATCCGCCAATATTCTTTCAATAGCGATTTTGGGCTCAACCGCCCACCAATACCGTATGGCCGGAAATTTTCGAGGGAGCCAATTTTCGCGGTTGACTGGCGATCCACGAAAATTAAATCCACGAAAGAAAAAGCCAAAACGCACGCGCGATAACAGGGGGCGTGGCCATCGTGGTGCATGCATGCCGCTGCTCAGCTGGATTGATCTAACAGCTGGTTTACTTCACACCAGTTCATTATTGTTGAGCTTCTTCTGCACAAATGTCTCTAGCCTCGATCATATTATGCTACTCTCGTCTCGATCTCTGCTAAGTACAAGTATACGATCGATCGATCGCTTTCGGCGAGATTTGATCTGCGGCGCGTGTGCAGTAAGATGTGGAGCCGGATGGATATTGTGGGTGGAGCAACCCTGGAACGTCCATCCGCGAAAATTAGATCGCGAAATCTTTGAAGATGGGCCTTCCGCGAAAATTGGATCCCTCCGGCTATACGGTATATGTCACAGTAAGGACCACTAAAAGTTTTGGAGGTAATGAATACTCACAAACCCAGGCAGAAACCACAGAAATAAGTGCCAGAAAAAGTATGTATTGATGTTCCTTACTATCAAATCCAGAAAGTACTGCAAAAGAGGTGCCGATTGACGTGCGAAGCATGGAAAACGGTCGAGAATTGGCTTGTGGGCGTGAAAATTTGTAATGTCACTTTATGGTGCCGCGCTTAGATAGAATATAACGCGTAAAAACAAGCGACGCATTTTTGCGGGTTATAATTATCCTTTGGACTCGCTACTACTAGGAGCATAGATGGCCTGCTTTCCAATGCTGGATTGTATAGGTCTATTAAGCATCCAGCTAAACTATGTGGTAGTTTCTGGACAATTTTTTTCTGCTTAGTGTGTGGTCTCCTTGAAAAAAAAAAGAATTTAAATCATGTAATTCATGGGGGGTTTGAGAGTACTTGGGGACATAATTTTTACATGGGCATGCAGAATGGGTCGAAACTAGAGATTTGACCTGAAAGGATTTTGATTCACGCCTTAGAAATGCAGTTACAACCCTTTGAAGTTATCCCATATGTTTGTATAGGGAAGCCATGCATTTGCAATGTTTTCCGCCCAAGCGCTACGTGAGGGGCGGGGCTTCGCGCGCACGTAAGCGTGAAGACCTTCACCAACTTTTGATAAAACTAAAGTTTAGGCTTACTGCTTGCTCTTATATGGTGGTTTCCGGACAATTTTTTTTCCTGCTTAGTGTGTGGTCCCCTTGAAAAAAGCTAAGTTAAATAATTAAATAATTAATAATGGGGGTTAGGGAGCACTTGGGGACATCATTTTTACACCAGCTAGCAGAATGGGTCGAAACCAGATTTGATCTGTGTTATGTCTGAGCTGCAGATTAGAGTAGATCTATGTAGAGCTAACAAACTCTCACTTGTTCAATAACTTGTCATGAGGCAACTGCATACAGCACATGCGCAATACATGATGAAATATTGAAACACAAATAATTAGAACATACATACATCACATCTCCTCCACACTTAAACAGAAAGTTCTAACAAAAGGAGAACATAAACAATCATAACCAATGTACATACAATCAAAAATCAATAAAATGTATTATTGTGCACAAATGAATAATAAGAATGATAATGATTAATGGCCATATCTGTCAGGGGGTTTTCGAGCTCTCTGAGGGTAACTCTTTTCAGTTTCAGTTTCCTCCTCGGGTGGAGGTGGTTCTTCGGGAGGAAGCTCTTCAGGCTCCTCGTGTGGAGCATCTACTTCAGGCTCGTGTTCCGGATCATTAGTGTGAGACGGTCCACCAATGTCGTACGGTAAGGTCGACTCTTCGGAAGACACTGCTGAGTTAGCAGTACTGGTGGATAATTTTCGTAACTGGTCTATGTGCCTCCTCCATAACATTCCAGATTCAGTCTGTACAGTATAGGATAGTGGTCCCTTTCGTTCGATAACCACACCAGGCACCCATTTGTCACCATCACGATAGTTCCTGGCCATAACTTCCTGTCCTACCGTGAATTCTCTGAGCTTTGCTTTGCGATCATGAGCCATCTTTTGCAAGGCTTGCTTTGCCGTAACTTGTCCCTCGTTATCAGGCTTCATTAAATCGAATCGTGTACGAACCTCTCTCTTGAGGAACAATGAACTTGGGCTCTGGTTGGTTGTTGCATGAGGTGCACTGCGATACGTTAGTAAGAAATTCGACAATCGACACTGGAGAGATTTTCCATCATGTTGACTTGCCTTCATCGCTCTCTTAAAAGTTTGTACAAAACGTTCCGCAAGTCCGTTACTGGAAGGGTGGTACGGAGTACAACGAATATGTTTGATTCCATTTGCTTTTGTGAATGCGGTAAATTCTTCAGAGGTAAACTGTGTACCATTATCTGATACTAACTGTTCTGGCAGTCCGTATCGAGCAAATAATTGTCGTAAAACTTCAATTGTCTTTTCTGAGGTGGTGGTACTCATTTCGATTACCTCCGGCCACTTGGAGTGCCCATCAACCAGGATCAGAAACATCTTCCCTTTAAACGGCCCAGCAAAGTCCACGTGAATTCTCTGCCAGGGGCGAGATGGCCAGAGCCAGGGGTGAAGAGGCGCAACAGCCGGTTTGCTTTTCACGGCTTGACATCTGACGCATGATTTTGCTGCTTCCTCCAACTGTTTGTCGATTTGTGGCCACCACATGTAGCTTCTCGCAATGGCCTTCATCCTGACAATGCCGGGGTGTTCACGATGCAATTCCTCCAATACTTGGTTTTGCAATTTCCGTGGGATCACGACTCGTATTCCCCACATCATACATGATCCTTCGACGGTCAGCTCGTGGCGTCTGTTCCAATACGGCTTTAAACATTCTTTCACCTTGTCTGGCCACCTTGTCTTTGTGTAGTGCCAAACCTTACTCAAGATTGGGTCGGAGCGCGTTGCCTGACCCAACTGCTGAGCTGTCACTGGTAGTGCGTCGACTTGGGCTACATTGAACACATCCACATCTGAAGGCTCCTCCTTTTTTTTTTCAACATGAAGAGGTAACCTTGACAGCCCATCAGCATTTGCGTGCTTACTGGTTGGCTTAAATTCGATGTCGTAGCGATACGCTGAAAGTAGAATAGCCCATCGTTGCAACCTTGCTGCGGCTAGTGATGGTATCCCTTTCTTGGGACCCAAAATCGTCGTGAGTGGCTTATGGTCTGTGACCAAGGTGAAATTTCGGCCGTAAAGGTATTGATGAAATCGTCGTACGCCAAAAATCAAGGCCAATGCCTCTTTTTCGATCTGTGCGTAGTTCTTTTCGCTTTTCGAGAGGGTACGCGATGCAAAAGCAACAGGTTTCTCACTACCATCGGGATAGACGTGTGAAATCACAGCTCCCACTCCATACGCAGAAGCGTCAGCAGCCATCTTTATCGGCAGCTTCGGATTGTAGTGAGCGAGGACTTGAGACGATACTAAACTCTCTTTGGCTCGTTTGAAGGCCTTGGCACAGTCATCTGACCATTTCCATGTGACATCGTGCTGTAAAAGTTGATTGAGGGGGTGAATGATGCTTGACAGATTTTGGATGAATTTCGAGTAATAGTTCAGCAAGCCTAGAAATGATCTCAATTCCTGAACATTCCTTGGTTCGGGGGCTTCCACGATAGCTTTGACCTTGGACGGCAGAGCATGGAGTCCGTGCTTGTCCACACCATGCCCAAGATACTCGACTGATGGCTTGAGAAAATCACACTTTTTCATCTTCAATCTGAGACCATACTCGTGTAGTCGCTTCAAAACTTGCTCCAGTCGATCGAGGTGCTGCTCCTCTGTGTCTCCACTCACCAATATGTCATCAATATAGCAGACGACACTCGGTATGCCCTGTAGGATGATGTCCATAGCCCTCTGAAACATCGCTGGCGCAGAGGCGACACCAAATGGCAACCTGGTATACTGGTAGAGACCGAGATGGGTGTTGATCGTCAAGTACTTCTCGGACTCGCTGTTTAGCAACATTTGCTGGTAAGCTTGCGATAGATCCAACTTGGAGAATACTTTGCCATTGGCCACGGAGGCGAACAAATCTGTGGGGTTTGGTATTGGATACTGGTTCACGTCAAGAGCTTCGTTGATGGTGACCTTATAGTCACCACATATCCTCACACTTCCATCTTTCTTGGGTACGCACACTATGGGAGCAGCCCATTCGCAGTAGCTGACTTCCTTTAGGATACCAGATTTCTCTAGCCTTTGTATCTCTCTTTCGATTGCTTCCTTTAGTGCGAACGGTACGGGACGTGGACGGTGGAAACGTGGCGAGGCATTCTCTTTCACGAGAAGTTCGGCTCGAATGGAGTTCATGGTCCCCAACTCATCCTTGAAAATATCACTGTACTTGTCTAGCAGTGACTTCAACCGTGTCTGGCTAGTTTCCAGGATGGTCACTCCTATCTCTTTCCAATTGAGACGGATGTGCTTGAGCCAATCTCTTCCCATGAGGCAAGGACCATCTCCCGTCACAACGTAACAGGTAAGCGACTGTCGTTGTTGGCCATACTGCACTTCGACATCCAACTTTCCCTTGACTGGTATTTTCTGGGAGGTGTAGGTACGTAGCGATACATTCGTTTTCTTTAGTTGTGCTCCTGGGAGGACTCTGTTCAGTTGCTTTTCCGATAAGATCGACACAGCTGCTCCAGTGTCCACTTCGAGGTCACAAGGTTTTCCATCTAGCAAGAGCTGAACATGGATTGGGTGACTAGATGCTTGTTCTGTGTAGCAAATAGAATAGGAGTTCCCTTCATCACCACTGTCTTGCTCCTGCTGATCTGTGTCAATCCATTTGGTTTGTTTACTTCCTCTCATGGTCTTTCTACATGCCCTCTTTATGTGCCCTTTCTTACCACAAGCATGGCATGTGGCTTCCTTGAATCTGCATTTGTCAGCCTTGTGGTTTGTTAGCCCACATCTGTGGCAAGCATGCGAGTCACGTTTTGTGGTTGCTTGTTGAGAGCCAGAGGTGACCCTTTGGACAGCAGCACTCGAGCCAGTAGCTGTCTCCTTCAATTGCTGTGCGTTCTTGTCAGCAGCTTCGTAGCTCTGTGTTAGCTCGAACGCCTTCTTAAAGGTAAGCTTTTCCTCTGCAAATAACTTTTTCCGCATGTTGTCATTTCTTAGACCACACACTAGCTGATCGCACAGTTCATCTTCCAAATAGCCATCGAATTGACAATGAGTAGAGAGTCTACGCAGCTCAGCCACGTAGTCCGCGATGCTCTCTCCAGGCGCTTGTAGTCTTCGCCGGAAATAGTACCTCTCTGCAGCTCTAATTGGCTTGGGTTCAAAGTGCTCTTTCAAGACCTTGGAAATTTCCTCGAATGACTTATCTTTCGGGACTGCTGGAGTCACTAGACTTCGGATGAGACCGTACGTTTTAGCTCCTATCGCACTCAAGAGCACGGGTACCTTCTTTTCCTCTTTAATGTCATTAGCATCATAATAGAGTTCAACTCTCTCTAGGTACTCCGTTATCTTCTCCTCTCCCTCTTTAAATGAGTCTAGTTTCCCAATGACGGCAGTGGCCATCCTCGTCGCCAAGTTTTGTTATGTCTGAGCTGCAGATTAGAGTAGATCTATGTAGAGCTAACAAACTCTCACTTGTTCAATAACTTGTCATGAGGCAACTGCATACAGCACATGCGCAATACATGATGAAATATTGAAACACAAATAATTAGAACATACATACATCACAATCTGAAAGAATGATTCACGCCTTAGAATTAAAGTTATGGCCCTTTAAAGTTTTCCCATATGTCATGCATTTGCAATGTTGCCCATACAAAAAATTGCGGGTGCGCGGGTTACGTTGACGACCCTTTACCAAACATTGTGTGTATACATTGTGTGTATGTATGTATGTATGTATGTATATGTATGTATACCGTATTCGCTCGATCAGACGCCGCGGCTACTATTTATTTCATCGTCCGAGTTTGTGCGGCGTTTATTCGAGAGCGGTGACTATTCGAGAGCGGCGTTTATTAATACCAGTAGCCGCCAGAGAGACAATCCTTTGAGAAACGGTCGATTGATACCACTGATCTAGGAGATTCTGGCCCCTTTGCTGATGTAAAAGAAAGTTAGAACTTGTTCTAGACTGTTTATCGTGTGCCTGCCATTGAAAACGAGTCGCGAGGCATGTCCATGTGCTGGTGTTCTCAGTAGGCGTGGCGCGGCTACTATTCGAGAGCGGCGACTATTTCGTTCAACACTTCCGGAGGTGCGGCGACTATTCGAGAGCGGCGACTAATCGAGAGCGGCGTCTGATCGAGCGAATACGGTATGTATGTATGTATGTATGTATGTATGTATGTGTGTATGTATATGTATGTATGTATGTATGTATATTATATGTATGTGTGTGTGTATGTATGTATGTATGTGTGTGTGTATGTATGTATGTGTGTATGTATGTATGAATGTATGTGTGTATGTATGTATGTGTGTACATGTGTGTATGTGTGTATGTATGTGTATTTGTTGTAAGTTACTAAGCAACCAAGTACAGTAGAGTAGTGTTCAAGAGTTTTGTTGTTGAGCAGTTACCCAGAGTACATGCCATACACTCTAGCCACAATCCAATTAGGTGTGCAGGATTACATAATCCTACATTACCAACAGTGCTAGATACAACAAAATAGTTATCTGTCAGTGAGTAAGCAATATGAGCCCTTAGTCACTGACAGGTAACTATTATGTATGTGTGTATGTATATGTATGTATATGTATGTGTGTATGTGTATATGTGTATGTGTATGTGTATATAATAGTTATCTGTCAGTGAGTGAGCAATATGAGCCCTGCAAGGGCTCATATTGCTCACTCACTGACAGATAACTATTTTGTTGTATCGAGCACTGTTGGTAATGTAGGATTATGTAATCCTGCACACCTAATTGGATTGTGGCTAGAGTGTATGGCATGTACTCTGGGTGACTGCTCAACAACCAGTTCTATAAAACTCTTGAACACTACTCTACAGTACTTGGTTGCTTAGTAACTTACAACAAGTGTATATGTATGTGTATGTGTATGTATGTATATGTATGTATGTATGTATGTATGTACATGTATGTATGTATGTATGTATGTATGTATGTATGTATGTATGTATGTATGTATGTATGTATGTATGTGTGTATGTGTATGTGTATGTGTATGATTATTAGGATGCTTGCTTGCATTGTATGATCATCTCTACTATGCATCCAGATCGACTGTGTGGTGGTTTTCAGAACATTTTTTTCTGCTTAGTGTGTGGTCCCCTTGAAAAAAAAAGAGTATAAATACAATTGAACAAAATTGAGACATCCTGTATGGACAATCTATGGTATTTTATGGAGGCATCAAATAGCTAGTAGGTAAAAAATGGTAACGTTATTCTGCCCCATCGAGATGAAATATAATAGATGGAGCTTGATGGGGGGGGGGGGGGGGTTGAGTTTGAAATGGTACCGTTTGAAATAGGTACGTCATTCTTTTATGAATGCTATTTGTAATGCTCGCCCGTTACTATTCTAAACGCTAGGACCAGGCCCACGCTGACGGTACAGCTACTCTTGTACTTCTTGTGGGCTGGGTACAAGCATAGCTACTTCAATAAAGAGATGGAGAAGCACTTGGCCCTCAAGATGTATGAGAGAAGCACAGCTTGTCAGCTATTCAGTCAGTGTACATGTTGATGCTCCTGTGGCATCATCAGCATACCATGCTTGGTGTACTTCTGGGGAAGCTATAGCTCTCAGATGATCAATGAGAGGATTATGGCAAGGGCGTACATGGCCATCGCAAGAGGATCTCCTTATGTAGTCCCCCCAGTGGAAGCAATCTCACCACTACCTGTTATGAACAATCTGATCGGGGCTCTGTAGGTGTTTGTAAGAGTCTGAGCTAGTGAGTGACTGATGATGATACTGATGTTGTGGGTGCTCACACCTGGGCACTTATCAAGCAGGATTAGACGACAGGCAATAAAGGTACTCAGTCCCTCGGGGTTGACAGCTGTGGTGGCAATCCGACGACCAACACTAGCAAGTGCAGCACATACCGTATGGCCGGAAATTTTCGAGGGAGCCAATTTTCGCGGTTTTCGCGGTTGACTGGCGATCCACGAAAATTAAATCCGCGAAATAAAAAGCCTAAACGCACGCACGCACGCGCGATAACAGGGGGCGTGGCCATCGTGGTGCATGCCGCTGCTCAGCTGGATTGATCTAACAGAAGGTTTACTTCACACCAGTTCATTATTGTTGAGCTTCTTCTGCACAAATGTCTCTAGCCTCGATCATATATATGCTACTCTCGTGCCATTTCTCGATCTCCAGCTCTGCTATTAAAGTACAAGTATAAGATCGCTTGCTGTTTTTTCGGCCGGTTCCTGAGCTGCGGCGCGTGTGCAGTAAGAGGTGGAGCACATAGGCTCCAACTGTCCCTGAATCTCCGGGACAGTCCCGGATTTTTAGCAACTGTCCCTGGTCCCTGAAGGCTCTATACAATTGTATTATTGGTCCCGGAAGAGGTCCAGACACTAGCATAAACACTGTAGTAGTCAGTACAACCAGTCATCAATTGGTGGTAAAATGAACAAGCTGCTTGTGGTAGTGCCTTACAAACTTTGGTTTTGCAGTAACAACACTACAAGAGGTCTACTGGGCTTACAAATTCAAAGTACATTCTAGGCCTTGTGGTCATCAAATTCAATCGTATTGGGTGTGGTGTGGGTGGAGCTTTAATTAATGATAGGTGAATCTAGTGGGTGTGGTCTATGTCCCTGGAGCTGTTCAGGAAAAGTTGGAGCCTATGGGAGCAACCCTGGAATGTCCATCCGCGAAAATTAGATAGCGAAATCTTTGAAGATGGGCCTTCCGCGAAAATTGGATCCCTCGAAAATTTCCGGCCATACGGTAGGCTGTGAGAGGCTGACTTAAAGGAGGAACAAAGTCTTCTCCGTGTGTATGAATCCAGACCAGAGGGTCCAGCTGCACCATGGGTATGTAGAGAGCTGCACATCTTATGGTATCTGCATCTAGACCGTCAAAAATAATGGGGTTAACTGCTTATGGTTCACCGTCCTTGAGAGAGTGAGCTTCTGGATCTTTGCCTAAGGGATGTTTTTCTTTCAGAACATCGCTGGTTGATCTTAGAACTACTTCTCCATCTTTCATTTTTCAGGAACAAGATCTTCTAGCTTAAAAGCACCCCCATTGGTGGTTCTTGAGAGATATCTCAGTGCAGATTGAACTTTCCCATTCAACGTCAGGTCTCTAAATGTTCGGCCGATTGCATCACTGTCAGTTGAGCTTGAACTTATGACCTTACCAAGTCGTTTCTGTATGCATTTCCCTTCATTGAGTAGTGCTTGAATGTCACCACAGTTCCATACATCTTTGAAGATGTATGACATGGTCCTTGTTTTTGCTTGTGCGGCTTGGCTTTTGAAGTAGGAGAATCTGCATCACAGTGATAGCTTTCATAGCGATGCATTCTAGGCTTGAGCTGTCTGCATGAGCTTGAAAAAGGTGGGCTAGCTCTGACACAAAAACTTTCCCTGCAGCGCCAGACGGCACTTGAAAAAAGATTTCATCACCAGTGGACCACTTTTTTGTATGCCTGCTCAATTCTTGTACACGGAACGGAGCTAGTGTCATAAATATGCTATAGGCCTAATATTATAGCATGAAAAGGTGCAATGGCGTATGGAGGGGGTGGAATGGAACGGAAACATCAGCGTTTTTTTGACTGCTACGTACATGTATACTGTATTAAATATGTACAGTATCAAGCATCATTCACACCCACCTCAACATTGGCTATGTGCTGGATTTTCATTAAAACACACATTTAGGGCTCTATAATGAGGTGTAATAGATGGAAATTGCTCTACCACTCAGACTGTCTTTGCCCCTAATATGAGCTCTTGTTATGGAATGCCCAATAATTATTAATTTTATGTTTCTTGGACAGATAGGAGGCTCAGGTAGGGTCAACCGGTAGGTCGGCAAAGATAAAAGAAAAAAACCTAGCTAGGAATCTCATTAAAAAGTCATGAATATCATTAAGAGTCACTGTGCTCTCTGCTTGCTTCACTAAGACACTGGACACTGAGTCTTGGAAACTGTGGCAAACCTTCAGTGACTGAGGGGAGCTCTTTATTTTGCCATAGACAATTAAGACTGCATAACCGCAGTCATAATTAACCCTCGGCACATGTGCTGCAGGGTTACGGTAGTCGTTCTGTGTACATGTACATGTATCTGTCTGTCTGTCTGTCTGTTAACTCTCTAGCTACATACTTCGTTTACGAGTCTCAAGCTCGATGTTATAATTATGATTCTTTATGGCATTTCAAACACATATATTGTGTGGATTTTGCTGAAAACGCTTTGTTCTCCAGTTCTGGCGACATTTACTCTGGACCACTACCTTCCATTATAGATCCATCCTTCCATGCACACCTTGGCAGCTTCGAACTTAATGGACAGAATGAACAACAGTAGACTTCTTTCAAGATACAAACTAAGTAGTTCCAGCTACACCTCCTGTAAAGCTATTGCCTGCCTGCCAATAGTCAACGAAGTAACTGCTTAGCTTCTTGATTTTCCTGCAAGCCACACCCAATGCACTTGTCTCTTTTTGCACGCAAGTCATACTACCGTATACATTGTACTGCACTGTATAAAACTCTGGCCAACTATTTTTCACTTTAAAGGCTTCCCAGCAGCTGGTAAGGACATTAATATGAATGTGCTTGTAGCCTTGTACCCATTTTGCGAGTGGGTGTGCCTGATTAGCCATTCTGTGATACAATGTGCATGGTGATGCATATGGTGTTGCCATGGTGAAGTCATGTGACCGATGTAAGTAGTGCGTGTGCACAGACGCATCCAGGACCGGCCTGCTCGATCGATCGAATGCTCAGCTGAACAGCTCAGTGAACCAACAGTAAGCTTACTGGCCTCTAAAAAATTTAATATGCTCCAGAAACAGAAGGTTTTCGTCGCTACTTGGTTCTAAACGGCCTTCTTTCAAGTTTGCCAGTCAGCCAGCTTCAGGATCGAGGGGCGTGGCTTCATTCGCAGGTCAATCTAGACGCTGGTTACCTGAGCTGTCTCCAGAATCCCACTGATGCATATTCAATAGTGTGTGATAGAAGACGTCCTAGCTAGCAATCAAAAAGACTACCTAGGATTTGCACTTGCAGGAGTATTCAAGTTTGAACTCACCGTGTGTTTGGGGTACCATAGCTGCCTGACTCAAACGCTAAGATCGCACAAACATGCTGAATCAGTGGTGTACCCTGCTTCCCTATAATATTGTATTATTGTTGGAGCACACTAGGACCTCATCAATGTCGGATATCGACTGGATCTCACTCGGTGAAAACTGGTTAACTGAATTTCCACGATGGCTTAGCTGATGCAGGTTGAAAGGCTCATGCCTAGCCTCTGTTCCCACGAGGTTAGTCAGCAAGGTGGCGTTGATGAAAATTAATGACAGTCATGAACTACTGGGCCCTGAGGGCACTAAAAAAAAACAATAGCAAGTATAAAAACAACTGAATAAAATTGAAGGATGGAGTAGGGATGGCAGTGCCAAAAATACACAAACAAGATTTGTTGAGGTAACATCACATCCACTATACAGGGGCGTAGCCAGGGGGGAGCACAGGGGGCATTTGCCCCCTTTTTTCCCAGAGTCATGTAATATTCATCATTTCCTGCCATATAAATACCAGCACCAAATTTTTACAGTAATCTTCAGAGTAATGATCACAGAACGACTGATTATAAAGCTATCTGTAAACAAATTTTCGAGCTATGCTTCAATCGAGCAGTGTCTAATCTGGAATCTCAAGCGTTTGATGAGTTCAAAAGGCACAAAAATGCAAGAGCGCGTGATTTAATCAGTGGGTGTGGCTTCCAGTCTAAAATTTTCGCGTGCCCCTTCTTTTCCCTCCCTATGCTTGCTTTTAGCTGTGCACACACATATTATATATGGGGCACATACATGCATGTAGGAGTGGAAAATCAATACCGTAGACCCATGGATCAATATCAAAATAATATTGTGACACTTTACATACTGAATCAGAAGTGTATGATAGTAATTATCGAGAAAAGCAAGTGTAGGGATGTATTAATAGTGGATATGATGTTATCTCTACAAATCTTGTTGGTATGGTTTTGGCACTGCCATCCCTACTTAATTCATCCTTCAATTTTTACCCCGCGCACATGCGCAAGGGGTAAAGTAATCGGTCGTGTCGTCATAGTTGTTGTTGTCGTTAGCACAAATCACCATATCTCGAGGCACCTGACAGTGTGAGCGACTCGTAAGCACAATGAATCAGTCGCATTTGACGAAAAACTGGCTTCAGTGTGCTTCGAATTGAGGGACATGGTCCACGAACGTCACAAATAGTGCCTTTTTGTTAGCCTTCGTAACCGCGTCTATCGACTGTGCCCACTCAATACATTGTGCATGCAGGCCTTGTGCTTGCACATAAGGTGGCAAATGTTGTCAATAATGCTAGTGGCATAATAATGTTTGGCTGCTAGCTATCCACAGACTGGAATGCAAAGCCCCATCGAATCAGGATGTATATCTACATGTACCTAGTCTAGATCTGGTGCAGAGAGACAGTCAGTGGTTGTTTGGCTGCTATCACCAGGAGCCTATATACAACCGAGGGCTTATGCATGGAGTCTATAAGCCCTTGATACAACCAAGCAGCATTTCTACTCAATATTTGTTTCCCACACACAAAAAATGCAGATCTATACATTGCGCAATGTGTGCGCGGGATACGTGCTCTACAGAGCTCTAGTATTCAATTGTTTTTTATACTTGTTCAGTATATACAAGTAGTTATTTTGTGATACTGAGTATAGTTTTAAAGTGAGAGAAAATTGGTTTTGAAGTGCAGCTTCTTTCAACAGCCTTTGTCCCATGAGACTGGGAGAAGCACGAGTTGTATATATCGCTACTTTCAACAAGTATTAAAAACAATTGAGTAAAATTGATGGTTGTGGGACTTGTATAATATTTAGGAGCTTAAAGTATCGGATCATCGATACACAGACACCACCACAGCTGTTCCCCATTTTTCAAGGTGTATACACCCCGGGCCGAAAGGTGGTCACATACCAAAGCAGTGCTAAAGACGTACAGATCCATACCTTCTTTCAATGTCTACCTTGCTAAACATTTCGCCACTTCTAATTAGTCACTCACCTTTTTAATGAAGATTAGGAGAAACTCTGCTCCAAAAGATCCCTTTCTCACAAGGGACACATCAGACAGCCTTTTTTTTTTTTTTTATTAAAACCTAAATGTCACATTGTCTGGGTGCCAGCCCCTTCATAAGAGGGAGGAAGGCTGGGCCCAGACTAGATAACTTATGTGTTCTCTTGGGTAAATTTTATGGTAGTGTCATGTACCAGACCCACTCCCTCTCCATCCAGAGCTGGGAAGGGAGTGGTCTGGTACACAAGACTAGGTTTATCATGACTTATGGTTGGTTCTAGCCTCGTACCCAGGCCCTTTCTCCTCCTCCCCAAAGGGCCTGGGTACGAGGCTAGGTTGGTTCTTACCTTCTAACCATTTCGGCCGCCATTTTTTTCAGTTGCTCAGGTAACACGTGTACAAGTATAGCTACCATGCTGTAATCAGCTCCAGCTCAAGGTCTGAATGCCTTTCCTCGCGTGAGTGGTGGGGTATCGACGTCTGGGAACGTATCAAACCAAGGATCGAACGAGACTAATCTTCCTAGCGCTAGAGAAGGTGGGGCTCGAATGATGATGTGCGTCAATTGGAAAATTAGCCGATGCGTTAAGCTATAAAGCTATGCTTTCTTGGCTTGTGGCTGCAGGGGTTCTGCTATTGTTGTTGTATGCAACATTCTTGCTCTTCTTTAACCTCGATTCGGAACAAGAAACGAATCTGGAAGCTTTTTTGCATACTCCTGCAAAAGCCCATGATGACGGTAAGACTGAATTGGCATGCAATGATAAACAATCGAGGTCTGTATCACTTGAGTTGATTGCGTAAATTTTAATATAATGTTATGGTACGTATGTTAAAGCCCTTCATCTAGCAATTGGGGTGGGGCAGGGTTGATGTGTACACTTTTATACTATTTTGATGACCACGCCTATTCTAATGGGCAGGAAAGAGTACTATTTCCTGCCCATAGTTAAATTAAAGTGGCAGCAAAGAGTATAGAGAATACCTTTTAATGCTAATGGTAATAATACCAAGAGTATTATTATTAATATACCGTATAGTCGTGGAATATTGATGGGAATAATTAAATTTGGCGGTTGAGCCCAAAATCATGAACAATTGCAAGAATATTGGTGGATTTAAATTTGGCAGTTCGGTATGGGATTGCCATATGTATAGGAAATTTTGGCAGATTTTAATTTGGCGGTTGTAATAAAGACCACCAAACTGCCAAATTTTAATTCCCTGCCAAATTTTCCGGCTATACGGTACATCTATTATCACTGCACTCTTTTTGCCTGAATATAGTAGGCATGCAGGAAAGAGTGTACCCCCCCTCCCCCCCATTGAGGTATGTTATGGAACCCGATTTGGTAGATTTCAGGCCATATAAAATCTACCAAAAGTGGTAGACAGATGCATTGATAGAAAGCAACCATATTTGGAAGACAAAATATTCCAGTATTGGCAGATATCAGTGAAATGATCTAAGGTAGAGATCTTCCTAATTAGGTGATTAAAAAGGAGAAACGTGCCATATCTGGTAGATTTATTCATGCCATATTTGGTAGATTTATTCCTACCAATGTTGGTAGACGTAGCAACATGCCATATCTGGTAGGTTTATTCCTACCAATGGTGCCAAATCATAACCATGTAAGTGTATTATTACAGTCGGTTAACAAAATGATGAATATAAGTGATAATAAAGTAATGTTCATAGATTGAGGGTGTATAGATTCTTCTCTCTTTACGTTGACGATGTGCTCTTCTAAGTGCTAAGGGACACATCAAGTACAGCAAACATATGCACATCCACTTCCTCAATTGAGATGTTATCCTTCAGTAACTGATTGTGACAAATGGGGCTTCTTTCCCAGTCTTCTGATAGTGCATGGAAGGGGTACTTCGCCGCAGACCATGGTAATGCACCACAGAGTGTAACAGAAGATGCTTGCCGTAAAGCTTCAAATGGCCACCCAACCGCATGGAGTATGCTATGGTTTTCAAGCCATGAGAAATTGCGAGTCACCACGGTACCCTTTTGATATTTTCACTTTTTGATTTCACGCGCCTCCTCGGATCATCATATATGACAATGCATGCAAATTACACATCTACTGCCTAAACAGAGAGCCAGCATGATACAGCAACACCCGATTCTTTGTAGACAGGTTCCATTGTAGAGAGGACACGTGGGATGTACTAAACGCTATTGCATGGATTCGTACAAGACCCTGGACACAAAGTATAAACTCCCAAATAAATGAGCAGGCTAATTCTGGACTTAAGAGGATAAAGGGACAGTTAACATACATGAGACCATCCAATTTTATGTTGACGTTATCTCTGTTCCTAGCCATAACTAACCAGGACAAAATATGTAAGCTAGACATATCTACCCTTAGTATTTGATGTGCTCAAATGTGACATATTTTTTTAAATTGATATCTGATTATGGTTATTTTGTGCATGGATATCTTGTTATTTTATTATCTATTAAGTGTATTTTAACCACTTCAGTTGGTAGGGTATGCAATATAAGTCTACCGTATATGTTGGGCAGTTACTATATCTATCAGAATTGGCAGAAATACATGTACCAGATACCGTATAGTGGGAAACTTTGGCGAGGTTTTTAATTTGGCGATTTGGCGAATTTTGAAGAAAATCGCCAAATTAAAACTCACCAATATTTAAATAACGTATTCTTATGACGTAATGACTACGTATGTGCATGCGCATGTGAACGAGAGCAGTGCGAATTCAGCAAAATTAGATTGATTGCTCGCAACCTTGGTGTAAAACAGAATCGTTTATCAGGAATCAATGTCGCTGCTCAAGTTCTTTCAGGTTAAACATCCGACGCTACCTTCGTCATCAATGTGCCTGCTCGTCTCTCAGCAGGAAGGACCTTGACCACGCGAACAAAGAAGTGAAGCGCGTTCTTGCTGTAGAGAACTCAGGCGAATGGATAGTCTCGCGGTGTGAAGGGGCGGCGCAGCGAGACTATACTATAGCTAGTACATAGTATAGTCTCGCGGCGCCGCCCCTTCACTAGCGAATGTATATGTAGTGGCCGGCCGGCCAGCTGATCCATGCATTACGTCACTTGTTTATCGCGTCATATCATGCGCGCGCTTGCGCTCACAATTTGTCAAGTCGCCAAATTTAAAATTCGCCAATATCTTTAAGGGAGTGATTCGCCAAATTTTAATAATGCTCGCCAAATTTACCCGCTATACGGTATGGCATGGCACAAATAGATCTACCAGGATTGGCAGAAATACCATGGCATATGACTGTTTAATACTAAATCTACCAGAATTGGCAGAAACAGAGCTACCAGATAGGGCATGTTACCACGTCTACCAACAATGGTAGAGATAACTCTACCCGATATGGCATATGTTACTACGTCTACCAACATTGGTATGAATAAATCTACCAGGTATGGCATGTTACTACGCCTACCAACATTGGTAGGAATAAACCTACCAGATATGGCATGTTACTACGCCTACCAACATTGGTAGGAATAAATCTACCAGATATGGCATGTTACTATGTCTACCAACAGTGGTAGAAATAAATCTACCAGATACGGCATGTTAGTACATGATAAAAAAGTTTCTACCATCTATGGTATATTCCCTCCTTTTTCAGTCACCTAATAGGTAATGAGAAAGGAACATTTCTACCATCTATGGTAGATAGCTACCCTCCTCACATAATAGGCCACGAAAAATCTACCCTCCTCTTTTAGTCACCTAATAGGCCATGAAAGGAACATTTCTACCATCTATGGTAGATACCCTCCTTTTTCAGTCACCTAATCGGCCATGAAAAGGAACATTTCTACCACAGATGGTAGATATCATAAACCTTGAATAAATACTGAGTATATAGGCCATATACATTATTAGAATAGGACAACACAAGTTTACCATTTTTGGAAGAAATTATATGGCTAGAAGTCTACCACAGTTGGCTACCATATATACCTGCCCCCACTCTTTGCTGCCTGAATATAGTAGGTAGGAAAGTGTGTACCCCTACACTCTTTGCTGCCCATTTAAGTTAATAATGGGCAGGAAAAGTGTACCCCGCACTCTTTGCTGCCTCATTAATTTAACTATGCATGGGCAGGAAAGAGTGTAGCCCTGCACTTTTTGCTACCCTACACTCTTTCCTGCCTGAAAAACAGAGTGTACCCCCACACTAAATTTAGATTATGCCTAGCTGCCTCCGTTTTCAGGCAGGAAAGAGTGCTCTTTGTTGCCTGAATATAGTAGGCAGGAAAGAGTGTACCCCCGCACTCTTTGTTGGCTGAATATAGTAGACAGGAAATAGTGTACCCCCACTCTTTCCTGCCTAAAAAACAGAGGCAAGGTGCAAATGTACCCCCACACTAAATTTAGACTGTGCCTGCCTCCCTTCTTAAGGCAGGAAAGAGTGTAGGGGTACACTCTTTCCTGCCAGTTAGAATGGGCATGGTTATCTAAATAGTATAATTTTATTCACACCCATAATTATTGGCATTTTATTCTTCGTCTTGAATATTTGGGTCATCATTTCTTCCATCTTGAATTCTGGATTGATACTGGAAAACTACAGAACAAACTTAATATTGTATCTGATAATCAACAGATATAGCCATACTTTCCTATATTTCAATATGCAGAAGAAGCTAAACAGTTCGATCCCTTTGCAAGGTATCGTACCAAATATGATGAGCCAGGTAAGCAGCTGTTGATACTCTATGCAAGTGAGTATGGATTCAGTGAGGAAGTGGCTAGGACGCTGTTTGATAGACTTGCTACCAATGAGATTTTTCAGGAGCTATCATTGCAGCCAAGAATCATCAGTGCTAAGAACTTTGGAGTATTGGATTTTGACAAAGAACAAGTAGTCCTATGTCTGTTCTCCACAACAGGAGATGGTTAGTTTACTGTTAGATGCCTATTGTCTATAATTTATCGGTCGAAGCTGCTGCATATTTTTATATTTAATAGTGATTGTAAATTGGCTGTTTGGTGGTCTGCCTTCATGACTGCCTAAGTACAATCCACTGATAATTTCTTACACACATAATATTATGTTGCACATGGCAATCCCATACTGAGCTACCAAATTTATTTAAATCTGCTTTGCAAGGGTGGTTTGAGACACAGCTACCAACTTAATTTTAATTCCTGCTAATATTCCTGGTGATTGGCTTACTGTATAATTATTAGTACTGTATACGCAGGAGTACCACCAACAAATTCACGCCGATTTTTTGAACTCCTGAACTCGGAGGATGCTCCTAGGTTGTCACATTTGCATTTCTCTGTATTGGCCCTTGGAGACTATAACTACCCCCATTTTTGTCGGACAGGAAAAATACTTGATTCAAGGTGATTACTACCTTGCATACCTACATGTACTATGTCACCAGTGGTCCCCCCTAATGATGAGCGCCAAGTGATTAACCCTGAAGTAGAGATTCTTTACGTATATACTGTAGGTTATGTGAGCTTGGTGCAATATGCCTTCACTCTCGAGTGGATGTTGACCTGGAAGACTGGCCAGTAATAAACAAATGGATGGATGGTGTTCTGAAAAAAATTACAGAACTTAACCTTGCCACTGGTGTTGACTATCTTGACTTATCTGACCAAAGTGAAGACAATGGGTACTCTAGAACTAATCCATTTACATCAATAATGACAGTAAATGCCACTTTATACATAATATAATTACAAAAATTAATTAGCCTTACATTGGATTTTTTCTTAGAAAAAGCACCTCTTAACTAATGTGGAGTCAAGTTCGGATAAGGAGACAGTTCATGTTGAGTTTGATCTCACCGGCAGTGATATTACATACACCTGTGGAGATGCTCTTGGTATCTACCCACTGAATGATTCCCAAGACGTTGATGACCTGATTAATGCACTTAATGCTCTGTCTGTGCTTCCTGTACCTGTACCACAGTTTAGCTACTCTCCGAAGCCTAAAGGAGAGAATATGCCCTTACGAGAGGCGCTGACCAAGTACTATGATTTGAAGCAGATAAAATTTGATCTTGTAAAGTGTCTAATTGAAAGCGTCACTGATAATGCTCAGAAAGAAAAAGGAAACACCTTGATGAAAGAAGGGGTAGGAATAGTATTCCATTCTGGTAACATTTTATTTTTGTGATTATTTAATTGTAGTTATCTAAGCACAACAAAATCCTTACTACGTACATATCTGAAAGGGAAGTGGCAGACGTCTTAGTTGACTTCTCTTCTTTCAAGTGTAGCACTGTGGACATATTGACTCGGCTTCGACCTTTGCAGCCTCGCTATTACTCAATTTCCTCATCATATAACAAGGTAAGCATCCCATGATTATCTGTGTGTATGTAACATCCCTTCGCTTGCTTTTCTTGATTATTGTGCACCTATTGATGTTGACGTGTTTGTCAAGTGCGGCATGTGGGAGACATTCAGGTTGTTCCCTGGTTGTCACAATGGTCAGTCAGGATAGTCATGCAGTTTTGATTCAGTTCCATTATTTTTGCACCCTTCAAAAAGCAATTGAGCGTAGGGATGTACAGCAGATGCTTATCCCTTACAAATCTTGTTTGTGTACTTTTTGACCCTGCCATCCCTACTTTATCCTTCAATTTTATTGTTTTTATACTTGTTTCTGTTCTTCTTTTATTGCTCTTGTATAATTTATCAATGCCATCTTACATGGTTTGCTCATTCAATTCTCAATCTCTATCCAGTGTAATTATGTAGCTATGTAGAGGGGAGATACCGAAGTTTGCACATGCGTGCAAAGTCTTAGCCACACCCTTCAAGGTGGCTGACATTTATACTTGTTTCTGTTCTTCTTTTATTGCTCTTGTATAATTTATCAATGCCATCTTACATGGTTTGCTCATTCAATTCTCAATCTCTATCCAGTGTAATTATGTAGCTATGTAGAGGGGAGATACCGAAGTTTGCACATGCGTGCAAAGTCTTAGCCACACCCTTCAAGGTGGCTGACAAAGAAGGCCCTGGTCCGTTAGGGAGAAAATTAAGTTGTGAATTGGCTGTTATGCTGACTGCTGAGGAACCTCTTGATACCTGGTTCACTACATGTATATAGCGCTCAGCTTGCACTGGCCTAGTTAACTAAGCTATTGTTAGCTCGTGCAGGAGAGCCTGGTGCCTGGTTCGAGGCTACAACTGAGCGCGAGTATCTGAGCAGTGAGCCAGGCCAGCTACATTGTAGTCTCGTACCCAGCCCCAATCCCCGCGCGGGGAAGGGTCTGGTGACATTGGAACGATTTCTTGGTTGTACAGACGCGTGATTTCATGCCATGCCAATATTATACAATCAATCACGTGCCAGTCCCACGTTGCTACGTAATGCAACGCCCAACCAAAGAACTGCGTTCTCATTGGCTAGTGCTAAACTGCCAGCTGACATTGCACGATAGTTGCTGCGCGACCAGATGCAAGGTCACATGAAAATCGTGGAGCTGCAATCTGATTGGCTTTCGCAAGAGTAAGAATGCTGAGCTTGCAAGAACCAAGAAAGCGCTCAAATGTCACCAGACCCTCTTCCTCCTTTTTGGGGGTGGGGTCTGGGGACGACATTAGCTACATTGTAGCCGGCCGCATCGCGCAGGCTGTGCCCCTGAACATAGTCACATGATTTCACCATGGCAACACATCCGAGCATACGACAAAATGGCGTATCAGACACACCCATTAGTTAATGCGCCGTACACACCCACCATTACATGTGTATAACTGTCGAAATATCGAGTCATGGACCTGCGCGCTACAAAATAGAGTGGATTTATACGAGAACTATGGTGAGCAGTCCAGATAGTCTTGAGAATGAAAAAGAAAGAAAGAAAGAATGAGAAATGGCCATTTTTTTAAACTTCTGATTCTGGCGTGTACAATTAATTTGATGAATGATCTTGGTCTTGTTAGATAGATAATTTGCTGGAGATTACGATTTGCACACTTAGAAATTTTACAAAGTTACCTGTTTTGAGGTCTTTTGGAATTTGTAATGTATTACATATCCGGGTCATCCCTGCTTATAGGGTCTACCGACTCTATGATTATATGGCATTGCAACTTATAATTACGTCCAGAGTCCCAATTAGAAAAACACTTCGGCCGACCGATGAGGTAATTGTGACGTAAAATATGACGAAAATGCGGTTAAGACTGTTTCAAAATGTTTGGCATGCATGAAAGCTTGTTGGGGCCCAGAATTCGAACCTAGCGTAGAAGAGATAGTGGACTATCGATGAGATATGGCGATTCTCCCAGTTCGCTTTCTTTGGCGAGCATGCACTCGGGGGGGGGGGGGGCGGGGGGGGGGGGATTTCCCTATTCAGTCTAGGCACATGGCAAGTGGAGGTCACGTCCGGGTCAACCGACTCAAGCCGCGCGCCTCAATATACTCGCATACGGAGCATGAGCAGTCTGTCGATTTGTCCTGGTTCGAATTATGGCGGGTACAGTAGCGCGATGTGGTACTTTTCATGAGGGACTCTGGACGTAGTCTCCAAGTTGTTCATTACGTCCAGAGTCCCAATTCACAAAAAACAATTCGGCCTCGCGATGAGGTAATTATGAGTAATGATGAGTAATTGATGATGAAATTGCTTTCAAAATGTTTAGCGTTCATGAAAGATTGTTGGGACCCAGAATTCGAACCTAGCGTAGAAGACATCATGGACTATCTGATGATATCATTATGGCGTTTCTCTCAGTTTGCTTTCTCTAGCGAGCTCGCTTTCAGGGCAGGGGGATTTCCCTATTCAGTCGAGCACGTGGCAGGTGAAGGTCAACCGGCTCAAGCCGCGCGCCCCAATATTATACGCGTATATGGAGCATGCGCAGTTTGTCGATGTGTCCTGGTTTGAATTTATGGCGGCGTATTCATGAGGGACTCTGGACGTAGTCTCTAAGTTTTTCATTACTCACCGAGTCCCAATTACAAACTCACAACTTTGCGGTTATGAGGTAATTATGAGTAATGATGATGAAATGATGATGAAACCTATGAGGTAATTCTCTTCAAAATTCACAGCGTTCAAGAAACGTTCTCGAAGCACGAAATTCTAGCCTAGCGCTTAGAGACACGACGGACTATCCATCGAAACTCTTGGCGTCTCCCGCCTCACGTTGGTTGTCGACTTTGCCCGCGAAGGTCAGAGAATAGGGGGATTTCCCTCACCGTTCTCAAACACGTGGATGCGCGCATATGCGCAGGCGCCTTACAACTCTAAGAGCGGTCATTTTGAATGGCTATTTAATTTAGTGGCGAGGAACACTGACGGGGACGAGGTGAGTGTTAAGTTTTCATTATCTCCCCAGTAGCAATTTACTTTTCTGTGGTTATGAGGTAATTGTAGTGTAATCTATGATGAAATTATGATGCAACCTATGAGGTAATTATGAAAAAATCCAGGGCCTCGCTGGAGCCTTTCTGGGACTTGAAAATCAGTAAATATGTAGAGTATCTTACGCGTGTATCCAGCGAATACATTACAAGCTGAGCGCTACTTTCTCTGAGAAGTACTGTTGGTTGAACTTCACGTGTTTTCTTGGCTTACGTAATGCCGTGGATAAATAAAGCTAGCCTTGCGCTATATATAGCACGCATCACTGTCACAAGGGGCTGGCCCGTATGGCGCGCCAAACGTAACAAAAATCAGAGCCCGACGTTACGCGCTTTACCCCGCAATATTGCGACGTCCACCCCGCAATATTACGTGCTTCGGCGTTACGACGTCGTCAGATACTGACCCCGTCATATTACGGGGTCTGAGACACCGCGGTGTGTGGAAACCCCGTAATATTACGTGGTCGGCCTGACGACGTTGTTGGGTGATGACCCCGTCATATTGCGGGGTCAACTTAGAAGGACTTTTTAGCGACCCCGTAATATTGCGGGGTACCGTTTCCGGTTCCAGATCGCGATCAATGCGGGTGCGCACTAATTGGATTGGTATAGGAATCAGACATCCTATGAGTTCGAGAGAATCAGTCACTTTCAATGGCGTTAGCGGCCTGGGAAGGAGTCCTGTTGGGCATACCTATGATTGCTGGTTAGAATTATCGACTACCTACTATTACACCTATCCTAAATTTTATAAGCATAAATTTACAGTGCTGTGGCTTGGCCCATGGATGCAATGTAGTACTACACACAATGTACAACTTATGGTGACCATATCATCAATACTATGATCAACAAATAAACTGTAATACTGTTATGCAGGACAAAAAAAAACAAAAACAATATCAGTATTAATAATTATTGTGTTGTGAATATAGCTATATACATTATGAAAAATTTAATCTGAATCTGTTGCAACTAGCTGTTGATCGTAAAAAAATAAGTGCTCTCTCAATTCCGAAATTATCACTATCACTGAGAGGATCAACAGCAGTTCTTCCAGCTGATCTTCAGACAAGTTTAATCGGCAAGGTCGTACTTCAACACCCTCATCCCTCATCATCATCATATGGGGTAACACCATCCTCTTCTACTCCATAGTTGTCGTGACATGGGGTCAAAAAAGTCGAGAGTAGATAATCCAGACTCTCGCAGTTGCAGTGCTCCTGATGTAAACAGCTGAGATGGTGTAAATCCCTGCTCTGTACGAACCTTGTGGCTCTTGCCATCCTTAAATGCCAGTAAGGACTTGTTAATGCGTGGCAAATAGACATAGTGAACAGCATAGATGTGAATATCATCAATAGGATTCAACAGGCCATGATACTCAATCGGTAGAATGCCAGTAATACTGTAACACAGCGATGCATGTCACGCCAAACGCATTCAAATTATGCACTGAGCTTCCTACCAACACTGAACGCCTTTCACTTCCACGATGGCGGAGTAGTAGTTCAGTCGGTTTCGTTGAGTAGTCCTCAAGCACAGCAGATTCGGCATCACTGTTTGGCGTAGCACACATGATACACTCAGAATGGAAGTTTGTTTATTCAATGCTCCAGGGCATAGCTACTCGGAAAAAGATCGGTTGGCTGTTCCTGACTGCTGATCACAGGTACGAATGAATGCTGCCAATTTTTCAAAGAATCGTTCCCAGCCTGGCAGGGAATGTGCCATAGCTATTAAAATTAATTTTGCAAATGCTACCGTGACAATGTCTGATTCCTATACCAATCCAATTAGTGCGCACCCGTATTGATCTCGATCTGGAACCGGAAACGGTACCCCGCAATATTACGGGGTCGCTAAAAAATCCTTCTCAGTTGACCCCGAAATATGACGGGGTCATCACCCAACAACGTCGTCAGGCCGACCACGTAATATTACGGGGTTTCCACACACCGCGGTGTCTCAGACCCCGCAATATGACGGGGTCAGTATCTGACGACGTCGTAACGCCGAAGCGCGTAATATTGCGGGGTGGACATCGCAATATTGCGGGGTAAAGCGCGTAACGTCGGGCTCTGATTTTTGTTACGTTTGGCGCGCCATAGGCCCGCGCGCGACTGCAGCAGCGTGACCAACCTGAAGTTCGGAAGGAATACTGTGCTGTCGAGTTTGTCTCTGTGATTGAAGCATCGAAACTTGTCGCTATCAAGGTTGAGAGTCGATCTTAGACGCCATCTCCATGATTTCTGGGGCGAGCATCGATCAATGTGTACGCATTCTATTGACGACCTTTTACCACATGCACCATTACACTATGCAGCTACTGGGGAGATGGTCAAGGGTTCATTACAGTAATAGTTCAAGTTACATGTGCTTACAAATTCTTGAGGGCATATATTATGGTGCACTTTTCAGCAGCATGTTTCTCTTCTGTCAGAACTCAGCAACTCCGAAGTTTTTAGCTCACTGAGCTGGCTATAACACTTGGAGTATAGTTCTCAATGCTGCTCTGATCACTTGGTGGGTTTGAGTTGAGGAGTTAATTGGCAACTTGAGACAATTAGCTTGTGCAATTTCTGACTTTTTTGTGTGCTGCTACTAGTACTGCCATGTCCTGCTCTGGAACAATGAGTTTTCCTGGGATGGGAGGGAATACACTTGCATTGGCCAGCTCACCGTCAGTAAGCCTGCCCAGATACAATACTGTAACACAGGTGCTACCAAGCTGCTCCTTGAGATCAGTTACTATTTCTCCAACTATTTGTGTTTTATCAATATTCTCATGTAGATCGTGAAGGGTAAATGTCCCAGAAGTGTGTTTTGTCATCTTTATGAAGAGCTTTTAACAACTATTTACTGATAATGGATCTGGTAGGTTTCCTACTCACAGGGTTTCATCCAGTGGGGCCCCCCAAGAATTTGACTTATTAAGCATCAAAATATCACAATAATTTGATCACCAAATCAAATCACTAGTATTTGTTTTTGATCAAAAACTACCCGAAACCATCTGGAGGAATTAAAGAAATTCTCCTATAAATGTGTCCCAAGAACTTGGCTAAATACGCCCACTTATTTATCGCGCTTCCACCCCAGATTTTTGTCGCTAGATGAAACCCTGACTTAGTCCTATGTGATCTAAGCTTTGTAGGAACAGTTGGGTTTGTCTGCTGACCAAGCTGATCGCTGCCATTTGATAAGCCATCACTTGTGATGGGATGGTCATATTCATGGCATCATCAGTTCGGCACTGGACATTCCTGAGCATAATATTTTCCATACATCTGAGCATAGCATCATTAGTGTGGACATAACATCCAGACATAGCTTAAAGCAAAGCTGAGTTCTGGATGCCACGTAACGGCAGAAATATTGTATATCGTTGAAATAGAAGACAGGTATATACGGAATGATGGATGTACAGCAGATATAATTATATATGTACGAACGGAAAATCTCGATTGACATCACTCTTGTGTGGAGCTCGCTTCGGCTCGCCCCAATAAATATGGTATGTGCTTTATGCTCATGCATACAACTAAGTGGCAAGAATGAACTGGTAAAGAACGTTGAAATGTTCTAAATAATGCTCGTGGTGTAATATTATATACTCTTGCTGCTAACTATCCTCAGACTGAAATGTGAAGCACTATGAAATCAAATCAGAATATAAGATAGCTAGTTTAATAATACCGTATAGCGGGAAACTTTCGAGGGAGAAAACTTTCACGAATTTCGCGATTTTTCAGCCATCCATGAAAGTTTTCTCCACAAAATTCTAGGCATGCCACACCCATTATGCGACCAGTTTTAACATTCCGCGAAAGTTTTTTCTGCAACATGCTCCTTTCCTACTGATCCACGAAAATTTTCTCCCTTGAAAATTCCCCGTTATACGGTAGCACTTCATATCTTCCTAGTCTACATCTAGTGCAGGAAGAGATTCAGTGGTATTTTGGCGGACCCCTGCAACCAACCTGCATTTCCACTACAGTGTAGTCCACTTAATTCAAATCTGCTTAAGATGAATTTTCGTCTAATTCAAATTCTTTCAGATTCCCTACATAGAGCTAATACATAAATTTGAATTGGTCTTTTCTCTTAATTAGAAAAATTACAGCCAGCTTTAGCATACAAAACTGCACACATTTATATAAAATTGAACATAGATCACATGGAGATCACTACAATCCTTGAGATATGAAACTATAACTGTCTATTACCTAAATCACTCTCAGAACAATTCTAAAGCTTCATATATGGCTGAATGCTCCACTAATTAGCATTGCAGGATCTCAATACAGTGATTTATATGGATCTCTGTAATTCAAATTTTTGTTTAATTCAACTATTTTTTATGGATTTTGAGATTCGATTTAAGTGGACTACACTGTATTAATTTTTCCTACATGTACCTTAGGGCTATGATTATTAAATTTTGCTGGTACAAATTTTAGTAGAATTTGGAAACAGTGCCATTAGTGGGTACTCATTAAATTAGAGATGTTGAAATCTAAATTTGTGGCTAAACTTCTTAGCAAAATTGGGCAAGTTGCTACAATTTTGCTGAATTTATTAGTACCCACAAACAGAAGTATCCTTGTGGTAAATCACAAAATTTAACCATACACACAAAGTATATAGATTACATAATGTGCATGTTGGGTGTGTGCTCTACAGAGATATACTTTACGGAAGGCTTTGAGCTAAAATGTCAGAAAGTACACTTGCCTAACTGTTTGAATTTAGGATTTGCAAGCTGTCAGTGACGATGTGGTGGAGTATGCATGTACTAGAATATGGATACCGTAGGTCAGGTTTTGAATGTGAGATTCTTTTGATTGTGAATTGTGAGTTTTACACAATACGCAATCAAAAGAATCGCAGGAAAAAGACTACGCAATGAATAATGTTACACATGACCACACCCCTTTTGTGCGCGTGTTTGCTTGCGATCGTAAGCATGCATGCATTATCGATATCATGCATGCTCGATTTACTTGCATGCATGTAATATTATACATGTACATACAGCTGTCAATCGTCGAGAATGAGTTTTCTTCATTTTCCTTTAAACTATAGTAATCGATTGCTATACCGAATTTTCTTGTTATTAGGCGTGTTTCGCTTATAAGCACATATTCGTTATTAAGCACATGGTTTTTTGTTTACCTAAGCACTCACTATTATAGGTGCATATTGCATATTATAAGCGCATATATGAGCCTTGACCTCGGTATCTGCTAGTCCTGCGAGGGTCGGCTACGCCAGACTAGGTATCTGCATGTTTGCTTGCTTGCCCAAGGTTCCAGCCTTTTCAAGTTAGTCGAAATCACGATGGCTACTGTCGATTCTCAGGTTCTTCAAGCAATGAGCGCCATTTCGAGCTGGGTGGAATGCAGCAATGTGAACGATTGTGCGATCGATCGATTGGCCACGCCCCTCAATGATACCGTGAACGCGCATGCGTCCTTTGATGTATCTATTTTTAGTTGGGCGCATCTCGCTGTTAGGCGCACTTTGCTATTAAGCGCAGGTTTTCTTCTTGTGGAGATATAAGCACATGCACTTAATAGCGGGAAAATAAGGTAGGTCAGATTTTGAATATATGTGGTATTCTTTTGATTATGAATAGAGTTTTTATACAAGACAATTGAATATTATACGTGACCACACCCTTTTTGCTCAAGTGCGCATGCTCACGATCGCAAACATGCACGCGTTCTCTACCAATGAACTACCAACGGACCAAATGAACTACCCTAGGTCTGCCAATGTCATTAGTGGTTATTAACACAAGTATAAAAAAACAATTGAATAAAATTCATGGATGAAGTAGGGATGGCAGTACCAAGAAATATATGAACAAGATTTGTAAGGATAACGTAACACATCCACTGTACACCCCTATGCTTGATTGTCCATTCCTGCATGTGCCCCATACATTTGTATATGTATGGCTACTCAAAAGGTGAGTGTAGGGATTTATGGTGGATGCTGTACGTTATCCCTACAAATCTTGTTTGTGTATTTTTTGGCATTGCCATCCCTACTTCATCCATCAATTTTATTCAATTGTCATGTTTTTATATTTATTACTGTTCTTTTTTATTGCCCTCAGGATAGCTAGTTTCATAATTATCATTAATTGCCACCATGATGCTACCTACATGTACATGTAGCTAACTAATTTTGTGGGGCCATATATAGGAGGCTGGGCATGAGACTGCATACTACATACCTTGGTGACCTGATATAGTTTGTATATTCATTTATCCTTATTAATGCATGGAACTACACCAACTTCAACTTTTTTTCTGGACCTATATGCATGTAACATGAATGTTACAAGCACTTATATGCATGTTGACCCAAACATGCCTGTAACATGAATGTAATAGGTAGCGCATGTCAAGACAACATGCATGTTACAGTAGGGGCAAATACATGTTATAGTCGGAGTAGCAGGCAAATAATAGACAAGTAACATGCATGTTGCACACAACATACACTGTATTTTATGCATGTTAAAAGAGTGTATGTGCTAAATATTTCATATAGGTATTCGTTCTGAATCTCTTGACATTTAAACATACGCTGAATCATCGATATCCCACCTAGTAGATCTATATGCATACACGTACGTGTACATGTATAGTATCACGGATAAGCAACTTTGAAAGTGATTTTAACCCCGTGTTTACGCATATTTCATATGCATGTCATGTAACATGCATGTACATAGCATGCATGGAAAATGTCCCAAATTAAATGCATGCATGTTACATGAAACATGCGTGCTACATGCATGTGGATGCAAATGGAACCTGTATATGACATGTATGCGTGCGCCAAGGTTAGTGCATGTCATCATCTGAATTATATATGTAATTACCACACATGGACAAGATTTCGTATAGGGTAGCTAGCTACCTATCCAAGTGTGCTCCCACAGTATAATTGGGATGAGTCTGAGTGAGCCCCACACTAATCAGTACTACGAGAAAATGGCTGTATTTATGCCGTACCCTCGCGAAAGGGGGCCCATGGGTGGTGCACCTTACATTGGGCCAAGATTGGGGGATCGGCTGATATTCGAGGTATCAGTATCGCATTTATATACGCGAAAGAGCGCCCAGGTAAGTTACCCACGCTACCTTCATAATTTGAATAGTAGCAGCAGCTACTATTGATTTCAGCCTTATTCAAGCTCAGTTGCCAATCCAGAGCAAGGGTGGCCGCGATACTTCACCATGTGTCATTGAGTGCAGCCGTATTAATTGGGCATGGCTACGATCGCTAGCTGTGTACGATCATTTATATGTGCCGAAACGTACGTGGCATAAAGCTAGCTAGGCTTAGTTTTACGGCTGTTTAGCACGTTACTTATCGATCTTATGTAGAGACTGTTCGAAGTTCATGCAGTCCTCATAAACCAGCCATATTTGAGCTGCATTTTCAAGGGCAGCTACACATGGACGCATATTTGAGTAAACACTAGACCTTAGCAAGAAATTGAGCCCAAAGTAGGGGGTAGGCCAACATTCCGTAGTGGGCCCTCTTTCGCGAGGGTACAGTAATATTGTATGTAGCGATACGTCATCCACGTGTTTGCTAGCTCATAGTGCATATGCATAATCGTTGAGATAAAGATCATCAACATTGGTTACACTAACTCTAAATATAGCTCACCAAAAGATGCAGCTTAATTGAGTAGACAGCTAGAAAACAAGCAAAGGTAAGGCATCAGTACACAAGAAAGTTTCTACAGCAACAAGGCCATAATATGATTCAATTTCTGTAATCGCCTACGAACGTGGATCCAAGCTATAGGTATAGTTTCCCAGACAATTCTGTAGTGTCATAAGGGCCAAAGCTCCCGACATACTGCCCGGGAATATGGTACACAACTGTTTAATACTTTTCCTCATTTCTCGATCTTTATGGCAACAATAGATAATTTGTGCTACTTGTACACGTACAGTTTACTTTGGATCGAAGATAATAGAGGGGGCAACCCTTTCAGACAAAGGATCGCCCCCTCGATGGTTTACATCATCCTACAGGGGCGGAGAAATGGGGTAGGGGGGGCTTCAGCTCCCTCCCCCCCCCCCCCCCCCCCCCCCCCCACTTTGAAACAAGGGGAGCTGAGCCCCCCCTCCCCCCATTTTATCACATGCCCATATACTATACAAAGTACATCAACATAGTTCTAAATCATTCCAAAAACTGCTGCCAGAATGCATCAGAAATGCTCTCAGAGAGTCGAAATTTCCAAAATTTTCTGGGGGAACATGCCCCCAGACCTGTGAGCATATGCCCATAGCCTAGCTGTTGTCACAGTACACAAAGATCTGAGCACCCCCCCCCCCCCCCCCCCCCCCCCACTTTTGTTACCTGTTCTCCGCCCTTGCCCTAGCATTATGGGGAAGCAGATACCACTGATTCAGCATGTTGGTGCAATCCTAACCTTCGAGTCAGGCAGAGCTCTATATCAGTGGTGTAGCCAGGACATTGATAATGCCGGGCACACTTATCCTTGTGACGGGCTACCTCTATTAGACTGCTCCAACTTAGAGGGCACAAAAAATAAGCTCTGCTACAAGTTCAGAAGGCCCACGATCAGTCAGAATTGTAGTGCCATGTGTACAAGCAAGTGTGGCCATAGAGATGCATTCTCGGAACAAACAGTGCAAAGCACCGCACGTTTCGAGAGGCCTGCTCCAGAGTCGATCAGCAGCCTTGAGCGAAGCAAGAGACATGGTCTGTTCTTTATCATGGTGTAGTGGTAGATCGACATTTTCTAGAGCAGCTGCTGTTGACCGGGGTGTGGTCTACGAATTAATAGGTTCAAAGTTCGTGCTGCTGCATGTGCACTGTACTAACAGTTGACATACAGCCTAGGAGATGATACTGTTTAGATTTTCTCTGAGAGTGTGAGCTTAATACTGTGAGTTTAAACTCATGCATATTAGCCACATTTTCCCATGACTGTGACATCAAACATACTTGTAGTGGAAGTAAAAAAATTTACCTACCATAACCGTAGTACGCAAACCCTACCTACGCAATAGATATGTCACGGGTACATGTATGCATGCTACAAGCACTGTGGCTGCATATTACACTAGTACCTGGGATGATCTGCCTACAATGCCACTTCAACAATGCTAATCAGGAATAGGTAGTTTTTGTCTCATATATAGGCCCCCCATCACTGACTATAAAATGTAGACATTATAGACCATCAGCCAAGTAAAAACAGTAGCAGTCTACACTAAGACCTCCCGTTTAATGGCAAAACGGAAATGTTTTCCTGCGTATGATTACGCACACACGCGTGCATATTACGCGGGTATACGCAATAATCTCGTATACGTCCGCATATCTATTGGTGTACCGCTCCCTACCCAGGACAGAATGAATTTTTCTCGTTTTTGAAGGCTCGTTTCTCGAAGCGCCTCGAGCGGTTCTGTTCCACACTACTGCTATACACTGCCACTACGGTAAAGACACCAAGGATGCCTCATTTTTCGTTCTGGAACGAGAGTTACCGATTTGCCCCCAATTTTAGCCAAAAATGGATTAGCGAGTTGAACTATCACGAAGAAAGTACTCAAGATGAAGAGTTACCTAGCTAGTTTAGTAGCTAAAGTTAGTATTTTCTTTGATTGACAGAGCTACTACTAACAGACTAAAGTGATAAATTAATTTTGATCTTCAATGGTGGCAGAGTGACACTGGAGGACTCAGGATTCAGCAGAATAACCGCTCTGGTACTTACCTACTTGTGGACCAAGTGCCCTAGCGCTGGTTTGATAGTTACCGATTTGCCCCCAATTCAAAGAATCCTGATGATCTCTACATCGGTCATTTCGGCACTCTTAGTCTCGTTCTTGGTATCAATGTGAAGCCCAGCTCTTCTTTCCAATGGTACTTTAGATAGAATGATAACTAACTCACACTAGAAGATACAGTTGTTATATATTTTTCGGAGTGATAATTTTCTTATATAGTCTGTGTCATTACAGGAGGGCATGGATACGCATCTTGGATGTGCCCGGTTGCTATGAACGCACGGCGCAGGCGAAGAGAAAGTCTGCACTATATACAAGGCTCAGGATTGGTCAGAACTGTAGGGCCATGTGCACAAAGAAGAGTGCCTCAGGCCATAGCTACAGCTGCTGCACAAAAGGGAGATTTTTATGCCTATCCCTGCTTGCTGCATCAAGGGAAAATTTAAGTCTGCCTTGCTATACAGCAAGGGAGGCCTTTATGCCAGTGATGTTGGCATAAAATTACCTCATGTATACGACTTAGCTTTTTCTATTAAAGGAGAAATTTTATGCCAAGGTAATGAGATTACTGTCATAATTAAATGGGGTATCCTCAACTTGCATAGCTGTCCCGGTTTGGCTGGGACAGTCCCGAAATTTGGTCCTATGTCCCGGTTTGGCTGATTTTGCAGCATTATCCCGGAATCCAGCTCAATTGCACAAATGGACGTGTGGCACAAGCATAAACATAAACTCAGTATATTATCGAATTTCAATGTTTACTGGGTGTGGCAGTACATAATCGCCCAAAAGTGGGTATAGCTGCGCAAAAGTGGGCATGGTCTGTAAAATTTCGCGTGCGCTTCACGTGCATTAATTCAATTTTCAACTTAGTCCCAGTCTCTCCTCTTATGAACTTGGTAACTATGAACTTGGATATAGGTATGTAGCTGTTTGTCATAAAATTTTATCATTCACAACGAAAATGCTTTATGCATGCCAATATCCAAATTTGTAGCTATCATATTATAGAGTCGGTAGACTCAGGGATGGCCCGGACACTCCATATGCATAATACATTACAAATATCCAAATATCTCAAAACTGGTAACTTTATGAAATTTCTAAGCGTCAAAATCAGAATCTCCAGGAAATTATCTATCTAACAAGACCAAGATCATTCATCAAAACAATCGTACATGCCAGAACCAGATATTAAAAAAAAATAGCCATTTGTCATTCTTTCTTTCTTGTTTTTCAAGGGGACCAGAAACTAAGTAGGAAAAAAATGTCCGGAAACCACCACATAGTCGAGCTGGATGCATAGTAGAGCCATACAATGCAAGCAGGCAGCCTGTACTCCAATTTTGACAAAATTGGGTAAAGGTCGTCACGTGATGTGCGCACGTGGCTCCGCCCCTCACGTAGCGCGTGGGCGGAAACATTGCAAATGCATGGCTTCCCTATACATACATATGGAGAAACTTCAAAGCGTAACTTTATTCTAAGGCGTGAATCAAAAAAATCTGTCATCAAATCTCGTATTTCGATCCATTCTGCGTGCCCGTATAAAAATTATCTCCCCAAGTGCTCCCAATTCCCCCAAACATTATTTATTTAGAAATCGTTTTTTACTTAGTGTTTAACAAGGGAATCACACACTAAGCAGAAAAAAATGGTCCGAAAACCACCTCACAGTCGACCTGGATGCATAGTAGAGCCATACAATGCAAGCAGGCATCCAAATAGCCATGTATACCATGTTTGGTGAAGGATCGTCAACGTACCCTGCGCGCCCGTAATTTTTTTTATCGGCAAACATTGCAAGTGAATTGCTTTCTATACAAACATGTGGGAATACTTCAAAGTGCCATAATTTTAAGTTTAAGGTGTGAATCAAAATTCCCTGCCATCAAAATTCTAGTTTTGACCCATTCTGCGTGCCCATGTAAAAAATATCTCCCCAAGTGCTCCCAAATCCTCTGTGAATTACTTTAATCATTTAAATTCTTTTTTTTTCAAGAAGCGGACACACAAAGTAGAAAAGAACAGTCCAGAGACCATGTACCACCACATAATTGAGCTGGATGCATAATAGACCCATGCAATGCAAGCAGGCAGCCTAAACTTCAATTTTGACCAAAGTGGGTAAAGGTCGTCACGTTACTGTGCGCGTGTAGCCACGCCCTTCACGTAGTGTGTGGGCGGAAAACATTGCAAATGCATGGCTTCCCTATACAAACTTATGGGGAAACTTTAAAGTGCCATAACTAAGGTGTGAATCAAAATTCTGCGCCATCGAATTTCGTATTTTGACCCATTCTGCGTGCCCGTATAAAAATTACGTCCCGAAGCGAGAGGAGCTAGAGGCCACCGTGAGATCCACCTACCGGGCAGCCATACTCCCCAAAACTCAGACTCTGATGACGTTGTGGCGTCTACCACCATGGCTACCGCGGACGCGGACAAGCCACACCCACAACTGAACTGTATATATAGCTAGTGTTGTATATTGCTTGTATTATTATTGCCCTGAAGAAGACTGCAGTATAGCAGTCGAAACTGTAGGCAAGAATGTTATTACCGTAGATCGGGAAATTTTTACCGTTAAAAATTTTTCGCCAGTTGCTTAGGTGGCGAAAATTAAACGCGCGAAATATTTGAGTAATGTATGACGACCTATACCAAGTTCAGCCTGGCGGCGAAAATTAGATTACACGAAAAATTTACAAGTGAAATATTTTACTGGCGAAAATATCCCGATCTACGGTATTCAATTCTGCCAGTGTTGGTGTAACAAGAACGAGCGTACTTGCTATGCGTATTAGTATCTATTTACCCAACCAAGAACCTCAAGATCTCATGGTCAAAGTTGACATGAATAATAAATGAGACAGTTATATTTCAGTTTTTGTCCACATTCTTTGCACAGTCAAGATACAGGTAAGTAGCTCTCCTGATGCCAGCCCCATGGACCACAAAAATGAAAAGCAAACCTGACACTGTCAGTCTGCAAGCCCGGTAAATATTGCAAGTTTCTGCATAAATTTTTGCCAAGGTAAACAGCCTGTATGTAATGACAAACAAAAGAAACGATAGCCACTATACATCCTATGCTTTTGAGTAGCATGGGGATCATAAATAATAAAAAAAACCTGACTGACAGGGAGAACATGAATTTCTTCCACATGCAAGTCAGTATACATCCTACGCTTTTGAGTAGCATGGGGATCATAACAAAACTGACTGACAGGGAGAACATGAGTTTCTTCCACATGCAAGTCAAGAACACTCCAGAGATAGCATATCTTGAACAAGTCAACATCAATAAGTCGGTAATAATCGAGAAAAGCAAGCATAGTGTTTGTGATTATCTCTTATCCCTACAAATCTTGTTTGTGTACTTCTTGGCATTGCCGTCCCTACTTCATCCTTAAATTTTATTCAATTATCTTTTATACTTGTAGTATATTATAGTATAATGAACACTAGGAAGGAATTCTTGTTCGATCCCACGTATAAGCCCCCTCCCCGTTTTTGCCCAATGCTAGCATGCACAAAGGGGGTGTATTTGCGGGATTCTACAGTATGCACACAGCTAGCTGGCTACAACCACAGCTTGCTGCACTTTTGGGTAGGGAAAATGTTGCTATGCACAATACATGCACTCTCATCGTACAGTATGATAAGGGAACAAGTATCAGAGGGAGGGAAATATCTTAGTTAATCCACCCCTAGGTGGGCATTTAAGGTTACGGGTGACAGTTCGCCCACACACAGGCATTTCCCATAGCGAGTAATGGAGCATACCACAAATGAAAACTCTGCGTCAAGTTTCATGTAGATGGCTTCTCTTTTGACTGTAAGGAAGTGTTTATCTTATTACTCAGACATCTGGGCAGGGCTGGAGTTGGTGTAAATTTGAAGGCCACCTGTCAGAAAGCAGCTAGACAGCCGTGTGGACAACCTGGTCCGCCATTACGCTTGGCATAAATTACCTTCTTTTGTGTAGCTTTCCCTCTGTGTAGGTTCTATGAACTAGGAACCAACTCCAGTAGAAGTTAAGTACTTCATAAATAAGTTGTAGAAAGTAGACTAGACTAGAAGCCTTTATCTAAGTAAAACTTGACGTAAAAGTTCGTGAATGGCGGCCATTTTCCCAACAGGAAAGTCACTTCAATGTTGCAATTAACAGCTGTCTCTATCATCATATTAGCTACATTTTTGTTTTTGTTTCAGCTTCATAGCTGCTTCCCTTGCGAAGATACAAATGGCTTGTTACTCATGAAAATTTATTGATACAAACAGTCACCCGTAACCTTAAAGCATCTGGATGGATAACTTACTTATATGTCGTGCCCCTCTTTCTGATATTAAATTTTAATATGAATTCTTTTACACACATTACTACAGGAGTCAAATACAGTAGCAGTGTGTGCTGCTGTGGTCAGGTATAGCTTGTTAGGCAAACCAAGAAGTGGGGTTTGTACAACTTATCTCCAGGATCGGATGAGTGTCAGTGAAGGTTGTCCTATATTCATTAGTGAGAATCCAGACTTTCGTTTACCAAGGAATGGTGACGTACCAATTATAATGATTGGACCTGGAACAGGGATAGCTCCGTTTAGAGCATTTATTCAAGAAAGGGGTATGTAACTGTACCGTAGGTCAGGTTTTAGTTGTGCAATTTAATTCTGTAGTATCCTGGGCAAGTGCCCACTCCCGGGTAAACTCCCATGTACCGCACTTTTAAGGGGCCACTGTAGCAGCTTCTATACAAACATATGAAATTTTGATCCTGGGTAAGCACCCATATGGGCCAAAATCACGAGTTATGTTTAAGCGCCCATGGGCACTTACTTAGGACACTATGGTAATTGCTAGCAGGGGTTTTCAAGTAATGTACATATAAACGTGTTTAGTGCATGTGAGGAAGCCACACTCCTCAATCTGAGATAGGTGGCTTGAGCTAGCTGGGTTATAAATAGAAGGCAACAGCTCTTAGTTGTTCCAACAAACTTCTTGATTGGGTATTTATCATAATACAACTACCATATACTCTGGTTAATAATAAGCGCATGCGCTTATAGTGGCAGAGGAGGTTGGACACGATCACGTGCGCACAAAAGTGGGTGTGTTGCCCCATATACAATACTGTACAAAATGTAAGTCACGATTTAAAGCCTTGAAGAGTTTTAAATGTAAAAACAAGTTGAAATCTATGAGAAAAGAAGATCCAGCGCCATACCCCGCCCTTCCACCCCTCATACTTCTTGCAAATCGAGAAAACTCGTTTTTCAGAGTGACAACAACAAAAACTGTATTTGTCGATACCAGTTGGCTTCTTTCGATGTTACAACATTAGATCCACACGATTCATCTCCGTTCCAGCTTTAGATTTGGCCATAGTTCACAAACGCAAACATTTTAGCTACCAGCTACACTTTCAAATGGCATTCTTTTGAACGTGTGGCAGTATAATTGCATACCAAGGTTATGTGACTATAGCATATATGCGCGTCATGTCCAACCTCCTCTGAGTGATAAACGGAACGACAGTATGTGCTTAATAAAGGGTTTACGCTTATATGGCACATAACCACGCTCACAAGGTGATGGATGCGAGGCCCGCAGCGCTAGCTGGCTCAATCGATCGGGTGCTTTAGCATTTACAGCTCATGAAGTTGAGAGACTTCCACTGTAACTGTTGCACCTGTTTAGTCAGTTGCTTCACGAGTGCTCACTAGCATTTATTTTTGATCAAAGATTATCCGAAACAATAAAAGAAATTCTCCTAAAATACGCCCCAAGGAACTTGGCGTGCTGAATACGCCCACTCATTTATCACGTTTCCACCCCAAATTTTTGTTGCTGGATGAAACCCTGCATGTAATTTCAATATGTCATTGTGTTATGTCAGTGGTAATCTGCTGACTGCAAAATTAATACAACTTGACGACCCCTTACCACATTAATTAAATATGAGTGGTACAGGGTGGTGGGGCTATGCTCCCATACCCTGAGAAGTGATCCCCACCAGCCCCACCGCCGTTGCTGCCCCTGAGTGGTGAACCTTTATATAGAAACAGGTGCTATAGATACTGAGTATGGCACTAAGGCATCACAAGCTATAAAGATATAGATTCTAGCTGAGACAAATTTGCCTAGTAGCAAGCCACCATTACTTACATGTAGCACCAGCTCTACAAGACTGTGTTGGAGTTGTGGTAGTACTAGTGTCAACTGTGAGCCACTTCACGGTATTTGTGGGGCTGAAAATAGGCTGTTGTTGGCTGAGGATAAGCTGTCTTTCATGTATTTGTCTGACCAAGGGCTTATCGAGTCGCCGTAGGCGGCGAGAGGGCATGCAACCCGCATATAGTGCTAGCGTAGACGGCGAAATCCTAATTGTTACTAAAAATAGCAAAATGTTCGATGGACAAACTAGTGTAGGCAGCGTTTGTACCTGGTTTTATAGCGGCATACTTTCACGCTAAGCTTTTGTTGGTAGTACCAAAGATCCAGAAGGCAACACCGATTGTCGAGATAAGTGAAAACAACGCGGCTATACTCAAGTTGATCAGAGATGGTGGTGGTGAAAAACAGCTCTGAGCTGATAAAACTCCATATCACACGCTGTTATAGTATCAGACTAAGCTGGGACAATGAGACGTCGAAGGTCTTCATTCTAAGCTAGTCTTCTACACAACAAAACCAGAAGCTTACCCCATCGCTTCTGTCTCTGTCATTGGGCGGTAAAGTGAACGGGAGCTACTCTGTTGGAGACTCAAAGATTTTGATACTGACACTTGGCAGCGTTGATAACCACCTGAAAGGACGATGATAGCATCTCTTCTTTATCAAATCACGGGCTGACAAGCTGTCAAACAAAATTTCATAGGTAGTCAAAAAAAATCTATTTTTAGTAACATGTAGTTTCTTCAATTGATTGTGAGCGGTTGAAAACCTCGTAATTTGCATTTTATACAGTAGGAATAAAAATGGTGATGTATCTGTCCCATACTGTTCCATTTAAATGGAAATGCTTGCCCGTTCCATTCGACAGAAAAACAGAAATGGAATGGGAGGTGGAGCAGGTGACAAACAGTGCAAGCAAGCCAGCAAGAAAGCCGAATGGAGTACTATTTCAGTCAACCTACACTGACACACACAATATATTAAAATGAATCGCTTGCAGCGCATGCAAAATGGGAATTGAATGGTTAGCAGCGTGGAACGTATTCCATTTAGATGGAATGGTACGGAATGGAAATGTCACTGTTCATGTGTGTCCTACTGTATATAAAACCAAACCTATGGTATTTGTCCTTGCCGTAACACATGTACTTCAGTTAAAATGCATATCAACTGTAGTGCTATCAAAAACCAAAGGAAAGAATTTGTTATATTTTGGATGTCGACACAAAGCAAAGGATTTTCTCTACAGAGATGAACTACGTAAGTTCCTGAGTAAGTTACGGCATACCTTTTTGTTTTTAATGATTGTACGTACTATTATTATAGCGGGGAAAATTCATGGGGTCAAGTTTTGCAGAAGGCAAAATTAATTTTCAAAGTTTTTGCAGGTTTAATTTTCACAGATGCACACAATCATTCCCATTATACTCATGCAGTACAATTGTGTTTTTTTTCGGCGAATAGAGGCATAATTATGTGCAAAAAATCTGACGTCTCAAATATTTCCTGCTATACAGTACTGTAACTCCTTAAAGTTTCACTGCAAGTTTTTATTTCATGTGGTGACAATTTAAGGGTGGCTAGACTTTGAGAGCAGCATCCACACAGACCAACACATGCACACGCACATGCACATACAAGTTCAACAGTCTGCTTAATTAGTGTGTATATGCATACATGTTTAAAAAACTAGAGCTCTGTAGAGCACATACCCCGCGCACACATTGCGCAATCTATAGATTTACTTTTGGTACATGGCTATATTTTTGTGAACTTCAGAGAAACAATGGAAGTACTGTTTAGTTGTACTGGGGGTTCCGGTGACACTTGAAAAAACACTCTTGGCACCCAGATTAGGAAGATATGAATTTCTATCTATATTTGTTGTAACAGTAGTAGTATAGCTATCTTACATTATGATTGGTTCCATAGGGCAGTCACTATAGATATCATGAGCATTATTTAGAACATCGACGATCTTTACCAGTAACATGCTTGGCCACTTAGTTGTGCGCATGAGCACAAAGCACAATAATGGTATGCATATGCATTGAGGGGCACTGTCAATAGGCGTGGCTACGGTGGCCAACAAAAAGGTACTATTTGTGATGCTTGTGGACCCTATCCCTCGATTTGACGCGCACTGAAACCAGCTTTTGACCAAATTTGATTGATTCGTTGTGATTACGAGTCGTTTAGACACCTATATCTCCAGATATGGCAATTTTGTGCTAATGACAACGACAACGCGACTGATTACTTTACCCCTTGCGCATGCGTGCGGGGTAATTATGTCAACTCTATGGATGCAATGATTACTGGAATGAGTTTTCTGTTCAAAGAAATACTGTGTTATATTGCAGCAGCATTCCCCACTATATCTGAAATCACCTTAGTTGACTGTTTTGATATGGCTGTCCGTATAACGGAGGTGCCTGGGTTTGGGAGGGTCATAATAGAGGATCCACTGTACTGAAAAGACTTGTACAAGCAGAGTCACAGTTGGAATGAACACAGTTGTCACTATTATAGTACATCCTCTGATATAATCACTAATTGTATACTACTCTAGCTGCTATTGTGCAGTGAGTGTGCCGTGTTAAAATGATTTGGCATAATTAATACTACAGTGTAATTTGATTACTATGTCATTATTTGTAGAACAATGGAGCAATGAGGGAGTTTTAGAGTTGCGAACAGCTTTTTCTCGAGATCAAAAGTGTAAAATCTATGTTCAACATTTAATAATGGAAGATGCCAAATATATATGGAATTTACTGCAGGTGACTATATCACACAGCATATCCTGTCTGCTGTATAATTAGTGCATACCCTTTGTGTACACTGCACAATTTTTACCATTGCTTCATAACTGCAAGTTCCATGAACTACCGTACTTAATATAATATTATAGTATGATAATGCTATATTCTATCTATAGATGGGAGCTCACACTTATGTATGTGGTGATGCTCTACACATGGCTGGTGATGTACATACTGCACTGCTTAAGGTAATAGCAAATGAAGGAGATTTGAGCTCACAAGAGGCTGAAGCGTACATGAACAAGTTAGAGGAAGCATCAAGATACCAACGAGATGTGTGGGTGACATAATAGATCTGGTTTCTATTTTTATGACTATACTGAAGATTGTTTTAGTTAATTTTTCTGTGATATCCAGATATTAAATCTATCATTAGCTATGTACGTTATCCTATAGAATTGATATAATTGTGCTGTACTTTTGCCAAAAAGCCCCCACTATTAATTGTTGGCCCATCTTCTAGCTTTGCCCCAAGTTCCTGATAAGGTGTTGGAATTGAGCCTAAGGATGTGGTAAACTGGTTTACATATAATTCAGGGTGAGCCAGGGCAAGCCTGAACGGCCCCCAAATATACGAGAAACCGAAGTGGTGTATATATACACGGTATATTTATTTGATCTTGCATAGCAACAACTCAATGCAGCAGTGCAACGTAGGACGATAAAAATTTGTGTTGTGAAGCATGCTATTGGATAACTTTCGTTACTTGAGTTGGCGCCATGGCAGTGGCAATCTATCAATGGCATTCATAGTTTTAAGTAATTCAGCTCTCGAAGAGGCTTACCAGTTTTGATAATTTCTGGCAATGGCAAGGCCTTTGAAGTGGCAGCTAAAGTGATCCAAGATGTGGTTTCTAGTCCTGAAGTGCAGCAGTGTTTTGAAGGAGTAGGCATTAAGTGGAGATTCAATGTCCCAAAGGCCCCATGGTGGGAGGACTCTTCGAGAGACTCATGAAATCAACTAAACGTCTCAGGAAAGCCTTGGGTCGAGCAAAACTCCCCCATGATGAACTCTTGACTTCACTAATCGAGATTGAGATGGTGCTTAATTCCAGGCCGCTCATCTACATATCTGCCGACGACTTGGATGAACCTCTTACACCTTCACACTTACTGGTTGGAAGACGACTTCCGAGTTATCCCGATCACTTGACTGTCCATCATGGAGAAGATTGTGGTGAAGACGATAACTAACTTAGCGCATGTTTCAGATGTCTTAACCAATTGCTGGATGGATTCTGGAAGCGATGGAGAAAAGAGCATTTACTAGAGCTGCATGAGGCACACCGTCACCACAAAAGTAGTGGAGAACCACAGCTGACCGAAGGAGACATTGTTGTCATGCATTTGTGGCTTGAAATGGGGCCTACTTACTTGAATTATTTGCTTATAAAACTAGTCTTTATGGTTTTAAGGTTTTAACACTGTGCACATATTAGACTGGACTGCAATTAGGCCACAACATCACTAGGATTGACTACTCCAACATTGCTACTAAGGTCTCAATCATGCACGTCTATGGTTTTTAGCTTGACTGATTTTTATGTTGAAAAAATTTAATATTATGAGAGATTCATGATTTTTAGGTTTTACAGGTTTTTATAATTGGTTTTAAGTAAGTCTTAATAGACCTTACTTTATCTACCCCATTCATTACTCGATCGTTCTAGTGATCCCAAATCCTACTAAAATCCAACAAAGACAGACAAGGCCATTGGGATCAGGCTAGGGGTTGGGTTTTGGGTAAAACTGTTTTTATCAGGGTTAGAGTATAATATGGTAGGGTTAGTTTCCAGGGTTTGTTCTTTATAGGAGATCAATGCTGTACTCCTATAAAGTGCTACTAAAATTCTTCTAAGACCTCTAAAATCCTACTAAGACCTGTAAAATCCCGCTAAGACCTACTAAAATCTCTAAAATCCTGCTAAGACCTACTAAAACCTCTAAATCTTCTAAAATCCTATCACAACCTCTAAAATCCTGTTAAGACCTCTAAATTTTCGCTAAGACCTACTAAAACCTCTAAATCCTGCCAAGACCTCTAAAATCCTATTACAATCTCTAAAATCCTGCTAAGACCTACTAAAACCTCTAAAATCCTATTAAAACTTCTAAAATCCTGCTAAGACCTCTAAAATCCCATTAAAACATCTAAGATCCTGCTAATACCTCCTAAATCCTCTAAAATCCCGCTAAGATCTACTAAAACCTCTAAATCCTGCTAAGACCTCAAAAATCCTATTACAGCCCCTAAAATCCTGCTAAGGCCTACTAAAATCCAGCTAAGACCTGGAAAATCCTGCTGAGATCCGCTAAAACCTCTAAAATCCTATTACAACCTCTAAAATCCTGCTAAGGCCTACTAAAATCCAGCTAAGACCTGGAAAATCCTGCTGAGATCTGCTAAAACCTCTAAAATCCTGCTGAGACCTACTAAAATCCTGCTGAGACCTACTAAAAAATTGTGTATTCTGATGATCAGGAACGAACCTTTTGGAAACTTGGAAGGGTTGAGAAGGTGCTTCAGGGTGCTGATGGCCAATGATGAGCAGCAACTGTCCGAGTAAGAATGGCCGTACATCAACCCTGGATTGCCCTATACAACATCTCTACCCGCTGGAAGTGATCACTGATAATCCTATTGTGGCTGAACCAGAAGACAATTCAGAAGAGGATCCAAGTTCCAAATCTGAACAACCGAGTATCGCACGACCCTGGAGATCAGCTGCAGAAGAAGTTCGTAATTGTATCCTGGCACAAACTGTTTCTGAATGGGATGATAAAATTTGACTTTAACTCTGAAGTATACTAGCATTATAGTAGTAATGTTTTTTTTGGTACCCCAGTACTTATTAGTTGACCACTGATGTGGTCAAAGTGGGGAGTGTGTTGGACATTGCTAGTTAGCATTACATCATTGTTATTATGACTGTGTATTACGTCATTGGTTATTGCATAATTATCGTGAAAATTAAAATCATTTGAGAGAATGTGGTCAAGTGCAGTGTATATTTATCCGTCTGCATCCAGTATTACAGCGGTCCTCTATCTAAAAGTGACATATTTCCGAACTCTTGCATGGTTCAATGCTTGGTAGTTGCAAGGGCGCCAATCACCAGGGGTTTTCTTGGGCACCATACCGTAAAGTCTGGTTAAAAAGCGCACATGCTTATTAAGTGTATACTTTTTAATAAGCGCATGCTTCCTTCCTGTTATTAAGTATTATCAAATAAGCGCATGCGCCCAATAAAGATGACAGTAATATTCGTTCGATCAAGAGTGTTCATGGCTAGAACCAAGGGCTTATAGACCCCAGAGGGGGAGAGGGCATGTAACTGGCACCTGGCAAAATTCAAATCCATAGGCTAAAAATAGTATAATCCACATTATCAGTCCATAACACTAATGCAATCCAGACAGCAGCTGTTACTATAATTGGGGCGAGCCTGAGCGAGCCCCACATAAACGGGAATGAACTGCGCGAATGAGATACTAATAATATATATATATTATGGTACATCGGTCCTTCCTTAGTTACGCCCCGCCCAATGCCGGTCATTCCGGATTCCGTATGTATGCTGTTCTAATTCAGCACGCAACTTGTAAATTTACACTTGTGTCTTTGGCTGTGAACGCTGCACTGAACAAAGCATATTAACTGTAAACCAGCGAGAACTGAGGCTCTAGAGGAGGCGAGAGTGAGACAGAGTTGGTTGTCAATCGCAGCCTCGGCTCCACAGCCGTGCTGCTCAGAGCGTTCTGAAACAGAGGCAGCTATATATCCTTGCATTGAACGAAGGCGTGAGCATGATAAGAGTTTCACGGTGGAGCATGCATTAAGTTGTCAGTATGGAGGATTTCCTACAATACGCCACAACGAAGTAAGAGATATCACGGCCCATCTTTTGAGTGATGTCTGTCATAATGTTGGGGTTGAGCCAACTCTACAACCCATCACAGATGAAAGGCTGCACCACAGCACTGCCAACACTGAAGATGGAGCACGTGTTGACATCAAGGCACAAGGATTTTGGGAAAATGATAGACAGTGTGCATTTTTCGATGTTAGGGTGTTTAATCCCCTCCCACATTACCTATCGTTCCGTTCCTCTCACCACCTGCCATAGAAGACATGAGCAAGAAAAGAAGAGAGCCCATGATCAGCGCATAAGAGAATTGGAACATGGTTGTTTTTCTCCCCTTGTCTTTTCAGTATCTGGTGGTATGGGACCTGCTGCCAAAGTTGTGTACAAGAAGCTAGCATCGATGATTGCAGCCAAACATAATCAATCATACAGTCAAACGATCAACTGGCTCCGCTGCAGGCTCAGTTTCTCTCTGCTTCGCTCCTCGATCATGTGTACAAGGGGCTCACGTTCCTCAGCACACCACCCAGCCAAACCTATACTATCTGAAGCTGCCATTGACCATGCCCTCTGTGACAGCAGGGTGGCCTCCGCTGAATGATCTATAGTGACTTCGAACAATTCCGCCTTATACATAGTTTGATCCTTTTTTATCACTCATATTATTTTTTTTCTTGGTTCTCATTACACAACAAGTAGAAATTATACACTAAGTAGAAATTACACACTAAGTAGAAAAGAAAATAAAATAAAAATTCACAGGGAGCTTGGGAGCACTTGGGGAAATGATTTTTTACATGGGCACACAGAATGGATCGAAACTCGAGATTTGACCCTGGGGAATTTTGATTCATGCCTTAGAATTAAAGTTATGGCCCTTTAAAGTTTTCCCATGTTTGTATAGGGAAGCCATGCGTTTGCAAAGTTTTCCGCCCACGCGCTACGTGAAAAACGGGAAATATCCGTGGTGTGCGTTATATAGAAAATTTCTCAAAATTGGAGTATAGGTTGTTTGCTTGCCTTGTATGGCTCTACTGTGCATCCTAGGTTGTTTGCTTGCTTTGTATGGCTCTACTGTGCATCTTAGGAGTATTATGTGGTTTTCTGGAAAATTTTTTTCTGCTTAGTGTGCATGCTAGCTTGAAAAAAGCAAATTTAAATAAATAATCTAATTCATGGGGGGTTCGGGAGTACTTGGGGGACAATTTTTACATGGGCACGCAGAATGGGTTGAAACTACTCAGGCGGTCTAAGGACTGGGACACCCATTTCAGAGCATGATTTTAGCTGTAACTTTAGCCACCATATCTCCAAAACACTACATGTTGTGAACAAGGAAGTTGCACCATAAGATAGACGAACCAATTCTCTAACCGCAAAGTAATTAATGGCCACGCCCATTAATTAGCTGCCTCCTGGTGACGTCATGCGTAAAGGCTATTCCGAAGACAAGATCGCAAAAGGCGGTGGTGAAGATCAATCTGGACGACTGTCTCTCTAGGCCTTAAATAAAGTTTATATGCATAACTAATAAATATCACTGGGGCAAGTTGATCTGTCATCGTACTGAGCGGGAATGCCCCAATGTGTGATAAACCTAAGGTCACACGAGGGTTATTTACCTGAATATCTCCCGTCTCGTTCAACAGTTCTTCCTGCCCCAGGGCATTATGGCTTAAAATGGTTGTTACTCGCTTCGTACAACGGAGATATCTTTATAGCTAAGCGTCTTCATCGCTGCCTCAGCCAACCTCTGCCTTTGTACAGCTACTATATGGCCATGATCGTGATCATGTGACTAAACGTATTGAAGTATGTTGCGCGCACGTGACTCCTGCTGTGGCGCGCGCGTACCCAGTCCTTAGATTACCTGAGTAGAGATTTGACTGGACAGATTTTTGATTCACGCCTTAGTTACGGCCCTTTGAAGTTTCCCCATATGTTTGTATAGGAAGCCATGCATTTGCAATGTTTCCGCCCACGCGCACATAGACCTGACGATCTTTACCCAATTTGGCCAAAATTGGAGTATAGGCAGCCTGCTTGCATTGTAGGGCTCTATAGCTACTAGCATCCAGCTCAACTACGTCGTGGTTTCCAGACGATTTTTTCTGCTTGGTGTGTGGTCTCTTTGAAAAAAAAAACAACAAAAAAAACGAAGGCGTGATGGACTCATCCGCGCTGATTCAGTAGAGTATAGGCTACTGGAAATGAGTGCTTGTCAACGTGAGAGACAAGCCATAGAGTTGGCAGAAGAGCCTGAGAGAGGCCACCCACGAGCATGCATCGTGCAGCCTATAGTTGGGTGTGGTGCAACATAAATACGCTCACTATCGCTCAGGCTCGCCCCACAATGCTGTGCATTCCCCTAGTTAGTTACAAACCACTGTCTGATTTGAATTTTGCTAGGTACACTATCATGTACGGCAGTTACATGCCCTCTCCCCCTTTGGGGTCTATAAGCCCTTGCTAGAACTAATTTACCAACGGATAGCCAGCTGCACAAGATCGGCTACTCAATACTGCGATGTTCCACTGAGACGGGTTCGGACCTTGACTGAAGCGAGTCTCGCCAAAGAGGTTGGCTATTTTTCCACGGTTTTCTTCCAGTGATAGCTTCTGCATGAACCATTACAGAGCTTATTCCAAGAATCGCTGTATTCATAACTTGCTAGCTTTGTGATTGAGTGCGAGAATGTGCTGGCAGTGGGCGGGGCCAAAACTTCACTCTATTAAGTGCACATCGTAACAGGCACATATTTCCTTACCACTGGGAATAATAAGTGCATGCGCTTATTAACCAGACTTTATGGTATGCAGTGGAGACGCCCAGAGGGATGTACAATGCCAAGCTGTAATGTGATCAAACTCTGATCTGGCAATAGCCAGGTGCTCTGGGGGTAATCATCTGGTTCTTGCCGTCACTGGTGGACCGGTGGTTGTGATATGGTGCATGCATTATATTGTGTTTGATTGGTTGCTTGCTGTTATAAGGGTATATGACAGCTGGGAAATCAGCAAGAATAGCATCGTACTCACTCTGAACTATTGTATCAAGGAATGTTGGGCCGGGAGATGAGTCTTGAGACATGATACCTTAGACATTCAGCTGTATGAGTATGTTGGATAGAAGGTGCCTGCGCATATCGACCAGCAGGCAGTAGTTGTGGAGAAAATCAGCGCCCAAGGTTGGGGATTGGATGTCGGCAATCGTCAATACCCATTGGAACGTTCGTCGTAACCCTAGTTCGAGTGTGAGCAATCATGATCCATAAGTTGCTATTGGTGTACCATTGACTACTTGCAGGCCGGAGTGCTCCTGGCAATGTTTGTGTTCAGTACCTGAAGCAGGTATCACACTCGCTTCAGCACCGGTATCAACAAGGAAACGGAGGCCGGAGTGTCTGTCCGTCACATAATATAGAACAGGCGACTTCGTTATGGGCCAGTGCTCATCACCACTAGCAACTGGCCGGGTTGTTTGCCGATTTGGAACATGAGGTCGGCATTTATATGCATCGTTGCCGAAGCGTTTATGGTACCAGCAGAGAGTGGAACTTGACTGAGGGTGCGGACTTGGTGAACGACCGCGAGAGATCTTTCTTTTAGTTAGGGATTCGACTTTATTTGAGAGTTGTGACACTTCTAATTGTTCCACATCTGCACTGGTGTGCACAGCCGCTACAATAATTTTGTCAGCGAGTTGTGCTACTTTCTCCAGGGTGCTTGTGTTGGATGTAGACACTAGTACAATGCAGACGTTGGCTGGTAGGCATTGAAGGAAAATTTCTTGAAGAAAGGAATGATGGATCGAGGTTGCCTTGTCTCCTAAGAGTTGTTGCATTTGGCAGAGGATTTGGCTCGCAAGTCTTCGACGTTGAGCAGTTGCTGCAACCTCTTCTGCTCCAAGGCGGTTGTACATTTAATAAACCTGTCTTTGAGCGTGTCGAATGGATTCTCTGCAGGCGGTGTCAGAACAAGTTCATGTACCTCAGTTGCTATTTCTGAGGAAAGGGATGCCATAATATAATCAGATTTTGTTTTCAGACTTGTGATTCCTCGAGTAGTGAACTGTGCCTCAATCTGAGCAAACCATACTTGGGGTTTGGCGGGCCAGTGTGGTGGGAGCTCCACGTTTACAGCGGCTGCTGTTGATGTGCCGTCGACGTTACTGTACTTGCGTCGGTAGCTACGGCATGTAGAAATTTGTGTCGGATCACCAATTTAGTTTTGACAACTATTAACACAATATCAAATCAGCATACACTAATGTAGCATGAATCAGAACTCATACATACAGACTAGACAAAATTTAGAATACGATGTAGCTAGATAACTGTCATGTGCTGTTCACATGACACTACAATAAATATTTCCTGTTAATAGATTTAGTGAAAGGGGGGCTTGAACAAGCCTCTCGAGCCTCCCTAGTATGCGCCCTTGATATTGATATTATCATGCATGATACTGTGCACCTGAAAATCATAGAGGCTACATGTATTTATCGATAGTGACAAGGATAATCTATCGCATCAAATACAACGATAGAATCTACAATATGCTGATACAGACTTCAGTGACCAACGTATTTGAGGTTATTGTAATCATGTCCAAGTTTACTCAATGAAGGAAAGGGAGCAGCCTGCATATTATTATTGATGTTGACGGATTACAATGGAGTATTGCTTGTTTTACCTTCAATGTTGAATGGCGTCGATTAAGAACGCATAAATCCAAAATGGGCACTAGAGCTGGTCTGCATAAAAATTAGAGAATTACCACATGTGCTTATAAATTTCTGGTTTACCTTCCATGTGCACACTGAAATGGTAGTTTGCATTTAGAGAGAGAGAATATGAGAGCCCTACACTCACTAACAGTCAAAGTGTCACCAAACTTGATTGCACCTACATGGATAGGATAGAAGTGATGTGCAACCTCTAGCTGACCCATTTACAACAGTCTTGGCACTTTCCACACTTCATAGGCAGCCTTTTAGCAAGGGTACTATGGGAAGCCATGTATTTTGGGTAGCTTGAGTGTTCTGGAGCCTGGCTGGTCCCTGTGCTAGTGAAGCTTTGAGCCACTATGGTCAGAATTTAAATGCTTCTTGTGGCACCTCCGGTTCTGTTTACTTGGGTCAACTGCGGCATACAGATCATATCAGCCCCATTTACACACACTGATCCAGATTAATTACTGCGTTTACACACTAGTGCTTAATCCGGATAACATTTTCACAGCCATTACTTTATATGTATTCCACTTTTAATCCACATTAGGATGTGGATCCGGATTATTAATGAAGTAAGTCTTTATATTACTTTAATCTGGAGTCTAATCTGGACTAGTGTAAACTATAGAATACGTATGTAAACGGGATAGCAAACTATTGATGTGAGCCAGAACAATGGATGCGCACTCGGTTTTATTGTTGAGGTTGATTGCTTCGAGTTGTACGTGCATTGGTATTAAAGTTACAGCATCTAAAGAGCAACAAAACTTGAAGTTCCGAGATAGGAGAATGCTATCAGCATTTTTGCTTCTTGGATTTTGTAGGTCTGTAGTATTTAGCGGAGAGGCTTTGGAAATTCAACTTAGCTGACCATGTTTAGAGAGTAGGGACTCCACTGTAATCAAGCTTGAAACTTCATCTATTTCGCTGTTATCAGTAGATAAGTGCACTATGTTGGTCACTTTCAGCCATTTGGGCTCAAATTGTCATAGTAAAGAGGCTATTCAAGGATGCAAACTACCGTATAGCCGGAAATATTGGCGGGGAATTAAATTTGGTGGTTTGGCGGTCTATATCACAACCACCAAATTAAAATCCACCAAAATTTCTTACTCGCATATATACGTATGGCGATCCTGTACTGAACCACCAAATTTAAATCCACTAATATTCTTGCAATAGCGATTTTGGGCTCAACCACCAAATTTAATTCCCGCCAATATTTCCGGCTATGCGGTACAACATGGAGTGCGCGTACATCTCATGTGAGTGGCAGCTCAGGGAACTCGTTGACAAGTGGCTACTACCAACAGTAAACTTATTGGCCTCTAAAATCTGCTCCCTAGACAGAAGTTGATCATCGCACCTTGGCCTAACAATATGCTTCTCATTTTTAGGTTCTCCAGGGCCAGACAGCTATCGCGTAACTTCAGGACAAGAGTCCTACTGATGCATGCTTAGTAGGGTGTTATGTAAAGAAGACATTCTATTAAAAGACTGGATTTGCACCTAAGCAGGAATAGCCTGGTATATACATGTACGATGATGCTCTTGCTAGAGTATGGGATTCTAGTTACCAGGCTTATGCTGGTCCTCTATGGTGCTGTAACTACTGTACCAATGTTAAGGTATGCCTTGGACCCTCACTGCAAAACTATATACCATCTCTGACTCAAACTCTTTACAAAACACCTCACAGATTACAATTTGGACTGTGACTATTGTTAGGTGGCTGGAAACAAAGACTTCGATATAAATAAGTGGAATCCAATACCTCCATGAAGTTCCAATCTAACAGTTATTGCTGAGGGTATTAGCGCGAGACATTGGATTCTGGATAGTGGAGGGATTGGCAGCTAGCGTTGTATATATGTACCATATAGCTGGAAAATTTGGCAGGGAATTAAACTTGGCGATTTGGCGATCCATAGTACAACCGCCAAATTAAAATCCGCCAAAATTTCCTACTTGCATATATCTTGCTTGTATCCTCCCGAAAATAAGCCTCCTCCCCTCTTTCACCCTCAAGTTCTTGCATAGGTATGTTTGCCTCGATTATAAGCCCCCCTCCCACCAAGTAGACTGCACACGTACACGTGCACGTGAGCATGTACGTACATAACCCTGCCCTTCAATCGACTACGAGGAATCTTTTGTATATAGTGGTGGCTTTTAGAAAAGCCTGTTTTGAAGTCATTCTGTTATGATGGCACTTGTAGCTTGGCGAAGACACTTATGAGCTGGTCAAGATGCTTTTGCTTTCCTCTGAAAACATACACACACGGAACAAGTCCTTTCCCCACCGCCGATCGTCGTCTGTTGCCGCTCTTTTGGAGAAAAAGAACCCCAGCAAACTCTGGATATTTCCCGTGGTATGTGACCAACGATGGTGTCATCCTTCCACATGGCGACTGCCAATGGGGGCCAAGGGGGGCTTATACTTGAGGGAAAGTGCATATTCGAAAATAAGCCCCCTCCCCAGTCTAGGTGATGTCTACTGCTGAAAAAGGGGGGGGGGGGCTTATTTTCGGGAGGATATGGTATACGTATGGCGATCCGAACCGCCAAATTTAAATCCGCCAATATTCTTGCAATAGTGATTTTGGGCTCAACCGCAGAATTTAATTTTTGCCAATATTTCTGGCTATACAGTATGTCTGTCATGCTTTTGGAATGCAATTTTTTTGGTAAAGATCGATAATTCACCTTTCTGGTAAAGATTGCTAGATTTAGCTTAGGTTGAGGTTCAGAAACGTGTGCCAAGTGGCCCTTGCTTGATAAAAATGTGGCAAAGGAAGACGGGAGGACTTGGAGGATGTATATTGTGCTGTAGAGCGGCAGATAGATAAACCAGAGAGGTTCTAAAGCAGCTTTGAAAGAAGTTTGAGGATGTCAAGTCTTAAGGTAAGACTTAGCCTTGTCTCCTTGCCTCTAGCCCATCCTTCCTGGTGGTCCTCCTGAAAGGGCTTAGAGATGAGGCTAGATGGAGACAAGATGAAGTCCACCTGAAAGAGCCCTCCTTCTGAAGAATCATAGTGGCACTGGCCTGGATAATTCATAATGGACAATTGTTCTGTCCACCACATCCAGGAAGTGAAACTACTCCATCAAGCAGGAATTCTACTTCTCTTACTTCCTTTCTATAGCCCCGATATAAACCCTATTGAAGAAGCCTTCAATTATGTCAAGTCATTTGAAAAAGCACAATGTTTTATTGCAGTCAGGAGCCCCACTGGCAACCATTGTTGAAGCTGCTTTTGAGTCAATAACAATCAACCACTGCAATTCACTGACTCTGGGTACCCTACGTAATAATAATTGTAAGCATGCATACAGTGTTTTCTAACATAAATTGAGTGATCAACAGTGATAATAATATTTCATTATCACACCAAAAGAGTAGCTACTTTAAGTTTACTTTATCACATTCTTTGGATAGTTTCTTTTAATTTGTCGTACTGGGTCGGTTAATCGCTCAGTGCTGCACATAATTTTAGCAGAGCTGGCGTGGGGGTCCAAGCATAGAATTTTCGGTGCTTGAAACGGCATTTTGCAGGGTCGTGCAAACCTCCACAACGGTGGCAACCTGCCTTCCTTTTCTGACTGGGTGGCTTCTTTGGTGTGCGTGTGCGGATTCGGTGCACTGCTCTCTCTTCCAAAAGATTTTTGACCTCTTTTTCAACAGCTTTCAATGCCAGGAGTAGTTTTTGGGCTTTTTTTGTGTGTCAGATCACCATTTTTAGAGAGTAATCGCTGCTATATACCACGTTTGGTTTTCGATGCCACAAATGAGACACTCTCTCAGCATCTCCTTCAATCGAGCGGTGTCTCCAAAATTACACTATTCAGACAGATGCTTCAGCTCTGCGATGTAGGCAGCTACTGATTCATGTGGCCAGCGAGTCCTAGTGTTAAAGCGGCAACGCTGAAAATCTACGAGGGGCTGGCTGCAAGTGCTTTGTCCACGATGGTTTTGAATGAAGCATCCCCTGGAGCCATTGGAGATAGCATATCTTTAATTGTGCGGCAGGAAGCATCTCCACAGGAGCTGAGGAGACACCTGTAAGAACACCAGCATTTTCGCACCTCGCTTCACTTTTGCCCTGAGGATGACTAGAGCATCTAGTCGAAATGTCGACATGTTTTACCGAACAGTTAAGTTGTCTGCAGAGAATCTTTGGTTATTTCATAAAGCATATTGTTAATCAAACTTCGTTACTGAGTGATCTTGTGAGATATGTTAAGGAAGGGATTAGTGGGATGAAGGATGACGTAATAGGATACACTGAACCTGGATATGGACAAAAAGAAAAGCTGTGAAGATCTCAAAGAAATGTACGTCCTTTATATACGTAAATAGGAAAGTTTGTTGTGGTGCTATGGTAATGTTGGTGAGCAGACAGGTTTTAATCCTCCAAAATATAAATGCAAGCCCAATACCGTTACTCTTCCATTATCTTGCAAGCGGTAAGCTATTGCCAAAAGTATCAATGAAGTGGAGGATATTAGCACCCCTGCATCTACGGGAATTCCCTAGAAACCCTTGGGAATGTTTGCATGCTAATTTTGCTGGGCCTTACCGCACATGCCCTCTTGGCCCTAACTTCTAATTTTCCGTTTCTTAATGAATAACTGCCATTGGGGAGGCTCTAGCTATGTAGAGGTTTGTGACAATAAAGTATGTGCAAAATTTTGAAGCCATGCCACAAATGATTAAACCATGCCCAAAATCGCACCATTACACTTACATACATTCATGAGCAACGCGATTGGCTGGTGCAGCTTATTGGCTATCACAGGACCATGGCTTGCGTTCTTACCTACCAGTCTGCACGAAGGGGTCAAATTTCTTATTTGTGCGGAAGTGAATCACGCACCCGGAAGTTAATTTACACTATAGGGATTTCGTATGGGCAAATTCCAACATGGCTGACAGAACAGGCAGTCAACTCGAGTCGACGGTACGTGTCAGCAACATCGGTGCGAAGGGTTTTGAGCCAAGCACTGGTTGAAACAACTATATTATGAGCTACACGCAGTCGTTTCAAGAGTTGTCCTGAGGTAGGTTGTGTAAAACAGCTTTCCTGCTGCTGCCACTATCTGCAGGGATCCTCATTTCAATATATTTCAGAATTTTTGAACATATACTTGCACGCCTGCGATGGATCTAAAACTTGGTACAGGTCTTCAATACCATAATATCTACAACATACTTTCTTCAAGAGATACAGATTGGCCCTAGTTGGGTTCTGTGAGGTGCATAAAACCTAAATTTTCCACTATACTCAAGACCCCCAGTCAGAGCCTACCCAACGCTGATGGCTGGATTAAATGTATGGTCTTAAGATTCTGTCCTAACACTCTACAGTCGAACCAACCCCGTATTTCAATTCACTACAGTTTTCGAGTGATGGTCTATTTTGTACAACACATTTGGAGATTTTTGTGTCTGGAGCATTTTCAGAATTTTTGAACATACATGGTGAAGACAAGCAGCCAATCTTTCAAAAACACCAGTCTAGATACATTACAACCACATATTATAGCTGAATCTTGATTGTTTCTATTTGTAAGAGATTTTTTGGTATCAAATCCTAATTTTTGTAATATGGTGCACTTGGCTCCCTTGACCCCTGCCTGGCCCGCTGACCTTTTTGGCAGCGGCGCTAATATTAATCGTAAAAACGCGCGCAACCGTATACAATCACGTTCATACAGCGAGTGCGCAATATATTATCATGAATGCACATACGTTGGCGCTCGCGCAATACGCTAGCTCTAGGCGCATGCGCCTGGCAACCAACGTACTTCCTGTACAAATAAGAAAGTGTATGGAAAACGTGACCCCTTCGTGCAGACTGTACATGTAAGACACTGGATGAATGACATCTTTAAATGCAGCTGAAATATGACTAAAAATGCATGGCAAGAAAATGTGTTTCTGCGATTTCTAGCAAACAAGGCTATGTTTTCATGTGTTTCTTTAGGCAAGAAATTGTCGTTTCGACCAGTGAGATCGACAAACTTGCTGAATCAGCACCAGCTGTTTTATGTGTAAGTGTTGCGATTGGTATACTGATGTATACGCCATAATAGTATTGTTTTGAGCTATCAAAGGTCAAATGGAAGGGCACAAAAAGTGGGGCGGCTCTGACGGCCCTGGAGGGAGGGGGGCTTATACGTGATACAAAACTACCTACCTATGCAGGAAATTGAGCTAAAAGTGCAGGGTGGGCTTATGCCCAAGGGGGGCATAATTCTGGGATATTATATAAGCGCATGGCCTTGATGTCTAGTTGCAAGCGTGCACAATACCATCACACAGCTACATACATGTAGGCCGGACTACTCTAGTCTACTTGTTGCCCACCCCTTCTCCCAGACTAAGGCTGGATAGCTTGCAAGCAGGCTGAAGGTTTTGCGCGATAGTCCTTTGTTAACCCTGGTGAATAACGCGTTTTCGGAGAAATCCACACAAATTCATGCGTTTGGAATGCCATAAGGAACCTTACTTTGGACTCACACACAAGGTACAGCTGGCTTGATTGATACACGGACACACGTAACGACTACCATGATGCATGTGCCGTGGCATCATTTACTGATTCTAAGCTTTTTGATTTTTCCCGAGCTAGCGATATCAAGACTTTACTATGTCGTGCGTTATACGGTATAATATGGTACATAAGTATTATTACTTCTCGGTGCACGTGCTTTAGGTGTAGTTGCAAAAGTCGTCACTGCCGCGCTCAGTCCACTGGTGAGCTTTCAACAATCATGGGATGACAGTGGCTTCTTGTCAACTCTAAGTTTAGCTGCCATGCCAGGTGCATTCTTGTGGTACATGTACATGTACATGTACATGTACATGTAGCTATCCTTTGACTGTCTGGCTAGCTACATGCTTGTATGCATGCATGGCATTGCTTGGACCCAAGTGAACAACTTGCAGTGATAATATTGGACATGCAGTGTACTTCAGTCTTGCGCCAAGGTTTTGCATCATAGGCATCATAGTCCTTCAACATGTTTTGAAGAAGCTAGCTAATCATCAACATGGTATCCAAGAATTGGAGGCCACTGTCAGGGAAGTTGATTTGATGTCGGCACCGCAGTACGGAGTTCGTCTTACCACACCAGGGTTGTTGCTGTGAGCTGTTCAACCTTAAACAGCACTGCTATGCAAGTATAGCATTAGCCTCGTCCCCAGATCATGTTATAGTAGCCTCGTCATCAACCCTTTACCATCTTTTCTGCGTACAACACCCAAATATGTACCTGTAATGCCATGCAACACGCCGAGGGTTCTGTGCTCAAGAGAGCTCTAGTTGCCAGTGCCTAGCAACCGAATCTTTCATAGGCAAATTGCCAGCTATCAGAGGGGTGTGGACGATCACAGGGTAAGTTAATGATAAAAGGCCATGGGCCAATAAAATAGTTGCTTGCAAGACACTTATGCGGTGCATTTGATTGGCCATCACAGACATGTGTATTTAAGGGATAGTGAATATCAGATAACCCGCATCTAACTTTACCAGTACATACTGTGACAGGCTTGTGAGCTGAGGACATTCAGTATTGTCTCTGGAATACTGGCTGCAACTCCACATGTGGCCTGTAGTAACTGCAGAATCAACTATCAATGCAGAGTATAATGGTATTAACACAGGGTGAGTTGATGTTGCATGCTATAATGATGTAATGGATGCGTAAATGCTTAATTATTTCTTACATACATGTACCTCAACTTGTTTGATGATCATGTCCTATAGTGCAATACAGTATGGAGGATAGTACACCCAATGACATAAATGGTACCTTAATAATGATAGGAGCAACAGTTGGTCTACCTCTTCTAACCTCTGATACCTCTCTCTCCATAAAAACAGATGGTAAAGAGGTCACAAGCACTTCATTACTACCAAGAAACTTCAGTGACAACCCTGCAGACAGAATATTATGATCAGGAGAGATACGGTAAGAAGTTCCCAACATAAATTGAGACTAACACCACAGTGAAGAAGTAAACTACATGAAAAATACCATATCGTTTAAGTTGCTGGTGAAACAATCTTGCTAGATTAACTTCACCAGGTTGCAAATTAATAGCAAGTGGTGGGTGGACTGTAGATGATCTTATCTGAGGTGGGAGTACACCACCTGATGTTGAGGTATTGGCAACATATAGGTCTGTGAAGAAAAATTGAAGTACGGCAGGTTTACCATTGCTACAGTACCATTAAGAAGTGATTCCAGCCTGATCCGCTCATGAGCAGCATGCTGGTCTATCATCACTAGAAGATCATGAGATCCTATAATCAACAGTCCCATATACATTTAGATATAACTTCAAATCTGTTTCTCACCTCTACTCTGACTATCCAATAAACAAGCAATGAACTTATTATCAACTTGACCTAATACCTACATGAAAAATCAAGGTACACCATTCCTATTGTTTGTCTCAAATTTACCTTAATAGTTGAAAACATCTCTTGTGAAAACTTGTATTGATTTATAACAGTATGCACTTTAATCTGGCTTTGATTTCTATCACCAATTCTGATGACAGTCTGATGGTAGAAATCATCAGGATATTGATATACGAAATATTATTCTGAATATGAGTCAACTTACCTCCTCCCCACCCTGAAATGTTGGATTCTTCCATCCTTTGAAAATATCATCAAACGACACGTAGTTTGCCATCTCACAGCCATGAGTGGAAGATAGTTGGTTTAGCTCTCTCTGATGCTGCCATTTTGTGTCCAAGAACTCTATCCGTGGTTGAGAGACAGCCGGTAGAGAACTTACCGATAAGTCACTGTTTGAGGTGAAGTTTCTATCATTATTCAAGGAGATTTTGTGGCATTTCGGGTTTTGATGACTTAAGAGTTCAGTATCAAGGCTTTTTGAGAGCCCACCAGTGATATCCATTGAAGATGAAGATATAAAACTATTATCCATTGAACCACGGCCTTGAGAATCATGATGGCTACCCTTATAGATTTCACTACTAGTGTGTGCCAAGGAAGAAACACAGCTTCCAGATTTGGAGTGCATGTAGAGTGTTCGTCCAGTAGCGGGATCAGTGACCTCCTTCCAGACTGGCTTCTTGCTATCAAAAGACAGTGATTCTGTTGTACTGGCAATTTCATTGGTAAAGTCTGTATTCTGGATGCTGTGCTCATCTTCGACATCAGCTTTCCGACTCATGATTATGGTACTTTCCGTAAAACTGGATGTTGATTCCATTGCGTGGCAACTGGCTGTGGCTGGCTCGGACGGTAATGTCAGTGAATATGTTGGCTTTGTGCTGCATATCTCAAGTGACATAGGATGTCCTAATGTAGTGCTAACTTGTGAATGCCTAACAGTAGGAACACAGTTCATATCAGAAGGGGCATAGCTGAAAATAGGGTATATCCCATTATATGTATATACAGGCTTGGAGAGGTAGCCGCTTGCACATGTACATGTATATGTGCCGGCCACTGATGATGTTAATGGTAGGGATTGTGGCAACGGTATGTCTTCACCATGAGGTAGCTTAGAGTGAGTATCCAAATTCACAGCAACAGCATTATGGCTACATTCTGATCTCTTCCATTCCAGGGATACAGATTGGCCAGATACAAGTGAAGTTCGTGGTGGATGATGTTGGTATGTGATATTCACTTTTTTTTTAACTGAGCTTTTGGATGTTAACTCCTTCTTTCTGAACAGTTCAGAAAGTTTGAAAGACATGGATGACTGAAGCGGTGAACGGTACGAAATATGAGCCTGTGGAGAGCAATCTTGTGTGTTGGATGGCTCTGTTGAAGACATAAAGGGAGCACAAGTTGCAACGTTACCGCTGTCGTTTGAAAAATTGACACTATCATTTTGCATTTGTGATGTACCCATCAACTGGCCTCCACCGGTGCTACTAATGTGCGTGGAACGATTAGAGATGCAAGGATATGTTGACAAGAACAATGATGGGTATTGCTGGCAACGGTTAGCAGGTACTTTACCAGGAGACATTGCAGCAAAATCAGAGCAGATCTTATCATTATCTGCAGTTGGCTGCTTGCAGTGTTTTTTACAAAAATGGAGGCAGTTGAGTGGCCTAGAATATGTAACTAACTGTTCCCCACCATCTTGGTTATCGTATGTATACTCTGAGCGAGCACATGGTGGTAGCACTGGAAGCATTGCATTGGAATTGGGTAAATCCATCTGTAACGGATGGTCGTCAGCCAGAGCAGTTCTAGTTGTATGATTATCTTCATCCGGTTCTTTCCCAGGTGTTTCAGCTCTCTTACTTTCCACCATGGCCATGTCAGTTTCTATTACACGTACATATTGTGGCAGGTGAGAGTTTCCTAGCTTAATTTGTTTACTACTGAGACTGGCTAGATGTGGCCACCTAACTGTCCTTGATTGTAGGGAAGGCGATAGCATTGAATTATTTAAGTCACTGTTGGTTGGGAGATGTGGATTGTCATCACTCCTATCCGCAGTAATCATACAAGATGTGGAAAGTTCATGTTGATTCTGTACTGAATTGGGCGCTGTAGGGTGGATCAGGGTTATGGTTAGGTTACTCTTAAAAAGAAAATCTTGAACAAGTTCATCAACAGCAGATATAATCCTATCCCAATCTTTGAATTCAATCAGAGTCTTGGCTGGCTCCAAACAGATATCATACTCTGATATGGGGCACTTAATGTGCAGTACATATACAGCAAACATATCTGGTGTACGTCTAGGGCTCACCAGCTCATTAGCACCTTCTTGCGATTTTCTCAGATTTGACTCTGCTACCATTGATAGCTTGCGAGTCAACAGAGAGTTAGCTAACATGTTGTTCATACGTGAGTGCAATGGTGTCTTTTTAATAATCCTTCTATTGACATAGATAAATTGTAGTGACTTATTGTGATGCCCTTCAGTGGATATGAATCCAGAAAGCTCTAAACTGTCCTGTGATAGCACGACATCTTTCATTGTAGTGGTCTTATCCCTACCAAAGAGGAGACCAAATCTATGCATGACAGAATCTGTCTTGTGCGTCTGCAATATGCACTCCCCAGTGGCATCATTTCTCATGGAGAATGATATTGATGGATTCATTAAAGCAATATTTTCCACAATTTGTTTTACTTGCTCCAGTTCGAAGGCAGCAGATATTCCGTTTTTTCTTACAGGTAAGTTATAAAAGAAGTCATGAACATTTACGGTTGTACCAACACTAGGACGATGAGATTTGCTTGCTGTTACTGGCATTGCACTACCACTGTAAAAGATTTTGGAGTATGTGTTCTGAGAGAGTCTATGACGTGAACAAAGCTCAACAGTGCCAGAGACATCCACTATACTTGCAATGGCTTCTCCACGATAGCCAAAATACGTCAAATTGGTGCTGATGTCATCAACTGTATGACACTTGCTTGTCATGTACCTCTCCCCAACCAAACACAGATCATCATATGATAATCCACAGCCATTATCTACCACCTGAGGGAAGAATGATAGTGTTGCTCAATATTAAGGTACAGAATTGTCTTTTAGTGTGAGCAGGGTTCATTCAGGATTTTTGTCAAGGGCGGGGGGCAAAGACTATAGTATGTTTTTCCACCTGCGAAGAATGATGTTGTGTCATTAACTTGATTATATTAGGAGGGTTCTGGGGGTATGCTCCCCCAGGAAAATAATTTGTTTAATGTTTCAACCTCTGAGACTGTTTCTGGTGGCTTCTGAGCATTCGAATGGGGAAAAGCCTCCTGTCAGTAATATCCACTGGTTCCCCTCCATTTTAAGTCAATGTTGCAAGGATGTGGGATGTGTCTCCTACCACACATAGCGCTAAGCTTCAGCTAGTTTATGGTAAAAATGAGCAAAACTGCCACGTTGGACACTTTCATCACTCAAACTTTTTACTTGTACATGTACTGCATTTGTATGCATGGATGGTGGCTATTCTCAAGGGGGCAGCCAGCTTCCAAGGGGGGGGGGGGCAAGTACCCCCTGCCCCTCCCCCCCCCCCCCCCCCCCCAAATGAAGTACCATTTGCCATATTAGACTCTAGTTGTCACAAATACAGTGATTTGATTGGTTAAAAACAAGGGTTCTAAGTTACTTAGAACCCCTCTACTCAGAATCCCTCTCCTGATACACTAGAACTCCTCTACTTAGAATCCCTCTGCTGATACACACGCAAATATAGTAGGCATGATGATGTGACTGCTTGTGTGAACTAAATCAGTGGCTCTGATTAGTCAAAGTAATAGCCAGAGGGAGGAAAATATGGATCATATTTTCCCTTGTACCCCTCAGGGAGGGAAAATATCCTAGTTATACATGTGTACCTCAGCTGATATACATGTAATACCTATATATACTTAGGTGGGATATATTTTCACTTCCATCATGGTTGTAATATTCTGACCAATTGCTTAAATGGAGGTTGATAAATCACTTATCAAACCTACAAGAGATTCAAATTATTTATCAACCTGCAAGTGGGGCACATGAGCTTGAAAGGTAATTAAGTGGGTAGAGTAATTGGATGCAAGGTCAGCAATTTTCTGACTGCTGCGTGGCTGCTTTGATGCTTCAAGAAGAACCGTTGTTTTTATACTCGATCAGCGAGATATCGCTGCAGTAGATGATGAAGGCCGTGCTCACTGTATTGCAGGTCAGATTCTGGGAGCCTTGAAGGAAGGAAACCGCTTCAAAAGTCGATGACTATCGCGGTCGCTCGATCACAGCCGCGTTTGAGCAGCTCTAGTGCTCTTCGATACAGAAGGCCCTAAATGGCGAAGCGAACGGCAGTGTAGGTACTCTAGCTACAGTACTACTACTAAGCATAGCTTACCATGGTAGAAGTCGGTTATACACCTCGGTTACAGTAGTGCTTATTGATGTCAACTTATTCGTGCTATCCTTCAGTGAGTATATACTATTGATTCTTGCGGGAGAAAACATCTCCTATGGCTCATTGATTCAGTCACATTACTTCTGCATCCCATGCATATAGATACCCAAAAAGCAAACATAGGGATGCATAGTAAATGTGATTATCGCTACAAATCTTTTTATGTACTTTTTGACCCTGCCATCCCTACTTCATTCTTCACTTTTATTCAATTGTTTTTCTGTTTTTTATTGCTCTCAGTGTAATTCATCAATGCCATGTTACATGCTTTGTTCATTCAACTCTCAATGGTCCATCATAAAGTTCGTGCGTGCGTGCAAAATTCGTAGCCACGCCCCACATGTTCTTGTGCTTGACAAAGTAGACTCTTTGGTTTAGGGAGAAATTTTAAACTTTGTTGGTAGTCTTAGCTATCATTTTCCCGACTATCTTTGTCACTTAGGTACTGAGCTGGCTGACTGCTGAGGGGCCACGCCCGAGACGGTTGCTCCTTTGAGACTCCATATTCATGATCGATTCAGCGCAGCACTAGCACTGCATGCGCTAGCCTAGCCACCAATGCTATAGCTAGCTTAGCGCCTCTCGATGTCGCACTGGCCTAGGAGGCTAGCGCCTGGCCGGCCTGTAAATAACGCTTAGCTATGATACCAGTGGCAGGCTAGTAGTCGATGCCGTGGTGTGTGCCGCAGACTACAGTCACATGACTCTTCACCATGGTAACACATTCTGAGCATGCGCATTATAATTATTACAAAATGGCGTATTGGACACACCCAATCATGTACACATCCACAATTACGTAACTGTCAAGATAACGCAAAATTAGTGTGCCACTGCATGTGCGCTACCAAATGGAATGGATTTATACTCAAACTAAGATGAGCGGTCAAGGCAGTCTTGAGTTAGCCCTGGAAGTGAGAAAGAAAGTTACACACTAACACTAAGCAGAAAAATAAAAGATCTAAGAACCGAAAAAAGATTAGAGCTCTAGGAAGCATTTCAGGCCATAATAATATTTTGATATGGGCATGCAGAATGGATCGAAACAAGAAGTTTAATCTTTTTGGATGTTTGATTCACGCCTTTAAATTAAAGATACACCCCCTAGAGTGTTCCCATATTTGTATAGGAAACCATGCACTTGCAATGTTTGCCCATAAAAAATTACGGGCACACGGGGTACGCTGACGACCCTTTACCCAACATTGTATATATGGCTGTTTGGATGCCTATTTGCATTGTATGGCTCTACTATGCATCCAGCTTGACTATGTGGTGGTTTTCGGACCATTTTTTTCTGCTTAGTGTGTGGTCCCCTTGAAAGAAAGAAAGAAAGAAAGAAAGAAAGACAAATGGCTGTTTTCTTGAACATCTGGTTCTGGCATATACTATTATTTTGATGAATGATCTTGGTCTTATTAGATAGACAATTTCCTGGAGATTCTGATTTTGACACTTAGAAATTTCATAAAGTTACCTGTTTTGAGATATTTGGGTATTTGTAATGCATAAGAGAGAGACCTGAGAGGGTGACTAGCTCTGGAAGCTCTGAGGAAGATGGACTCCACGGACCTTTCAGGAGCTTGTTCAACTTCAGCGGAAACCGACTTCAGCTTGGCAAAGAAAGACCCCTTGTGATTGTGGCTGAAGCAAATATTATGGTGGAACGACTTGATTCCAACCAGCTCGTTAACTCTCCAAGAAAGGTCTGCCTGTCGTAGTTGGGGACAAGAATGGTGCCATCTTCTGTTCCAACAAGTTGGCTAATGTTGACAGTAGCCGATGTATTGACGACGCTGGCAAGGTCAGTCAACCCTCCTACTGTGGTGCGCCTATATCTGTATTGTATAGAGCTTTGTCTTACAGATGTGTTTCTACAAACATGTACATATTACACCTCTTCTTCAAGATCCCAAAACACCAATCTGGGGAAAACTTAGTATGCCACGCAATCATGGAGGAGAAAGTGATTGACTGGTGCAGTCCAGTGAGTACGTGCCACAGCAAGTATATCCTACCATGATGTTGTTCTTATTTTGACCCCCACAGTTGTCCGCACGGAGGTGGATATCACGCTCGCCGAGCCCATGTACTTCAAAGAAGTGGTGCAACATACTGACGATGGCATTGGATCCTTTACCTACATGTGTACATCTACGGCTTCATCGATGAGGTATTTGACTTGGCGTGGTATAGCCTCGCAGCAAACTCCAAATATTGCACATTTTCTAGGAGTAAGGAAATACTTTGGGCCCAGCTGGAGAGGGTCGTTTTGGTAGAACACTTGCTGGGCCGTATCAAAGAAGTAGTGAGCCTTGATATAGAGCGTGAGCAAGGTGCCACTTTCTCTGCAGGTTATGGAGGGGAGAAGTCACCTGAAGGAAAGAGAGAAGCAGCAGTGTCGATCGTCTTCTAGTAGAGAGATCGTTCTTTGGTCACCTCTACCAGATGAAGCTCAGCTAGCTGAAGAGCCTGAAAGGTATTGTATATTTGCTAATTAATGCATACCTACCCTGTGTACATGTATTCTATCCTTTTTTTCCCATGTACTCGATGCCTTCTGTCTCGTGCACACGTATGTACTCACATATCCACAGTTCCTCACTCTTAATTGTGTATGCATGTTGTTAACACATTAATTTTATATAGTAACGCCCAGTGTAACATGTATGTGCTGTGTTTGCATGCTCTTACAAACCAGTATCTTCTCTCCTTCAGGACGATTGGCACTCCTTGTGATGGCCGTGCCTATTCTTCTGGCACATCCAGCATAGATAGCTCATGGGTTTCATCACCATCACATGAGGAAGAAGCTGCCGCCAAAGGGAGGTGAAGGTGGAATAGCTCACTGGGCGCATTGACTCGATCCACACTCGCTGCCTGTTGGTAAAGCTCCCACACTTGACATTTGGTAGTGCTACTGGGAAGGAGTTGGATATCCGAGCTTTTGTATCCGGGGACATGATCAGGAAAGATCATCACATTCGCCTCTGTGATATGCGTGTAAGATGTGAGTTGTATATTATCTGTCTCTATGCTCTATGCTTTACTTACCTGTGTAGCTTAGAACATACTGAGTGACATCCTTAACTTGCTCCAGTGAAAGTTGGTGTTTTGGCCTCCTCCCCATATTCCTGTGTACCCTTGGCACTGGTCTGGTATTGAGGTAGCTGGATTTGATGTTCTTAAACCTCTTTATGCTGATGGTGTGGATGAAAAGGAAGGTGTGCTGACACACACAATGACCCTCACAGGCGTAGGAACCATGGGGGCTCCGGGGCTGGTGCCCCCCTATGTTTTCTGATAGTTACATAGCTAGGCTCAATTTTCTACACTCTGATCATACTGCCCTTGCCTATAGATCTATAGAGCCCCCCTTTACCAAACCATCTTCCTACGCCTCTGACCCTGATGGAAGAATTGGCTGTCTGTAATTCTTCTCTCTGCAGGTACATAGCTGTGATGATCCTGAAGTGGGGATCACCAGAAAGTATGAGCCATGATGTGCCCCATCACAATGAGATATCTAATTCATCGTGGTTCAGCTCAGTGAACGTGATCTGAGGCTGCGGTAGTGTTTGATGGGGAAGAGGAGACTGCATCGAGAAATGTTTGGGCAGTATCACACCCACATCTCGATCAACAAACTCCTTGATGCGCTTCTCCTCCTCATCGTCTACTGCTCTGATTTCCTTGATCTCACACACAGCTAACAGAGCTCTGCTACGTAGGCTGGCTGAGACTAGTCTCGTGCCCAGCCCCCTTCATGCACATGCGAAAAAGGGTCTGGTCAAAAGAGTTGCACTAACGCGTCCCGCTGGATTGCAATTCTGGTGTGCATAAAATAGAAACTAATTGCCACCTCCACGATCCGTACCAGACCGAATGCATGCACGTGCGTACGTACGGACCACGCATAATTACATTCAACTAATGTCATGTGACCGTGGTTCTGCAACCTGATTGGGCCGCAATATATGTATACCTTGAGGACAAGGAGGTGCAACCCTTTTGACCAGACCCTTTCTCGCGCATGCATGAAGGGGGCTGGGTACGAGACTAGGCTGAGACAAGCTCATCTGCAGTTGGAGTAGTGGTGGTGTCCTCTTTTGGCTCAAGCTCCTGGTCATGGTCAATCTCCTGGGGGTCTTCAACGTCATCCTGTAGCTCTTCCTCTAGATTACTGTATTTTTGTGTGTTTATTAATAATTCACAAGTATAATTATCATAATAGATTGGGCCGGATCTTATCGGTGGGAGTGGTATCACCAAAGTATTCGCCCACCAGCTCGAGCAGGTCCTTGCTGTCATTGGCAAAGAGAAGGTGTCGTCACCCAAACGATTCAAGGCCCTGGCTACTCTTGCCTCGTCCATCTTATTCAAAAGCGCGCGCTCTGCTACAATTGCCAATTACTTTGGCGGGAAAGCTAGTTATCAAACGACGATCTAGATACAAACCGTCCGTATATTCGTGCAAGTAAGTCTACCATGCGATTTCTTTCTGCTATTAAACAAGTATGTTTGATGTCACAATCATGGAATAATGTGACTGAACACTACTGTACCAGTTAGTACAGCACGCATGCGCAGATGAAGACCACATCCCTCACTGCAGGCCAAGAGTAGCTGCTCAAACTCACCGTGTAATGGTGATGTTCTCACTCCGCTCGAACGTCGAATCTACCACCAGACCATGACAAAGAGCAGACATCGCCTCTCGCTTCGCCCGAGGCTCGGCGGCCTGCCGAGCAGGCCTGTCGAAACACGCAGCACTTGTGCCGCTCGCTCGAGCTCGAGAATGCATCTCTATGGCCCCTAGGCCCTGGCAACCTTGTTTGTTCTCACGGCACAACAACTCTGACCAATCGTGAGTCTTCTGAACTTGTAGGAGAGCGCATCTTTTATGCCCTCCAGGTTAGGACACGGACTATATAAGAAAACTGATCGTCTGAAAAATATTTTTCGTTGTATATAGTATAATAACTTTATTTTCAATACATGAATTACATAATCAAAATGTAGAGAAAAGGATGGATGGTAACAAAAAACAAAAAAATGATAAAATGACGTATTTACAACTTAATTCTCGGCTGTGTAGCCTGAATTGATAAAATATCCCGAGTGGTCCCTTTTCTCATAGTGGGTCCCATAATTATAGAGTATTACGTATACAGCACAAATAATATGATTACATACATGTGTACACAAGCAAGAAGACATCGTTTGTTGTTATCACAGCATTATTGTGTGATTTATTTACTAGTATACGCATGGCAGCGGCGCATATACGTACACACGTACAAAGTAAGTCATCCCCCCCCCCCCCCCCCCAAGAAAAAATCCTGTATGCAACCCTGCCATCTCATTCGCTGTATAACTATAATATACCTGAACTTTAAACTTCGCAATGTTGACTCGGACTGCAATACAAGTTGCACCTGCATCAATACTGTTCTCCACCAATTCGCCCACACACTGTGATAATTTGGCAATGGCAACGCCTGACCTCAGTTTACTGCGCAAAGTAGGTTCCAACATTTTCAGTTCCATAGTTACTTATAGTATATCAAATTTGGACCTGTATTAATAAAACATCGCTAAAATAAGTCTATCACTGCACAAGTTTATGCTCCATGCGTTATTCAAGCCATTAAGGTGCAGTATTGGCTTTTAGCAAGTACTACTGACAGTGCTATTTGTGCTATTTTAAAACCATACTTTTAGCAAAAATAGCAAATAAAGGTTTACCGATGCTATTTTATGCTAATGGGGTAAGGACAAGGGTTACTGGTTACAGATTACAGGTTTAGGGTTAGGTTTGGTGCTATTATGCTATTATTGCTATTTTGCTGTTGATACCATTTCGCCAATCTAGTGTGCTATTTTGCTACTGTTGCTATTTTGCTACAAGAATAAAAATAATTGAATAAAATTGAAGGATGAAGTAGGGATGGTAATGCCAAAATATACACAAACAAGATTTGTAGGGATAATATATCACATCCACTATATACAACTATCTCTACGCTTGCTTTTTTCGATAATTAATATCATGCACTTCTGATTCAGTATGTAAAGTGTCGCTATAACATTATTTTGATATTGATCCATGAGTATACAGTATTGATTTTCCATTCCTCCATGCATGTGCCCCATATATAGTGTGTGCACGGCTACTCAAAAAGCAAGCGTAGGGATGTGATACGTTATTCCTACCAGATCTTATTTGTGTATTTTTTGGCATTGCCATCCCTGCTTCATCCTTCAATTTTATTCAATTGTTTTTTATGCTTGTTACTGTTCTTTTTTTAGTGCCCTCAGGGTCTGTTAGTACATGATTGTCATAAATTTTCATCAATGCCACCTAGCTGACTAATCTCGTAGGGCCTGGGCATGAGACTACCGTATAGTGGGAAATTTTCGTTGGTGCTAATTTTCGTATGATTGACCAAAGCACCCTTAGAATAAATTTTCGTATTTTTTAATTTCGTATGCTTGCTGCAGGAGATTGCGTGCATGCGCAGCTGGTAGTATTATGTGTGCGATACCGTAAAGTCTGGTTAATAAGTGCATGCGCTTATCACTCTCGGTGGTAAGGAAACATGCGCCTATTAGACGATGTACGCTTAATAGAGAGTGAAGTTTTGGCCCCGCCCACTGCCAGCACGTTCGAGTGTTCAATCACAAAACTAGCAAGTTATGAACACAGTGATTCTTAGAATAAGCTCTGTAATAGTTCATGGGAGTATGATCGGAAGCCATCGCTAGAAGAAAACCGTGGAAAAATAGCCGCCTTCTTTGGCGAGACTCGCTTTGGTCAAGGTCAAAAGTCCGAACCCGTCTCAGTGGAACATCGCAGTGTTGAGTATAGCCGATCTCGTTCAGCTGGCTATCCGAATATAGGTTGGTAAATTAGTTCTAGCCATGTAGAGCATGGAACATTCTTGATCGAACGATGACTATTACTGTCGTCTTTATTGGGCGCATGCGCTTATTAGACAATAGTTAATAATAGGAAGGAAGCACGTGCTTATTAAAAAATATGCGCTTAATAGGCATGTGCGCTTATTAACCAGACTTTACGGTATGCGGTAACGCTAGCATCACTGGCTTCCTTGATCGTAGCGGGGCTAATCGATGCTGATAGTGGTCCACTGAGATCAGAAAGGTCACTCCATTTCGATGCCTTGGCAAAGAACCGATAAAGAGGTACCGTTCAGTAAGCTAGCCTTGCATTTAGCACCTGCCGCTAGCGACCGCATGTGCAAGGTCATGCGCGAAGGGAAAAAATTTTCACATGTTCAAATTTTCGCAGTTTTTATTTTCGTATAAGGGATGGAGCATACGAAATATACAAAAATTAGCACCATACGAAAATTTCCCGCTATACGGTATACATAATACCATGGCGACTGGTTTGCCTACCCAGTATTCATATTAAAATTTTAAAGCATGGAACTAGCTATAACTTCAAAATTTTTTTCTGGACCTAGCTACATCCAACCGTGCTCCAATAATAATACAATATTATTATAGGGAAGCAAGTACATCACTGATTCAGCATGTTTGTGTGATCTTAGCCTTTGAGTGAGGCAGCTGTGGTACCCCAAACACACTGTGAGTTCAAACTTGAATACTCCTGTAAGTGCAAATCCCAGGCAGTCTTTTGATAGCTAGCTAGGACGTCTTCTTCTGCATCACACTATTGAACATGCATCAGTGGGGTTCTCAAGACAGCTGAGGTAACCATGCGTCTAGATTGACCTGCGAATGAAGCCACGCCCCTGAAGCTGACTGACCGGCAAACTTAAGGTTACGGGATAGTGTTCCGCCCACGCATAGTCAAGGTTCACATGAATAATAAATGAGACAGTTATATTCCAGTTTTTGTCCACGTTCTTTGCACAGTCAAGGCACAGGTAAGTAGCTCTCCTGATGCCTGCCCCATGGTCCACAAAAACGAAAAGCAAACCTGCCACTGTCTGTCTGCAAGCGTGGGTAAGTTTTGCAATTTTCTGCGTCAGTTTATGCCAAGGTAAACAGCTCCTATGTAATGATATACAAACGAAACGATAGCTTACGAGTCTCTACAGGGCCAGGTATAGTGTTTGAACTCCGTCAGATTATACAAACAGAAAGCGAACATAAAAACTTACTGCTCAGGTGCCATGTGACTCGCTTAATGGCGGCCCTCCAGAACAAAACCTTGTCTGATGACTCACCATCTTAGAGTTTTCGAAAAAGCGCTATACTTGGCTCTGCTCCGATCGATGGACTATCGTGAACGACAGCGAAGTCAGTTCGTTCGAGTCTCTGGTCTTCAAAAGTTGAAGCAGAAACTTGGACTTTGTTCATTCACGTTTCCGACTAAACCACATTAAAACATACGTGAATTGTATCCGTGCACAATCATTTATAAATTGCGCGTCGAATGAATACTATCCCGTAACCTAAAAAGGCTGTTTAGAACCAAGTAGCGATGAAAACCTTCTGTTTCGATAGCATATTTCATAGACCAGTAAGCTTACTGGTGGTAAGTAGCCACCATAATCGACAGTTCACTGAGCCACCCGTACTACATGTCCGTATTTTCCCGCTATTAAGCGCATGTGCTTATATCTCCACAGGAAGAAAACCTGCACTTAATAGCGAAATGCGCCTAACAGCAAAATGCGCCTACATGTAACTAAAAATAGCTACATCAAGAATGCATGCGCATTCGCGGTATCATTTAAGGGGCGTGGCCAATTGATCGATCGTTCATGTTGCTGCATTCCGCCCAGGTCAAAATGGCATTCATTGCTGGAAGAACCTGAGAATCGACAGTAGTCATCACAATTTCGACTAACTTGAAAAGGCTGGAGCCCCTGGCAAGCTAGCAAGTGTGCAAATATTGAGGTCAAGGGGCACATATAATATTATGCGCTTATAAGCGAAATGCGCCTATTAGCGAGCGATTAGGCTAACAAAATAGCATGTGCTTAATAACGAATATGCACTTATAAGTGAAATGCGCCTAATAACGAGAAAATACGGTATATCATCTATGACTGAGCTGATCAGCTGAACGCTCGATCAAGCAGGTCCTGGATGCACCGGTGCACGCGTGCCACTGACATCGGTCACATGACATCACCACCATTGCATCACCATGGCAACACTGTATGAGCATGCACATTATATGACAAAATGGCTAATCAGACACACTCACTCGCAAAATGCACTGTACACACACAATTAAATTGCTACCCTGATAACACAAAATGAGCGTACCACAGACTTGCGTGCTCCAAAATGGAGTGGATTTATACTCGAACTAAGGTGAGCAATCATGGTAGTCTTGAGTTAGCCCAGGAAAACAGAAAGAAAGAAAGAAAGATTGACAAATGGCTATTTTTTTTAATATGCATCTGGTTCTGGCATATACAACTACATGTAAGTTGATGGATGATCTTAGATGGATAATTTGCTGTAGATTCTGATTTAATTTGACACTTAGAAATTTCACAAAGTTATACATGTACCTGTTTTGAGATATTTACCCCGCGTGCGCGCATGCGCAGCAAGGGGTAAAGCAATCGGTTTGTCTGTTGTCTATCAGCATAAAAGTTGGCAAATCTCAACATCTAAGCGAAAGTAGGATCAATAAATGGGATAAAATAATGTAAGACAGCAAAAAAACACCTTGTGTCTCGTTTTTAACCCTAGGCAGTACCCAGGGAAGCTAGAAATCGTGCAAATGTATCGAACACGCCTACATCAGACACGCCCACCTAGTACCTTATGAAGTCTAATGCGCATGCTCGAGCTACTGGAGTCTACTGCGCATGCTCGAGCTTCATACTTCTAATGTCATTTATGATCATGGATCTCAGAAGAGAACGAAAACGTGCGTGAGTAGCAAGAGATTAAAATTCAAAGAATAGAGGCCTCTAAGAAGAGGCATGGCCATGGGTGATATTGCGATGGCATGCGGGGTATGTGCTCTATGAGCTCTAGTTGGATTTTTGTAATGTACTACATATATGGAGTATCCATGCTATCCCTACTTATAGAGTCTACCGACACTATGATTAGGTGTTATATGGTTTTGGTGCTATTTTGCTATTGAAAGTAGCAAAATAGCACGGCTTCTAAGACTAACTAAAATAGCAAAATAGCACGCCTCCTAAGATTAATGGTAGCAAAATAGCAAATTAGCACACCTCCTAACACTGACTACAAAATAGAAAAATAACATAACTTCAGTTTTACATGTAAGACCATATCTACCGTAGTTAATCGAATACAACATATCCAATTTAATGTAAGAAATCAGTCTACACGAAGACCCTGGGATTCGGCCAATTTTAATTCCAGCTGTACGCCCATGCACATTTTACGTCATCAACATGCACTTGTAGGCGGGGTCCAATGAGATGCAATCTTTGTACAGTAAATAATTGTTTTACCGGGAAGAAGCGCCTTCCCGCCAAAAAATGGTCACAGAGTCCAGTTTTATCAAAATTTTGTACGCTATTTACAAGCTGACTATACAGAGTTAGCCTTCAACACTCATTTTTCTTGAAGAACTCGTGGGAATGAAGGTATACAGAGCGCCAGAACTCGGGGTGTGGCCCACCCCAAAATCGTACAAAAATTCAAGTTGGCAAAAACGAAACAAAAATCGAATAATGGCTGTACAAAAGCTGCCATCATGACAAAAATGTAAGTCCAACTGATGTCATAACAGAGACACTGTTTTATGTAGTTTGTTTTCTTGGGTTTGAAGGGTAGCCATCTGGTTAGGTAATCGTACACAAATGGTCGATTTCACCTAATTTTTTGAAGATTTTAGACGGCCATAATTCTCCACCTGTATAAGGCCATGCAAAGTTAATCTTCTGTTTCTCGTCCCCGCCCGCACGTACATCAAACCCCCTGTGTGTACCTTTGATATTCAGATTTCGGCTGGATGACGTCATTAAGCCATAACTAGTTGGGGCGAGCCAAAGCGAGCCCCACACAAGTGATGTCAATCGAGATTTTCCGTTTGTATATATATATATATCTGCCGTACGTCCGTCATTCCGTATATACCTGTCTTCTATTTCAACGATATACAATATTTCTTCCGTTACGTGCATGCGCGTACGACGTAGGGGACACGGGAGCACCGAACACTTCGATGTGGAGAAGTTAAAGAGGGCAAACTCTGTGACATCGAGGGACTAAAAAAGAAAGACTGAGAAAACGCAGAAACAGAAGGTTCAAAAGGAGAGCTGCAGAGACTCAGACTGAGAGGGGCAAGGCTACAAAGAATAATTATGTCGTTCTAGGCAGGTAGAGCGAAACATTTCCAGTAGCTACAGATGGTCCATGTGAGACTCCAAATTCAAGGCCCTAAAAACAAGTGACTGTTGCTAGCGAAGTGATCATTGATATGAGGCTACACTGAACTATGAGACCATGCACTATCCTATGAGAGGTTAATAGTGCCAAAATTAGGAGATACATATTATCTGTATAAACTGGTCAGAGGGTGCGCGTTTCATGAGTTGGAGGGGGCATGATTTTTCTGCTGTTAGAATGGAGGGTATACATTTGGTGAAGTGGATGGGCATATTTAGTGTAGTGGAGGGGGTGCGTGTATTGAAGAGGTGTGTCTGGTGAATTGGAGGGGGTGTGTTTGGTAAAGTGGAGGGGGCATGTTTAATCAATTGGAGGGGTGTGTCCGGTGAAGTGGAGGGGGCATGTTTAATCAATTGGAGGGGGTGTGTTTGGTAAAGTGGAGGGGACATGTTTAATCAATGGCAGTTATTTATTTATCAGAAACGGATAATTAGAATTTACGGCCAAGAGGGCATGCGCGGTAATTAGAATATTCATTGCCATAGTAGAGCATGCGCGCAGAGCTGCAATGAAGCCATGTGCTACGCGGAAATGGTTTTGTGGGCGATCGCGGGTCATTCAGAGCATGCGCTGTGGCTAAGAGTGTGTGTGCAGCTGTGGTTAACCACGGAGAGATAGAAGAGGCCATGGCAACCAAGCAAATTAGTGCACTTTGTGAGGATGACATTCCTGGGGCCAGTTTGAGTGGGCGTAGTGCAAGTACACTGACAGTACCTGCACTGAAGCGGTGGCTGCTGTGCAGAGCAGCTCCTACTAAGGGTAAAAAGGCAGAGTTAGTAGAGAGGTAAGGTAATAGTGGCAGCTGCTATAAAAATAATTCATATAAACTATTATAATTTTAACAGGGTCAATGCATACATTAAGAATGGCTGGGATAAGCAGTTAGTAGATCCAGATCGCAAAATAAAGTCGACAATTTCACTTGCTCCAACCGATGGATGGCAAGAGCTCACAGAAGTGTACGGCAGCACCTCTAACAATGTCTTTAGGTTCACACATGCCCAACTTCTTGGCTATTTTGTTACGCCGGAGAATAGCTCATGATGGCTTGCCAGCTGGTGATTTTAAATCAGTCTACTCCTCAGCGCTGAACCTATTTCGCTGTGGCCATGTTCAGAAGATCCAAGTCTGTCACGAGATCACATCAGACAGCATCTTCATTCGAGCTGATTGCCTGCCAGAAATGAAGAAAGATCGAGTGTACAAGATTGAGCTGCAGTTGGAGGAATCATCCTTCAAGATATCAGCAGCTCAGTGTGGTTGTCCAGCTGGTAGAGGCCCTCGTGCAAGTTGCAAGCATATTGCAGCACTGTGTTATGCACTGGAAGAGTTTGAAAAGGTGACACGGATTCCAGAATTTCAAACGTGCACAGACAAGCTGCAGATGTGGAATCAGCCAAGACCACGGAAGTTAGAGCCAATACCAGTGGAAAACCTCCGTACACGAAAACAGGAGCTCGTGCCACCGAGGAAATGGTCAGCACAGCTTACACGTGTAAGCTCTGAGTTTGATCCGCGTCCTGAGAGTTTAAGAACTCCCAATCCAACTGCATCAGAGCAGTTACGGTGTAGTCTGCTTGCACTAAACAAGCCATGCGCATTTCTACACATCTTGGTTCCTGATGTTAAGAAAGTGTTGCATGACCATTCGTACCCCAGGTTTCTCCACCCAGATGAATCTGCACCACCGGTCAATGTCAGCGAAGAACCAAACACCACCCCATCTTATACTGCTCGAGTTCTAGACATCGATACAATTGTTAATTTTAAGGATACCCTTCGAGTCAGCAGCAGTGATCGTTGCCGTATAGAAGAAGATACAAGGCAGCAGTCCTCATCTAAGGAGTGGTTTTTGGTACGAGCTCGACGAATCACATCCTCCATTTGTGGGCGAATACTGATACAACACAAAAAAACACTCTCTCTCCTCTACCAGTGTTTGTATCCCAAACCAATGTTCGATCCATTTCCAGCTGCAATCGCTTGGGGTCGGCAGAATGAGTCAGTGGCATGTAGGAAGTACCAAGAGTACATGATCGAACATGGTCACACAGGTCTCACAACACATCCTTGTGGTTTCATCATCCATCCAAGTAAGGGCTGGCTTGGAGCCTCACCAGATGCACGGGTGATCGATCCCTCGTGCAACCACATTGGAATCGCTGAGTTTAAGTGCCCTTACACCAAACGAGACCAGTCACCTTACGAATTATGTACAGATGCTGCATTCTGTGGTGAGCTTGTTGATGGCCAGTTTCACTTAAAACGGCAACATCACTACTTTCATCAAGTGCAGCTTCAGTTGTATGTGAGCAGTGATATGTACAGCTTTTGTGATTTTTGTGTATACACCCCAGTAGATGTAGCAGTGGAACGGATATACCTATCCAAGGAATGGGAGACAAAATGTGTACCTGAACTGGAAGATTATTTTGACATGCACATGCTACCAGAAATAGTTAATCCCATGTACAAACCTAGTTATATTTTATAGATGTCTTACCTTTAGTACTGATTTTCATACAGTGCTCATCAGTTTCTATCATCACATTATGAATGGTGGGGAACCACCCAATATTTTATAAATAACAACATGTGACCTGAGCATTAATAAGAAAATAATTTGTGCAAGCTAAGCACACAAGGGTGCGTGAAAGTTAGTCAAAACAGCACAGACAAAGAACATTTGATCGGCAACGTCCATCAAAGAGAGAGGCATGACACCATCAAAAATGTGAAAGTTCTTTATTCGCTCCATGCATCTCTCTACGTGGATCCTAAGCGAGGCTATCCTTCGGGTTTCGATCAGCTCGCGTTGGTCCAGCTGACTCTTGCCACGAAGAAAGGGGGGGATGTTTAGCTTAACTCCACGAGGTGCAAGATCGTCCATAATATCGAATCCCCTGTCAGCCATGATCGAGTCCCCGTGTTCGAGCAAGTCTAAAAGGCCACTTTGACGAGTGAGTTCTTTGTCAGATATATTTCCTGGATATAACTTGGACACGAACGTCACAGCGCCAGATGGAGAAATACCTATCAGTGCCTTGAAAGTATTGTGGTTCTTATAGCTTGAAAACGTGCGCTGCTGAAGCTCTGGAAGGGATGGTTGCTGAATGAAAACTTCAGTTGCGTCAATGATCACCCGTGTGGTTGGATACTTCTCTTTAAAGAGAGCTGGCATGTGGCTGTGAACAAACTCCCTTGGAGGCCATAGAGGTATCTGTTGGAACTGGATATGCATGAAGTTGATCCAAGATGTAAATATCCTTGAGACAGTTGACTGTGATATGCCGAAACGATAGGCAATATCTTGCTCAAGCAACCCCAGTCGTAAGCGGACAAGAGTGAGGAAGAATTCTTCCATGGGAGGCAAAGAACGTGGGCGTCCCTTGTTGCTGTGATCAAGTACCCTTCTAGAGTCCCTGTATATCAGCTGAGATGCTGCCGGGCCCAAGAACTCAAAACAAATTTTGAGGTGGTCGTAAGAGGGAAAGCCAGTATAGAAAGCTACCTTTGAATCATCGCTTGCAATAGACTCCAAGCTAAACCTATAACTTTCATGTTTTCTGATCTCCTCCAGTTCACGTACTTTAGCTTCTAGCTGTTTCACGTGTTGATTATCCTCAGTATTCACTCCAATCTCCCGTGTTGGTGGCTCTTCTATCCTATCACTATCATCACTCTCATCATCCTCATTTTCTCGCAATAGCCTACGAAGTAATGGCCTTCTTGGAGTTGCTGTTGTTACTCTTGTGGCTAGCTTAGGTAGATGTTCTGTCGGGTACTCATCAGGTCGCAACTTGCGCAAATGTGACCTGTTGAAGTGCTTGCTACATACCCGGCTGTTTTTGTTCACTGGAGCATTCTTCCTTCCAATCTGATGCAGCCATTGCTTGAGAAGGGGTTTGTTTGTCAGTGGAAGGCAGTGAAAGGAGAGGTGGTGATCTCTGTCTGATCTGCTCCCACATCCTGGGACTATGCAAGTATTCACCATTCTGTGGTTCCAGCTTGATTATTGTGGTAGTCATGGATACTCACGCATGACCACACTGTGGTTTAGGGGACATCCCCGTGACCGCGTACCTACCTAGGTAGCTAGCGCGTGCGCGTTTCTTTAGTATGCAATTATTATTCTAATTACCGCACATGCCCTCTTGACCGTATATCTAATTATCCGTTTCTGATAAATGAATAACTGCCATTGGAGGGGTGTGTCCGGTGAAGTGGAGGGGACATGTTTGATCAATTGGAGAGGTGTGTATGTCTGTCTGATGAAGCGCGCATGTGCAATGCTACAAATTGTGGGCGTGGCTACATCCCCGTTCGCACTTTGAACTTTAAACCTTAGCTATGAAGATGACTGTTGATACTCTACGCCGATTATCAAGCGATCTATTGGTTTTTACAGATGCGAGGGCACGCATGCGCAGATCAGCAGCCCCACCCCTCTAATTGCAAGAGATATGCCCCCTCCACTTCATGAAACGTGCCTCCTTCACTGCACCAAACGTACCCCCTCCACTCACGAAATGTGTCCCCTCCACTGCACCAAACCTGTCCCTCCACGTCACGAAAGGTTTCCCCTCCACTGCACCAACTATACCCCCTCCAGTTCATGAAACATGCCTCCTCCATACTGTATAAATATGTAGTGCAAGGTGTCTATTCTTGGCATTGATCACCTCTCATACTATATCCAAGTAGCTAGAGACACGTTCTAACCATAGTTTCCACTCCCTCGAGTCAATCATAAATTTCGATCTGTATACCAAAATAAAATCATTTGTACACCACTTGTGTGGGGTTCATGGAGGCTCGCCCCATTGATGTTAAAACATCGTCTCTAGTTAAGCAATAATTAACCATTCTGGGGGTATGCTCTCATCGTTAGTCGCTCGAGGCCCGAGTGGATGCTCTACAAATGTAGAAAATTGATTTAATGCTCAGCCTCTACCAACAATATTGGTCAGCAAAGATAATCAGTAACTGTTGTGATACTGTAAATGGAGCAGATATAGAGCTACCGTACTCGCTCTAATTATCCGAACGGCCAAAAATAATTATTAATATCCGTTCGGTATTAAATAGAAAGTAAATAAATTCGGGCAATGGTTTGTTTGAGTGTAAATAGAACGGATCCGGTGCAAATGGAGAAAGTACTATTATAGCGATGAAGAAAAAGCAGTCAATGTCCAACTATAGGTTTATCGTTGTCAGCTCTAGAGTTCTCAGTATCGCTATGCTCTCAGGAGCGATCGCAAAATGATCGCCGTCTGGGTGTGTGTTACCTTTCCGCTCTTATATGCTGTCCAAGATGTGGTAGCCACACTCTTCGATGAACGTGGAAGAGTTGTCTCGAGCTCCTGCCATGCCGTACTGCGTGGCCGTTCAGTTGATTTGGAGCGGGTGAGAAAACTTGAAATTCAAGATGTTCGACGAATTACATGTAGGAAGGAAATAAATTACTTAAACTTGCCGTTTGGGCTATTAGAATGTTCGAATAATTAGAGCGAGTACGGTAATCATTGTTGGTTGCCGTTTCAGCTTGTTAGCAATTAATGGGGGTGTGGTATCTAATATCAAAATCATCCGTGTCCCTTAATTATGTGCTTTGGAGTATCCTATAGGACGAGAAACAGAACATTTAATTTTTGTGGCCTAATAGAGAATGTTCTAGAGAAAAGTATACGTTTATTCCAAACTTATAAACATTCTAAACATACCGGCGTGGCATAAAAACTGCCACCCCAAAATTGTACAAAAATTCAAGTTGGCCCCAGACACTTACCTTTGTTTGTGTGCATTTGCCTCCTTAATTGTAGCCTGATCGACGACATTGTTCAGAACTTAGAGTGACTCATAATAAATATCCATCCTTCCTCTCACTGCAAAGCCTCTAAACCGCTTATCTGGACACTTTCACTTGGGTGTATGAGGGCCAGCATACAGTGACCCTGAATGTGCTGTGCACACTCAGCACACTTTTGCTGACGTCAGCAGAATTAAATTTTGGGGTCTATATGTACACTAAAACTAGGATTTTACGAATTCTCATAACATGTATAATATAATTATATGGAGTGATTGACGACCTTTACCAGAAAAGTGCACGTTTTTCAAAATTGAAATTATTCTTTTTCCATACGTAGTATTAGATTAAGTATGGTATCTAATAGCAAAATAGCACACCTCCTTAGACTAACAAAAGCAAAATAGCAAAAGGTGGTGTGTATTAGCATAAATAGCACAGCTGTGCTAATAGCATAAAATTACTATAATTATGGTATTTATTACAGTACTATTATGCTAAAACCCAAGAATATTGCACCTAATTAAAGCATTGAGAGAGATATAGGGAGTGGGGGTGATAGATTAAGCAACCAATGGGTGAAATTTAAGGGTATAATATTATGTCAAGGCATAGATATAATATAATTATTATATCCCGTTGCTATGTTGTTGCCATGTGCTATATTAGCTATATTGCACTGGTAACTCATGTAACTGTGCAATATGAGTAGCCTCAGTATGATACATAATCTATGGTCAAGGGCTTATAAACCCTTGGTACTGTTTTTAGTAATAATATCTTACCGAATTCGAAGCGCGGCTTTCATCATCATCTCCATACTCGTATATTCTCTACACGTGCAGCTGTTCTTACGTCGTCGCTACGTACGTACGTGTTGCGTATCCGGGTACCGGTACGGCACCTGCACCGTACCGCGCCGCTACCGGCGCCGCGGCGTGTACGTACGTGTACATATACATACATGTACACATGTGATGACACGATCGTTCATATGGGGGTGTGCAGTCTCTGACTGTGTGGTTTGCGAAATGGAAAGATCTGTAGCACAAGTGGTAGTTGTTGGATCCTGTATGACGGATTTAATAAGGTATTTATTCTTCATATCGATGTGGATAATGAAAATGATTGTCAGAATTTTAGTATTAAATACGGGGATATGTCTTGTTTCTCTGCACAGCTATGTATGTCGTCTTCCTAAGCCTGGAGAGACTATCCACGGGACCAGCTTCTATCAAGGATTTGGTGGGAAGGGTGCAAACCAGTGTATCATGGCAGCCAAGCTAGGAGCTCACTCCGCCATGATAGCAAAGGTCAGTCCTCGAGTGTAGCAGGATTTTGCACAACAGATAATAGATTATTGGGGCGAGCCTGAGCGAGCCCCACATAAACGGTACAGCTATGCGCGAATTTTATATTATTATTATTATTATTATTATAGTATGTCGATCAATGGGGGTTCAACGTATAGTTTAACCCGAGTTAACTGAAGGAGGGTGTGATCAGCTAAGTGCGGGCGCCGGGGTTACGCGCATGCGCATATCGAAGGGCGCCAAACAGCGACTCTTAAAAGCGGCTGCCTCAACAACACTGCGACAGTCTTAGTCAAACAACGGGGCCTTGACAACAGCAAAGCTGCCAGTTCAAACCAAAGCTGAACGAAAGTCAAATAATTCTGCTTAAAAATAATATCCGCTCGTATACAGCCCAAAGAGACTTCCTTGGCCCTCACCACCTCAGTTACATCTACCAGCCAAGTCGGCTACCCTACCCAATACGAAGTTCCCAGCAACTTCAAAAAGCTCTTCGTCTACGGTGTCTACGTACTATCCGCCGCCTCCTCCAATACTGATAAGCGAATACCAAAACTAATGGTGCTGGCAGTTCAGTGTTTGACACGAGAACTATAATAATTGTGCTATTGCTATGCGAAATACTAAGCCCGACCCTCGCAGCAAAAGGAGTGGTCACTCCAAGGGGGCAGGCCCAGGACAGACGATTTGAGGCAGCTAGTTCTTGAATAAGCTTAGGTTAATAATATGTGTTGTGCAACTAATAAGATTGTAAGGTATGTGATGCCTATTGCAGTATTATTAAAAGTTCATGTGTGGCAATAGCAGCTGCAAAAAAAAAAAGCTTCCATAGCGCGTGCACCGTGTACATGCTGGTACATTGCGCATGTGCACAGCTCGTGCTTTCGCTCGCGTTTGAGCACGCACGCACAGAGTGCGCAGGTACCAAGTAGTTTGGCACCAAAGTATCCAACCAGCAGGCCAGCTGGCTATAAGGGCGCAGGCCAAATGCTGGCAGCCCCATGCCTACATTGCTGTATACATAGCTGATAAATCCCCCTATCAGGACTGCTGCCTCACCACCCTGTGCCAGTAGCATTCTAGCAGCTGATGGTGAGCTTCACTGGTGGTGCTGCTGCTCTATTAAAAGGGGAATCAAAATCAAGTCTGGCTTATGCTGCAACACAAAGCCCTCAGCGTATCGCTGTATATGCAGGCATGCACTGTTCCCTAATTCTCCTGAGAGAAGAAAGATAATGAATGGATGAGCTGTTATTTAATAATAGGGCATTGCAGCCTTAGTATACCCACTGAACAACATGTGGCCAGCATACACCTTGACTGGTGTCAGCTTAGTTGCATCCTCAAGGCGTTTCATGAATGCCAATACGCATAATTATTAGCCCCTACCCGGGTACCCCCCCCCCCCCCCCCCCATGGTTATGGCCCCCACCCCTCTTTGATTACTGTCCACCATGTATGGTGTGACCGGGGGAGGATTATCCCCTCCCCCACATCCGGAAAGGTTTGCAGTCGTATTCTAGGACTTGCGCTCAAACTATGCTCAGCCTATTATTGGCCTCCCACCCCTTTGACTACTGTCCACCATGTGTGGTGTGACCGGGGGAGGATTATTCCCTCTCCCACATCCGGAAAGGTTTACAGTCATATTCTAGGACTCGTGCTCAAACTATGCTCAGCTTATTATTAGCTTCCCACCCCTTTGATTGCTGTCCACCATGCATGATGTGACCGGGGGAGGATTATTCCCTCCCCCACATCTGAGAAGGCCATTATAGCTAAGACTGGTGCTCAAACTATGCTCAGCCTATAATTAGCCTCCCACCCCCCCCCCCCCCCCCCCCGTGATTACCTGCCACCAACTTCCATATGGTGTCACCATGCAGGGGAGGATTATTCCCTCCCCCAAATCCGAAAGGTCAGCACTCCCACTATAGGACTTTTGCTAAAACTAGGTTCAGCCCTAGTTTGCAGCCAGCCAATCATGCATGGTGCGATACTGGCTAGATCTTGGCCTCACACGTCTCAATGGCGTGGGCTAACCCATGGTAAGCATAATATTGTGGCAATACCTTCGTCATAATATAACGGCAGGGCCCGGGGCAAGCGCACATGCTCTCCTAAGTGCTAAACGTGAGCCACTGATGAAGTTGTCACTGAGGATATAGCCAGCAAAAGCCACGCATGATCCTCAGCCATAAAATATCTATGCACCTCCAGTTGATATTTGTAGGCCAGAGTGTATTCTCCGGGAGATAATGTATGCTCGGTATAATGGCCATCTGGCTACCTTATGGGGCATGATCGTCAGTGCAGATCAGAAAAACGGCCTGATTCTCTCTCTCCCAGTTGCAATGCGAATCCAGCAAATGGTGTCATGTCAGCATGCACTGATAACATCTTCAGCCAAGAAATGGCAAAGATATTGCCCGTTCATAGACAGCTGAAAATCCTAGCTAACACTGCTCATTTGCATATGCTAATTGAAAATTCTCTTGCTCAAATATTTTGAAATATATGGACTGGGGGAGCAAAAAAGGGGGTCCAAATTTGTTGTCACAAGCCTCGTCCTCAGGCCTTCTGATTGGGGGGGGAGGTAAATGTGTCCGTAAGCCACACCCCAGTTAGTAGTCACCCTCGTAATGTAGCTGCACATGGAGCTCTGTGAAAGAAATAGTAGCTGCATGCACGCATGCGTGAATACAATTACATGTACATGGGTATGGCCACGATTGAAAGCCGTGAATGATCCTAGTTTGAGGCAAAAGGATGGCAGAAACATTCTTGGCTTGGTTCTTGCTGCTTATTTATCGTTTATATAGTTTGAATATTCAAAAATCAGTCCTGAAAAATGAGTCAATGTCACAAGATGTATCACTCCAAGATAATTATTATTAATAAAAGCTGCCCTCGAATCAGAGCTCATTAGTCAACTTTGAAAAATTAATAACGAAAATTAGCACCCCATGAAAATTACCCACCATCGGTATTCGAAAAAATTGGGTACTTCTGCAAAGGCACAGAGTCAACACATGAAACTTCAAAAACAAACAGTTAAAAAAAATTTAATTATATTATGCTCTGCTGATGACTTGCTGCTCATTTTACAGCTATGAAAAGTCTTGTCTCATTGTCATACAGCCTCATTGATGCAAAAATGGGCATGGTTTGTCTGAAATATGGGTATGGTCAAAATTTTTCACTTGTGTTTTGCACACTGTTGTCTTTTGGCCCCAATATATTCGTATGCCTATGGCTCGTAAACATTAATTGTGAATGAATGTTATTCAAGGATATCAGTGCAATGTTAAAAATTTAAGCTATGTCATATAGGTGTAGCCTTGTTCCCTGGTGCTCCGTAGCCTCATTCCCAGGCTCCCCCTCTCCTTTTCTAACTTTTTTCGCGTGCGAATATTACGCGCGAAAAATAGAAGGAGAGGGAGAGCCTGGTACGGAACCGCGCCCACCTGTGGCCACCTTGGCCAGCCATGACTATGATCATGGCGGCCATGCGCTCCATTGTGCACAGTGCCGCTCTCGCGCTGCGTTGTGGATCATGACAAACTTCGCCAAAAGATCCTTACACAGTAGACCAGTTAAATTTTTTCACTGAGGCACAAGGTCACCGCTCAAAATGACGGCCATGGCAAAAAATATCAACAAAACAGTGTTAACTAAGGCCAGACCAATTAAATAAGTTGTTGCACGGATTCGCTTGCTCCAATTTTTGGGCAAACAGAAAAAAAAAATTTAATTAAGTTGGGTGGAGCTTATGTACAGTAGAGTGGTTTTTGTATTCTATCTTGATTTCCTGGTCCTAGATAGTCACATTAGTCTGTCTTAATTAGATTGTGGTCTATAACCACACCCAATTAATTGCTTTTTTTTTCTTTTTTTTCGATCGCTCAGTCCAATTTTTACCTCACAATATCCGAGCAACAACAAATTAAATTGGTCTGGCCTAAAGGCTTTTACAACTTACATGTACATGTACTATCTTTGTGACTTCTTAGCAATGTTGGTACGATCCACAAGGCAGCGCGAGAGTGGCACTGTGCACAATGGAGTGCGTGGCCGCCATGATCATGGTCATCGCTGGCCAAGGTGGCCACGGGTGGGCGCGGTTCCGTACCAGGCTCTCCTTCTCCTTCGATTTTTCGCATGTAATATTTGCTCGCGAAAAAAAGTGAGAAAAGGAGAGGGGGAGCCTGGGAACGAGGTTAGGTGCTCCGATCTTTTTCAATGCATGTGAAAGAAAAAATTTGGGGCACTTGGGGATGAGGCCATCATATAGACACTCAGGGTTTCATTTAGAATTTTGTCAAGCGGGGGGGAGCAAAGACTATAGTATGTTTTTCCATCCATGAAGAAGGATGTTGTGCTCATTAACTTCATTATATTAGGGGGGTCTGGGGGTATGCTCCCCCAGGAAAATTTTTTAATGTTTCAACCTCTGAGACTGTTTCTGGTGGCTTCTGAGCACTCGGATGGGGAAAGTCTGTCAGTAATATCCACTGGTTCCCCTCTATTTCAAGTCGAATGTTGCAAGGATGTGGGATGTGTCTCCTACTGCGCATAGCGCGAAGCTTTAGCTAATTTATGGCTTAAAAATAAGCAAAATTGCCGCTTTGGACACTTTCACCGGTTAAATCTTTTACTTGTGCATGTATTGCATGTACATGTATGGATGGGGGCTACTCTCAAGGGGGGGGGGGCGAGTGACCCCTCCCACCCTCCCGAGAGTGGCACTGTGCACAATGGAGTGCGTGGCCGCCATGATCATGGTCATCGCTGGCCAAGGTGGCCACGGGTGGGCGCGGTTCCGTACCAGGCTCTCCTTCTCCTTCGATTTTTCGCATGTAATATTTGCTCGCGAAAAAAAGTGAGAAAAGGAGAGGGGGAGCCTGGGAACGAGGTTAGGTGCTCCGATCTTTTTCAATGCATGTGAAAGAAAAAATTTGGGGCACTTGGGGATGAGGCCATCATATAGACACTCAGGGTTTCATTTAGAATTTTGTCAAGCGGGGGGGAGCAAAGACTATAGTATGTTTTTCCATCCATGAAGAAGGATGTTGTGCTCATTAACTTCATTATATTAGGGGGGTCTGGGGGTATGCTCCCCCAGGAAAATTTTTTAATGTTTCAACCTCTGAGACTGTTTCTGGTGGCTTCTGAGCACTCGGATGGGGAAAGTCTGTCAGTAATATCCACTGGTTCCCCTCTATTTCAAGTCGAATGTTGCAAGGATGTGGGATGTGTCTCCTACTGCGCATAGCGCGAAGCTTTAGCTAATTTATGGCTTAAAAATAAGCAAAATTGCCGCTTTGGACACTTTCACCGGTTAAATCTTTTACTTGTGCATGTATTGCATGTACATGTATGGATGGGGGCTACTCTCAAGGGGGGGGGGGCGAGTGACCCCTCCCACCCTCCCCCCCCCCCCCCCCCCCCCCCCCAAATGAAACCCTGGGCACTTAAACATGGTCAGCTGGCACCCAGACTTAGTCTGCATGTACTACATGTATAGTACTGATCACAGGTAACTTGACAAACGAATTTGGGGCACTTGGGGATGAGGCCATCATATAGGCACTTAAACATGGTCAGCTGGCACCCAGACTTAGTCTGCATGAACTACATGTATAGTACCGATCACAGGTAACTTGACAAACAAGTGCGAGTAGCGAGGAGGTGACTCACATGGCCTGGACGTTCACGCGTGGGTGCAAAAGGTGCCCTCGACGCAGAAGCGTGAGTACTCGCACGCTCACGTATATTCGCACGCACTCGCGAGTATGTATAGGGTGTGGTCCAATTATTATTATTATTATTATTATTAATTTGTTTTTCACACTAGGTGTAGTGATAACATATGTATAAAAATTAATGTTAAGAGCTAGTGTTAAATAGTTAATTTAGCAAGTTGACATATAATAAATTTCCTGAAGTAATGTCCTGTTCTCCTGAGGAAATAATTGCACATCATAAATGAAGTTTGCGCACGCTATAACCTCATCATTTATAGGTCATATTATTGAATTTCTTTTGATTTAAACCAAAACTGGTGTATGTCAGACGAGGTGCTTCTGTGAAGATGTCACAGATCAATGGAAGACCATTAGTTCGAGCTTAAAGACACAGCATCTCTGAGCATTGTATGACAACGTTATGCAGACTTTGGAGACCACTAACACTGTGAAGAATATTAGTATGAAATTTTTCTCAATATATTATTGAAGGTTGCATCCAAAGAACACAGACCAGGTGATACCAAATTCCACAGTGAAGATCCATAGAGAGATTGACAGAAAGTGCGGAACAAGAGGGTCTTGACAGCAGGGTATGGCCGAAAAAGTAGATAAAAGGCAGTTGCATATATATCACTTTGAACCCTCAGAGTATCATTAGTGTCAGATAGATCTGAATGCAAGATGTGACCCAGATGGGAGGCTCTGTCCACCAGTGTGAGAGATTGACCACCAAACATAAAGATTGGTGGAGTAGTTGAACTGGATAATGAGCTTAGTAGAGAGAACCGAACAAGCTGTGTTTTTCCTGGATTAAAGATGACGTTATAATCTGTAACAAACTGGCAACAGGTATTAAGCATCATTTGTAGCACTGAGGCAGATGGAGCTAAAAGAACTATGTCGTCTGCATATCCAAAAGCTCCAGCAAAATAGTGTGACCAATGGCATCCAACTGCTTGTGTTTGTAATCTGATCAGTAACTCGTCAATATAAACACTAAATAGGATGGGCGATAAAACACCCCCCTGTCTCACACCATTTGAAATCGAAATTTTCTTGGAAAGGGATTTGTTTCAGAGTAGTACACTGGATTTTTGATCTTTGTACCAGGAGAACAGCAATCTGATAATGGTAGCAGGGAGACTTTAATACTAGACCCCTTGAAACAGTAGTGGCTAATGACATTTTTTTTATTAAGCCAGTGCACGTGGCAGCTGACATGCCAGGTTTAAAACCGAATTGAAGAGGTGATGTGGAAAAAGAGCCTTCACAGGTAAGCACAATGCATCACTCTAAGACCTTGCTCAATGTTGGAGCTAGAGTACAGTATGCGCCAAAAAAAAGGTTACACAACTTTCATGATATACGTGAATGTCAGGTAAATGGTGGTTGTACTGACTATACTTGTAGATATTATTTCTTGCAAGGTATAGGACCTTCAGCCTATCAAAAGAACATGTGGTTAGGTACAATGTTAAAATACAAGCATTATGGTTAATTACAAACTTGTACGCTTCACGTACTTCACGAAATTCACGTACTTCACGAATCTTATGACCTACATGATCTTCCTTGAGGCACTGACCACACTTTTACATGTGGTATAAAAGGAGATTGTATCAGTGCCCTAAACACAAAGATGCTAAAAATGGTTTTGAGTGAATACGCCAAACTGAGGATACTGTCTCTTTGGAGGGAGGGCAAAGGACCCACAGCTATTGTCCATTCACTGGAGACTGAAAGAATTCAAACAACTAGAAAAAGTGTTACACTCTTCATTGCTAGGTGAGTTTTAGAAACTAATGCTATAAGTAGTGATACTATATTAAATTTTCGCTATCTACTAACAAATTATATATAAATTGCTTACATACATACATGTAGGTATCAAAAACTGGCTACTATTGCACGCAAGCAAGGCTCTGGTCGACCCTCAAAAATCAACAACATTGTGCTTCAATTGGTGGAACAGCAAATGCACAATGATGATGAAACTACTGCTACACAATTACATGAGATCCTCACTCGTCATGGAATAGAGTTATCCCTCCGCAGCATTCTGAGAAGCCGAGAGCAACTCGGATGGACGTTTAGAGGATCCGCTTACTGTCAGTTAATATGTGATGCCAATAAGCTGAAACGCCTCAATTGGGCTCGTGAGCACAAATTTGACAACTTTGATGATGTGATTTGGTCTGATGAGGCATCAGTACAACTTGAAACCCATCGAAGACGTTGCTACCGAAAGTTAGGCGAGCTTCCTAAACCCAAACCCCGCTCCAAACACCCCATCAAAGTACATGTTTGGGCTGGAATCAGTTCACGTGGTGCAACAAAGATATGTGTTTTTGAAGGAATAATGGATGCTGAATTTTATACTCAAATTCTCCAACGGTATCTTGTACCCTTTGTTCGAGCTAACTTTGCTGATGGTACACACCGCTTCATGCAAGATAACGACCCCAAACATAAGTCCCGCACTGCCCAAAACTTCTTTGAAGCAAATAGTATCAACTGGTGGAAGACTCCTCCCGAGTCACCCGATTTAAACCCCATAGAAAATCTGTGGCACGAGCTCAAAGAGCATTTATGAGCAAGAGTAAAACCTCACAACAAAGCAGAACTAATAGCAGGGATTAAGTCATTTTGGACAACAGTAAATCCAGAAAAATGTCGCAAATATATTGCACATCTACAAAAAGTAATACCAAAAGTAATTGAATTTCAAGGAGCTGCAACAGGATACTAACCTACATGTAAACTAATGCTAAATCAAAAACAATTGTATGAACTTCAATACTTATTACCATAATAATATTATAATTGTGTTCATTGTTTATTAATTGAATACCATATTCGTGAAATTAAAATTTAGCCAAGCCCTGCTACCTTTGTTTGCTAAACGTTTGGTGGAATAAATTTCCGCCTCTATGCAATGTTTAACACAGGACAAAAAATTAGCATGATAAATTTTCACCAATGATAGTAGTTGGTGAAATTTGCGAAAATTTTCTCCTGGCAAAAATTTCGACATATACGATAACTTGACCGCATCCCCAGTAGGTACAGATTCAGATCGACTTCGATTGAATTCCTAAATGCATGTATGAGCATATCCTTTCATACATTTAAAACCGCTGATGAGTCACATGTAAAATTAAAACCACAACATTTAATATTCTCTATTGTTTAACCACATGACCATTCCCAGTCCCACTGAAGCACATCCAAAACCATAGTACATAATTATTTAACTGTTGCAATCAGTTTTCAATAATCATAGCAGTCCTACAACAAAACGACTTCCCCCTTCCAAATTAAAAAAAAAAGAAAACCTAGAGGAAAGGGCATCAGTTCTATTAGTTTCCAAATTTAATATTTTAAGTCTGCTGATTTGGTGTATTTTTTCTTTAAATTTGAACACTTCTTTTTCAGTGATTCCATACATTTGATCCATACCGACTCAAATTCCATGTCATTCATATTGGCTCGACCTTGAACAATGGTTTTAATGTACTTCAGTTTTTCGGGGTCAAATTGGCATGTGTTATTTCGGCCACTTAAAGAGGATCTGGCCAAAACATCTTCACCAAAAACACATTGCAAAGCCAACTCTGTTGTTAGCTTTCTCAAACTTCCGACTGCTCTGCCTGGAAAGCGAACCATAACTCGTTCTGGTGACACCAATCCACCTGACTGTTGCACACCACTCACTGAGGGTTGTTGGTAACCACTAGCAGACAGTTGTTGGTCTATGGCTCTTCTATCAAATTCTGGGGACAAATGTGGGGAGATAGGCGTATGGAAGCTGTCGTCAGACAGTAAACTCTCTATATCCTCATTGCTCCATGACATCTCAGGTGATTGCAGAGTGTTATATCCACTTGCTAATACCTGTGGTGAAAAACTCGGTGGAGGCATGATGTTTGGAAGTAGCTGAGACTGAGACTCGCATTGACGGAGGTTAGCAGACTGAGTGGGGGCGGCAGGCTGTAGCATTGGCTGAGTGGGAGCGGCAGGCTGTAGCATTGGCTGAGTGGTGGGGGCGGCAGGCTGTAGCATTGGCTGAGTGGCAGGGGTGGTAGGCTGCGGCATTGGCTGAGTGGCGGGGGCAGGCTGTAGCATTGGCTGAGTGGTGGGGGCGGCAGGCTGTAGCATTGGCTGAGTGGCAGGGGTGGTAGGCTGCGGCATTGGCTGAGTGGCGGGGGCAAGCTGTAGCATTGGCTGAGTGGCAGGGGTGGCAGGCTGTAGCATTGGCTGAGTGGCGGGGGCAGGCTGTATGATTGGCTGAGTGGCAGGGGCAGGCTGTGGCATTGGCTGAGTGGGGGCGGCAGGCTGTGGCATTGGCTGAGTGGCGGGGGCAGGCTGTAGCATTGGCTGAGTGGGGGCGGCAGGGGCAGGCTGCGGCATTGGCTGAGTGGCAGGGATGGCAGGCTGTAGCATTGGTTGAGTGGCAGGGGCTGGCTGCAGCATTGGCTGAGTGGCAGGGGCAGGCTGCGGCATTGGCTGAGTGGGGACGGCAGGCTGTAGCATTGGCTGAGTGGCAGGGGTGGCAGGCTGCGGCATTGGCTGAGTGGCGGGGGCAGGCTGTAGCATTGGCTGAGTGGCAGGGGTGGCAGGCTGTAGTACGGGTGGAGCAAACACATTAGGCTGATTGCCTCGTTCCAAAAATTCCAAAATTTTGTTCAAAGTCATTTCCACTTTCTCCATCGTGTCATTCGTTCCTTGAGGACTGGGTGTGGGACTGATTTGCAATGAAAAATCAGGATTTTCATCATCATCCAAAAAGTGGGCTTTCTGTTTGCCTGTGTGAAGTAAATACAGGTATGTACATGTGCATGTAAACACAGGAAATTGTGTTATCATTTAAATCCCATTGGCATGTAGTGGGCACTGTGGCTAACTATGCTTTAATTTAGCAAGCCAGTCACCAACAGAAGCTGGGAGGTGTACAGTGCATGCAATTTTAACTTGGAGTAGAAGCTATGAAAAGCGACAATATGTACCACCCCATATAACTATTTACCTTTCTTAGATGATCCTTTGGAATTCTTGGACTTAGGTGTAGATGCTTGCTTCTTGGACTTGGATGTAGATGCTTGCTTCTTGGATTTGGATGTAGACGCTTGCTTGCTTGACTTTTGTGGTGGTGATGGATCCTCCTTAGGTTGCTTTGCTGCCATATTGAATGAAATAATTGAATTGTAGTATTTCTAACTAGTGTGACTCGGCTATCCCGTTAGTGTATGTTGAGTTCTGGATTTTTGAGGAACCCAAACATAATATTATATATGCAAAAAAAACGTATTGCTGTGACAAAGCATTAGATCATTCTGCCTACCCCTAAAATGACAATGACCAAAAATCGCTGCTATAGCTATGATCATCTTAATTTCTTTCCTTTCTTTATCAAGGCTTCATTTGGAGCACTTGCCCCCTTGGGATATTATCACATGCATATAGCCAAGAAATCAGTAATGATAATGAGACACTAAGAGCATTCAACATGTCTGCTGAGTAATGCTATATGTACATGCACAAGCATTTCAAAAATAGTGTCAAATTAGTGCCTGAGAATGCACCAGAAGCAGTTTCAGAGAGTCTAAAATGCAAAATTTCCCGGGGAGCATGCCACAGATCCCCCTAGGAATGGCCTTGCCCCCCTCCCCCCTGGAAACTTTCTAAATGAAGGCCTGTTAACTGTTAATTTGTAACTACTTAGTGTGTAATAATTTAGCTCTGTTTACCTTTGGGCTGTGATGAATCATCTTCCAATATACCAGTCCAAGTGTCTGGTTCACGGCCCTTTCGTGGCCAAAGAACTGTTGCTTTGCCATGACCATCAACCTCTTTTATTAGAGATCTGTTTACAAACTGAACCACTCCATCATAAACACTATTTTTACGGATCCATCTAATGGCAACCATATCAGGTCCACATTCTCGTTTCTTGCACTTTCCTTCACTATCCATCCTCATCAGTAGGCTACACCAAACACTCTAGCGTAGATATGGCCGCTTTATGTTATAGTTACAAGACCTTAATTGGGGTGCATGAGATGCATGGTCGAATGCACCCCAATTAAGGTCTTGTAACTGTCTTATTGGCCCATGACCTCCTCTTATCATTGGCCTACCCTACGATCACCCACACCCCTGTAGTGGCCGGCAATTTGCCTATAAAAACTTTGGTTGCTAGGTGATGGCCAATATTTACCCATGCTGGTTCCCTTATTTTTTATTTACCATACTATTCTAATCAGCACATGAACATGTAGCCACAGTGTACAAGGTGTGAGTGTGTGATCTGGAGTGCCTCAAAGGCACAAGGGTACCCAAGTGCCCCAGTGGGCCTGGCTCCAAGGTTTCACCTAGTGTTGTTAAGTCAACACAAAAAGCCTGTAAGTCCTGACTGGGCACTTCCCAAGAAAGTTGGGAAGATGAACCAGATAAGATAGGCCTGAAATAATGTGACCATGTCTTGACCTGACTGAACTACTGGGGGAAGGGAGACCTGAGATTCCTAAGGGACCTGACCATATTCCCAAATGGTTCTGAAAGTCATGATTGTCTTGTAACCTTTTTTGTGGCGCATACTGTAGTAATGGGTGGTATTGGAAATAGTAGCTGACAGTATGTTGTGCAGAAAATATTGCGGTATCACAGTATCCACGGTATATGGGATATATATGGTAATGTATACACCAAAATTTGATAATCAAACATTAATGGCTACGACATCGGTACTTTTCGAATCTGATTATACAAATTTATAGGGCGATTTGTACATTATACTCTCATTTATTACGAATGGAAGAAAAGTATGATGGCAAATGCAGTATCACGGTATTTGTATGGTTTAACGGTTAATAGTCAATACCTTGGTATCATGGTCTGGACGGTATATTGCCCATTACTAAGTTAGAGCAATTGGTCTGTAGTTGTCTGAACATGTTGGTCTTTCCCTGGCTTGGGAATTAACTGCAGAATGCAATCTCTCAAGACTTTAGGAACGTGGCCTTATCTTATGATGGCAGTGAATAGGTCACTCAAAGGATTGCTGGGAATATCTTTAGCAAGTATGAATGCATCAGAAATTAAGGTTGATCCATCGGATTTCCCTTTCTTGAGTTAATCAAATGCATTGATCACAGTAGTAGTAGATGTGATTTCAGAATACTGGAGGTCATAATTTGAGATGGAATCAGTGAGATTCTCAAGGAAACTCTCCCTAGCTAACTGATCAGAATCAGAATTAAGTATTGAATAAATTTTTGAGGAGAACATGTTGGAAATACCATCATTAGTGGTGAGACCGTCGATTATGTTACAGCCAGAATATTTGCTGTTACCACATTGTTGTCAGACAAGATGCCAGAAATCTGTGTTATGTGCATTGCATCAAGCCTCAGCCAGTTTCTCACTCTTGATATGCTCAGCTTGATGCTTCAAATGTTGTACCTCATACTTATAATGAATTTTAATATTCTTCTTAATTATGGATAAAACACCAGAAGGTTGACAACCACAATCCTTCCAGATCTTGTCCCAAATGATGGCCCTCTCCTTAAGGGATTTAGCTTTAACATTCCATCCAGGAACTTTGCGAACTCTGCGAGGAAGAATTTTGGGAAAATAGGACTGTGCTGCTTGATCAATTGCTTGAAATAGTTGGGTTACAATAGTGGTCAATGACATCCTTGTGATCAGAGCATTGAGGATCAACACAGGAGTGAACTGAGCTGGGAAATCTGGGAAGACTGCTCTGAAGGTGATGCTGAAAGTTGCTAATGTTCTCTTGCTGATATTGGTCCAGAGGATACGGAGGAAGAGATTGAACTTGACTGACCAACTATAGCTGGCATAGGGTTCAATGTAAAAGAGAAGGAGTTTAGCACAGGAAGGTGATCTGAAAAATTGTCAACTGAATCAGAAGTCATTACATTAGTAATAGTGCTCAAGATAGCTGAAGAACAGATAATATGATCAACCCATGAGGAGGACTGGTGGTCATCCCACCTGTATGTGAATGTAGAACATCACAAGATGTGTCACCTCTAAGAAGTTCAAAGGTTTGCATAAAGGTGTCAAGGATAGCGCAATTACGGCTAGCTTTAGCAAAATCAACATTAAAATCACCAGCTGGCATAATGATATAGTCATATGACTGAGTTAGAAGAAATCCTTCCAATTCAGCTATAGTTTCATGGAAAGTAGTGGTTGATTCAATAGTACCATAATCAGTTGGTAAGTAAACATTGATAATGAGGATGGAGGCTGACTGTTGGCTACACATGTTAAGTAGATGCCCTGTGGATAGTCGCATCCCTAGACCCAACCAAGAATGAAATGTGACTTTGCTTAGTCGAGTTGATGAGCCATGGAGGAATTAGTGTATCCCAATCAGATCACCATTTTAGGTTATTGGGGCGAGCGTGAGCGAGCCCCACATAAACGGTACATCCATGCGCGAATTGTATATCATAGAGTCGGTAGACTCTATAAGTAGGGATGACACGGATACTCCATATATGTAATACATTGCAAAAATCCAAACATCTCAAAACAGGTAACTTTATGAAATTTCTAAGTGTCAAAATCAGAATCTACAGCAAATTATCTACCTAACAAGACCAAGATCATCCATCAATTCAATTGTATATGCCAGGACCAGATGTTCAATAAAATAGCCATTTGTCAATCTTTCTTTCTTTCTTTGTCATTTCCAGGGCTAACTCAAGACTCTCTGGACCTCATACCTTAGTTCTCATGTAAATCCACTCTATTTTGTAGCGCGCAGTGCAGTGACACGCTAGTTTTGCGTTATCTCTACAGTCACATAATGGTGGGTGTGTACGGCGCATAAAGGATAGGGTGTGTCCGATACGCCATTTTGTCATATAATGCGCATGCTCATAATGCGTTGCCATGGTGAAGTCGTTACTGTAGTCAGCGGCGTGCGCCACCGCCGCTAGCAAGCCAGCTAGCTAGCGCCTCGAACCAAGCTAGCTTAGCCTATATAGCCATAGCTAAGCGCCAGGCTCTCCCGCACGAGCTAGACCAGTGCGAGCGCGAGCGCGAGCGCGATAAAGCGAACCTAGCTAGAGGCTAGCGCTTGCATCTCTCAACAGAGTACTGCGCTGGGATATGGAGACTCGAGGCCTCAACGTACGGGCGCGGCACGGCCCTCAGCAGTCAGCATAACAGCTAGCTCAGTAGTGACAAAGATAGTCGATTATACGATATAAAGCGATGTCATCAGCAAACATATTAATTTCGCTGCCAGATGAGATGGTTGTAACGACATTATTGATGTACATAATAAATAGCAAGGGACCAAGAATACTGCCTTGTGGTACACCTGACACAACTGGTAATCTGTTGGATAATTCACCTTCAACTGCTACAACCTGATGTCTGTCATCATATCAGGCTTCATTTTTTCCAAGAACACTAGCACAGTGGAATAAACAAAAAATCAATACAATACCACAAGCTGCACCAAACTATTAGTAACAGTTACACTAGTAATTATTAATATTAGTGATAATATAATTGTTTAGGCATACACTTTGAATTAGCATCTTTGCTATTTTGTATGTCTTCTGTATGCATTGTAGCTACAGAAATAAGTATATTATAAATCAATAATAGCTATACTAGTACTGGAGTCTCATCGCTATTTGGCCGCCTGAAAACAGCTAAGGCGAGTTAACGAAGGGCGTGGCTATTACTTTTCCGCGCACGCGCGAACCGCTTTGTGACCTCCCATCTACACTTACTATAGTTGCACTCATGCAATAAAAAAGAACAGAAACAAGTGTAAAAACAATTGAATAAAATTGAAGGAGGAAGTAGGGATGACAATGCCAAAAAGTACACAAACAAGATTTTTAGGGATAAGAGATAATCACAACCACTATACATCCCTACGCTTGCTTTTTAAGTAGCATGATATTAAATATAAAAATTACTGACAGGGAGAACATGAATTTCTCCCACGTGCAAGTCAAGAACACTCCAAGGATAGCATGCCTTGAATAAGTTGACATCAATAGGTCTGTAATTATAATCAAGAAAAGCAAGCGTAGGGATGTATAGTGGTTGTGATTACCTCTTATCCCTAAAAATCTTGTTTGTGTACTTTTTGGCATTGTCATCCCTACTTCCTCCTTCAATTTTATTCAATTGTTTTTACACTTGTATATATATATATTATTATTATGGTATGTCGGTCACCCTATATAATAGCCAGCTATGGACATAAACGCGAAATAGTCTATTGCGCATTCTCATGCCTGACACTACAAGCCGTATACATGCCGTTCTAATTTAGCGAATTGCAAATTTACCCTCGTTTTACAGTATTAAAGTAGGAGAGAGAGAGAAAGACTAACTCATCATCAGCTCAACAGCGCGAGGAGCAGCTAAGAACGTGATAAAGATAGACGTGCTGCTCACTGAGCCTGTGATAATAGATTTGACTGTTGGCTATGGGTAGATACATACGTGGAGGGAACTGTTATGTAGCTACACGGCACTATGACTGTCATCATCTGCTTCGATCTACATGCATGTCAGTGCATGGTCTTCAGGATCTATCGTGCTATGGCTTTGTCTTTGGCTACTCCCGGAGTCACCAACAGAGGCTCAGCTCAGGCTCGCCCCAAACAGGCCCTGCATGACACTAGTAGTTATATGTATGACTTGCTTATTGCTGGAGTGTCATACAGTCGATAGATCTATACGTAGGGATGCCCCAGACACTCCATAATATACAAGTATAAAAAACAATGGAATTGAAGAATGAAATAGGGATGGGTGGGCCAAAGTACACAAACAAGATTTATAGGAATAATCATGTCCACTACACATCCCTACACTTGCTTTTCTCGATTAGCTATCGTGTCTGTTGACGGTGATTCGTTGGTACTATCCTTAACTGAGATTCATGTTATCTCCAGCTGTTATGGCTCATAAGGGTGGGGGAATTGACCGTCACAATACTGCCTGGTTAATTTATTCCTGCACCTACTAAAAAAGCAAACGTAGAGATTATAGTGGACATGATTATCCCTACAAATATTGTTGTGTAATTTTTGGGCCTCCCATCCCTACTTCATCCTTCATTTTTTTATATATGTACTTGTTTCTGTTCTTTTATTATTCCTCTTTAGCATAATTCATCAATGCTATCTATTATGATGTTCTCATTAACTCTTACATGTAATAATTTTCAATGGTGCGGTGGCATAATAGTATCCAGGATGACAAGCCGAAGTTGCTCGCGCACGAGTCGTAGCCATGCCCTCACTAGGTCATCACGGCCACACTCCACATAGAGAGCTCTAGATCTGATCTTGGCATACAAACAGTCAGCTCAGTGATCATGACTAGCCTCGTTCCCAAGCCAAGAGAAGCTGCTACCAACAATAAACTTACTAGTTTTCAAGCTTCACTCCCTAAATAGAAGTTTTTCGTGGCCTCGCGCGTTCTCAGATTAGCTAGCTCTAGCTCTGTCAGGTCTGCCCGTGTGATCGATGGGGTGGCGCGCGGCGCCAGCGCTACTAGTAATAAACTCCTGTCACATGACTTCACCATGGTAACACATTATAAGCATGCGCAAAATGGCGTATAAGACACACCCAATCATAGTCAGTAGACTCTATAAGTAGGCATGACCCGGATATGCCATATATGTAATACAATACAAATTCCAAAATATCTCAAAACAGGTAACTTTGTAAAATTTCTAAGTGTGAAAATCGGAATCTACAGCAAACTATCTATCTAACAAGACCAAGATGATTCATCAAATCAATTGTACACGCCAGAACCAGATGTTAAAAAATGGCTGTTTCTCATTCTTTCTTTCTTTCTTTTTCATTATCAGGGCTAATTAACTCAAGACTATCTGGACCACTCGCCTTAGTTCTTGTATAAATCCACTGTATTTTGTAGCGTGCAGGTCCATGGCACGTTAGTTTGGCGTTATCTCGACAGTTATACGTAATGGTGGATGTGTACGGCGTATTAACTAATGGGTGTGTCTGATACACCATTTTGTCATACAATGCGCATGCTCATATTGTGTTGCCATGGTGAAATCATGTGACTATGGTCAGGGGCACGGTGTGCGTGATGCAGCATGAACCGGACCGCGTACAATGTAACTGGCCTGGCTCGATCCCTCAGCGCACAGACACTCGCGGCGCTCAGTTCTAGCCTCGAGCCAGGCGCCAGGCTCTCCTGCGTGAGCTATCTAGAGCTTAGTTAACTAGGACAGTGCAAGTCAGCATAACAGCCAGTTCACAACTTGAAGAGACACACCGCTACCTGGGCAGCCTTCTTTGTCAGCCACCTTGAAGGGCATGGCTAAGACTTTGCGCACACTCGTGAACTTCATTACGCTGGACAGAAGTTGAGAGTTGAATGAGCAAGTCATATAAGATGGCATTGATAAATTATACCAAGAGCAATAAAAAAGAACAGAAACAAGTATAGAAACACTAAAATTGAAGGTGTCTCCCACATGCTGCACTCGACAAATACATCAACATTAACAGGTGCATAATAATCGAGAAAAGCAAGTGAAGGGATGTATAGCAGATGCTTATGCCTTGCAATCTTATTTGTGTACTTTATGACCCTGCCATCCCTACTTCATCCTTCAATTTTATTGTTTTTGTACTTGTCTTGGAATGCAGTGACCAAACCCACCATCTTCTACTGGCTGGACCAGTAAGAGTTGAATGACCAAATCATGTAAGATGAATTATACAAGAATAGAAACATGTATAAAAGCAATTGAAAAAATTGAAGGATGGAGCAGGGATGGCAGAGTCACAAAGTACACAAACAAGATTGCAGGGATAATATACATGTACATGTACATCCCTACACTTGCTTTTGAGTAATGCAACTGAATCAAAACTGACTACCTGAGCCATCAGTGGCAGGGACAACAGTTTCTCCCATATGCACACCTGTGTACAAATTTGAATTGCTTATACAGCGTTACTGGCCAATCAGAATGTTCAGAGTTGTCACTATGCACAATAGTAGAAGAGATAGGTTGCCATGGATATGAACCTGGTGATCTTGATCCTACTCTTATTGACTGTTGCTCTGGATGGGCTCGGGTGTGGAGGTTCATCTTCTGGGATAGAGGGTGTGGTCTGTAAAGTGGAGGAGGAGGGTGAAGGGTGAGCCGGCCAACCCAAAAGTCACCAGCATTGTTTCCCTCCTAGAGGACGGCTGGGATTAATTGGTCTGTGGGGACGAGACTGTCTGTGTGGGTGCGTGATCTATACACTTTGTCTATCAGTTTGATAGAAAAAAGTGGACAAAGTAGGAAAGGACATGCATTATTATGGCATGCATACGCATGTAGCTGCTGTCTGTACTTTATCATCAGTGAAGCAGGGGTGTGTATGTGAGCCTTTATAGAACATGTGTAAGGCCCCATTTTCCCCATAGGTACTCGTTCTTGACTGACTAGCAGTAGTTAAAGATTATTTACTTAGAGAAAAGACAAAGACATGGCATCTGACAAAATTCAACAACTGACTGACCAACTGTCCTTGACTGGACTAGACAAAAGCAGTTCAGTCTAACCCACCAAACTGGTATGACAGGTTATGACCGCCAAAACTCAACTAAGTAGTACTGCATGACACGTACAATGACATTGCATATGGTAAGGGGTCATCTCGCACATGCATGAGGGGGAGCCATATGGGTAGAATTTTTACAGTATAATCACGGCTTAATCTGCATAAGGTTTTTGGTAAAACTCAAGTACCGACCTGTTGCTATGGGGCAATACTGTATACATGTAGCTGGAAATTTTGGTGGTTTAGTGGAGACCAGCCAACTGCCAGGTTAAAATCTATTATTTTGATATTGTGCGTGGGGCGATTACGCATTGTGAAGCAAGTTGGTGGGTATAGTATGGCATTCCAAGGTGGACAAAAACTACCACGTACCAATCTTTCAAGGCTCATTTTCAAATTATCTTTCGGAACAAGATAATCTTTCGTCGATGATTGGAGTCCAAAACAATATTCGATGCCTTCTGACTCCATACTGCTCGATCGGAAGCAGTACGTGTAGCAAGCCACTCCCCTCGATCAATCAAGTGCACATGTGCAGGCGCCAAATTTGAGCAGGTATGTTCATATGCAAAAATTGGTAATTTATAGTTCAATGATTTTTGCCAATACTGGCAATCTTTGACATCTTTCTCTTTATAGAAAGAAGACTGCACTTGTCCAAAATTGCCAATTCTGGCAATCTTTGACACCCGTCTCTCTATAGAGAAGACTACACTTGTCCAAAGTTGCCATTTCTGGCAATTTTTGACACCCGTCTCTCTACAGAGAAGACTACACTTGTCCAAAGTTGCCAATTCTGGCAATCTTTGACATCTATCTCTGTATAGAGAAGACTACACTTGTCCAAAGTTGCCAATTCTGGCAATCTGACTTGTCCAAAGTTACCATGCCAATTCTGGCAATCTTTGACATTTCTCTCTCTCTCTACAGAGAGAAGACTACACTCGTCCAAAGTCGCCAATTCTGGCAATCTTTGACATTTCTTTCTCTCTAAATGATTTGGAAACCTGGGTTGACCACTCTCTAGAGCAGCAGCCAATTACATCTCGCCACCAGACCACTTCTCAACAGTTGCAGGGTACACCTCGCCATCAGAACAGCTCTACACTGTCACAGGCTACTTCAAGACAGCAGTAGGGTACACCTCGCCACCAGACCACTTCTCAACAGTTGCAGGGTACGCCTCACCATCAGAATAGCTCTACACTATTCCAGGCTAATCTGAGACAGCAGCAGGGTACACCTTGCCACCAGACCACTTTTCAACAGTTGCAGAGTACATCCAACCAACAGCCGAAGATACCATCACCATATTATTATGAATCAGAAGATGAAGAATTGCTACCACCAGCTAAAAAGTAAAAGTTGACATCTTTGGCACTCAAAAAATCGAAGAGAAACATTACAAAACCAAAGCGATATGGACATTAACTCTATACTTAGTCTACTACCTATAAATGTTGCTATTGTATATGTGCCTATAGCTACTGGCATAATAATGTATTATTATCATAACTTAGCAAAGCACATGTACATATTGCCACAAGGATAGCATATGATATTAAGTACATTGGCAAACACTATTGAAGGAAAGTAACTTGCAATCATTGGAATAAAGAGCCTATGTGAATCTCTTGAGTTATTGAAAATGGCAATATAGTACCAATTATTGTTGAGAATTGCCAATGATGGCAAAAAGCATTGAACAAAAGCTAATCAATTTTGGATATAATTTGTATAGAAACTGTGTGTATATATAATTTTATCCCTTAGGTTGCCAAAATGGTAATATCGGTATGTCAAGGATTGCCAATAGTGTTAAAAAATTGCCAATAATGGCAGAAATTGTTGAACTAAACATTGCCCTGCAGTGTACCTCTGAAGTTGCCAAAATGTCAATATCGGTATGCCAAATATGGTACCAATAATTGATAGAATAGTATCAAAAATGCCAATAATGGCAGAAATTGTTGAACTAAACATTGCCAATTTTGGCTGCAGTGCGCACCACTGAAGTTGCCAAAAATGGCAATATCAGTATGTCTAACAATATGGTACCAAATAGTGTTAAAAATTGCCAATAATGTCAGAAATTGTTGAACTAAATGTTGCCAATTTTGACATTCATTGGTACAGAGCCTGCAGTGTACACCCTTGAAGTTGCCAAAATGGCAAAATTAGGATGTCAAGGATTGCCAAATATGGTAAAAACTGACATAGAATAGTGTTAAAAATTGCCAAAAATGGCAAAAAACATTGAGCTAAAAATTGCCAACTTGGGCATATGAACATAGCTCAATTTGAGGCATGGCTAGGTCAAACTCTGGTATCTGCCAACTTAAGAATCGCCAGTATATGTTTGTTCTCGCTGTTGATCGCCTATCAAGCCAGCTGTTTAGATGTGAAACTAGGCTGTGTCTTACATTTGTATGAGGACTTACCTACTGCTTTGATGTTCAAGATCTGGAGCCGTTCTGATGGCTACAATACTAGCTAGTACCAGTAACTCGAGCATGATTCGGCGATTAGAGTGAAACTAGAACCATGTTTTTGTTGTTTTAGCCACTGGTATTCACTGCCACTAAATAGTACCGGTTGGTGATACTGCTTTCCCTCTGGCAAAACTTCAAGAACCATTCTAATTGCAGCACTTACACTGTAGGTGCCCTTTGACCTACTTGCAAATTTTTCGGTTCCAATTGGAGGCACTTTTGCGATCTGTAATTATTTTTAGCGGGCCTACATGTATCATAGAGTCGGTGGACTCTATAAGTAGGGATGGCACGGATACTCCATATACATGTATGTTGTACATTACAAAAATCCAAATATCTCAAAACAGGTAACTTTGTGAACTTTCTAAGTGTCAAAATCAGAATATACAGCAAATTACCTATCTAATAAGACCAAGATCACTTATGAACTCAATTGTATATGCCAGAACCAGATATTCAAAAAAATAGCCATTTGTCAAGATTTCTTTCTTTCTTTCTGTTTTCCTGGGCTAACTCAAGACTACCATGACCGCTCACCTTAGTTTGAATATAAATCCACTCCATTTTGGAGCGCGCACGTCTGTGGCACGCTCGTTTTGTGTTATCAGGATAGCGATTTAATTGTGGGTGTGTACAGCGCATTTTGCGAGTGGGTGTGTCTGATTAGCCATTTTATCATATAATGCGCATGCTCATACGGTGTTGCCATGGTGAAGTCATGCGACCGATGTAAGTGGCGCGTGTGCGCCGGGCGCATCCAGGACCTGCTCAATATGCGATCGAGCACCCAGCTCAGTAAACTCATAGATAATAGAGGAGGGAGGAATGGTGAACTGTCGATTATGGTAGCTACTTACCAAAAGTAAGATTACTGTCCTATAAAATATGCTCCCGAAACAGAAGGTTTTTGTAGCCAGCTTCAGGATCGAGATAACGAGGGGCGTGGCTTCATTTGCAGGTCAATCTAGACGCTGGTTACCTGAGCTGTCTCGAGAACCCCACTGATGCATGTTCAATAGTGTGTGATGCAAAAGAAGACGTCCTAGCTAGCTATCAAAAGACTGCCTGGGATTTGCACTTACTGGAGTATTCAAGTTTGAACTCATGGTGTGTTTGGGGTACCATAGCTGCCTGACTCAAAGGCTACGATCACACAAACTTGCTGAATCAGTAGTGTACTTACTTCCCTATAATAATGTAGTATTATTGTTGGAGCATGGTTGGATATAGCTAGGTCCAGAAAAATTTTAATTTTAAGTTGTATATACATTATAGCTAGTTCCATACATTAAATTTAATACCGTAGGTCGGGTTTTAATTGCGAATTGCGAGTTTTTCTACGTTTCGCAATTAATAGATTAGCAAACATAAACGTGCACGTATACTACAGTATGGTACGGGATCGTCCATCACAATTATTGGATTCACAATTTGGCCTGATTTGACTAGAACGCAATTATTAAACTACGCAATTAAAACGCATCCTATGGTATTGAACAATGAATAGGCAAACTGGTCACCATGGTATATGTATAGTCTCATGCCCAGCCTCTAGCTGTCCCCACGAGATTAGTCAGCTAGGTGGCATTGATGAAAAGTTATGACAATCATGAACTACCAGGCCCTGAGGGCACTAAAAAAAGAACAGTAGAACAAGTATAAAAAACAATTGAATAAAATTGAAGGATGAAGTAGGGATGGCAGTGCCAAAAAATACATAACAAGATTGGTAGGGATAACGTATCACATCCACTATATACATTCCTACGTTTGCTTTTTGAGTAGCCGTGCACACACATAATATATATGGGGCACATGCATGCAGGAATGGAAAATCAATACTGTATACCCATGGATCAATATCAAAATATAGCAACACTTTACATAAGAAGTGTATGATATTAATTATCGAGAAAAACAAGTGTAGAAATGTATTATAATAGTGGATGTGATACGTTATCCCTACAAATCTTGTTTGTGTATTTTTTGGCACTGCCATCCCTACTTCATCCTTCAATTTTATTTAATTGTTTTTTATACTTGTATATAATATTATTAGAAAGTATAGGGTATTATGGTACATGTACATTTACATTACCAAGTCATTGGATTTACATTTATTCATCTGCAGCTAGGAGATGATACATTTGGACACAGCACTATACAAAATTTCAAAGACAATGGAGTTGACGTATGTTTAATAGTCAAGTCATAGCATACTGGTATAGCGTGAAGTAAATATATCCTACCTATATATACATACCGTATTGCCTCTAATTTAACGGACACCATTTCAAATTATTTTTTTACCTCTAATTACACCGGACAGTCAATGAAGTTTGAATTTTTGTTATTCTAATTATCCGGACATCGTTGCTCTAATGTGGACAGCTCGCGTTATACCCAAATCAGTGTATGAAGGAGGTGAGTTGTTCTCTTTCCCACCATGAACAGGGAGCTCCAGGTACCGTCTCATTTTCTCAATCTCTGCAGCTGCTCGATCGCACGTCCATTTGACCGAATGCGCATGTGTGAAAGCGTTCTAATTCATCGGACACTTTGAACGCCAATTATTTTCATGTGCTCTAATTATAGCGGACATTGGCCAAAATAATTACCGTATAGCGGGTTAATTTGGCGAGCATTAAATTTGGCGAATCACTCCCTTAAAGATAATGGCGAATTTTAAATTTGGCGACTTGACAAATTGTGAGCGCAAGCGCATGACGCGATAAACTGACGTAATGCATGGATCAGCTGGCCGGCCGGCCACTCCATTCGCCGAGCTAGCTAGCGGCTGTCAAAAGTGGAGACGTGTCAGATCAAGAGTTGCGTTCGAGGCACATGTTGATGACGAAGGTAGCGTCGGATGTTTAACCTGAAAGAACTTGAGCAGCGACATTGATTCCTGACAAACGATTCTGTTACAAACCAAGGTTGCGAGCAATCAATCTAATTTTGCTGAATTCGCACTGCTCTCGTTCACATGCGCATGCGCACACGTAGTCGTTACGTCATAAAAATACGTTATTAAATATTGGCGAGTTTTTAATTTGGCGATTTTCTTCAAAATTCGCCAAATCGCCAAATTAAAAACCTCGCCAAAGTTTCCCGCTATACGGTATTTTTCTGGTGTCCGTTAAAATACGGTAATCACAGTAGGTCGACATCTTTCATAGAGTCGGTAGACTCTATAAATAGGGATGACCCGGATTTGCCATATATGTAATACATTACAAATATCCAAATATCTCAAAATAGATAACTTTGTGAAATTTCTAAGTGTGATAATCAGAATCTGCAGCAAATTATCTATCTAACAAGACCAAGATCATTCATCAAATCCATCGTATATGCCAGAACCAGATGTTAAAAAAAATGCCCATTTCTCATTCTTTCTTTCTTTCTTTCTTTCTTTCTTTCTTTCTTTCTCATTTCCAGGGCTATCTCAAGACTGTCTGGACCACTCACCTTAGTTCTTATATAAATCCACTCCATTTTGTAGCGCGCAGTGCAGTGGCACTCTAGTTTGGCATTATCTCAACAGTTACGAAATAGTGTGTGTGCGGCGCATTAACGATTGGGTGTGTCTGATATACGCCATTTTATGATATAATGCGCATGCTTGCTCGGAATGTGTTGCCATGGTGAAGTCATGTGACAGCGCCCTGGCTCTAGCTAGGCGGAGCTAGGGGTAGCTACTCACTAGTGCTTGCAGCGGCGCACTGGATCGATCATCATGACATGGATATGAAGGTGCAAGGCTCAAGAAGCGGTAAGGCACTAGGCATAGGCGAGCTACTTGCTAGCACGGGCAGTGGTAGTGCTCTGCTGGATCGATCATAGATATCATATGAAGGATATTTGATCTGAAATAATTAATGGGTAAAGATCGTTGTGTATACATGTATGTACACGTGTATCCCTGCCCATCACATTGCGCATGGGCGGAAAACATTGCAAATGCATGGCTTCCCTGTATAACTTCAAAGTGCCGTAATTTTAGCTATAAGGTGTGAATTCTTTCAGATCAAATATCTAGTTTCGACCCCGGCCTTCTGCGAGCTTATGCAAAAATTATGTCCCCAAGTCCCCCAAACTCCCCATGAATTAGATTTACCGTACACTCGCGAAAGAGGGCCCACTACGGAATTTCGGCCCACCCCCCACTTTGGGCTCAATTTCCTGCTAAGGTCTAGTGTTTACTCGAATATGCGCCCATGAGTAGCTGCCCTTGAAAACGCAGCTCAAATGGCTGGTTTATGAGTACTGAACTTCGAATAGTCTATGTAAGATCGATAAGTAACGTGCTAAATAGCCGTAAAACTAAGCCTAGCTAACTTTATGCCACATTTCAGCACAAATAAATTAACAATCGTACACGGCTAGCGATCGTAGCCACGCCCACTTACTACGGCTGCACTCAACTACACACTGTGAAGTATCGTAGCCACCCTTGCTCTGGATTGGTAACCGTGCTTGAATAAGGCTGAAATCAATAGTAGCCGCTGCTACTATTCAAATTATGAAGCTAGCGTGGATAACTTACCTGGGCGCTCTTTCGAGTATAAACGCGATGCTGATACCTCGAATATCGGCCCATCCCCCAATCTTGGCCCAATGTAAGATGCACCGCCCATGGGCCCTCTTTCATGAGGGTACGGTAAATGCATGGTTTTCAAGCGAGCCAACACACTAAGCAGAAAAAAACAATTGTCCATATAGTACACCACATAGTATTAGTGGATTACAAGGAGAGCCACATGATACAAACGAACTCGGCCACTACACATGCATATTATAATTATGTACATAATAATTAGATAAAGGGTCGTCAATGTACCCCACGCACCGTACAAATTTTTTTAGGCGAACATTGCAAATCCATGGCTTCCTATGCAAACATATGGGAACACTTCTAAGTGTTATAACTTTAATTGTAATCAAAATTCTTTCAGATCAAATCTCTAGTTTCAACCCATTCTGCATGCCCATGTAAAAATTGTACATGTGTACTCCCAACCCCCCTAAGAATTAGATTTTTATGCAAAAATAGTTTATTCTTTTCTAGTGTAACTACTCCGTGTGTAACATCTTTTCCAGGGCTAACTCAAGACTGGCTTGAGCTCTCACTTTATAAGTCCACTCTATTTTGTTAAGCGTACAGTATACATGCATGTACGTAGGAGGCATAAAACGGTGATGATTACATCCTGTTATGGCCATTCCATTCAAGTGAAAACGGGAATGGAACGGGAGGTGGAGCAGGTGACTGATGGTGCGACCGACTACGCCAACTGTAGCTAGTTCGAACTATATGCCAAAGAAGTCCAAGAAAGCTGAAATGAGTACTATTTCAGTCAATCTGCAAGTTGTATAAGCGATTTGAATTGATCTGCGATCCAAGATCGATCAATTGGCGATAGTGAAAATTGCTTGCAGTCGAGCGGCAATCGCAAAATACACTCAAGTCAGAAGAGCGGCAGCAGCATAGTGTCCCAGCAAAGTTTACAAGACAGTGGCAGTGTAAAAGTATTGATTCTAGTCCATGAGCGAATGAGCTAGCTCTGATTCTTGACACGTCAGTAAGACACGCCCAACATGTTAATTGATCTGCTTGCGCATGTGAAATAGGAATTGAACGGTGAACGGCACGGGATGTATTCTGTTTAGACGGAATGGTACGGAACATCACTGTTTTATGCTTCCTACTGTACGTCCATGATATGCATTACGTTGATATTTAAATTGTATGTTTATGCAGCATAATTATTGGTCAACTCTGATATGCCATTTTATCATAATGTGTACATGCTTGTATAATGTAGCATCGTTCCCAGACCCCACCCCTAAAAGGAGAAAAGGGTCTGGTAGACATTGAGCGCTTTTTGGGGTGCACAGGATGCAGCATGTCATGATCGTCATAACACGCATGGTTTTGGCATGGCAATGCATCAATGGCTCTCACGTGCAGCAATAGTTTGCTATAGCACAGTGTCACATGATAATCACATGCAAGCCACATGTCTGATTGGTGCGACAGAAATACAATGTCAGCAAGCCCCAGTAAGCGCTCAATGTGTACCAAACCCTTTCCTCCTTTTGGGGGTGGGGTCTGGGGACGAGACTACGTATAGTGTTGCCGTGGTGAAGTCATGTGACAGATGATGTCGTATCAGTGTGGCGCTAGCTCGCTTGAGGTGTCAGTGTGACGCTGGCTCGCTCGAGGCCTTCGCTGGGTGCACTGGCGCATCCAGGGCCTAGACAAGGGGAGACAGGACGTATTCTCAAGGAGAGAACACAAAGTAGTAAACCTGGAGCCGCAAGAAATGTGGTAGCTTGGGAAGCTGAGCACAAGGTATACTGATAATGAGAACAGAACTGTTTTGAGAAAGATGCTCCATGTCTATGGCATGTGCAATATCCTGTACATTGGCAACATTCAACATCCTTTCTGGAAACATTGGGGCTAGTAACATCTGGCCTCTACGGTGGTTCCTCAATACATTTTCAAACTTATTGGAAAAATCTGCCAGTTCATGAATTGTGTGACAGTTACGAGGTCTGAATTAACATGTGATGGGTAATCTTCGGGAGTGCTAATTTCGTGGAAAATCAAAGAAAGCCCTCAGATTCTGAATTGATTTTGTGGTTTTAAATTTCGTGATAGCAATCATACGGCAAGCGATGACATATTTGATAAGCATTCTTGATCTCACTCGATTTCCTTTGTCACTACTCCACTTCTGCAAAGAAACTTGTGTGAGAGAACTAGAGCTCTCTAAAGCACATCCACAGCCTGCAATGCATTAATCTGTACACTGCAGCAGTACATATGTGTTTGTTGACAACCTTCACCTACGTGTACATGTATACAATATGCTAGGTTATGAAAATATGTGGGAGTGCAGTCGATAGGCATGGGCAACAAAAACATGGTGTTTCCAACGCTCATGGGCCTTATCGAATGATTCTTTGTGCATGCATGTGTAGGGTAGTAATGAAGACACCATAATAATAAGACCAAATAACTTTATATGTAGAATATTGAGAGGAGCAAGGATTGAATTTGGGATTGAAATCTTTTAGATCACATAATATTATTATACCAAGCACTGCAAACAGTGTCTAACCACTTCAGGTCATAGTTTTGAATGGGAGATATTTGTATCCCTATCATTAGCCAATCAGACTGCTGGTGTTGAATTTTAGTTGAGATTTAGCTACAATTTGATGTACATGAAGCAATGTGGCCCACATCAAATCAATGCAGGCAGTGGATGAGAAGTGATAACTGCTGTGGCTTTTGCCACATTTCTAATTACAGGCCAGCCATGTCACTGTAACCAGGGATGCACCATCTGGGGTAGCAGCCATTACTGTTAATGACCAAGGTAGGTACACGTATGTGCATATGACATCACTCCAAGTCACTGTTCCCTCTATCTATTTCGTATACATAAGATATTTGTAGTTGTACCCAAGTAGTGAGCACTGGTGCCCCTAAGCTTGATTGCATGACAGAAGCCTTTTGCATTTTTTATACACCGTAGGTGAAAACTCTATAGTGATAGCAAGTGGAGCCAATGACCAACTGAGTCCTGCTGACATACAGAAAGCCGAGTCCCTCATATCCTCTGCTGCTGTGGTTATTTGCCAGCTCGAGATACCACTTGAAACATCATTGGCTGCCTTAGCACTTGCTAAGAAACATGGAGGTATCAATCAACTGTGACACAACCGTATTATTATTATTATTATTATTATAGTGCTCTCCATTCAGCATCAACTATTTTCAACACAGCTCCTGGAGTGAAAACATTAGGTCCAAACCATTTCAACAACACCGATATTTTATGTCTTAATGAGACAGAAGTAAGCCCTCATATCCTGCATGGACTCTTGCCATTCACCTCTGTATCAGCTATAGATAGTTTTGTTTGCGGGTACTAAATTTAGCGAAATTAGCGGTTTGCCCAATTTTCGCTAGAAATTGTACCCGCGAATATTAAATTTTTCAATATTTTCTAATAAATAGAATGCTAATTTTGAAAAATTGCTAAAGTGAGTACCCGCTAAATGCACTATTTCTGAAATCCGCTAAAATTTGTACCCGCAAATAATCGTAGCCCTAAGGTAGTCTATTGCAGCGCTTGTTAATTAATATTCTAATTCTGGTTATTAAATTGAGGCCGAGTTGCTGACTGGTGTGCCAGTTCCTGACCTTCCAGCTGCCTATGATGCAATGAACCTACTTCAGTCCTTCCAGCCTGGCTCTATTGTCTTGACTCTTGGAGAGAAAGGGCTGCTTTTTTCTCAGAGAGAGAAGCAGTCTAGCAAATGGAGTTCAGTTGAATATATTGAAGCAGAAAAGGTGGAAGTCATTGATTCCACTGTAAGTTGTTGATGAATTGAAGCAATAACAGGGGAGATTTGATCAAAAGGTTATTAGTAACTGTGTGTTGATGTGAAAATTTAATGATTCTTGTATGTTGACTACATACAATATCGTCTGTCTCCACCTTGAAGGTACAAAGTATAGGCACATGACCCTATTGCTGTATGGTGGGTAATTTTCAGGGGTGCTACATTGTAATAGAGAAAACTCAGAATTAAGTTTGAGATTTTAAATTTTGTGATACAAACAGTCGAGGGGCACAATGCTGCACAAAATTAATGATGTAATCGATGCACGCTCTCGATTTGGCTAGGCTTTTGTCACTGTGACCCACTTCTGCATGGAATCTCACACTCGCACAAATAGCATGGGATAGAAGAATGTTTCACCGTTTTCACTTGATCAGACACTGCATGTGCACCAAGTCTACTATTTGAGTAGCACATCATGCCATGTGACTCATCAATGGCAGCATAGCAGGTGCAAGTTAAGGTTTTTTCTGGTGACAGTTTGCCCACATTTCCCATAGTGAGTAATGGAGCATACCAAGACAAACCACAAATGAAAACTGCATGTCAAATTTTGCCTAGATGGCTTCTCTTTTGAAGTGTTTATCTTAATACTCAGATATATATCTGGGCAGGGCTGGAGTTGGTGTAAATTTGAAGGCCACCTGTTAGATAGAAGCTAGCTTTAGACAGCAGAGCTGTCAAGGTTGTAGTGCTCAAATGAGTGAGATTTTACATGTATAACCATAAGAGCAATATAAATACAAATACAAATAATTTGTTACTCGCGAAAATTTGATACAAACTATCACCTGTAACATGAAGCACTATAGTGCAAAACCCTCAGCGCAATAGCAATAGCTAGTTTGCATGTTGCAAATTTGCAAAGCTGTTATGTAAGCCAAGCAACAGTGGTACTATATAGTGTAGTTGTAGAGTAGCCACAAGAACGCACTATACTGATTGCATGGTATTACGTAATAGTACCATGTGCATGCCAGATCAGCAGATCTAGTACAAAGTAAAGCCAAGAAGCCAGGGCTGCCATAATCTTTTGACAATAAATCCTAAGAAACATACCCCAAATTCTGAGATAATCATGGAAAATACTGCACCTTATGGGAATAGAAGGCTAAAAAATCCTATTATTCCTAATTTGCATATGCTAATGAAGCAAAATTGATGCTCAAATATCCTAATATTAGGATAAAATCCTAATCTTTGGCAGCACTGAGAAGCGTAGTTGATAGCCTACTGAAGAGTCAGTCAAATTTTAAGAACTATCGCTAGAACTACACACTACTAATCTTGAAATGAAGCCATCGCTGTCTATGCTTTCATCGATCGAGAGCTCGTCAAGAAGTGAAGAAGGCCACGGTGGTCAGCAAATGTCGCCAGAACTTTTGAACGAAGCGTTTTCAACGAAATGCACACAATTCAGACCTTGAAAATGCCGTAAAAAGCCTAATGACACCTTATTTGCATCACAGCTGGCGTGATAACAGACACACACACACACACACACACACACACACAGAACGACTACCGTACCCCTCGCGCATGTGCCGAGGGTTAATTAATAGTGGCGTAGCTAGCAAATCTGATGTGGTACAGCATAGATGATCATCTATGGGTACAGCTAGCACACTTCACGCGCGAAGCACGCGCGCAAAATTTTTAGCCATGCCCCCAAAATGTTGACCACGCCCTTAATTAAACGCATTATCGAAGGTAGCTGGCTGTACAAAGAAGGCTGGTAGCGGTGAGAACTGCTGTTTAAGGAGCGAGTTTATTGCTGGTAGTAGCTGCCAGTCATCGATTATCAGTAATAATATTTATCACTGAACTACTGACCTGGCTGTTGTGCCAGAGCTGATGGGAAGATCTAGGCCCAAATGTGGTGCGGCCATGGCCGGACTCAGATTTAGTACTTACGCTAGCAGTCTTCCATTTTATTGCACATTTTTGGCCATTCAACTTTAGAGTAAAGACAACTAGAATTTCGTTTAATGTTAACAATCATAGTACATAAAAATTATTGCTCAAATTGGGGGAGGGGGGGGGGCGGTTTGCTACTTCTCTGTAAGCTATACATGATATTGTATATTGGTATCAATAAATGTTGGATGATGAAGTAATAGTAGCTGTGGCGCCTGATCCGAGCAAATATGGTAGTCGAAGGTGCGGATTACAGTAGGAATCCATTTCTCGAGAAAAGTTAGGCAAACTTCCACGATACTTTTTGCCATGCCCCCTCAATCTTAATAGGATCTACTCCAGTACCTATCATTGTAGCTGTATAGGCATCAATTAGCACCCTACCCACTATACAGATATATATACCCGATATCCAATTCAGTACACTCCAAGAACGATCAATAGGTTATACTGTACTCACTCTAATTATCCGAATGGCCAAAGATAATTATTAATAATTATTGTCGTTCGGTATTAAGTGAATAAATTCGGCCAATTGAATCGAATGGATCCGATGAAAAAAAATGGAAAAAGCACTAGCGATAAAGAAACGGCAGTTGATGTTGAATTATAGTTTATTGTTATCAGTTGCTGTACTCTGAGCAATCGCAAAATGACCGCCGTCTGTGTTACCTTTCCGCTCTTACATGTAGATGTTATCCAAAATGTGGTAGCCGCACTCTTCAATGAGCGTGGAAGAGTTTCTCGAGCTCCTGCCACGTTGTACCACATGGGCATTCAATTGATTAAAAATAATTAATGGCCGGTCAGTGTTCTATCCAGAACATTTTATAGAGTGGGGGAAGGGTATACTAAATTTAACTATAATATTATTACAAATCAAGTAGATGTAGTTAAAAATCATATAATAATATTATACTGTCTGCAGCTTGGTTATATACACAGCAGCAGCTCAGTGTAGTGGGCAGCAAGTTTACACAAGCCCACTACTCGTGGTTAGTACAGCTAGGTATTTGTGGTTGTATACTTGTACTGCACACTGCAAATGCTCTATGTGCTCCAGTACTATTGCTATAGCTTGTATGCACGATCATGACATCAGAGCCCAACCCCTTTTCGCGTTCTATAGCGCCGCTCAACCGCGCTTTAGCGAGAATACTGCTGGTGAGAAAACTTGAAATTCAAGATGTTCGATGAATTAGGAAGGAAATAAATAATTATTTCAACTAGAATGTTCGAATAATTAGACAGTATTAGTCATTGGATCATCATTATAATTATGTAAATTTTAGGCCATATAAAATAATTTGCTTGATTCTCATCCCTGCCTGTCCCAGGGTTTACAGGTCGCCTCTACGAATTTTATTGCTATTGCGCATGCACAGTAGCGACCCTTTACCAAGTATCTAGAAAATATGCTCCAGAATACTGTCCTTCCACCCCTATCTTAGTGGATGAGAATCAAGTAATTAATTATTTTTATATAGCCTTAATGATAAACTCTTGTATTATACTCTGTAGGGAGCTGGTGATGCGTTTGTAGGTGCCTTGGCATACTACCTAGCTTGCCACTCGTACTCCAATTTTACTTTTCGTGACATATTAACCAGATCAGGGATCATAGCCAGTCACACCGTTACAGCTAAAGGTACTCAGGCTAGTTACAAGGTTGATACTTTACCAAAGAAATTGTTTGAATGAACACAAGTTGCTTAACATAATATTATTGTGATCTTGTCTTTGCTTAGTCAAAACATACTTCAATGGGAAAGGGATGCACGTTGGGCCCAGCTGCCAACTTTTACCAATATTTCCGGGTATGTGGTATTCTGACTGCTTCACAAGCACTAAACAACACTAACAATGCTCCAACCGCATACAACGCAGCATCACTCCATCACTCCTTTGGTCTAGGGGACAGACAAAATATAAGATTTTTAATTTGTTGTACTCCTTGTAACAATCGTGAATGACCTGATGGATAAAGGGCGAATGCAAGGCACTTTGTTGGCCATTGCCTAGCAACCAAAGTCTTATAGGCAAATTACTAGCTATCAGAGGGGTAGGCCAATGACAAAAGGGAGTGATGGGCCAATAAGACAGTAACGAGTTCAAAGACATTAATTGGGGTGCATGAGATGCATACATGACACATAATATTATTATGTATTATGGAGACATGAAATACGTGACATCGTACTCATAATCAGCTACATAATAAGACTAGGAGGTATGTCTCTACTAATGGAGCTATGTCTGGGTGAGCACTGGCAGAAAGCTGTGCTGGGATGTGTCCAGGGAGACTTGAAGAGTGGATGGTCTCTGTAAGAAATATAATATAGTTATTATACAGCCAGTGCAGTGAATGAATACAGACACTTACATGAATAGAATGTATTTTGGAGTTATTTCTTATCACTACTGGCCTTCGAACCTGCATTGTATAATTATATACACAACACAATGAAATACACACAAGCCAACCCATTGATGCAGCAAAATCTACACTTCATCATATAGCTGTAATGTGAGGAAAATAGTTCAATTCATGCAGCCTTGACAATACATAATCATTATCACACAAGTGCATCAACCTCATTTGGGGCAGACTACACCCAACCAAACAAAACTCACCATAATCAATCGCTTGGAGTGCTGCATCTTGTTGAAGTCGAGGTGTGGTCTCTCAGTACGACTACCAGACATCTGAGCAAAGAATTTTGGCTTCTTGTGACCAACTGGTGCAACCTTTATGGGCTTATTAGTCACAAAGGGGTACATGAAGGCCTGGCCAGCTTTGTCGTCTTTGGGAAGAGTCCATAAATATGAGGGGGGTTGTGGAGGAAGATAGGAGGACTGACGTAGGCCTTCAAAAGCTTCCTTAATTTCATCATCACTAGAGCTTGCATTACTACTACTACCTACAGTGTGTATGTTATCATGTATGTGTGTAGGTGTACCATACTTGATTCGAGTAGCAATGCTATCTGTATTATTTGCCAGAAAAGTAATAACAGGTAAGATGCTACATGAGTGACGATAAAGGAGAATTGGAGTCATGGCTGGAGCTGAGCACTTTAACCAGTTTAGTTAGTATGTGTAGCCCAAGAAAAGATTTTTCTCCACGAGGGGGGGGGGGGGGCAAGTGGAAAGAATCAGCACAGTGTGTGCATAAGCACGCCCATCTAGGGGCATGCTTCCTAGGAAAATTTTTAGTTTTACAACTCCTGAGATTACTTCAGGTAGCTTCTGAGAGAATATCATTTCGTTACATTATGCAGCTACATTCTCTCTCTCTCTCTAATAATAATAATAATATCGTGGTATGTTTTCTGGGTGGGGGGGGGGGGGGGGGCAAAAGCCCCCCTTGAAATAAACCCTGCCTTTGCCCATAGGATTTCTCCAGGCATACCAGATAACTAAAGTGGCTTGCCCAGTTTATGATACCTAGATAGCTGCCATTATACCTATATCAGATATGATCATGATCAATAGCAAGTGTAAAAAGGAAGAATCAAGTAGCAGGGTTTTTTTGTTGTTTTGGGGGGGGGGGGGGGGGGGGGGCTCCCATTTGCAAGTCGTACAACAAATTAAATGAATACCATTAGTGCTAAAGCCTCGGTGCTATGAGATTTATAGTGATATACTGCAAGTCTAAAGATGGAACAACACTTGCTGTTGGCAGTGTGGGGAGAGTAGGTAAAGGTCTTCGGGCTAAAATTGAATCCAGCTTAAAGACTCGTGACTCAAGGAAGAATAGTTGATTAGCTTACGACGACCAGTGATGAACTATCACTAGGCCTACACACTCGTCTTCTTAAAATGAACCGATTGCATATCCATCTAAATCTCATCAAGAAGCAGCTCCTGGGGATGAGGCTATCTGTTATCAAGCTAACTGCTACATTCCTGGTCTATACATTGAAAGGAAGGTGCTGTCAGATCTGACATTTTTAAGATAAGCAATGAGTGAATTTCTCCGCCTCTGACCACGTGCGACTACTGTACATGTACCTAACCCTTGCACATGCACCAATGGTTAAAAACATACATACCGTATGTGCACCGCTTGTGTATGATTTTATTTATAAATAGAAGGTAGAGTGTTGAAAGTCAAGAAGCTTAACATCAGCAAATGATGCCAAAGCTGGAGAACAAGATGTTTTCAGTACAATGCATGCATTTGGAACACTGGAAGGAATCGTACAAAACTGCACTTGGACTCACAAACGAAGTATGTAGCAGTTGGCTTGGAAACAGACACACAGATACACAGAACGACTACTGTAACCCTTGCGCATGCGTCGAGGGTTAATAACACAAGTTCTTAACTTTCTTCTTCAATTTCCATGTTCCAATCCTTTATCATCTCATGGGGATTGCTATAGAATCTCCACAGGCACTATTTTGACAAAGAACTGAACTAATTGTGGACAGAAAGTCCAGAAGAATTTGTGGCCTCTGAGTAAGAAGCCTAATACCATAGTGTACCAGTTAAATGCTCATGGGTGCTTAAACATGAATCACAATTTTGGCTCGCATGAGTGTTTACCCAGGATAAGTTGGTGATCTATACCTCACCAAAGTTTCCCTCTATACAGCATATAGCACAAGCTAATCTTTATTAACCCTTGGCGCATGCGCTGCAGGGTTACGGTAGTCGTTCTGTGTGTCCGTCTGTCTATCTGTTAACTCTCTAACTGCTACATACCTCATTTGTGAGTCCAAAGTGTGGTGTTATAAGGTTCCTTATGGTGTTCCAAACGTATGAATTGTGTGGAATTCTCTGAAAATGCTTTGTTCACTAGTTTTGGCGTCGTTTGCAGATTCTAAGCGTCTTGACTTTGCCTGAACTAGCACACGCTAGTATGACTTATGTGTAAATAGAACGTTGAGTGTCGCGCGCTGTATACGGTATATACGTCTATTAACCCTCAGTGCATGTGCTTTAGGCACGGTTGCAAAAATGCCTGGTCAACAGTCGGTAATGGTCATCACACAGAAATGTAAGGATCCCGTGAATAAGCCCCCTCCCCAATGCTAGCATGCACAAAGAGGGGGGGGGGGGGGGGGGGGGCGTAATCGCGGGATTCTACGGTATCCAGTGAATATAATAATTATTACAAACTGAGTGCTACTTTCTCTGAGAAGTATATACTGCTGGCCGAACTTTATGTGTTCTCTTGGCCTACATATGTCATGGATAAAATTAATAAAGCTAGCCTTGTGTTATATACTGTACTTATTGTAATTTAGGTGCCACTGTAATATAAGCGCCATCTGGTATTTTTTTCCTTCTAAATATAGCGCCAAACCTCGACGGAATTATTTTTAGGTGGCGCTTAGTAATTACAATGTTGTACCATGTACCACACACCACTGTTATTACTAAGCGAGTTCTTAAAATTAATGTAAGAACAAGCAAGGTCGGAATTATTAACCCTCGGTGCATGTGCCGCAGGATTACGGTAGTCGTTCTGTCTGTCTGTTACCATGCTAACTGCTACATACTTCGTTTGCGAGTCCAATTATTGGTGTTGTAAGGTTCTTTATGACGTTCCAAACGCATGATTTGTGTGGGTTTCGCTGAAAACGCTTCGTTCACCAGCTTTGGCGTCATTTCAATTCTAAGCTTCTTGACTTTTCCAGGCTAGCATTAGCATGACTCTACGTATAAACAGAACATCGTGTGTCATGCGCTATACACAGAAAGTTTATTATACCATCCTCAGTGCATGCGCAGTAGGATAATCGTTGATGCTGGTCACCGCCGCCTTCTTCGCTCACTGGCGAACTTTCGATGGATGAAGCCGACAACAGTGGCTTCCTTTCAACTCAAAGGATATGTATGGTTAGCTATACTTGTAGATCCAACAAGATGACTAGCTCATCACTGATTGGAGCACTGTGGCAGCGCGGCATGACAGTCATTCGCATGCATAATAATATGGTCATTGTCCTCAAGGACTCTTGCAGGCTGGAAGCTGACTTGATACATGTAGGCATTGCCATGATTGTGGAATTCGATACAATACATCAAGGTTGTTGCTGCTGTGAGCCATTGAACCTTGAACAACACATTAGCCTCACCCCCAGCCCTTATGCAGTGGGTCCTTTATCCTTTTCTATGTGCAACATTGAAAGTGGGTAAAGGGAAGAGACATTGTATTGTCATCCCCTGCTTGTGCAGCTAATGCCATGCAACGCGCCGAGGGTTTTGTGCTCTAGAGAGCTCTAGTTTTTCCTGGTGCTTAAATTACAGTAAGTACAGTATAGCACGCATCATTGTGAAGGAGCTGGCCTGCGAGACTGCAGTGTGCCATGCTGCAACCAACCTAAAGTTCAGGAGGTGTACAGCACTGTCGAGTTCGTCTCTGTAATTGAAGCATTGAACCTTGTCACTATCGAGGTTGAGAGTCGGTCTTAGACCCGGTGTAGATGGTACGCATTCTATTGACGATTTTTACCACATGCACCGCAGCTACTGGGGATATGGTCAAGTGTTTCATTAAAAATCTAAACTAAGTATCTCTGAGTGCATGTTCAAGGGGTAAAGTAATCAATCAGTTTTGTCTGTCATCGTCAGCATAAAAATCACCAGGTCTGGAGATCTAGGCATCTGAGCAACTTGTAAGTACAGCATATCCGTCGATATCGTTAAAAAACTGGCTTCATTACGTTTCAAATCATTAGGCAAGGTCCATGAGCGTTGCAAATACTGCATTTTGTTGGCCACACCTATCAACACTACCCACCATGTGCTTTCTGCTCATGCGCACAACCTGGTGCACAATATGTAGGTAAAGGTTGTCAATAGCCTGCAGGTGGCATGCATAGCTATAGAGTTCGAGCTCTCACATCGACACTGCAGTGCGCAGGGTGTTTACTCTATGGAGCTCTAGTTGTAATGTGTTACATACATGTATAATACTATGGCATACATGTAGATTATAGCTGATTTTTACTCTGCATGCACATGTGCAGCAAGGGGTAAAGCATTCAGTTGTCCTGTCTCAGTTTGTTTTTCTGTCAGCACAAAAATCTCCCGATCTAGGCATCTGAGCGACTCATAACCATAATTAATCTGTCGAAATCCTCAATAAACTTGCTCCATTATGCATCAAATTGTTCGATAAGGTCCACAAACACTATAAAACTGAGCCACGCCTAACAATTGCACTGCCATCCTTACTTTTTTTGTTTACTATACTTATTAATGCTCCTTTATTTATTACCCTCTTTGCATTGCCACCTAGCATGATTGTCAAAGCTATGTCAGGTTTGTTTAAGTTCACTATCCTTAATTGTGTTAGTACATGTATGTCTACAGTGGCGTTCCCAGGATTTGAGGGAGGGGGGTGCTAAGACATTCACGCGCAAAGCGCATGCGCAAAATTTTTAGCCATGCCCCCAAAATGTTGACCACACCCCAAATTAAATGCGTTCTTGAAGGTAGCTGGCTGACAAAGAAGGCTGTTTTCGGACAAATAGCGATGAGAAACTGCTGTTTTGAGAGCGAATTTTAGAGACCAGTAAGTTTATTGTTGGTAGTAGCTTGCAGTCATCGATTATCAGTAACAATATTTGTCACTGAGCTACTGAACAGGCTGTTGTGCCAGAGCTGATGGGGGTGCTCCAGCACCCTGAGCACCCCGCTGGGTACACCACTGGTCTATGAGAACAACATTGTATGAGTGTGTATATGTGCAGAACTTCAAATCAAATATTAATATCAGTGGCAGATCTTGAACAGGTACACTCTTGCATGCAAAGTGAACCCAAAATTTCAGAAGCCACACCCATTTTGGGCTAAAACCATGCTGCATGGTACCATTATTATTCCACATACCGTATAGCGGGTAATTTTCGTGGGGGCTAATTTTCGTTATTTTCGTGACTGCTCTAACAGTCACGAAATTTACACCCCACGAAAATTTGCCACAGTAGGTAAAGGTCGTCTGGTAAAGTTGCCACGAGTGTGCACGCGACCATTGTCAAAAGTCTCTGCGATCATCGAACACAGTATGAGACTGGAAAATTTCTGCTTCTGTCACTTCGGTGACAGTCATCGGTAGGTTTGCTTGATGATGGCAAATGGGGCGTGGCAAGTGCAATCGTCAAGATCCACGAAATTTAGACCCACAAGATTAAATTTGGAGGCTAAATCTTACTTTTCATGAAAATTAATACCCTCGAAAATTTCCCACTATACAGTAGCACCAACTGGCAAAAGTGGGATACAGATTTCTGAATCTATACAGCACAGATCACTTTACCTGTAGAGCACTTGTATTGGCTATATTTTCTTTTCTCTGCTGAAGGTACTCTCTCTATTGTAAGTTCACTTGTAAGTGATTTCTTCCTAGGTGAACGTATTCGACCTGCATAATATAATTAAGCATTATAAGGTTCCCAACAAGGTGCTCAAAAGAGCCACCAGTACTAGCACTCGTGTCAGTGGCCTCAGTCCCTATTAAATCTTGCCAGAAAGCAAGTTTTAAGGTTTGCCTCACCTTACTAATTTGAATCTTGATGGGGCTACAAATTTTACCATCATTCTAAAATCAATCTTATGGACAATAATTATTTTCTGATTATTGATTTTCTTCCTTTTTGATGCATTTTGTTTACAATTGTTCAAGTTCATGACAGGTACTGTACTTAATCTAATACTACGCATGGAAAGAAAATAATTTCAATTTTGAAAAACACACGTTTTTCTGGTAAAGGTCGTCAATCGCTCCATATAATATTATAAACGTTATGAGAATTCGTAAAAATTAATGTTAATTTATTGCGTTAAATTGGATCATGCGTTGTATTCGATTAACTACGGTACTTCAAGTCACTCACACCCAACTGCTATAGCAAATAAAAACATCATAGGCGTAGGAAACAGAGGTGGGAGGCAGTCGGAGCACTTGTCCCCACAAGCTGCCGGTAGTGGGGGCATTGCCCCACAACCAGAGCCATCCAGTATTTGTTGTACTACATGTAACCCTGGAAATGGTTCACCACATGAAATTCATGAACAAGTGTACATAGGCGTAGGAACATGTATTAGGTTGGAGGGGCCCTAAAGATAGCAGCACCACGAAGCGTGCACGATTTTTTTGATCACACCCACATTTCCTTCAAAACCACGCCCATTTTCGCATAAACGAGGCTGTGTGACAAGTGAGGCAAGAGGTTTTCTGGCTGTAGAACGAGCAGTAAGTCAAGTAGAGCGTACTATTTAGCTGTTTATTCATGAAGTTTCATATTAAAGTTGACTCAGTCAGGCCTGTGAAATATCTGTTGATAGGCTGTATCTTGGGCTCTCTGGCCAGCAATCAGTCAGATGGTTGGGGGGGCCATGCCCCCCCCCCCCCCGGTCCCCCCTATTCCTACGCCTATGGTGTAGCTACAAGGTATGCTCTGCTTATCTTACTGCTTGCATGCTTCTCACTGAATCTCAGTTGCTACAGCCAAGAAACACTTGCCTGCCTCCCCTAGGCACAAGCTTACAGCCCTGATAGTGCAAAAAAATGGGTGTGGTTAGGAAATAGTGTGGGTGTGATCAAATTTCACGCTCACAACCCTATACTCTGCCCCCACAACCTATAGCACCTAATGATTATCCCACATCCCTCGGACCATATGGGACTTATTGCCTTCGCCCTTAGACTCTTGTGGGCAATAAATCCCATACAGTTTTCGTGGTATAACTACATAGTTGTTTAAAGCCTACTATGGCAAAGCATCTGCAATACTATAGCAATGCATCCCGTATTCACGTCATCCAAGCACAACCATAGCAGGTCCATAGTGACCGTATGATGTCATACCATTAATGCATGTACCGTACTAGGTAGCCAGCTGTGTAGCTAGCAGCACTTTTGTACACTAGTAGCAGCAATGATTCTACCTAGCTTCTTGGCTCTTGGTTCCTACAGTGATAATTGATCATCTGCAGTAATTCCTTGACTGAAATGTTGTTGCTCGTTTTTTTTCCCTAATGTAAGCAACAAAAGACTTGTATGGCATGCAGGGCTATAAATGGGGAGTAGCGTAGCTGAAATAGGCAGCATCGGACTTACTGGGCTTTGTACAATCATTTGGAGTGTGTGGTAGAGATCCAAATTTTATTTACAAGCTAGTTATGATCACTAATATACATGGCATACGTGTGTTGTGGCAGCAGTAGCTACATGTAGCTGGAATGCGAGTCCTCTTACAAAATTAGTGATTCAATCGCTAGTCAACACAGCCAAAATCACCGATAACACTAATCTAATGTGTTCGTACATGTATACATGTACATGTACATAGATATTGCTTTGAACATAGCTTCTATGGCAAAGCTCATGATGCAAGCAGGGTTGCATACAGAGGGGGGGGGGGGGGGGGCGGCGCACTGGGATCTCCCCCCCCCCCCCCCCCCCCCCCCAGAATTCCATAATAATATACATGTAATATATACAGCCCAAATAATATGATGACATACACAAGCAAAAAGAAATCGTTCGTTATCACAGCATTATTGTGTGATTTATTTACTAGTATATGTGCATGGCAGCGGCACATATACACGTATACGTAAGTCATCCGTGAGATCACCCCCCCCCCCCCCCCCCCCCCCCAGAAAAAAAATCCTGTATGCAACCCTGGCAAGGCAGCCGGGCAAAATGAGTATTGCCCTAGTCATATCCCGGGCAATGTGAGTATATCCCTCGCCTTGTTCAACTTTATAGCACATAGTGGAAGTGCACGGCACTCCACGCAGTAGGCTATAATGGTTGCTAGACCATGGCAAATACCGTGTTTTTTTTTTCTAATAGAAAGCAAGCTAAAAAATAATTACAATATAATTTTTTGCGTGATTTTCTGGTAAAGGTCGTCAATGCTCCATTAAGATACACTATGAAAAATCCTAGAACGTGCGCCAATTAGATCATGCGTTTTATTAGCATACAATGCACACACTCATAGGCAAGGGGCACTCCTGCAGTCATTACTCATCTAGAATTCCTACAAAGTCAGTTCCTTATTAAATAGATGGCTCAGCTACAGCTACATGTATACATGTAGCATTCTAAAGCCAGGTACACAGTCGCAAGTGTACCCCCTTGACAAACACACTTCTCACTCACAATTGTTGGGTTTCATGACCTTTTCTATGTGGATAGAGTTTTCAGAAACCAAACAGTATTATGGCAATACGTTATACGGGCATGATGCACACAAACTACATGTATACTACATGTAGATCTATGTGTATGGGTGCACATGTACACAATTATTTGCCGCACTCATCAAAAGCAAGCTGTGTATGAATTATTGGTATTACAGTGTACATCTAATCCTAACATTTTTCTGTTATCAAGGGATATGGCGATTTTATGTACAGGTGGCTACTTAATGATCCCTGGCTTGTCCATGCACAACAGCCTAATGACCTATCCATAGGCCCACAAGTTTCTAAATTGAGATGAGCCATTGGCCACACACAATCAGCAAAGCTGCCCCAAGAAATCCAAATCTCCACTATACGGTTACACATCATTACATGTGTATGCACAACTACATAATATTATAATAATGCACTACAGTATGTTACATGTATGTACACAACCACCCAAGAGTTAGTGCTAAAGTGTTTATGTAGAGTGTGTAGATAATGCTTCTTGTTTCTCTATTGATCCTTTACTGGCAGTGCACAAAAGTGCATTGACCCAAGGTAGATACTAAAAGAATTTTATCACTCCAAATTGATTTACATGTGCATATACATGTGCTTTCCTCCAGGTCCCAACATAGCCCTAGTATTTCTTACTGTTGTACTATACAATTTCAATGTACTAAGTACTGTAAAAAAGGGGGGTGCACATGCACCCCCCTGCACTCCCCTGCCTACGGGCCTGAAGTGATAGCAACTGCTTCATTTCAAGAAGGTTACTAGTGATACTTCTTATAAGTTGACCAATTCATTACTAGTCACAGTAGGCTATCAACTACACTTCTTGGCTTTACTTTGTACCAGATCTGCTAACACATGGTAGTACTGTTAAGTAATTCTGTGCAATCAGTACCAGTGCATTCTTGTGGTTACTCTCTATAAATTATTACAAATTAGCAACATATAGACTAGCTAAACTCTGACACTACTATTTCTTAGCACAATAAATCTCATAGCACCGAGGATTTAGCACCAATGGTGTTCATACTGTATAGCGGGAAATTTTGAGTATCAGTATGTAGAACTTTCACAGAATGTTGATCAACCGTATGGGTGGGTGTGGCATGCCTAAGATTTCTAGGAGTAAACTTTCGCGAATGGCTCTCCAATAGTAAAATTCATGAAAGTTTTCTCTTCCAGAAGTTTCCTGCGTATAGGCTGTCAATTGAAAGTACACTCTCCCCATGCCTTGTCCAATATCTATTAAGGAAACTAGTGGGGTGATTCTTGGGTCTTGGGGGAGCGTTAACTAACCCAACATCTAGCCTCGTTCCCAGGCCACTCCCATGTTTTCAATGTTACGTGCGTTGAAAAAGATCGGGGAGACTGGGGACGAGGCTACCCAACATCAGCTTATAAACTAGTAGACTATGTACAATTGTACATGTACTCTTGGCTGCCACACAATGCAAGTGAAGAAAAACAACGCAAGACCACTCTGTTAAGGGCCCTCTTCACCTTAGTTGCTCCATGCCATGAGATGTATGTACTGTCCCTCACTTCTTCCCCTTCAAGATTGCTATTACAAAAACATGACGTGTGTGATTAGCTGACCAACATTTGTAGTAGAGGACCCACAAGATGCACAAAACAGCTACACTGACAATTAATTATCTGTATCAACCCCCATAGCTACTACATGATAGTTAGATGTTGGTTTTGCATATTCTATGACTCGGCGAAGCCTTGAGTAGACCAAACCAAACCCAAACTATTTTGGTAGCAGTCACTACTGACCCATTAACATACTAATGACCCTCTATCACCTCGAACTATCACACAATTTGGGATTGAAAATTATGTTGCTATAATTATGGCAACTGCTACCAAACATATAATATTATGTAGGTACATATTATAAGTATAATATTATTGTACAATGTATGCATGTGTCCCATAAAAGCAAGCATACATACATGTCTACCTTCCTCTTTATAGTTACAGCTAGATGCACAAAGTAACAGTGGCATATCAAGGGCCTTGATATCAATCACTCCCACCAATTTAAGGCATTACTTGCATTGCCAAGATTCACTGCTTTTGGACTCTAGGCATGATAGTACATGTACATGTACATGTAAACAGCTGTCAACGAACAACAATGTACATAGCGATTATGATGGTTGATAGCATCTTTGTCTATAAAACAAGTTTTGTGACAGTAGTTGTGTTGCATTGTTTTGCCTTCAATCTGATGCTTGCTGTCATATCCAGAAGTTTGTCTTTGAAATTTGTTTCTCATCGCTGGGATGCAAGCTATGAAGAGCTAACTAGGCTGGTGAATGTCCCCATGCTGGGCGAGAGGATACTTGAAGCTTGTGCAAGTGTACAAGATTTTTCCATGGATTGTGCGACTTTCCTGATGATATTCTACAAATTCAATGGCACATTCAAGCAGACTGGCCAGGGCACAAACACTGCGTCCCTTTGCACAGACTAACTATTATTAATACGTACTTATTTAGCTATACCTGTTTTATATTTATTCCTTTTTGTGTTTATGTACCAGGGTGTACACTTGATTAGCCTTAGTTTAGTGTTATTTAATATACTTCTGTGGCTATTGTGCATCCTTTGCTATTATGAAGCAAGAAATTATAGACAAGAAACACTCGGGATTCTATCCTTGCATTCCCTTATGTTGCATTCTTATGTCTGATCCAGAAAGTTTGCTGAAAATTGAAAAGCTCATTAGCATAATACAACACACATCAATAAGTGACTGCACTCTGAGCACCTCACTGGATGTACCGCTGGATAAGTAGCCTAACAATACACCATAGTGGGTGCCCGTATGAATGGGTATATTCAGGAATCTGTAAAAAAAATTACATACGTACATGTACCATATATGTAACTCTTAACCGTTCCCTACCCTGGGTGCTTACATGTAATTATGATGTACCAAGTTGTGTGTAAAATTAGTGGGTGGAGTCATTATACAATTGTGATCCAGAGGAGGTAGGCCATGCATCATGATACGTCATGTGCACGACTAAAATTAGCATTTCTGCATAAATTAGCAACATACCATATTCGCTCCATAAGATGCCATGACTACTATTTATTTCATTGCCTAAGTTTGTGTGGTGTTTATTGATACCAGTAGCTGCCAGAGAGGCAATCCGTAGAGAAACGGTCGATTGACACCACTGAACTAGGAGATTCTGGCCCCTTTGCTGATGTAGAAGGTTAGAACTTGTTATAGAAAACTGCTATATCTTCATCGTTATGTACCTGTCATCGAGAAAGAGTTGTGAGGCATGTTCATATGCTGTGTGCTTCTCGAATAGTAGGCTATTATTCCGGAGGTGTGGCAATTATTCAAGAGCAGCGACTAATCGAGTGGTGTCTAATTGAGCGAATACGGTAGTCCTGCACTTGTTTCGATCGCAGATTTAGTCAAAGACAACTTTCTTAGGCTGATTTCAAATCCAGAGAGGGAAAACAGATGAACAAAGCCTAAAATGCTGACTTTTGATTGATTCTGAGCAACAACAAAGCCTCAGTACTCGCTTATTTGGCTGGGGTTGAACGGGGTTGAACAGGGTTGAAAGGTTGGTTTGTCAAGGCTCACTGAGTTCTTTCCCAACGGCATCCTTCGTGAGCCACAGGAGTGCGTGACTGATACCTGCCATACATGTATGTTTATATGCTGGTGCACGAGATACATTGGTGACTTTAGATAACGTATATCCAACCTCCTCTGATCATGATCACGATAGCAACTCTTTCTCGATTGCCCCCAGCTAGACAACTTTACACACAATGTTGTCAGTTGCTCTTTCATTAAGCAAAGAAACGAGTCAGTGGCATATTATATCTAGAAATTAAATATTGTTGGGGGGGAGGGTGGGGGGGGGAGGATTTGACATCGAGGGTAAAACTCTGCCCCTTCTTCCACCTAGAGTTAGGACAGCTTACCAGGGACAGCATAGAGGTTTTGACGGTCCTGAGTGTTTTACTTCTAACGTCAGACTGTACAACTGTATAGAGCCACACTAATCACATTGTGGAGAGACGATGCACATGGATAACATACCGTACCCTCCCGAAAGAGGGGCCACTACGGAATATCGGCCCACCCCCCACTTTGGGCTCAATTTCCTGCTAAGCTCTAGTGTTTACTCGAATATGCGCTCATGTGTAGCTGCCCTTGAAAACGCAGCTCAAATGGCTGGTTTATGAGGACTGAACGTTGAATAATCTATGTAAGATCAATAAGTAATGTGCTAAACAGCCATAAAACTAAGACTAGCTAGCTTTATGCCACATTTCAGCACAAATAAACGGCTAGCGATCGTAGCCACGCCCACTTAATATGGCTGCACTCAACGACACACGGTGAAGTATTGCGGCCGCCCTTGCTCTGGATTGGTACCCGTGCTTGAATAAGCCTGAAATCAATAGTAGCCGCTGCTACTACTGTGCTTTGCAGGTCAGTTGTCTAGAAAAAGTTAGGGAATGGCACCTGTCTCTGTCACTATATAAACTTGGCCCAATGTAAGATGCACTGACCATGGGCCCTCTTTCACGAGGGTACGGTATTTTGTGTAGATGGGGACTTCAGGCAACAAGGAAGCCCCCCCCCCCCCAAACACATCTCTAAGTGAATAGTGTCCCTCAATGCAAGAATATATACTCTTGGCATGCAGAAAATGCTTGGGCAGTTACCACATGGCTAAGGATCTATGGCACACAGAAAATGCTTGGGCGGTTGCCACATGCATGGCTAAGGATCTGGCCTGGGTGGTTATCCAGGATCGAGTGGGTGCCGCCGCGCGCACCTAGGTGCTTCCCCGGAAAACTACGGTGCACTCTATGAAAAAATAACACTTTATATAACACTTTGCCTCAATTGCTATAACTGACCTCGTGCCCTTGCTTTGGTGGTCTCTGTGTGTTCGTATCCTTCATCAATTTCACTGTCTGAAGAGGGAGGGGACTCGGTAGACAAGCGAGATGGAAGAGCCAACAAAGAGCTAGGAGTTTCTTGTGGCTCAGGTCCAGGTGTCAGTAGCATGGCTGAAGATTTATCCGCATCTTGGTAGCTGCCAGTACTCTCTGGAAGAGTGTGATCAACAGTCTCACTGGCAGGAGCAGGCTTCAGTGTAGGAAGAGAGAGGAGGAAAAGACAGAGATTTAGAGTACATGTGCATAGAGTATAGCAGGAAACTATGGTGAGGTTTGGCGATTTTGGTATAATAATTATTATATAGATCGCCAAATCAAGACATTGTCAATTCAACTTAATGGGAAATGTGTTTCACAGATCATAATATTATCTTAATTCTCAATCTCTGAGTGATGTGCTAACACCAGATGGGCAATCTGTTGCCGATATATAATGCTAGCCACAACTAATTGCACAGGGGGGGGGGCAAGCTCAGCGGTGGTCATGGGCTTCTCCAAACAATGCCCACTCCCAACGTCTGACATACAAGCTATTATTATGTGTTGATATCAGTCATTATTCATCTGATCATCACCTGCAATAACACAACCTGTGTGTGATTGTCAATCATACTGCTAGCACAAGCGCCTATTCACTTTAGAAATAATTTATTATATACGAAATGCTCATAGCCTACTAGGCCATGGCAAATACAGTATGCTGTTATAATAATATTATCATGTTTGTAGCACCAGAGATAGTACTAGTACAGTAGCACTCACCTTGACTTCGTTGAGGGTCTGCCTGCCGAGTTTTCTCGTTAAGCGCTTTATTGACAACATCATATCGCTAAAGCTTTAGGTTGCCAGGCCAGGCGGCAGAGAGAGATAGAAGTAAATGTACACATGCAGCTGTTTGTCAGTTCGCTAAATAAGAACCGAAAACTGAGTACGAATGATTCCCTTCCTCTTTTTCTGCCTGACTTTAATATTATAATAGTATTCAAGTGCGGCGATTCACGAGTTTGGGCAAACTTGGTGAAATTATGTGCTGAGCAGGTGGCACAGAACAGCAAGCTGGGCAACGCAGACTCACAAGTAGACTGAGATCCACTAGCTGAGCTGGGCTACCGTTGCATTTCTGATGGGAACGAGCAATACGAGTATAAATACGTTGCTGTCTTGCCGATTTCGTATTGAGAGTTCAGGAGTGATCTGTACAGCATCGGTGGAGAACTAATGGAACTGTCATTTCCTCGGCCCCATCCATTGGCCAATAAGACGCACGCCCCCTTCAACATCTGGGCATGTGCAGAAAAATGCTTACTCATCAAAACGTGACGTACGTAAACAATGTCCAACTAAGTGTCAAGATGCATTGCACTGCAATGTAGCTCATAATTAAGCATGGGGGCCTACTAAATACTGTGACTGATGTCGTATAGGTCATAGTATTAAAGCTTATGCAATCCGAGTTTGGAGGATCTGGGTGCAATTAAATCCTAGTGGATCTCGTTCTATGCAGCTGTGCAGTACGCGTATACGTATAGAGTAGATGTTGCAGTTATGAGTCACTTAAACAGTGATAGATCACATATAGGTAATTAGGGGGTTATTATTGTGGTTGCATTTTTTAAGGACTTCCCAAGGTGTCTATTGCATGGGTTGCGAATGATATTGCATGTAGAAAAAATCATGATTTTTTTAAAAATTATTTTGTCAGCCATATTACTGAATGTATTATGGGTCGCCTGCTGGTATTATGAGTCACCACCTTAACTGGTATGTAAATCAGCAGTCACAAGGTTCTTTCAAGTGATGGTATGTCCATGGCAGCCATCTATATGTGAGGCATGGTGTGAACACAAACTAATGGCACTTGGATGGGCTAAGAATGATACATTTTGCTTAGGTAGGACAGCAAAAACGGAAATTCCTTCTTTTTATAAATTCAACACAAAGCATGTGTAAACTCACATGAAAATACATCAGGTAGCAGAAACAATTTATCAGATAATAGATCTTGTAAGGTACAGTTTAGTGACCCAACAATTGGACACTTCCTCATTTGTTAGTATGGATGACCCATAATACATGCTGACTCATAATAGAAGCATCCACTCTAATAATATTATATACGTAGTCTCGCAATTCTATCACAAACACCCAATTAAAGGTGAAGGTATTAACGTCAGAAGCATTTTAAAGCCTGACTGTAGATGCCATTGGCTGAAGAATCTGTTTAGACTCTAGAATGAGGTATATAGTCTCGTGCGCCAGCCCCTCCTACCTCTCAAAGAATGAGGTTGATACCATGATGCATCATTGCCATACTAATTGGAAGTACAATAATTGTATAATAGTATTCAACTAAGGTTGTAATGCACCTGTCAACGGATACCCCAGTATCCCCCTCCCGCTCCAAGTAGGGGCATATTAGGGGATTTGACAATGATTGATTGCCCCAGGATCGGAGCAATATTTGAAGTCAAATCCCTATCCAGTACCTATACTCATTACTAATAATTATTCCAAATTACAGGATTTATGACATGAGGCTGTATATAGTCATTACTGTATACATGATTATAATGGCTTACTAATTCCTAGCACCTGCTTTAAAAATTCATAAACTGAAAATGATACAGCTACTTGAGGAACAGAGCGATAAAAATTGATTGTCATTCCCCTATAGAGGCCACGAATTCCTGATGTTCTATAGACATGTGATAGAGTTGCTACTATGCCCAGAGGATGAGCCTTCTCTGAGATCATTCCTGCAAGTTGCATATGTCGACGTGAAACATCCAGTGGGTAGCTAACAGTCTGAGAAATCGCCCCTGCCATTCCACCAGCCACAAGGTTGGCTGGAATGCTTAAGACCACAGTTCCAGAACCATCTACAGCTGGTTTACTAGTCCACTGAGGAAATGTTCTCATTAGAAAGGATTTGGTCACTTCATAAGAATAAAATGCCACTCCAGCATATGGAATCATTCCCAGAATAGTGGAAGAGAAGCCACGATATAGAGCAAGGAATCCACCTTCTTGTTGTGGAATGGAGGTGAGGGTGTGCACGATACCAATATACTTTCTCTCGTGCACCTGGAAAGCCATTCTAGCCCTGACCATATCCAAGGGGTAAGTGAAGGATACCGCTGTGATACCTGTCAGGGAGCCAGCCAGCAACTTGCTAGTGTGGGTGTTCTGGTCAAAGTATGGTCTCAACAGTGTTTTGTATTGCTCATAGGACATAAATTGGATGGCAGCATATGGGAATACTCTGGCCATCATTGCAGTGTTTCCCTTGTAGTAGCCAAAAATGCCTTCCTTTTTGTAGATGGCAACAAACCCAGAGAACACACCATAGCTGTGGTACTGTTGATGTTGTACTTGAAGGAGGATCTTTAGCCTGTCCACAGGTGCAGTGAATGATTTAGCACACATGCCAGCAATGCCACCAGCAAAGAATGACTTAATGACAAAGAGAGATGGCTGGGAGTGATGGTGAGCATTCTCAGGAATGTGAGAATGCGATACAACTGTGTCATCTGGCATCACCGCATCATCTACAGGAAGCTGAAACACTATGAATAGACCCCACCTGCAAGGGGAAAATAGCGGGTTTATAATATGGATCATGATTTCAGTATCTAAGCTATATAACAGTTTGAATAGCCAACTACAGGTACATAATTTATTTTGACTCTCACATGTACGGTTCCTAGACAAACTCACCTTTCTCCACGCAGATTCGATTTGGAAGGGCCAAGGTCAAAGTCGAAAATCAACGCCCTTTCAGGAAGTTCCGGCCGGTACATTCGAATGCGCATGCGCAAGGTTATAAGTAAACACGCTCATACCATGCTCAGACAATGCAAGCTGAAGAATTCAAGTCTCTCCTCAGCTCTTCTGGTATCCCTGTGCACACTGACTTAGAAAATGACATCATAGGTATTGTTCAGTTTCATTAATTTTATTTGAGTCTCGTTCTCAGATCCCACCACGCTAGCATGGCTAGGGACGAGACTATTCAGCTTCAAGTATAGATTGTACCATAGATGATTAAGACTGCGTACGCAGTCTTTGTGTAGCAGTCCTCGCTCAGCGAGCCACTAGTGCCAATATCCTGTAGATTGACCAAACATTCATGCATGCATGCGCGTGCGCACATACATGTAGACCACGTTCAAGTGCTATGCTGCAGCATATATTAGCAACCAAAGGAGATCCTGGACTGCACTGTGTCGTCAATCGTGAAACAATGAAGCCAAAAATAGGCCAATTGAGAGGCTACATCTAGCAATAGGACAAACAACTTTGGGCCAAGAAGGTACGAACTATAGCCTTGTCCCCAGGCTCTCGGGGGGGGGGGGGGTGGAAGAGAGCCTGGTAATGCACCTATCAATGTAATGCCCCACTACCCCCCTCTCGGGCACCATAGGGGCTAGGTGGGGATTTGACTAATGAACTCGTCAACTTCCCGTAAGGTGGGGCCAGCCTCGTCTGTCAAATCCCCACTCTATCCCCCTTCCAGGGTGGGGAAATGATAGGGGATTTGACAAATATCGAATACATGCATGTCAAATGCCCCTATCTGGGGCTTGGTTTTCTATGTCAATCCCCCTGTGTTTCCCCCTATAGCGCCCGGGAGGGGGGTAGTGGGGCATTATATTGATAGGTGCATAACGACTGCATGCGCATGCGTGAACCCTTACCAATAAAACATGGTAAGCCAGTTTTCACAACAAAACGGCCTTTCGAGGGGATTAAAATCAATGTTTGAGTGATTTACCTTATTTAAGTCTCCTAGACACCATCACTAGCTGATGGCTAGATACGTTTTGAGTGCTTGGGCGACTTTTGAGCTTGACTAATTAGTATACGATCAAGTAGTCCACGGATAGTATATGGAGATTTTGGCACATGCGCATGCCAGGCTCTCTTTTCCCCTCCCCCAAGAGAGCCTGGGGACAAGGCTGGTACGAACATTGATTTACCTGGTAAGCACAGTCCAGCCGAACAGCAGAGTTTGTAGGCCTTGCATGACCATTTTGAGGGAGCCCACAACTTTCGACTCGGTAATACATGGCGACGTGGCCTTGGTCACTGAAGAGAGTAAATTTATGCGCATGAGATATATACCCTGAAGCCATACTGTAAAAGTTTTAATTACAGCGTCGCTCTAATGTAAGCGCCACTTGGCATTATTTCGTTCTAACTGGAGTTACGCTGGGTGTAGCAGTCCTTGCTTAGCAAGTCACTATGCGGATATCCTGACAGAAGTTTCCTTACATAATCATTTTCATAATTCTAATCATGTTAGGGTTTTCCCTCTAAGCATACATGCATATTTTTATGAAACGATTACCACATCCCTAGTAGCTTCATTGTATATGGTGAAGGGTCTCTATGTATATAAGTAGCCTCCTTAAGTTATGCAATGTTATATACATGTAATCATCAAATGCTTTAAAATGGCATAACTTGAAAATGTAAACATGACAAACTTTAAAATATTTCTAGAATCATTTTCCATGTTCACCTGTATCTGTGCCAAATTTCACGATTCAATACCCTTACAATTGGATACCTTTACTGTCTCAGAAAAGTTAATTGCTACTAGGGATATAATCAGTCGTGTCATTGTTGTCATCATGAGCACAAAAATCGCCATAATAATATTATCTCGAGACCTAAGCGACTCATTAGCACAACGAATCAGTCCAATTTGGCGAAAAACTGGCTTCAGTATGCTTTGAATCGAGGGACATGATCCACAAGCGTCACAAATAGTGCCTTTTTGTTAGCCATCATAGCCACCACTCCTATGGACAGTGTCTACTCTCAATGCATATTGCATAGCTTTCTGTTCCTGCATGCTGGCCTAGTATATGAACTGGTAAGGATTGTCGACATATTCCGTTTGTGACTATACTAGATCTGGTGCAGAGCAAGAATCAGTGTTTTTTCGGCTGACATCATAATCAAGCCATTTCTACTGACTAATTCTACAAAATTATAACCATGCACACAAAAGTAGATCTATAGATTACGCAATGTGTCCGTGCACGGGGTATGTGCTATACAGAGCTCTAGTTACCGTATCCTCGCAAAAAAGGGCCCATGGGCGGTGCACCTTACATTGGGCCAAGATTGGGCGATGGGCCGATATTCGAGGTATCAATATCGCGTTTATATACGAAAGAGCGCCCAGGTAAGTTACCCACACTCGCTTCATAATTTGAATAGTAGCAGCGGCTACTATTAATTTCAGCCTTATTCAAGCACTATTACCAATCCAGAGCAAGGGTGACCGCAATACTTCACCGTATATCGTTGAGTGCAGCTGTATTAAGTGGGCATGGCTACGATCCGTAGCCGTGTACGATCGTTTATTTGTGCTAAAACATAAGCAGAAAGCTAGCTAGGCTTAGTTTTATGGCTGTTTAGCACGTTACTTATCGATCTTACATAGATTATTCAAAGTTCAGTCCTCACACACCAGTCATTTGAGCTGCGTTTTGAAGGGCAGCTACACATGGGCGCATTTTCGAGTAAACACTAGACCTTAGCAGGAAATTGAGGCCAAAGTGGGAGGTGGGCCGACATTCCGTGGTGGGCCCTCTTTCGTGAGGGTACGGTATTATGAACACTTGACCATATCTCCAGTAGCTGCAGGGTAATAACGGTGTATGTGGTAAAGGATCGTCAACATAGTGTGCACATTTGATGCCCCAGTTGCAGAGATGGGGTATAAGACCCACTCTTGACCGCCAAAGTGACAAATCTTGATGCTTCAATCACGGGAAAGACCTTGACAGCGCAGGACAGCTTCCAAAGCGAGATTGGTCGGGTCGTGGACAACATGTTAACATGTATATAGCGCACTAGCTATAGGGATTATGTACATTGTAAGCCAAGAAATTTGATGAGCCACACTTGTCAGAGAAAGTAGCACACGACTTATAAGATATTCGCTCGATACTCGTGTTAGACACTCTACATACTTACTGATTTTCAAGTCTTGGAATGGCTCCACAGAGGCCCTGAATTTCCCAGAATTACCTCATAGATTACCTAATAATTACACCATAATTACCTCATAACCACAGAAAACTAAATTGCTACTGAGGATATAATGAAAACCTTAGACCATCTGGAGTCCCTCATGAAAAGTATTACACCATGCTACCATGCATACGCCGCCATAAGGACACGTTGACAAACTGCGCATGCTCGATATACGCGTATAATGGGGCGCGTGGCATGAGCCGGTTGACCCGGACGTGACCTCCACCTGCCATGTGCTCGACTGAATAGGGAAATCCCCCCAGAGAGCGAGCTCGCTAAAGAAAGCGAACTGAGAGAATTGCCATATATCATCGATAGTCCACGATCTCTTCTACGCTAGGTTCGAATTCTGGCCCCAATACCCTGTCATGCGAGCTAAACATTTTGAAGCAGTCTTCACCCCAATTTCATCATAGGTTTCATCATCATTTCATGATAGTTACCTCATCGGTTGGCCGAATTGGTTTGTTGATTGGGACTCCGGATGTAATGAAAAACTTAGACTACATCCCTCGTCCCTCATGCAATATATTACACCATGCTACTGTAGCTACGCTGCCATAATTTGAACTCGACAAACTGCACATGCTCCGTATACGCGTATATTGGGCATGTGGCTTGAGCTGGTTGACCTGGACGTACCTGCCATGTGCTGGACTGAATAGGGAAATCCCCCCAGAGAGCGAGCTCGCTCAAGAAAGCGAACTGAGAGAATTGCCATATATCATCGATAGTCCACGATCTCTTCTACGCTAGGTTCGAATTCTGGGTCCCAATACCCTGTCATGCGAGCTAAACATTTTGAAGCAGTATTCACCCGAGTTTCATCATAATTTCGTCATAGGTTTCATCATCATTTCTCATAATTACCTCATAGGTTGGCCGAATCGATTTGTGGATTGGGATTTCGGGATATAATGAAAAACTAAAACTACATCCCTCGTCCCTCATGAAAAGCATTACACCGTGCTACTGTACGCCACCATAATTCAAGCTAGGACACCTCGACAAACAGTGCACGCTCCGTATACGCGTATATTGGGGCACGCGGCTTGAGCCGGCTGACCCGGACGTGACCTCCACCTATGTGCTAGACTGAATAGGGAAATCCCCCCCAAGTATGAGCTCGCCAAAGAAAGTGAACTGAGAAATTGCCATATTATCACCGGTAGTCCACGATCTCTTCTACGCTAGATTCGAATTCTGGGTCCCAACAACCTTTCATGCGCGCTAAACATTTTCAAACAGTTTCACAGCAATTTCATCATAAATTTCATCATCATTTCATCATAATTACCTCATCGGTTGGCCAAATTGTTTTTTGTTGATTGGGACTCAGGATGTAATGAAAACTTACTACATCCCTCGTCCCTCATAAAAAGTATTACACCGCGCTACTATACGCTGCCATAATTTTAACTAGGACACCTCGACAAACTGCGCATGCTCTGTATATGCGTGTATTGGGGTGTGCGGCTTGAGCTGGTTGACCCAGATGTGACCTTTACCTGCCATGTGCTAGACTCAATAGGGAAACTCCCTTTGAGTACGAGCTCACCAAAGGAAGCGAACCGAGGGAATCGCCATATATCATTGATAGTTCATGATCTCTCCTACGCTAGGTTCAAATTCTGGGTCCCAACAGCCTTTCATTCGAGCTACACATTTTGAAACTGTCTTCACAGCAATTTCATCATCATTTCTTCATAGGTTTCATCATCATTTCATCATAAGTACCTCATTGGTTGGCCAAATTGTTGATTGGGACTCGGGATGTAATAATATTGTTGATACTTGCATGCTCTGCTCTATTCATGCTATTCATGCACGTGTGCGCAAAAGTTAATTAGTACAGTGCACATGTAGATCATGTGACAAGGGACTGGTGCCTTTCGTCCATGCATCTATGCTGCAGCATTAGCAACAAAAGGAGGTCCATTATGTTGTCAGTCTTGGAACAGTGAAGCCAAGAATAGGCTAATTGACAGGCCACGGGTAGTAACATCTTTACCATCAGCAACAGGACGAACAACTCTGGGCCAAGAAGGTGTGATCATTTTTGGCTGTGTGAACATTGATTTACCCTGTAAGCCGAACTGGAGAGTTTGTAGGCCTTGCATGACCATCTTGAGGGAGCCCACAACTTTTAACTCAGTAACACATGGCGATATGGCCTGAGTCGCTGAAGAGAGTAAGAAAGAAAAGTTAGATGCACATGAGATATATGCCCAGAAGCCATACTACGATTCTCAAGCCCGAGTAGAGACCTTGCTTCACTCGGAATTATAGCACAAACTACAGTCAGAGATATGAAAATTGGCAACTTAAGCAATTTTTAAACATTCTAATGGAGCACCAAGCGAGATTCTGAATTATTTCTTTTGGTGCTGTAATTAGAACTTTACGGTACTACAACTCTCGAGCCGTAGAGACCTCACTTCGCTCGAAATTATTGTACAATATCCTTGCATATGCATATTAGATACTAGATCTCCATATCCAGACCCATAATTTGCAAGTGACTGCCTGCACGTGCAGTGGGCGGCCCTGGCCTGACAGACAGTTTTCTATAGGGAAATGTACAGAGGCTGCCTCTGCCGCTCATAAAGAATGCAAGCATCCAATTGTGTTACGTGAAGCACAGCATGCTTCAAGACATGACTTACATGTACAATTGAGCAATCACACTCGCTAGTACATTTGAAGTTTTCATAGATGCTTGTACTCCAACATGGCAGCTATTGGAGAATTTATCGAGTTTACGGATTTTTAAAATAAATATGATTAGATCATAGCTGTAACAAATACTGCAATTTGATTGGCTACTGACAGGTATCTATGTCTCATAGTCACCTACAAGATTTTCATAGTTACCTACAAGTGTTGCCCTCTGGCTCTAGCAATACAAAGCTATATGATCTAAACTTGTTAGACACTGTTTAGTTGGTTTCTATGTGATTTAGAAGACCTCAGGCTCTCACAGAACCCTCACTTAGCTCGGGATTCTATATAGAGTCCTTCGGTCTTCTTAATCACATAGAAACCTCCTAAACAGTGTCTAACTAATATTTAGAATATAGTTGTAATAAATACTGTGATCTGATTGGACTCTCAGAAGTCTATTTCTCATAAGCCCCATTTACACATAGGCCTTAACTCGGATCAGGATCCGTGTTAAACTAACTTGCTTATGTATAAACGCGCTAATCCACTTGTAAACTGAATTAGTTGATCCGGGTTGTAACCCACATCCTGATGTGGATTAGAAGTGGGTTACGTGCATAGTAGTGGGCTATGACTATCTTAACTCGGGTCAAGCGCGTGCGTGTAAATGCGGTTTAATCCGGTTCAGTTTAAACTGGTTTGGTACGTGAGACCTACAAGTTTTCTTATAATATATTTGTAACAAATACAGCAATCTGATTGGTCAGTTGGCTCGAGGTCCATTATTTCAGAGACCTACAAGTTTTCTTATAATATATTTGTAACAAATACAGCAATCTGATTGGTCAGTTGGCTCGAGGTCCATTATTTCAGAGACCTACAAGTTTTCTTATAATATATTTGTAACAAATACAGCAATCTGATTGGTCAGTTGGCTCGAGGTCCATTATTTCAGAGACCTACAAGTTTTCTTATAATATATTTGTAACAAATACAGCAATCTGATTGGTCAGTTGGCTCGAGGTCCATTATTTCACTTAGAGACCTCGTAGAGAGGTAGGTCTATTATTGGGCTGCCAAAGGTAAAGAAAGATGCACAGTGCAACAGTAGCCTAGTCCCCAGGCTAAATGTCATGGCTACAATTGCTATCGTAGGATTGGTATGTTATGCGGTATTTTTAGTTATGTGATTATGCGAATTTTATCAAAATTGCACAATTAAAAATCGCAAAATAAATATGCGCATTACATACATTGCGCAATAGGGTGGCTGGCCGAGGCGTGTGCCACATACACGTGGTCATATTGCACACGCGATCGATCTGCTAGTAAGTGCTCAGTCTGTTTGGCCAAACGGTACAACAGTTTGAGTATGGAAAGAGCCAGAAAGAAGTATGCTGCCGATATTTACGGACTACTAGTGAGTATTTCCAGTGTTAATCACCTCTACTAAGGGCTGATAGCTCTTTCCTCTACTAGAGCAGGTGTTAGACCCCACTCTCGAGGGTGGACTCTGGCTCATGGTATTATCGCATAAATAAAAATTGCACAATACTTGTAACTAGAAAATTTTAACCTCACATAACATACCAATCCTACAGTGTATTATTCTAAATCAGTTAGAGACCTACAAGTTTCATAGAGACTATACAAGTATAGCCAAGGGCAAAGTAAGATGCACGGAGTCTCTTAAAAGGCGTAGAGACCTTGGATTCGGTCTCGAACTATTATGTAGTTGGTAGAATACCACTGTTCACTTGCAGTGCCTAGTTTTAGTTGTGTATATCATCTACATGCCATTAATATATATAGCAGGGCCATCCAATACTGTTCAAGTCATGCATATTGTTTCATTCCATAGAGTGGCCTGATCCGGAGCTGTTTGAAGAAAATATAACAGTCAGGGATATTGATAAGGGTCCATTGAAATTCAAAATGCCCGTTATTAGTGACATCGATATTGGAATCAAAGAAGTGAAAGAGGAATTGGTATCATTCCCACCATTTGCAGATCTTAAGGATCTTCTTCAACCAATGTAAGAGTAAATGGTACTACACATACGTGTACTTTCGGTTAGTCGACTTGCACCTACTGCGAAGGTGTGATTCCTGCCATGTCGTACCTTTTCTAATTAGCTGGCAAGAATGAATGTATAGGACTAAGGTGCCTAGGTATGCTATTTTGCGCAAGTGCTAGGATGCCAACCTATCAACAAAGTTTCATGTATAGTAAACTTACGCAACTGAGACATCAAAGCAGATCTCGAGCCATAGAAGTACAGCAAGTATTCTTTCCAGTCTACAGTATTAGAGGCTCCTGCGATATACATGTAATCAGGAGTAGATTAGATAGGAGTGTTGAACTGCATACAACAGCGTTCCGGTAGGATGACGTATTAGTATGGCTTGTAATGAAACCTAGCTGTACCTCCCAGTTTATACAGTGACACAGCCAATCTCACACTGCTGTGGGTGAGGGCACAGCTGCATCTAGTGAGCCATGGCAACCACAGGTCTGAGTTTACATAACACCTTCTTAAGCTACACGGCATGAGGCACCGATTACTATTTTGCTTGCGTCATCCTACCGAATGCTATACAGGCTTCTGTATGGGAGTTCAACACTCCTATCTAATCTACTCCTGATGTAATACATGTATGTTGTTGCCAGCCATGCACAGGAAGGCATGACTTGCACACCTTCACAGTATGTGCAATTGAGCTAAGCACTCTAACTGAAACTGTTCCTCCTTCAAGAATGACAACTGACACAACCTCATAGATTATATCATAATTACCTCATAAATTCAGAAAATGAATTGTTACTGGGAATGTAATGAAATACTCACTACATCCCTCGTCCCTCACAAAAAATATTTCACAACCCATTATCGACCTCGGACACATGCATCAACAAACTGTGCATGCTCCGTATTGAATACTATTGGGGCATGCAGCTTGAGCCGGTTGACCTATACGTAAGCTTCATCTGCCATGTGCTAGACTGAATAGGAAAATCCTCCAGAGTATGAGCTCGCCAAAGAAAGCGAACCGAGAGAATCACCATAATTATGTTGATAGTCTATATCATATTTATTCGAATAAAAGCTGCACCCCGATTAGTAGCCGCCCTCAAATAGTAGACACACACATGCGTGAACACATTTAAGTAGGTGTGGCCACGATCGCAAGCCATGAACGATGGTTAGTTCAGGGCAAAAATGTGGCAGAAAACGTCCTTGGCTTGGTTTCGCTGCTTATTTCTCGACCATAGATCTTGACAGGGTTTCATTTAGGATTTTCATCAAGGTAGGGCAAACGCGACAATCAGAGTTAAGGGGGGCAAGGATTATACTAGTGTTTTTATCAGCCAAGAATACCGTACTTAATCTAATACATGTAACTTGTTACTATTGAGGTAGAGAGTCGGTCTCAGACTCCATTTTTGTGATCGAGGTGCCAGCATATCGATACTTGAGCTGCCAGCAGCTTCTTCTGCCCTACAGTCGTCCCAGCTGCTTTTGCTCGCTAAATTCACAAACTCATCTCCCGTTAAGTAGTGTGTGCACTTTGCATGTGCACTGTTACACAACCCTTGCCCCCTCACCTTCCAATTGCTTCCAATACCTATGTATAATTATTATCTTATACAGGTGTAATAGCCATATTCCATCTGAGTATCTCCCAAAAGACTCATCTTTGCCACCCTCTGGAGCAATCAGGCAAGAGCTCACTGATCAGACTGTGCACAGTGAAGGCTTATTACATCAAGTGGCATCATTACCACTTCAGCTACCAATCAAGAGAAAGAGGGAGCTGACTAGTGAAACCGAACCTTCGATGCAAATCAACAAGAAACTATTAACAGCTGACAATCCAATGGTAGAAGATGACATGTTGGTCCATGGGAGACCCTCCCTCATTTCTTCTAACAGTATTGAGATAGAGTCAGATGACAATGTTATTGATTTGACTCAAGATACATAGCACATGTCATTAACATTCACATTGCATACTTGAAAACATTGGATGAGTTCAATTTTTGCAAAAGGGTGATATCAGTTTGTGTTAATTTTTTTGCAGATGTGCATGGTCATTGAAATGATTACATACCACATCCCCAAGTATGTATATAGCTTATGGTAAAGGGTCACTATGTATGTAAGTAGCATACTTAACGGCCAATCTTGCCGCGCGGAACCAAAATTGTTTCACCAGATTCTTTTTCCGCGTGTGTTAAAAGAGGCTGGGCACGAGACTAGATGAAACTGTGGCTAGGTGCTGTTTGACAGGTCTTGACAATCACGGTTCTAGAGATCCTTGACCTTTGCACATCAAGCTTAAAAAAAAAAATTCCAGGGAGGGATGCTCAGCGAAGGTGAGGGGCTCTGCAGCAGGCTTTAGAGGCAAAGGCCAATGGCATTGCACTCATTGAGGGGCTTCTTTATATATCATGTCCAGAGAAGCTGCTCAGCTGCAGGGATGCGAAGAAAACTGTAAAATACCAATTATCTGGGGGAGTCATTTCCTCCTGGAGCGATCGAGTCATTTCATCCTTGGATTAGAATGACTGGGGAGTCACTCTAGCCTGGGAGTCATTCTAGCCTGTGACATCGGATAAATCGCCGCTGTCTAGGAGGTTGATTAATTGATAAGAAGGGTCAGCTCTGGAATGAAATAAACGTTGAGATCATCAATCACAAGCCAACAAGTAGGTAAGTAATGTAAATACGCTATCAATCCTCTGAATTTGTTATTTTGTCCTCTTTTTTTCTAATTAGTGCCCCTCCCTCCTCTCTCTCTCTTCCCCCAGCATGCTTTTCTTGTCTTTAATTGTGATGGAAACATAGATAATAGAGGGAGGAGGGATTGGAAACACTTGTACATGTACATGTATGTGGAGGATGCTTGTCATGGTCACATGACTCTATCAAAAGTTCGCGAATTGCACAATTTTGCTACACCACAAAGATTGCATTTGTTGCCCTCAAGAAAGATTTTGTGCATTGTAGCCGAGTTGCCCGAGGTCCTGAGGCCAAACAAAGAACGAATCAAGCACCTTTTCTGTAGATGGGCTGCCATTTAGCCTTGTGGTATTTTCCTGGGACCTGCAAGCGGTGTAGGCCTTCGTTAAATGCCTTGATAGATCCAGCATCAGCCAAAGAGCGCTAATGACGGCCTAAGGTACAGTGCTTTTTTATAAAGTAAGCGCAACAAGGGCCAAACAAGCTCAGGCAAATTCAATGTGTACGACTCGAGGCTGTTATTAAAGCTTGCAGACCCAAGTGCTTGAGTTTGCCGAGTTCGTTTCATGTTTGTACCACATGCTCAAACTACCTACTCGTTTCATCCTGGTTTTATTCCATATTTGAAATTCATAGAATTTAATAAAAAGCTAACATGTAGCTTTTTTATTCATTCCAAATATAAATTACTCCATGTGCTTTATCCGACTTCTGCCCACACTATTTGGAAGTGGTCGTTCCCAACTACTCGGCATTTTTTGCTGCCACTAAAGCCAACACACAGACTAAAAGTGCAGTTTGACTATTCACTCAAATCATCCTGGGCAGAACCCTATTCTAGGTATAAGGCTATAAATAGAATATTATGTGGAGCCCACATACCTTGTACTAAATCAGCGGTCGTTTATGGCTGTATACATAAGTGCTTACTGTGCTATCATTTACATGTATGTAGGTATCTGTGCTGAATTATCATTCAAGATGCACATGCTAATGACAATTGTGAAGGAACGAGTCTCTACAACAGTGGTTGAAGAAAATAAGAGCACAGGAAGTGGGCAAAAGACTGAGTTTAAAGAGCTGGAGGTTAACAATTATGATAACATGCCTTTGTATGCATTTCTGAAAAGCTGGAGTAAACATATTATTATCAGGGTAGCTTATGATTGGAAACCTTAGTTTGAATTCCCGTAAATGCATTTGGTCCTAAATAGGTTAAAACTATCAAATTACGTTTGTCTGTTGGTCCGTCCGTCAGTAACAGAGGGCCAGCGGAAGCAATTTGACCTTGAGGCACACCATGCTGGATCTTGGGCTACTGAGCGTTTTAAGTGAGAACTCAGCGTTCTCTGTGAACGGAAATTGTGGCACTGGCTACAGGTGGCAACGATAGCTACTGAACGGACCGGACCGTTCAAAGGTTAAGCAACACTGGGCACTTACATGTAGCACGGCCTGCAGTTAGCTAGGCAGCTGGATTCATGTGGTGGAGTCGTCGTCATGGAGGTAGCTGATTCCGTGATTGGCTTCTTGTGTTCAGATGTCTGGAGAGGGAGACGGCAAGCGAACTAACAAGTTTCTTGGCCAGTTGATTAATTAGAATACAGGATGTCAAAATGTGCATGCTTATGGAAGGTTTAGTAATTTGGCCATGTGCTGCAAGTGTCAAAATGTGCATGCACAACAGAATGTTTGATAGTTAACTTGGCCAGTCCTTGCTAGCAATGCTGATAACCTTTGCTCTCAGAAGCAACATGTACGATGAGAGTCATCTACAAGCATCAGTTCACTTTCTCCCGTGCACACTACAAACCTAACAAATCAGGGAGTGGGCGAGCAAAGCGAGCCCCACTCCTTGTAAGCTATAATAGTGTCTATATATACTGAGCAATGATAATTATGATGCTCTGGTACTTGTATATTCACAGGAAGATGACTTCTTTTGGTGGAAGAGTGAAAAGTTGGCAAAGAGAACGAACCTCAGATCAAAAGAGGAAAGAAGTAGAGACACAATTCTAGTGATCATGACTGTACGTAAGATGTACATGTGCCAACATTTCATTAATATTAGGACTTTCCAAAATTAAGTTACCATCAAAACTCTTCTAAGATTTGTATCGCTGCTTAATGCTATTTTTTTGGCTGATTTCAGATTGATTCTAATGTATTCTTCAAACAAAATGAAGTTCATTTTGAGATAGCAACAAATTTAAGACAGTAGATTAAGATTATTTTCATATAATATTAAGACAGATGCATGCTCATGAACACACATTTTAAGACTTGTTTCAGACACAATTAAGTTCATTGTAAGACACTTTTAAGATCTCTACTGGTTTCTCTACACACTTTTTTTGGCCGTTTTTAAACCCATTCTTGACCCTTTTCAAGGACTTCATGTTCAGTGGTCGTATGCATTCCCAGACAAATTATTAAGACACTTCTCATGGCATTTTAAGACTCTTCTCCAGTAGTGAAAGTGGCATAACTTAAAAATGAAAACAGATGACAAACTTTAAGATATTTATAGAACCATATTCACCTGTATCTGTGCCAAATTTCATGATTTGATACCCTTACTGGGCAAATATTGCTTGTTTCAGAAAAGTAAATTGCTACTTGGGATGTAGTAATGGTCATGCCATTACATACTTCATTACTCCACACGCATGCGCAAGGGGTAAAGCAATTGGTTTATCCATCTGTCATCGTGTCACCGTCGGCACAAAATTGCCAGAACTCGCGTTCTGGGCATCTGTGCATGCTGTAAGCACAACCAATCAGTAGATATCAGTGAAAAACTGGTTTGTATGTGCTTCGAATTGCTCAAGGCTTACTAGTGCTACAAATAATGCATTTTCTGTTCAGCATGCCTGTTTTATCGACCATACCTGCTCTTTTGGCATGGGAGGCTGATGCGACTGCGCATGCTCAAGCTCAGCGTTGGAAAGGGTCGTCAAGTCAGAAAACAGCTCTGAAGTGGGGTGCTACGCTACAGTGCTAGTGGCTATAGAGTGTGCAGGGTATAGAGCTCTAGTTATTAAAATTTCTTGGGAAAATGATAGAGGAAAACGTTAATTTGTATGTTATAGATTCATGAGTAGTAAACTGTCTATAGGAAATAGCAAACTGAAAGCATCAGATTAGGCTTGTTGGTTTCAAAATATTTAGGCCAGGCAAAGAAAATATTAGTTTCTCAGGCCCGCCCACACCAGTTTTTGGCTGCTGGGGCTTTTTCTTTTTCAAGGAGCCCACACACTAAGTAGTAAAAGCACAGGAAAATTTGGTCCAAAATCATGTTGTAATCACTCTGTGATTGAATAGTAAAACACTCTGAAAATTAAATTGAACTAAAAAATCACTGAAATTGCATAGAAGAATTGATTTTTGTAAAGATTTTACTATTCAATCTTTGATGAATTTTTGAATTTATTTGGTGGTCTTTTTGCTGTGAAAATGGTCCGAAAATCATCACATAATTGAGCTGGATGCACAATAGAACCATACAATGCAAGCAGCCATCCAAATGGCCATGTACACAATGTTCGGTAAAGGGTCGTCAACGTACCCATGGGCAAACATTGCAAAATGCATGTCTTTCTTTACCAATATAAAGGGTGCTGTATCAACATTGAAAGTGAAAATCGAAATTCCGGCTTTAACATCTTTCTAGTTAGTGTGCTCATATAAAAATTATGCCCTGAAGTGGTCCCAGAAGTCTCGCAAATTTTGTTTCTACTTATAGTGTGTAATCATAAGGGGACTACACACTAAGCAGGAAAAAATGGTCTGAAAACCACCACACAGTCAAGCTGGATGCATAGTAGAGCCATACAATGGAAGCAGGTATCCAATAGCCATGTACACAATGTTCGGTAAAGGGTCGTTAATGTACCCCGCGCGCCCATAATTTTGTTTGAATCCGTTATGTACCCGAAACCCGCGCGCTCCGCACGCCATAGGCGCACGGCCCAGCCCCCCGTAGGGGGCTGGGCTAAATCACACAGTATTATATGAACGGCTAAGGCTAGGTAGGGTTTGGGTTTAGGGTAGTGTCTGACACACAAGGGTTAGTACTACTATTGTCTATAAAGTCGTGAAAAAAGAGGAACTGGCAGTGGCGTCCATGGTGGTGTAGTGGGTAAGGCTCTGGTGTATGGATTCATGGACCCCAGTTTGATCCTCAGTCGATTTATTGATTTTCTTTTTTTTTTTTTTCCCCTGATACTCTCTAAGTTGGGAGCGGGTTTCGGGTATATAACGCCGCTCGTTTAATTGTTTCTGGGCGAACATTGCAATTGCAAATGCATGGCTTCCTATACAAACATGGAGAACTTGAAAGTTCCATATCTCTAATTCTAAGGTGTGAATTAATCAAAATTTCCCGCCATCAATCTTTTCGACCCATTCTGTGTACCCATTTAAAATTATCTCCCTAATTGCTCCCAACGAGTTACATTATTTAATTTTTTTTTTCAAGACCACACACTAAGCAGAAAAGAATAGAAATTGTCCAGAAACACCCACATAATAGTAGAGCCGTAAAATGCAACCAGACAGCCTATGCATAAATTTTAACCAAAGTGGGTAAAGGTCGTTACATTACTGTGCTCGCGTGGCCCATCCGGCGCCCCTCACGTAGCGCGTGGGCGGAAAACATTGCAAATGCATGGCTTCCCTATACAAACATATGGGGAAACTTTATAAAGTGCCATAACTTCAATTCTAAGGTGTGAATCAAAATTCTGTTCCTGGAAATTTCCAGGTGTGATCCATTTTGTGTGCTCATGTGAACGGTTTGTCATGAATAGCTTCCCAGAGTCTCAAACCGTAATTATATTATTTATTTTTCTACTTAGGCTCTACCAAGTGTTCTCGGCTGGATTCGGCAGGTCTGTTTTTGGCTGATTTAAAAAAAAAAAATTTTTTTTAAATTAATTAACATTCCTCACATTACAATAGTGATATAGGCCAGGAGTACTTGTTAGAAATAGCACTCTTGGTCTGCTACTGATAGTGCTGTAAGCTAAACGATCATCAAAACTGCTCTAGAATGCAAGTAAAATGATATAGCTAGCTGTCTGTGGACTGGTGATGCTCACTATTTGCTAGGCCACACCTCAATTATTTTATTTTCATGCCGATCGACCACCTGGGTCTGTTTTCAGCTCCTGTTTGTCCAAGAAACAAAACATCAAATTGGTAGAGTGGCGTATCCAGGGGGGTGCTCAGGGTGCTCGAGCACCCCCCTTAGGCTCAGAGGCATACAATTAATTAGTGCTAACATGCCTTAGTTTACATCAATAAATAATGTTACTAGTATTTTGCTAGATAAAACGCTATACTAAAGCTTCAAAATCCCTAGCTAGTTTATTAGTAGCTGCTCACCTGAACGGTTTTCATGGTTTTTGAGCAGTGAAGAGTGAACAAAGCATGGGCGATTCTTAATAATGCACACCCAATAACGGGCGAAATGGTGGGTGTGGTCAACAAAAGTGGGCATGGCTTCCAAATTTTCGCGCGTGCTTCGCACTCAGATCGTTAAGCACCCCCCCTTTATTAAATGCTAGATACGCCACTATCCAGGTATGGTAACAAGGGGACCACACACTAAGCAGGAAAAAAAAATCGTCCGGAACCCCCCCCCCCCCCCAACCATACGCTGGACGCATACTGTAAATCGCGAACATTTTGTGTCTAAAATATTTTATGCGATACTTTTTCGCGGTAAATAATTTATTTTCGGACAAACGACCCTGTACCGCACTTTCGTTAATACCGTATTTTCCCGCTATTAAGCGCATGCGCTTATATCTCCACAGCTAGAGAAACTGCGCTGGTGCGCCTAACAGTGAGATGCGCCTAACTAAAAATAGCTACATCAAGAACGTGTGCGCGTTCCGCGGTATCATTGAAGGGGCGTGGCCAATCGATCGATCGCACGATCGTTCTAGTTGCTGCATTCCGCCCACGTCAAAATTAGTCTCGCGCGCCAGCCACTCCTAAGGCTACGCAAAAAGCGAGAAAGGGTCTGATAAATAACGTACCATCCGCTTGTCCCCGTGGAATGCACATGACATCATAGAACGTGACATCAACCGCAAACATCACGACCAGATAAGAAGTGATAACTTCTAGCTGTTTCTCCTTCAATGACAAATAGCCAAACTCAGCGCTTGCTGTCTTCACTGCGTCCTCGAGCTTCTCCATCGTTCCTGCCAAGATATTGTATACGCGTACACAGCTACTTCGTGCGTTGCATATGTCCCGGATGGTCATGTGACTAGATACTGCCATTTCATTGGTAGTTCATATAGCCTACATGGAGACAAGCGGATGGTACGTTATTTACCAGACCCTTTCTCGCTTTTTGCGTAGGAGGGGCTGGCGCGCGAGACTAGATCTAAATGGCGTTCATTGCTGTGAGCATAGCCTGAGAATCGACAGTAGCCGTCATGATTTTGAAAAGGCTGGAGCGTGCACACGGGTCACATAAAATGCGCGTGCTTAGGCCAACAAAATAGCATGCGCTCAATGACATGCGCTCAATGACGAATATGCGCTTATAAGCGAAATGCGCCTAATAACGATATTGCGCATGCATGATATTGCGCATGTATTTCGTGCGTTTCATTTTCGCATAAGCCATGCTGTCCGAAAATATCATTAAAGTGCGTTGGCGTGAGCGTGAAGATTGGCTAATTCAATTAGCGAATCGTGAGGGGGTGGCCGAAGAGGCCATACGAATGCTTTTGGTCGAAGGTGGGCGTATCCAGAAAGAGCTGGGGATGATTATGCGCGTGTAATTAGCGACCGGAAGTAATTGCCCACATCAAAGCAAGATCAAAGCATTCTTTCTTAATTAACTATTAACCGCAACGACAATTACACACACAAAAAAAGTTAATGTAAAGTAACGTTTGAGACTGGGAAAACGTTGACAAATTATTGATATGATAGGTCAATCAAAACCAGAAGTTTCTAGGAAGAGGAATTTTGATTCACACTTTAGAATTAAAGTTACGGCCCTTTAAAGTTTCCCCATAATATGTTTGTATAGGGAAGCCATGCGTTAACGCGTTTGCAATTATTATTATTTTTCACACACCACTTAAGGTGCAAATGTAAAATACAGTATATAACAGTTAATTTAGAGTAATAATAATATAAATTGTTAGTGATTAAGATTAAGTACAGCACATATATTTTATGTCCTCCATAAGATGATGATTCATATCAGGATTCAATCTGGCATCACGGATGAAATTGGCACAAAGCTTATCACATTCTGAATAGGATTTCCAGTGGCGGGCAGCGTTACGACGGTTGTACCCAAAACTAGTGTACATTAGTGTTGAGGCTTCAGTGAAGACCTCAGCCAGAAGATAAGACTCAGCTTTTTGAGCAGAAGAAATTAGCTTGTTAGATCTGGTGATAACAATATTGTGTATTCCTTGAAGACCACTAACACAATGAAGAATGGCAGTGTGACAGCGACGGGGAAGGCTCCAGATTTTCCTTAATATGTTGTTAAAAGAAACTGCCAAGGAGTGTAGTTCTGAAGAAGAAGCCGCCCACAGTGCTGAACCATAGAGAGAGAGACAGAAACTCTGCATGAGTTTGCTTTTAGTGTGAGGATCACAAGATCCAAAAACAGTCAGCATATGGTTAGCCTTACGACACATGGATTGCTTAACAGCAATGTTTTCCGCCCACGCGCTACGTAAAAAACGCGTTAACGGTGAATAGATGTGCGTGCGTTAGAAACTTTCTCAAAATTGGAGTACCGTATAGCGGGAAATTTTCGTTGGTGCTAATTTTCGTATGATAGCTAGTCTCGTCCCCAGACCCCACCCCCAAAAGGAGGAAAAGGGTCTGGTGAACTTGGGCTGAATCCTCGGTTCTTGTTCTACGGCGCATGCGCACATGTGCTGACAACGCCATGCAAAGCTTGGTTCTGATTGGTCGCTATGGCTGCGTTTGCATGTGATCGCATGCCCGCAACCGGCAGTAAAGCAAACCTTGAATCTGATTGGTCGGCGAAATTGAACAGCTATACAGATGGTATAGCGACATTGCATTCCTGCGGTAAGCTTGTCATATGACTGAGCCAAAGCTACGATCTCATTGGCGCGTGGAAATTCCTCAGCGCAGGCCCAAGGATTCTGCCCAAGTTCACCAGACCCTTTTCCTCCTCGAGGGTGGGGTCTGGGGACAAGACTATATGATAGCCAAAACACTCAGAATAAATTTTCGTATTTTTTAATTTCGTATGCTTGCTGCGTGCGGTATACGGTAACGCTAGCATCACTGGCTTCCATGATCGTAATCGACGCCGATAGCGGTCCACTGGGATCAGAAAGGTCACTTCGTTTCAACGCCTTGGCAAAGAATCGATGAAGAGACATCGTTCAGTGAGCTAGTCTTGCATTTAGCACATGCCGCTAGCGACCGCTTGTGGCTGTGGTAGGCGTATAGGTCAAAGGTCACGCGCGAAAGGAAAAAAATTTCGTACATTTGAAATACCGTATTTCTTCTAAAAATTCGGCATGAAAATAATAATATTGCTTTAGATTCGCCGAATTTTTAGAGGTTAATATTCATCATTCTGTCTGCGTGCGCATTCCATTCCCGTTTATAGCATATACGCATGACGACCTTTGCCGAAAAATTAGAGACTATACTCAATCATTCGGTAAAGGGTACCGAATAATTAGAAGGGCCGAATTTTTAGAAGAAATACGGTATACGAAAATTAGCACCATACGAAAATTTCCCGCTATACGGTATAGGTTTGTTTGCTTGCTTTGTATGGCTCTACTGTGCATCCTAGGTGTATTATGTGGTTTTCTGGACAATTTTTTCTGCTTAGTGTGCAGGGGCGCGCGCACCTTAGTTGTACCCCCCTTGGCAGTCAGATTCAGCATTATATTAGTATGACTTAGCTTCTATAGGACCCCCCCCCCCCTTGGTTTCCAGATTCCATCTGCAGGTACTAAAATCTCTTAAAGTTATGGCTCAGAAGTTTGTATAGGAAGCCGTTCACTTGCAATGTTTGCCCATAAAAACTATTACGGGCATGAAAAAATTTTATGTGCGCGCGGGATACGTTGTGCATATTGCTATTCGGGTGCCTGCTTGCATTGTATGGCTCTACTATGCATCCAGCTCGGCTGTGTGGAGGTTTTAGGACCATTTTTTTCTGCTTAGTGTGTGGTCCCCTTGAAAAAAAAAAGCTAATTAGGCCTAATTAAGCATGTGGGCGTGTTTCAGGCACTGTGTGCAGTGTGTGCGTGTGCGTTAATGCGGGTTTTGTTGCTTCCGATTGGGCGTGGCTTCACGGGCCAGTGCTTGGACATCGAGGCCTAGGACTTGGCCGCGACGATAGTTGGGCGTGTCCCGGATGCAGTGGTGACCTTTGAACACCTGCCAGGAGGCTTTGGGGGCGTGGCAGGAGGTCAAAGGTGAGGCCATGTCTGAGTTAATGAGGCACTGTACGCCGGTGTGATCGATCGAGGGGACCGTACGGCAGGACGGAAGCTGACGATGGTTAAGGTTTGAAGCAGATGTGGTTGCGATGACGTGTTGTTACCCGCCCACACAGGAAATGAGGTGAGCTCTTGTGTGGGCGGTGTGGCAGAACGGCCTTGAAATATTTGTGTGTGTTTTGGCCTGTGTGTTGTGGTGTGAGGAAGCTGTGTACGTGTTTTAATTGGGATTGATTGTGGGCTTCCGGTGGACATCCGGTGGCCAGTCGGCACTTGATTGAGAATGGTGGTCCTTGAGGCACAGGGTGGTGTTGTTTTGGGCGTGGCCTGGCCCCTCCCTTCCGGCTCGGCTTCCGGTCCATTGAGGATAATACCGTAGGACGGGTTTTAATTGCGTAGTTTAATGATTGCATTGTAGTCGAATGAGGCCAAATTGTGAATCCAGTAATTGCGATAGACGACCCCGTACCATACTGTAGTATACGTGCACGTTTATATTTGTGAATCTATTAATTGAGAAATGTACAAAAACTCGCAATTCGCAATTAATAGATACTCGCAATTAAAACCCGACCTACGGTAAATGAACACTTCTGGCTCTAGCAGCCACACGCCTGAGACCTGGGCAATTAAAAGGGCGTGGTCACACAACATCCACCTCACTTGTGACTTTGATGTGGTTTAGGTGTCATATTCCCCACCTCACACCCACACAATTTGGTGGCACCTTAACATTGAAATATTCGCAATTTACCGTAGTAGAGCCATACAATGCAAGCAGGCAGCCTATACTCCAACTCTGACAAAGTCTGGTAAAGACCGTCACGTTTCTGTGCACACAAGGCCCCGTCCCTCACGTAGCGCGTGACCCCGTACCATACTGTAGTATACGTGCACGTTTATATTTGTGAATCTATTAATTGAGAAATGTACAAAAACTCGCAATTCGCAATTAATAGATACTCGCAATTAAAACCCGACCTACGGTAAATGAACACTTCTGGCTCTAGCAGCCACACGCCTGAGACCTGGGCAATTAAAAGGGCGTGGTCACACAACATCCACCTCACTTGTGACTTTGATGTGGTTTAGGTGTCATATTCCCCACCTCACACCCACACAATTTGGTGGCACCTTAACATTGAAATATTCGCAATTTACCGTAGTAGAGCCATACAATGCAAGCAGGCAGCCTATACTCCAACTCTGACAAAGTCTGGTAAAGACCGTCACGTTTCTGTGCACACAAGGCCCCGTCCCTCACGTAGCGCGTGGGCGGGAAACATTGCAAATGCATGGCTTCCCTATGTAAACATATGGGAATACTTTAAAGTGCATTCTAAGGTATTGTAATGAAAAGACATAGTTTTGGCTACAATTAACTGAATGAATAGCTGATATTGTAAAACAGTAATTATTACCTGTCTGTTCTGTTGTAATATTCTAGCCTATCTGTCTATAGCAGGAACCCTGATTTTGAGTAGCTAGTGTCTATATAAAAGCAGCTGTGTGTACATTATTTGTGGTAACTGTATCTTTGCTCTATTTGAGATCTATCTTTACAAGACCGCCAACTGCTAGGTAGCTAAACGAAGCGCTACCACGTAACAACTGGTGTCAGGAGTGGGATTCTACAATTATGGAGACAAGGTCCCAAAAGAAACAGGGGGAATCAATGGCTGCTCTGTTTGCAAAGTTGGAGGAGCAAGCAGCTCGTCAAGAGCAGTTCTACCGTGAGCAAGGTGGGAAACTGGAACAGCAGGCTGTTCTGTGTCGAGAGCAAACCGAGAAATTAGCTCAGCAATTGGATGAAAGATTGCAACAAAGCACCACTGCTCAGCAAGAAATCGCTTCCAAGCTGCAGGCGCAAAGTACACGACAGGAGAAATTAATAGATGAGCTACAGAGTCGCCTGACGGAGTTTGCCTCACTTCCTCAAAAGACGAAGCAGCTGGAGGAGGGGCAGGAAGTAATTGAGTACAAGCTTGACAACTTGGAGAGTGAATTGAACGGGCTGAAGGAACGCACCTCGAAGGAGTGCAGTGCTTTAAGAGAAGGACAGGACAAGCTAACATCTGGGAGTGAGTGTCATAGGGAGGAAGTCAAAGCCCAGTTTAGAGAGCTGGAAGAGAAGTTATTCCAAGAACTTAGTGCCAGACATGAGAGTCTGAAGCTGGAGCTCACTGGGGAAACGTCAAAGCCTTCATACACAGGTTCATTAAGACCTACGGCTCCTGAGTTTTCTCCCCTTCTAGGTGGTACCGAACCTATGGCCTCTCCTCCTCCAGTAGTCCTTGATAGATCGTCCCGGCCAGCCCAACCACAGCGTCCACCTACTTATGATGGTAAATCGTCCTGGGATGCCTTCAGGATGCAATTTGAGATGTTGGCGCGGATTAACCACTGGAGTGGAGAGGAAAAGTCCACTTACCTGGCTGTCTGCCTCAGGGGCTCTGCCCTGTCTGTGTTGAGTAATATGCCTGCTGACAAAATTTATAATTATGATGACCTTGTTTCAGCACTGGAGGCAAGATTTGGGAATGCACACCAGTCGGAGCTCCACAAAACAAAGCTGAGAAGTCGGGTCAAACATAAGGAAGAGAGTCTGGCCGAACTGGCTGAAGATATTGAGTATCTAACCAGATTGGCCTATCCAGAAGCGGCCAGATCAATGCAGGAATCATTAGCAAAAGATCAGTTTATTGACAGCCTCCCTGAAGAAGATATGCGGCTCAAGATCCGCCAAGGTCGACCAAAGTCCCTAAGGGATGCTGTGGAGTTGGCTCTGGAATTGGAAGCCTTCCAGGTAGCAAGCAGACAGAAGGTGAAGGCTGTCCGAGGAGCTGCTTTGGAAACCCCTACACAAACAGAGGTATCTGCTAGTGATATGTGTAAACAGATAATGCAATGCATGCAGCAGTGTATTGAAAACATGTTGAATCACTCTGTCGAGGAGACCACTGGCCCAAGGGGAAGAAGAGTACGCCGAGGTCCTGGTGGAAAGAAGGAGATCAAATGTTGGTCATGTGGACAAATTGGGCACTTCCAAAGAGACTGCCCCACACCAGGTGATAGTACACCTCCTGTGGCTACTTCCACTACCTCGTCGCCGTCGGGAAACGACAACTAGCCGGACTCGTGGGGCAGAGTCCGGCTGGGGAAACTTTCAATGCCCCTGCTAAAGTGTATAAGATAGGAGAGTCACTGGGCCTGTCTGCTCTGGGTTCAATTTCAGGTGTAAACTGCAGTTTCACTATTGATACTGGGAGTGACATTACAATAGTACGGCCAGATGTGTTGCATAAGAGTGGAACCACCTTGCAGCCAGTTGCTGGTCATATTAGGACTGTCTCGGGAGAGATGACACCAATTCGAGCAAAAGGTGTATTGGAGGTATCGATAGGAAGTTGGAACACGTCACATGAGATATGGGTGGCAGACATCTATGACGAATGCATCCTTGGAATGGATTTCCTGCAGAAGTACGAGTGCCTGGTGGATCTGAAGAAGGGAATACTACAGATTAATGAGGAAGAAATTCCCCTTGTGAAAGGCAGAGTGCCAGCTGTACCATCTTGTTGTCGAGTTGTGTCAGAAAATACGGTAACCTTGCCGCCACAGTCGGAGGTGATTCTTCCAGCCAAGTTGCAGGAACCTAACACCAGATTCACGTGGGGAATCGTGCAACCAGATCCTCAAGTCCAGCCAGCTCAAATGGTCCTCATCTGCAGGACACTAGTGGATTTGGAGCACCCCATTATTCCAGTTCGGGTCATGAATCTCTCTACGGAACCACAGAAGATTGGGAAGGGCACCCACCTTGCCTCCTGTGAGCCCATAGTTTGTGTTTTGAGACATGATGATTATGTCACTTGTAATACAGGGGAGCAGCTGCCAGAGCACCTACAGGAATTATATAAGAGAAGTACTACTGACCTCGATACCAAACAGAAGCAAGATTTCCATTCCCTTCTTGTCGAATTTGCTGACATCTTCTCTCAGGGGCCGGGAGATCTGGGAAAGACCAACATCATCACTCACTCTATCCATACTGGGAATGCGGCTCCAGTCCGCCTACCCCCCAGGAGACTTCCACTAGTCCAAAGGGATGCAGCTCAAAAAGCCATATGCGACATGTCTAAACAAGGAATCATTGAGCCTTCAAAGAGCCCCTGGGCCTCGCCAATTGTGCTCGTAAAAAAAAAAGATGGCACTTACCGGTTTTGTGTCGACTACCGGAAGCTGAATGAGGTCACGAAAAAGGATTCATATCCCCTTCCCAGAATAGACGACTCGCTTGAAACCTTGGCTGGAATGCAGTGGTTTTCCGCTCTAGACATGCGAAGTGGTTACTGGCAAGTTGAGTTGGATCAGGATGCGAAAGAGAAAACGGCATTCTCGGCAGGATGTGGCCTCTGGCAGTATACAGTAATGCCCTTTGGCTTATGTAATGCGCCAGCTACATTTGAGAGGTTAATGGAGCAAGTTCTGGTTGGCCTCCCACCAAGCACTGCGCTGGTGTACCTGGATGATATTCTCATACCTGGAAATAATTTCCAAATTCACCTTGCAAACCTACGAGAAGTATTTAGGCGAATCCGAGATGCTCGCCTCAAGCTATCGCCAGAGAAATGTGTGCTACTGCAAAGGAGAGTAAGATATCTGGGCCACATAGTAAGTGCTGAAGGAATAGCCACAGACCCTGAGAAAAATGCTGCCGTCAAGGAGTGGCCAACCCCCACAAGTATTTCTGAAGTAAAAAGTTTCCTAGGGCTCTGCTCATATTACCGAAGATTTGTTCCTTCCTTTGCAGATATAGCCCAACCCCTAAACCAACTCTGTGAGAAAGGACAGACATTTGCTTGGTCTCGGGCTGCGCAGGAAGCATTTCAGCGACTAAAGATTGCATTGACAGAAGCACCAGTGATGGCGTATCCATTACCAGAAGTCCCCTTCATACTTGCTACAGATGCGAGTAATTTGGCAGTAGGGGCTGTATTGTCTCAGATACAAGAGGGGAGGGAAAAGGTGATTGCGTATTTCAGTCGCACACTAAACAAACCAGAGAAGCAATATTGCGTAACTCGGAAGGAGTTACTTGCCATCATCAAGGCTGTCAAACACTTCCACCATTACCTCTATGGAAGGCCTTTCGTTATCCGCACTGACCACTCTGCTCTCCGGTGGCTTTTTAATTTTAGAGAGCCCGAGGGACAAATAGCACGATGGATCCAAAAGCTCCAAGAATACACCTTTAGCATCCAACATCGGGCAGGTCCCACCCACAACAATGTAGATTCCCTCTCATGACGACCCTGTCTTAAAGACATGTGTCACCATTGTGATTGTTTGGAGGCCAAGCAAGAAACCATTGAAACAAATTGTAACCATGCTGCTAAAGCTGCTACGGAATCGGTGCAATTACCCAGCTGCAGGCAGGCTATTCAAGATACATTTGAAACAATCCACTCAGCAGAAGAGTGGCAACAAGCACAAAGAGCAGATACAGATATTCAACCTATCATGCTGTGGATGCAAGAATCCCCTGAACGTCCAGGTTGGGAATCCGTTGCATCATACAGCCCAATCACGAAAATGTATTGGGCTCAATGGAAGAGCTTGCGAGTTCAGAACGGCATCCTGTATCGTTTATGGGAGTCCCCTACAGAGGACGACTGTGTTTGACAACTGGTACTACCCAAGAGGCTCCAGAAAGAAGTCTTCGAGCTCTTGCATAACTTGCCCTCCTCTGGACATTTTGGAATCAACAAGACAGTGAAGCGAGTACAACAGAGATTTTACTGGCCACAAAGTAGTCGAGACATAAAGAAATGGTGTGCCGCTTGTGACCTGTGTGCCTCTAAGAAAGGTCCTATGAAGAAACCCCGAGCTAGGCTACAACAGTACAATGTAGGAGCTCCAATGGAGAGGATTGCCATGGATGTTCTAGGACCATTACCAGAATCCACAACTGGAAACAAGTACATCATCATAATTGCTGATTACTTCACAAAATGGCCAGAGGCATTTGCTATACCCAATCAAGAGGCCACCACAATAGCCAATCTACTCGTGCGTGAAGTTGTTTGCCGTTATGGAGTGCCGCTGGAACTTCACTCTGATCAGGGGAGAAATTTTGAAAGCACAGTCTTTGCTGAAATGTGTTCATTGCTAGGTATCGGAAAGACCCGTAACACCCCCTACCACCCACAATCGGATGGGATGGTAGAACGGCTAAACAGAACTTTAGAAACGCAGCTCTCTATGTTTGTGCAAGACCACCAGAAAGACTGGGACGTGTATCTACCCATGTTGATGATGGCATATAGGACAGCCATCCACGACTCTACAAAGTGTAGTCCTGCCAAATTAATGTTTGGGAGAGAACTTAAACTACCAATCGATCTGCTGTATGGTAGACCAAGTGAAGAGAAATCTTACAACTCGACCACATACGCCGAGCAGCTACTCCAAACACTGGAGCACACCCACGAGTTCGCCAGAAAGTGTCTGGAACTGGCCAGCGACAAAATGAGGACTTATTATGACGGTCGGTCGTCCCAACAACGCCTCATGACTGGGGATGCCGTATGGCTACACGTTCCACAAAGGAAGAAGGGTATTTCGCCCAAGCTCTCTCGACCATGGCAAGGTCCCTACGTGGTTACAAAATGCATTAATGACCTGATCTATAAGATACAGCTGGGACCCAGAGCAAAACCTAAGATTGTACACCACAATCGACTGTGAAGTACCAGGGTGAGAATCCTCCAACTTGGTTCCAGGCAGCCAACATGTGCCCCAACCCGAGTAAAGCTACTCAAACGCTGGACACTACGAAGGACGATACTGGATCGGGGTCTGAAGAGCAACCCAAGCAACCATTGCGCCGCAGCACTCGAGACTGTCGACCTCCCAGGAGATTCAGCCCAGCCGACTATTGAGGACTGCACATCTCGAACCTCAGGAGTGGGTGGTGTAATGAAAAGACATAGTTTTGGCTACAATTAACTGAATGAATAGCTGATATTGTAAAACAGTAATTATTACCTGTCTGTTCTGTTGTAATATTCTAGCCTATCTGTCTATAGCAGGAACCCTGATTTTGAGTAGCTAGTGTCTATATAAAAGCAGCTGTGTGTACATTATTTGTGGTAACTGTATCTTTGCTCTATTTGAGATCTATCTTTGCAAGACCGCCAACTGCTAGGTAGCTAAACGAAGCGCTACCACGTAACAGTATCGATCAAAATTCCCCACCATCAAATCTCCTGCGTGCCCCACAAATTATTTCTTTTTTTTTCTACTTAGTATGTAACAAGGGGACCACACACTAAGCAGAAAAAAAATTGTCCAGAAACAACCATCGAGCTGGATGCATAGTAGAAGCATACAATGCAGGCAGGCAGCCTAAACTTCCATTTTGTCAAAATTTGGTAAAGATCGTCACGCTCATGTGCGCGTGGGCGGGAAACATTGGCTTTCCTATAGGAATACTTTAAGTGCCATAACTTTAATTCTAAGGTGTGAATCAAAATTCCCCACTATCAAATCTCTTACTATATGACCCATTCTCCGTCCCCATATAAAATTTATGTCCCCAAGTGCTCCCAATTCCCCCACGAATTATTTCTTTTTTTTCTACTTAGTGTGTAATTTTAAGGAGTAGTTTTCTACTATGTTGTGATACAGCTCCTTTTCTGGTGGCTATGGCATACCATAGCTGTATTTTGGACTGTTGAATTATGACCACAAGACTTTAACTTTACTTGATGACTCACAGACCAATAATACATACAGGAATCTGTTGATTGCACCACAAGGAACTCTCAACTAGTACTGTGATCATAGGTCCTATTATTGAGTTTGATGACTGAAAATCTGTACTGTAGGCATGCAGTTGAACTAGCTAACAAACTACAAGTGCCCAGTCACAAGTTTGCTCTTTTGTAGCACAACTTTTTAATTTTTTCTGCATAATATTATTATGGACACAGCAAAAAGACCACCAAAATCAATGCATGAATTCAAACATCCATCAAAGATTGAATAGTAAAATGTTTACAAAAATCAATTTTTCTATGCAATTTCAGTAATTTTATAGAGGCATTTGATTCTTCAGAGGGTTTTACTGTTCAATCACGGAGTGATTACATGCAACATGATTTTGGACCAAATTTTCCTGTGGGAGGATAGGAAGTCTGACTTCTCAACTACAAAAAATTTAATGGTTACCTATTAATTTTACAAGACTTAGAAATTACAAGATCAAGAGAATGGTGATATTATTATTATGCAGTGAATAGAAAACTTTCAAATATTTAACACTCCTATTAGGCTGTAGGGGCAGTGCTTGCTTGGGCACATGTGAATGTTCATTTTGTAATTTTAAGTATCAGCTGTGCTTTGAGAATTGTGCTTATCACAACAATGATCATTGGGAAAAGAAAATTTTCAAACAGAATACACACTATATGCATATGTTACGCACCCGTACAACAATAACTATATATTTAGAACCTAGGCCTGAGCACTGAATTAGGTTTTCATAGTCAGAATAAGCAAAGATGGCATCAATTAAAACCAGGCTGGAAGACAACATCAAGAGCACCGATGATTCCCTATCCATAGCTCCCTACAACAACTTTAATTCACTAACAGCAGAGGATTCTGTGGAACAGATCAGGAAGAGAAATGCTGATAGTCCTTCCTGCAGAGCTGAAAGTGCCAAGCCAGGCTGGACATTAAAGGAACATTGCTACAAGTTTACTGATGTTATTGCTGTCATGGCCACAATAGTCGTGTTGTGGTTGATAATGTCATTACCAACTATTATATATATACGTCATACGATCATTACAGAGGTAGGTAACAAAACACTGATACTAGTACTGTCACAGTGTGAGGATCAGGGGCGGAGAAATAGGGGGGGGCAGGGGGGGCTTCAGCCCCCCCACTTTGGAAACAAGGGGGGCTGAGCCCCCCCCCCCCCCATTTTATCACATGCCCATACTACAAAATTACAGCAACAGTTCTGTCATAATTGTAGGTGTTTGCAAAGTGCTAAAGTAAAAATTGCTACTAAAATCAGTCCAAAAACTGGTGCCAGATTGCATCAGAAACGCTCTCAGAGAGTCAAAATTTCCAAAATTTTCTGGGGGAGCATGCCCCCAGACCCCCCTAGGTCGGCTGTGGGCATATGCCCACAGCCTAACACTTGTCACAACGCTTGTCACAGTACACAGTCAAAGGTCTGAGCCCCCCGACTTTTGCTACCTGTTCTCCGCCCTTGAGGATTATGTTCTGCACACATTCAAACCCATGATTACATCATGCATACTGATCAGTAATCATTGCAATAAACCCATTTAGGTTGATGGATCCCATAAGGCAGCTGAAGATAATGCAACAAATAGCAGTGTTTGTCCAGGTGTATTGTATGATGGGAATAAAGAAATCTGTCAACAGCATCTTCAGTCCTATATGACATGTTTGAAAGGTCCAGGTTCAACACCTAGTGTATACATACCAAATCCTTCCCAAGAAAATTTATCGAAAGCTTACAGACTATCCAAGCTGTCTCAATTTTTCGTGATCAGTCAACAGTGTCACTTAAGTTTGGAGCCATTCATTTGTCTTTACTTAGTTCACCTCTGTGACGATAAAATCAATATTGGACCAAGTGAAGAGCAGTGCAAACACGTTTCTAAAGTCTGTGATGAGGAATTGACAACATTCAGAAATCTTTATCCTAAGATTGATGAATATTTGTCTAATTGTGCATCAGAGAGCCCATTTAATAATAAAGACTGCAGTATCATGAACACTCCATATACTATCACTACATACAACTGCACTGCAGGATTCTATGTAACGGAGAACGGAAGCTGCCAACCGGAGTGTAATGTTTGGTCGCCTTATCCCAAGAGTATAGTACTGACTACTGATATATTAAATATTCTTGCTGCTGTTGTCTGCATACTTTCTGGTGCTTCTGTCCTGGTGTTGTCATGGATGTATCATCAGAAATTGTGAGTCATTTAATATTTATGAGTAGTATTATTATTATATGAACATAGAAATGATATAGAGTAGTCTATATTATCTGACATGAATGTCTGACTCAGTGTTGCCATTAACTGCCAGGTGTCACCATCCCTCCATCTTTATCATCTACCAAACAGTCCTAGCAGTAGTGCTTGCCATGCTTGTACTGGTGGGAGTTGGTGCAAGAAAGAGGCTGTTCTGCAGGTCAAGGAGTTTACTTGAGAGTGTTCATAAACCTACAGCCTTTTGTTTTATAACTGGTAAGGTGTTAATTGTGTAGCAAAATAACCTAAGCTGCTTTATTGTACATACCATTCATTGCCATATCATCTAATGTACACACTATAACCAAGTAAATTGCCACTGCTCTATGTAAATCTGAAGGTACAAAAGGGCAGTTATAGGTGCAGACTTATACACAAGCATTATAGCTAGCACAGTACTATTTCTGGTAGGGGGTAAAATAGCATAATGGCAGAACTGTAATTACAGCATACTATTTCTAGGATATTCAGTTAGTGATTAAATTTGTGGGAAAATATCTTACAGGAAGTTTATGTACATAGTCGATCAATAGTATGTCAAACTGGTGTATTGAATACAGCAAAGCGACATTAGTCTAAAAATATGCACATGAAGAAAAAGTTATGTGTTTCAGAAGATTACATGATTTCCGTTTCAAAATTTCATGCAATGCAATCTAAATTGGCAGGCATTGCTCTATACTACATTGTGATGCAGCTCCTTCTCTGGTGGCTCTGGCACACTGTAGCTGTGTTCTGGGGAGTAATGTGGCCATTCCATGCAAGAAAATTTAATAAATCAAGAAATGTCAGCTATCTCCATATAATTTTCATTTTAATTAGTCTAATTCTCCCAGTGGTTCCCATTGTCATAGTGATTTTTGCAAGTTCTAAGCGAGGAGGCTTTACTATAACTCGTGCCCCACCTATCTTGTGCGCTGGATATGATCTCCATACAAACTTCTGGGGCTTCTTATTTCCACTGAATCTCCTACTGGCAGTTGGAGTGTCACTACTGGTCTTTATCCTGCGGATTGTGATAAAGGTATAGCTAATTGTAAATTGATTTTCCTGGTATATATTTCATAATATTTATTACTTGTAAGAGTCATTATTTATCAAGGACTCACAAAATCACTGTCAACTTGAATTGGGCGGTCGAGACAAAGGTGCTGGTTGTGTTGTGCTACTACATCGTCCTGGGTGCTGCAGTCCTTACCATCTTCACCTTTGCTCTATTTAATATTAACACAAAGCAACTCATTGATTATTTTACCTGTGAAGCCAGAGGAAGACTAGCACCCAACACAAATGTCTCAGAGTGTGAGAAGCAACTAAAGATTATTCAATCAACAGATAACCCCATCCCTATCTCTTTAGCTATTGTCATCCTTGGATTTTTACCAGTAGTCAATTTGGTGTACATAGTTAAATTCAGTCACCTCAAAAGAAAGTTAAAGACCTACTCCCAGACAAGATATGTTCACTATATCAAGAAGGAAGCAAACAGATCTAGTGCTTCTCGCTACATCCCTTACAATGAGCATAGGGATACAACTTTACAATGTGATTCAGTGACAATTTATGATAACACTCTCCACACAGAACCACTGCTCACCTCACAAATGAACAATGATTTACGAAAATGAAATCATCTTGGGATATACACAGTGCTTACTATGTTTAGATTGGCGATCATAGTTATATTTAACTATATATTATACTATTATAGTGATATTAGTTAGTGTTGTTGAGTAGCTTCATGATCATGATGATAAGACATTAACAACCATAAACTTAGTGCATGTGTGGAACCACTTTACCGTACTGAAAGATAAACACAAAATAGTATCAACTATCCACGCAGCATAGGACTATTGACTAAATTGGCCATTCCAAGTTGTTTCTGGTCCCAAGAACAATGTGGGCAAGTGGTAAATCATCATCATAGCACCAATATCAGCAAACCGGACTCTTGCAATGCACAACATAATATTCATGCATCACTCCATTTATGCAATCAATTTAATATTCCGCAAAAATTTTCTCTGCAAATGTACTGATTCACGAAAGTTTCCCGTTACACGGTATGCTTCTATTTATGCCCTGGATACTATAGGCAACTTATCATTAATACGCACTTGTACACCTTCCTCCCACCACTCTGCTTCCAGCTGCAGGGGCTTGGTAGCTCAGCTTACTAGCGCATCATAAGAAATATGAGTATGAGTTGGATCCGGGACTCCCCACTCAAGTTCTGAGATACACTTTCACAGGAAAGCTGGGGACTTGTACACAAGTGCTACTGTTATGAATACTACTATTTTAATGACGAAATTATTATGGGATGTAAAATGGACTTTGGGAAAATGATAATTTTTGTTTCATTTACTTGATATTGTAAGCACTAACCTCAAACTGTATGACCATGCATTTACATCATAGCTGGGACCTCAAACGTGTGGACACAGTGGTGGTCATTTCCCTCATATGGATGGTGACGGCACTGCCAAGTACATGCATTCACTGTACACCAGAACCCACAACAATGAGCACCTTTAAGCACAGATGGCATTGACCATTAATGAGGAGAGATCGCCTTATCCCACTCACAAATACTCCGGTATGATGCTCTACCAATTGAGCTACCAAGCCCTTGGGAGCAAGCTGGTGGGAAGGAAGGGTATACAAGTCCTGAGATTTTCTTTTCCCAGAAAAAATTCAATAACTCATTCCTAACCACTTCAAAGAAACTTTCCTATACATGATTTTAGCAATAATTAATAATTATAATTACTTCAACGAACATATCCACATCATCAAAATTAATCATGCCATTAAATTGCTAATTGTACTCAGCCAGCAAACTATCAATTTTTGACACGAGATTAGACAAGAAGCAAATACGTGTTTATGCTAATAAAACACGTAATCTAATTAGTACAAGAAAATTCATATTCTATATAGGACTGTTCATAACATTCTTACTGTAGACTATGTCAACCATTACCAGAAAATTGTGCGGAAGTTAAATTTTTTTAGCTTGTGTTCTATTAGAATAAACACGATACATGATTTATATAAAATATTCACTCCCAGCATTTGCTTTCATAGCAAGCAGGGTATGACTGTGATGTAAGCCGCCCTGTCTTTGGGCTATCGCCCTCCGACTCAGGTCAGTTTACTCCCATAAATCCCTGGCCCCGAGTTAGAACTATAATTAGATCATAGCTGTAACAAATACTGCCATTTGATTGGCTACTGACCGGTGTCTGTGTGTCATAGTCACCTATAGTTACCAAAAATATTACAAGTTTTATCCTCTGGCTCTAGCTATACAAAACTATATGATCTATTAAAACTTGTTAGATATTGTTTAATTAATTGGTTTCTTAGAAGACATCAGGGCTTTCATAGAACCTCGCTTTGCGCTGAAGCAGGCCGCGCTGTCAGTTTATCAAAGATATTGCTGATAGTTAAGGCTGCAGTGCCTAGAACACACATACTGGTATTATAGTTAGACACTGTTTAGAAGGTTTCTATGTAGAATCCCGATGAGAGTAGACTAATATCCACCCCAGCATTCATTGAATGTATGTGTCATTTAGTGAACAAGCACTATGTAGCGAGAAGTGTAGCTACAGGCAAGCAAGAAACTGTCAAAGAAGCTCAGGTATGCAATGAATCCATGAAGACATACCAGTAGCACTGTAGAATACACGTGAATACTAAATGTTTGGGCTGAATGGAATAGAATCAGACTTTCAGTGTTGAATCTTGCCTGAAATGCAGTGACATTAATGGTGGGAGGCGAGGGGGGGGGATAAAATGTTAATTTCTTTTTCCACAAGAACTTTGGACAAGCCCCCTTAACTATGTTAAGGATATCATGCTCGAAAGTGTCCACTTGAAATTCGCATACAGTAACTGGACACAGATGCAATGCACAGGGCTCTAGTTACAACTGTAATCTTTTGGGGGCATCACGCCATGCATATCTAGATCACAAGAACGGCCAAATATTTGTGAATAATTTTGAATAATAGGCAGCTTCTTGAAGAAGTTGAATAATGGGCTTTCAACTGCTCAAGAAAGTACTACATACGCACAAAGTGTGCTTAAACAGAAAGCTTTATGCCATGTGACATATGGACCTGTGATCAAATGGAAGAAGCACTGGAGCAAATAACCAAGACAACTATAGCTAGTCCTCAATCACTTCTAAAAGTTCCTTGAGCCTCAGAACTTACAAGAAAGAGAATATTTGCATCTGTTGGCCAAAATGTACATGTACTTTTGGTCATATTCATATTTCGTTTACATTTTGTCAGCTGTTTAAAGAATATTTTCTCTTGAATAATGGGGTAGATATTAAATAAAAAATTTGAATAATGGGCGAAGTTAAAGGAATATTTGACCCAGGCCTAATAATCACAACTAAAGTTCGCTGACAATGCAGTTGTAAAAATTAATGTCATGGACTAAGACCCAAACGTCATAGTGACGTTAATTTTTCACAAGGACTTTGGACAAGCCCCCTAAATGGTCACCAACAGTTTCAATAGATCACTGCAATGAATGGTCACCAATGAAGAATGGTGGTATATGTTGAAGGTGCCTATATCTAAAGATTGGGCAATTGCTTTTATGCCCCTTGTGCATGTGTGTGGGATATTAATCACTCAGATCAATTGTCAAGTCACACTGAATGTTAATCTACCAAGTTCGTAGCCCATGGAATTTATACAACAGTATCCTGTTCACTTTATGACGGGGTAAATTTATTGCAAATTGATATTAATGATAAGTAGCACTACTGAGCTTACTCATGTACCTATAAGCCATACTGCAGTGATTCCATAATCACCAAAGATTCATGTGTGCACCAGTATTTAATCATGATACTGTTAGCCATTTAATATAGCTGATCAAAGTTTAGCTATATGAATTCTGGCAGTTGTACAAACTCGATCCCCCCGTAACTATCATTCATGGCAGGGTATCAGTAGTGGTTATAGGTAATTTTTTAACTGGGTACAAGTTTATGATCAATAGTGATTATACAGGTGGATGCATAAAACAGCATAGTAAAGAACCTCTGGTACCTACAATGGAGAATACTGATCCCTTGTTAAAGTGTGATGAACTCAATATGGTTGAATTTGTAGACGACAATGACTCATTACAATACCTAACGATGCTGAAGCTATTTGATGAGCCTGGTGTGAAGCATACGACTGATGGTCAAACTGGATGGACACCAACTAGCGTTATAAGAAACCGTCACTCTAGATCTGGGGAATATGACGTAGAGTTTCTGAGGCACTGTAAGAAGACTGAAATCGGCAAGCATCCATTAGGTCAGGATCTACCCTTTTTTCAACCCCTATTGCTGCTCAAACCTGCTCTCGGACAGCTCATCCAACTTATCCACACGTCTTAGTTTAGTCATTTTATTTTGTCAGGAGCTAATGCACATACTGATCAGCTAAGATGTATTACATATACTATTACTACTAGTACTAACGTTACAACCTGAGGACTGTGGATGAAACACTGCTTACATATATAGCAAACTGCCACAATAATGCATATATCTCTATATATAGTATGCTTTCTTTAGAGTAAATTGATATTCAAAACAATGTATTTTGGGAAAGTGAAACTCTTTCAACATAACTACTAGATTTGTTTACTGTTGTATGGTATTGCTATTTAATATGGTTGTACTATCATAAGGGTTTGTACACTATATTATATTCAACATCAGTTGTGTGTCAATACCCAGAGCTTGATATCGTCATAGCAGTATAGATTCTCAGAACAGACGTCGGCTGCCACAGTAGTGTTACAAGAATGGCTTCAGTAAGAGCTAGGTTAGAGGAGATAAGCACAGATGATGATGAGTCCAGCTCCATGGCTCCCTACACCACCTTCAATTCACTGCCAACAGAGGACTCCCTAGAACAGATCAGGAGGAGAAATACCGACATCAATGGCGACCCACCTCATTATCAACGCACTGATAGTGGAGTGGAGGAGTCATCAGTATGGGCTAAGGTGTTCAAATCAAGTTGCTTCAAGTGTGTGGACATTACAGCCACAGTGGTAGTTATCTCCCTCATATGGATGGTGATGGCACTGCCGACTGCTTTCTATATACGTACTGAAGTAAAGGTACATTGGTGGTCTATTGTGTCATGCATGTGATTGTCAAAATTACTGTTTCACACTCCATAGAGTAGTCATCCAGAGGTGGGAGCCACCAGCAACACCACCTGTGCGATGACCAACCATGTTGAATCCAGCAATGAGTGCACACAATACCTCCAGCAGTACACAAAATGCCTGGACAATTCATCTACTGATGTATTTGTAGCAGGCCCTTTCAATCAAACGTCACACGCAGAAGCATCTTCCCTCATACAGCAGTTGCAGCAGTTAAAATCCCTTGTACGACCTCAATGTATGAAGCACTTAGAACCATTCATCTGTCTTCATTTTATTCCCCTCTGCTACAATCAAACTGTGATCAGACCAAGCAAACAGCAATGCAATAACATCATAAATGTTTGTAATGAAGAGCTGGAAGCCGTTAAGAGGTTTATGCTAGGCATAGATGTTCCTACATATTTATCAAACTGTGCACAGCCTAGTCCTTTGGACGATAAAGGTTGCAATGTACAGTCAGTAACTAACTACACAATCAATAATGTAGTTAATTGCAGTGAGGGCTACTATAGGACAATAAATGGGACCTGCCTACCAGAGTGCAGTGTTTGGACACCATACAGCAGACAGGCAGTCCTGATCACTGATATTATGGCCATCTTTGCCGCAGTTATTGCAGTGATATTTGGAGTTGCTGATTTGTTGCTATCTTGTGTACGTTGCCAGAAAATGTAAGGATAAAATCACCTTAGAAGTATGCATTATAATAATATAATATTATTGTTAATAACAATTATATATGTGGTCGTTAGGGCTGGGCCAAATATTCGTGAATAATTTTTTGAATAATGGGCAGCTTCTTGAAGAAGTTGAATAACGGGCATTTAACTGCTCAAGGAAGTAGTGCACATACACAATGTTTGCTTAAAATAAAAAAAACTTTGTGGAGGAAGCACTTGAGCAAACAGCTCAGATAATTAGTCGTCGATCATGTTTGGGAGCGAGTGCTTTTATAAAAGTTCCTTTAGCCTCAGAACTTTTTTTTTTTGTTTCTACAACATTTTTGCATCTAAACGCAAGGATACATACAATAGCTTCTATGCTAATACGTGGTATGCACCCTACTAATTATATGTACAATAAAGAGAAAATTTTTATGTAATCCAGCACTTGTTGGCCAAAATGTACATGTACATTCTGGTCATATTCATGTTTTATTTGCATTGTGTCAGCTTTTTTTTAAAGAATAATAGGTAACTTTCTCTTGAATAATGGGGTAGATAAGTAAAGAATAATTATTTGAATAATGGGTAAATTTAAAGCCCAAGCCTTATCTATCTATCTATCTATCTATCTATCTATCTATCTCTATCTCTATCTATCTATCTATCCCATGCCTAGTGGTCGTAGTAATAATTATTGATATAATGTCACCATCATGTGTAGCATGACATTGTACAAACACACAATTCAGGTATCGCTATCCTTCTGCCTTTGTTATCTATCAGACAATTCCATCAATAATTCTAGCAGTTTTGGTGTTGGTGGGCTTCAGTGCACGTAGGAAGTTATTCTGTAGGTCACAAGACTTGCAAGAAAGTATCCAACATCCTACATCGTTTTGTACTCTCACAGGTAAGATTTGCAATGATCATAGATGTACACAATAACTGCAAGCACACGTATGTAACTTTCACTTTCATACTTATTGTAGGCACAGTTTTCTACTATGTGGTGATGCAGCTCCTTTTCTGGTGGCTGTGGCACACTGTAGCTGTGTTTTGGGCTGTTGGTTGGCCATTTCATGCTAAAAAATTTAACATATCAAGAAATACCAAATACCTTCACATTGGTTTTGTGCTAGCCAGTCTATTACTGCCAGTGGCACCAGCACTGATAATCCTCTTTATATCCTCGACACCGACAGTCCAACTGGCTGGCTATACTGTGACACGCTCTCCACCATTTGTGTGTGCTGGACACAACATCACAGTCAACTTCTGGGCATTTATTTTTCCCATCAGCCTACTACTAGCAGTTGGAGTCACGATGCTGGTGCTCATCATGAGGATAGTGATAAGGGTAATATCAACCGTTTTGTACTGTATTATATACCTTAGTTCACACTTATGTATGATCATTTGAGCATAGTCATGGCTATGCAAAGGACAAATGAACCTAAGGTTTAGACATGCTCTATAAATAGCAAAAACTAAATTTGAAATTCCTAATGACAACCAAGAAAGTCTTCAGTTCCTTCTGGGGTGGTCTGGGTTATAACGACCAAGACTAATTATTATTGGAATTATTGACATGCATTTACATATTTGCAGAAACATTTTCTGTCAAAGATCCACAAAATACGAGTGAACTTGAATTGGTCATTAGAGCTCAAAGTACTGATAGTCCTCTGTTACTATGTACTTCTGGGTGCAGCTGTTCTTACCATCTTTACCAAGGCCCTAATCGACCTTCAAAACTTCCTTGAAAAATTTTTTGCCCTTATTGACTGTGAGAGCAAAGGAACACCACTAGGCTCAGCAGAGTCACTGTGCACTCAACAACGAACGGATCTCCAAAAGTTTGACAACCCATACCCTACCACTGTTGCCATTGTATTCCTGGGGCTGTTACCAGCAGTGAATCTTATCTACATTGTCAAACTCAAGGAGCTAAAGAATAAGTTGACATGCTCCCAAACTAGGCAGGTGCAGTACATCCAGAAAGAGTCAAGCAGATCTACACGATATGTTCCCTACAAGATCCAACAGGAGCCTATAAGTACAACACTAAGGCATGGGTCACTGACTGTACACACCAGGAACGCTAATACTGAACCACTAGCATCGTCTCAGGCAAACAATGACTTGCGTTAAGAAGCAATATAGCACCATGTGCATTGTCCAGAGCTTAGTATTTGATGTAATATACAATACGTTACTGTGTTCTTTATGCAAGTACTCAATACTGTCAGGATAGATTTTGACTATCACAGTGCTGTATACTTTGTCAATTAACATGTAGTTGTAACTGTATACTGAAAATTAAAAGATACATTGATAACACACTAGAATTGTATACATGCATTATGTAATGTGTACCAAACACATAATTTTCCATGAATACTAGGCTCACTCAACAAAGTGATATTAGTATGTACGAGAGATGCGATGGTTTACTTTAAATACAATGGACATAAAATATTGAACTTTGATGAAGGTTAGATCTGACTGTTACCAATGTCAAGAAAGACATCAAATGATTCTCTGAAAGTGTTCCCTTCAGCAGTGAAGGAGTATTTGTGTATTGCACCATCCATACATACAGCTGCATACATGAAACATTTAGGGTAAATGATCTCCACCTTCAGAATGTCTAACAGTAGTGCGTCTGTCATAGACTGTAATTCTTCTCTCAGCATAAAGCAGTGTAGTGCCTACTGCATATGCATTATTACTCACCTGCAACTGTTTTCTTGTCTCCAACAAAAGTACACATGCAGGGAGTTTCATTGGGAACACTAAACTGGGCCACACTCCATGTAGAGTCAACATAAGGGCCCATGGCTACGCCAAGGAGACCAACTTGAGCCAAGCTGCAGTATAGGTATAAGAAAAATGTCTGGCATAAGAAAATTTAAGGTTTTCTCCTCAAAAAGTGTTAAGGTATAGCATATGGGTGGCTTGAGTGCAATTGAGACCATAGTATAAAACATAAAAGAGAAATGGGGATGGGGACCACTACGCTAAAAGAAGAAATAACCAGGGTACATGTACCATCATGGCTTGATAGTTCAGGCTTAGCCTAATATGAATGGGGCTTCTGATTCATTTTTCATACTAAGACCTTTCAACACATATCTGTGTGATAGCAGCCAAGCAAAGTGTACTACAGATTCTACATCCTATCCATATCAGCAAGCCAGCTGGACAAGAAAAACAATCCAGGATAGCCACTGTGATCGAATACAGGACTTCCTACTATAGCTGCAGGTGCTCTGACCGCTGAGCTATGGCTCCACCTAGCCACTGAACATTAACCCTCCAGCTTTAGAGGTGACAGAAAAGAGTCCAGGGCACAGACAAACAATAATTATTACTTTCTTTTCCCTTCACTTTTCAGATGCCAGAGTTGTACATGTGTGCGTATTATATAAAATTTTCAAGTGCTCTATAGCACATACTCTGCGCGGTGCACCTGCATCATGCAGTGCATCTAGATCTGTATGCACTGCAGCATACGTGGGTGCTTTATTGATGACCTTTGCGCATGAGCAGAAAGTGTGGCCAACAAAAATGCAGTGTTTGCGACACTTGTGGGCCTGACCAATATTGCATGATTAAGCAAGTTTTTGACAGTTTCTATAGATTTGTTATACAAGTTGCTCAAATACCTACATGTAGATCTCAAGATCTGGCAATCTTCACGTCCATGACAGATGACAGACAAGGACGATTGCTTTATCCCTTGCTGTACATGCGCATGTGGGGTAAAAATTGTTTGGTAGTGTGGGTGGATAACTTTGCAGATTCTACATCATCATACATGTAGAAGTTTGCAGCAAAATAAATCACCTATCACAATATTAATGATTTTGCAAGTACACTAGAGAATGTAAATGTTTCTAATTCTAGGACAGCTGGGCTTAGTGAATTTTTCTCCCATGATATACGTATAACTAGAGCTCTATAGAGCACATACCTTGCGCGCACATTGCACAATCTAGATATAGACCTGCTTTTGTTGCTGCAGCCAAACGAGTGCCATTAGCATTATTGATGACCTTTACCAGTCCATAATATTGAATTATGTTATGCGCATGAGCAGAAAACATATGCATAATGCATTGAATGGGCACTGTCGATAGGCGTGGTTACGAAGGCTAACAAAAAGGCATTATTTGTGACGCTCGTGGACCATATCCCTCGATTCGAAACACACTGAAGCCCGTTTTTCGTCAAATGCGACTGATTCATTGTGCTTACGAGTCGCTCACACTGTCAGGTGCCTAGACCTCGAGATATGGCGATTTTTCTGCTAACGACAACAACGACGACAACAACGAAAACGATGACACGACCGATTACTTTACCCCTTGCGCATGCATGCGGGGTAATAATAACTATGTACATTGTGATCTACAGTGTACAACAGTGTGACCCCCATCCCCATCTCTCTCAGTTCCTTTACTCTATATCTGAAATCACTGGTGTCTCATCTCTTATGACAGTTACATATACATTATTCTATACAGGGCTGAATTTATAATATGTATAATTTCCTTCAGGGGGGTGTACATGGTAAATGGATTTTTCAGCAAACCACGGGGAGGCAAATTCACATGTCAAAGCCACATTAGTACAGTAAATATCAAAAGGGGGATTGTTTTCAAAGTATAAAACAGGTATGTAGTGGCTAGCGTAGAACAGACACACACAGAGCACCATCGTGTAGAAGTATGTGCTGAGGGGTTATGGGTGACAATTTGCCAACGCACAGGCATTTCCCATAGTGAGTAATGGAGCATACCAACAAAAATGATAAATGAAAATGGTGCGTCACGTTTCACCTATATAGATGGCTTCTCTTTCTACCATAAGTGCTGGAGTTGGTGTAAATTTGAAGCCATCGGTCAGAAGACGGCTAGACAGCTGTGTCAACGGCCTGGTCCGCCATTACGCTTGGCATAAATGACCTTTTTGTGTAGCTTTCCCTCTGTGGAGGCTCTATGAACTTGGGAACCAATTTCAGCACGCAAGTAAGCAGTAGAAAGTAGACCAGAGGCCTACATGTATGTCTAGATAAAACTTGACGCAGAAGATTGTGACAATGGCCCAACTTTCACGACGGGAAGGTTGCTTCAATGTTGTGACGGCTGCCTTTATCACCATGTTAGCTACATTTTTTGTTTCAGTTTCATAGCCACTTCCTTTGTGGAGATACAGATAGCTTGTTACTCATGAAAAATTCTTGATGCAAACTGTCATCCGTAACCTTATGACACACTACTAATAGTCATTGTTCTATGGAAGTTTTTAAGGTACCATTAAATTGCGTGGGCGTGAGGTGGGGGATATGACACCTAAACCACATCAAAGTCATTAGTGAGGTGCATGTTGTGTAACCACGCCCTTTTAATTGCACAGGTCTCAGGGGTGTGGCTGCTAGAGCCGGAAGTGTTCATTTAATATCCTCCATGGACCGGAAGCCGAGCCGGAAGGGAGGGGCCAGGCCACGCCCAAAACAGCCCCACCCTCTTCCCCAAGGACCACCATTCTCAATCAAGTGCCTACTAACCACCGGATGTCCACCGGAAGCCCACAATCAATCCCAATTAAAACACACAGCTTCCTCAAGGCCAAAACACACACAAACACTCGGAGGCCGTTCTGCCACACCGCCCACACAAGAGCTCACCTCATTTCCTGTGTGGGCGGAGTAACAACACGTCATCGCAACCACATCCGCTTCAAACCATCGTCAGCTTCCGTCCAGCCGTACAGGCCCCTCGATCGCACCGCCGTACAGTGCCTCATTAACAGACATGGCCTCACCTTTGACCTCCTGCCACGCCCCCAAAGCCTCCTGGACGGGTTCAAAGGTCACAACCGCATCCGGGACATGCCCACCTATCGCCGCAGCCAAGTCCCCGGCCCCGATGTCCAAGCACTGGCCTGTGAAGCCACGCCCAATCGGAAGCAATAAAACCTGCATTAACGCACACGCACACACTCCACACAGTGCCAGGAACACGCCCACATGCTTAATTAGGCCTAATTAGCTTTTTTTTTTTTTTTTTTTTTTTTTTAAGTCGTTGCGGTTAATAGTTAAGCAAGAATGCTTTGATCTTGCTTTGATGTGGGCAATTACCGGCCTTTTCTTCAGGGGCCACTTCCGGTCGCTAATTACACGCGCATAATCATCCCTGGCCGATTCTGGACACGCCCACCTTCGACCAAAAGCACTCGTATGGCCTCTTCGGCCACGCCCCTTCACGATTCGCTAATTGAATTAGCCATTCCTGACGCTCACGCCCACGCAATTAAATGGTACCTTAACCATAGAATCCTGTAATTACACTCCCCCTGCACTTTTAGCTTAAGTTACTACACAGGTAGTTTTGTCTCGCGTATAAGCCTCCCTTCTCTGACTGTAAAATGTACATAGTAGAGTCCATATGCCAATAAAAACTAGTAGCTACAGCTAGCACACTTAGTCCAGCCATTTCTGCCATTTTTTTCCAATCAAACAGCCAGAGAAAGAGCAGAGGTCACACACTCACGTGGCATTCGTTGGTTGGTAATGGTCGTCAAGCAGATAATCACTATCCTGTATATAAGCCCCCTCCCCTGTTCTGCCCAATGCAAGAAAGGGAAGGGGGCGTAATTATGGGATTCTAAGGTATGTACATATACACAAAGTTTATTTCCCAAACCAATAGTAACACTTCACACCATTGGTACTGTAAACACCTAGTGCCAGACGACGATATAACAACAGAAATGACCATTTTACCCCTTGCAGGGTTATAATACCATGCAGGTCCTGTGCTCTCTCACAGCATATTGAAACAAGTGGGTGCTACATGTACACGTGCACACATACATGCAGGGTTTCATCTAGCAAAAAAGATTGGGGTGGAAGCGCGATGTATGAGTGGGTATTTCTTACACGCCAAGTTCCGTGGGACATACTTTTTAGGAAAGTTTCTTTTTTGGCAGGATTTTAAAATTCCTCCAGATTGCTTCAAGTAATTTTTCGATGAAAGAGAAAGCTAGTGGTTTGATTTGTTGACTTATAATATTGTGATGTTTACCCTGACATATTACTGTACCCTCGCGAAAGAGGGCCCATGAGCGGTGCACCTTACATTGGGCCAAGATTGGGGGATGGGCCGATATTCAAGGTATCAGTATCGCGTTTATACGCGAAAGAGCGCCCAGGTTAGTTACCCATACTAGCTTCATAATTTGAATAGTAGCAGCAGCTACTATTGATTTCAGGCTTATTCAAGCACGGCTACCAATCCAGAGCAAGGGCAGCCGCGATACTTCACCGTGTGTCATTGATTGCAGCCGTATTAAATGGGCATAGCTACAACCGCTAGCCATTTATTTGTGCTGAAATGTGGCATAATGCTAGCTAGGCTTAGTTTTGCGGCTGTTTAGCACGTTACTTATCGATCTTACATACATGTAGACTATTCGAAGTTCAGTCCTCATAAATCAGCCATTTGAGCTGCGTTTTCCGAAGGGCAGCTACACATGAGCGCATATTCGAGTAAACACTAGACCTTAGCAGGAAATTGAGCCCAAAATGGGGGGTGGCTGACATTCCATAGTGGGCCCTCTTTTGCGAGGGTACGGTATATGTATACGTACAATGACACAGTGTGAATGTGCCTTATCATAAGGCATAGGAATGGGGGGGGGGGAGGGGGGCTGGTACAGCCCCCCCCCAATATTCTATCCCCCCTTTGTTCCCCAGCCCAGTACTATTACATGTACAACACAGATTTCTAAACTTTTATATATATACCTGGCCTGACTATGAATAAAATTTTAGTGCTTCAATAGCTGCCAAATCTATTCCACTTGATATACAGTTCATTGTTTCACCGAGAAACTCGTGATAGCAGCCTCAATCATGCAAAAATGGGCGTGAATTTAATGAGCATGGTTGTAAAACGTTTGCACGCGGTTCACACGCAATTGGATATTCAGCCCTCCAACATTCAATATCTTCCTACGCCTATGGCTTTGAATGAGCTATAATATATCTAAACAATTCAAATACTCTATACTAGACGCCATGCAGTCAAAACGTTAACACATGATCCACAAACACACAGCTCATTCAAACCCAATCGCTATGCTCACCTCGATTTTTTGTTGAGCTTTGGTTCTTTTATGGCAAATATATGAATAGTTCCTTTATCACTGGAGCAGCAGAGAAACGCAGAGTCCAGGCTGAAATTAATGCTACAAGGATTAAGAGATGAAAAATACCATTATAATATTATGCCATATCAATATCATATCAATGACTACTGTCCTCCATGTGCTGATTAGAGAGATGCATCCAGTTTCACTGCATTACAGGGATGGACAAGTACATATACATGTAGGAGTTCTCAAAACATACACGTGTCTGAGGCAAGCACCCACTCTCGGATAAGTGGCCATGTACCACATTAGTGTGGTGGGCCAGCCCCTTCACTAGAGGGAGGAGGAAGGATCTGGTGTCATGCCTATATGCAAGTTGTTCTAGGGCTAGCTGTCATGCAGTGCGTGCAAAACCGCACTCGTGAAGATCTAGTACCTGGTTGGTCAGAGCGAATGGTAAAAATAGTCCCAACAAATTACTGAACAACATCTGGCACCTGACTGGTCAGCTTGTGTGTTTGGACCAGCCTCATACCGTATAGCGGGAAATTTTCGAGGGAGAAAACTTTCACGAATTTCGCGATTTTTCAGACATCCGCGAAGGTTTTCTCCACGAAATTCTAGGCATGCCACACCCATTATGCGACCAGTTTTAACGTTCCGCGAAAGTTTTCTCCGCGAAATGCTCCTTTCCTACGGATCCGCGAAAGTTTTCTCCCTCGAAAATTTCCCGCTATACGGTAATATTGGTGATGACGTGGAGCAATCTGATTGGGTTGCACTCCTGGCTGCAGCAGGTACAACTTGTGTATAAGTATGACACCAGACCCTTTCTCCTCCCTCTTGTAAAGGGGCAGGGAAAGTTCTGCATGCATACAAAGCGCACGGAAAATTTTTTACCCTCGTTATCCATAGATACACAATTTTACACTGAAATTTCAGCAATTTATTTCTCAATTTTTTATGCAATGAACCCTTGACCACATCTCCAGTGGCTGCATAGTTCTAATGGTGCATGTGGTAAAGGTCGTCAATACACAGGGGCCTCAATCGCAGAGATGGAGTCTAAGATCAACTTTCGACTTCGAGTTTCGATGCTTCAATCAAAGGAGATGAACTCGACAGCACAGTACAGCTTCCGAACTTCAGATCGGTCGTGGCATGATACGTGCTATAAATAGCGCAAGGCTAGCTTTATTTATCCACAGGATTACGTCAGCCAAGAGAACGCGTGAAGTTCGGCTGGCATTACTTGTCGGAGAAAGTAGCACTCAGCTTTTAATGTATTCGCTGGATATGTATGTAAGTTAATATACGATTCTGTGGATTTTCAGGTCTCAGAAGTGTTCTGTAAAGGCTCTGAATTTTAGCGCTATGACGACATAGGTTACATCATAATTACAACATAATTATCTAATAACCGCAAAAAAGTAAATTTATACTGGGGATGTAATGAAAAACTTGACCATGCCCTCAGTAGCTGCATAGTGGAAAAGTGTGTGTGTGTGGTAAAGGTCGTCAATATAGTGGGCTCACTGTACAGTACGATGCTGGCGCCTCAGTCGCAGACTAGCCTCTGATAGTGGCTCTCGACCTCGATAGTGAAAAGTTCAAAGCTAAGAACTCAACAGTGCAGTACAGCTAGATTGGTCCGGCGGCACACTGCTCATGGTGCGTGCTATATATAGCGCAGGGCTATCTATATATATCCACGGGATTACGTCAGCCTAGAGAACGCGTGAAGTTTGGCCATCGCTGCTTGTAAGGTATTTGCTAAATACACGCGCAATATACTCTACATAGTTCACTGAATTTCAAGTCCCAGAAGGGCTCCATTGAGGCCCTGAATTTTCTCATAATTACCTCATAGATTACACCATAGGTTTCATCATAATTACTCATAATTACCTAATAATTGCAAAAAAGTAAATTGTCACTGAGGGCATAACTACACCCCTTTTCGCCCGACGACCTTTACCTTGTTCCCACACAAGTAGGTAAAGGTCGTCACACATACGGGTCTATCTTTGCCAGTGCTGGATGGCTAATCAAATAACATACACGTATACCTTATGCACAAATTGTGAAATTTGTAGATCTACTTTTGTGTGCATGGTTAGGAAATGCTGTTAAGTCCAGGTGATGTCAGCCGCAGAAAAGCACTTCTGTACCAGACCTAGACTAGAAACATACCATATAGCTGGAAATATTGGCGGTTTGGCACGGGATCCCCATACGTATATACGCGAGTAGGAAATTTTGGTGGATTTTTAATTTGGCGGTTGTCAAACCGCCAAATTTAATTCCCCACCAAATTTTCCGGCTATACGGCATGAACTTCTACTACCTATATTTTATTGTAACAGCTATAGCTACATGTATCTGATTTGGTTAGGCTTCAGATTTCAGTCAGCAGATCTGGATAGCTAGCACCCAAACAGTAGTATAACGAGCATATTAGTTGTGTGCATGAGCAGAAAGAATAATGTGCATGCACGTATTATGCATTGAGTATGCACTGTTGATAGGCATGGCTATGGTGGCCAACAGAAAGGTACTGCTTGCGATGCTTGTGGACTGTATCCCTCAATTTGAAGCATACTGAAACTAGTTTTTCGCCTAATTCAATTGATTCGTTGTGCCTACAAGTCACTTACATGTACATCTTGAGACATGGAGAATTTTATGCTCACAACGACATGATCGATAACTTAATCCCTTGCGCATGCGTGCAGGGTAATCAAATTACCAGTATATGTTTGCTGAGTCGGCTCCTCTTCTAAACTCTGCCAACTGCCCTCTTGTCTGTGTTCCATGTATTCTTATCAGAGTGCCCTGTGTGTGTGGGAGGCCAGACAGATATGCATGCACACATATAATATATGTATATCAATGATTCAATCATAACATATCAAGTGGGAGGCCACAGCCAGTGACATCCTAGTCTTGTCCCCAGATCCCACCCCCCGAAAGGAGGGAAAGGGTCTGGGGACATTGAGGCATTTTCTTGGTCTTGTCCACAATCACGTGATAGCACTTGCTCCAACACAAACCCAAGCACATGATTGCTGAACTTGCAGAACCAAGAATCAGCACCAATGTCCCCAGACCCTTTCCCTCTTGAGGGTGGGGTCTGGAAATGAGACTAGTGACATCCACAGAGAGGAAGAGTAGTGTGACACCACTCCAGAGCAGATTATAACTATTGAAGTTGCCCTGACACTATCTCAAACCAACACCAATGATGGCCAGACATCAAGTTAGATGGTCCCATTTAGCTACATGTACATTTGGTATATGTTACTATGGTAACAACGTTTAATGTCACTAAGACCATTTCCAGTAGAGCATCCATAGTCAAGTCATGTTCAAAAACTAACAAAACAGAGAGCTACCCTAGCCCACAATAATTTAATCAGTGTACAGTGCCTGTATGGTGGAGCACTGGTATACCATAGTAACAATACCAAATACCTTAGATGATTTCCTCCCGCTCTAACTGCACCGCAGGTATACTTGGTAGCAGTTACCATACATTTTCAACCCTGGGATAGTAGTCAGAGGTGGTGGACGGACATTACTACATGTATGTTAATGGGTCAGTAGTGACTGCTACCAAACAGTTAGATGTTGGTTTTGCATATTCTACTCACGGCGAGTAGAAATGCGAAACCAATATCTACAAACTATAACTACAAATCCACTCTTGCTATAGAATGTGTGTGGAAGTACAGTGACAGTATCAGTTAGCCTGTTGGTGGTGTACCACAAAGTAAGTGTTGAGTACATGTACTACTAGTATACATGGAGAAATCTGCTCACTTAGTAGTACTCAGACTAGCTAGACCCTTTTTCGCCCGACGACCTTTACCTACTCTATCCACATGCAAAAAAGGGTCTAGCAAAGATCGGGTAATGAAATTTTGTCTGGCCAATCAGATTCAGCTATTGAAATTCATGCAAGCGTGGGTATAGAGTAACATTTGGCAAAAACAGGCACTAGACAAGGCCTACTATGCTTTTAGTATACTTTCAAACATAATAACATCAGACTGGGCCATCTGCTGCTGTTTTCTTGCTTTTGAGCCAAGCAAGCATTCGTATGGCTTCACCAAATGTCTTGCATTCCAATACTGACCTTTGCTAGACCCCTTTTCCGTGTGTGGATAGGGTGGGCGAAGGTTGTCAGACAAGAAGGTATCTAGCTTGCTATGAACCAACATACTGTCCATTTAGAAGATCACACGTGACATTTTGACCTGGAAAACGGCTGATGGCCGACCGTTACAATCTGCTCTGCACTCTTAAAACCCAAATCATATATACTATGTACATGCATAAAATTTAATACTGGAGCTCTCCAGAGCACATACCCTACATACACTATGCGCATTCAGGCCTACGTGCGTACACTCCGACTTTGTTGTTATTGTCTAGCTAGATTTCTGTTATACACAGCTGCACTCATTAGATTATACATGTAGCTCAATGACTCGATGACGTTTGAATTTGAGCACGTGCAGTCATAGCAACGACTAACAGACCATGGGCGCTTACTATGGTATACACATACCGATTTATTTGAATACTAGCCACGGCTACTATTAATTTCAGCCTTGCTGGAGTGCGGCTACTAATCGAGGGTGGCTTTTATTAATTTGGAGTGGTACACGTACCTATCGCCAGTAGTATTGGTGACATGGACAAGATAGACTCGTTTTTCAGGATTGATTTTTGAACAGTGACCAAGGAATAAGCAGTAGGAACCAAATCAGGGATTTTTTGTCATGTTTTTGCCTCAAACTAACGATTATGCGTGGCTCGCGATCATGGCCACATCCACTTAATTCTGTTCGTACATGCGTGCAGCTACTATTCAAGGGCGGCTACTAATCAGGGTGTGGCTTCTATTTGAATAAATATAGTAATCTCGCCACCACCAGCAAATATTAAACCTAGCCTCGTACCCAGGCTCTAGGGGGAGGGGAAAGGAGAGCCTGGTATCAGTTGCATGCGCATGCGCTTAATTTCCCCAGATTCTGGGGAAAATCGGATATTTTCCGTATACTATCCGTGTACTTGACCTTTAACCCAGGCAAGGGTTCAGCAGAACTACGAGAAGGACCTAACAACGAAGGTATTTCAGGCAACGAGTGGACTGTGTTTGTGCTACAATGGCTTACTGAGAGTTCTTGGCCTCATTCGATGTTTTTCACTGCTCGAAGGAGTAGGAGGTAAGCATTGATCTTGATAGGCAGATGCCCAACGAGGCTTGCTTGAATTCGTAAAACTACTCTGGACAACGCCATTGAATAAAATAGCTTCGCTGTCGAGATACAGCGCTCTTCAATTGTTGATTACGTAACTTTTGTTTTAGTCACGTGGCTTTAATTAAGCGCATGCGCACGCAACTGATACCAGGCTCTCCTTTCCCCTCCCCCTAGAGCCTGGGTACGAGGCTAATATTAAACCATGCAGCGAAATAAGCATAACTAGAGCTCTGTAGAGCACATACCCCGCGTACACATTGCACAATCTATAGATTTACTTTCGGTGCATGGCTATAATTTTGTGAACTTCAGAGAAATATTGGAAATGCTGCTTAGTTGTACAGGGGGTTCTGGTGACACTTGAAAAAGTGCTCTCTGCACCCAGACGTACCCCAGACTAGGAACATATGAATTTCTATCTATATTTGTTGTAATAGTAGTAGTATAGCTATCTTATCATAGAGTCGGTAGACTCTATAAGTAGGGATGGCCCGGATACTCCATATATATAATACATTACAAATACCCAAATATCTCAAAACAGGTAAATTTATGAAATTTCTAAGTGTCAAAATCAGAATCTCCAGCAAATTATCTATCTTTTGAGACCAAGATCATTCATCAAAACAATTGTACATGCCAAAACCAGATATTCAAAAAAATACCCATTTGTCATTCTTTCTTTCTTTCTTTCTTTTTCATTATCAAGGCTAACTCAACACTGCCTTGATCGCTCATCTTAGTTTGAGTATAAATCCACTCCATTTTGTAGCGCGCAGTGCAGTGGCACGCTAGTTTTGCGTTATCTCTACAGCTACGAAATGGTGGGTGTGTACGGCGCTTAACGAAAAGGGTGTGTCTGATGTACGCCATTTTGTCATAATAATGCGCATGCTCATAATGTGTTGCCATGGTGAAGTCATGTGACTGTAGTCAGCGGCGCGCGCGACCGCCGTTAGCTAGCTAGCTAGCTAGCTAGCGCCTCGAATAAAGCTAGCTTAGCCTAGCCTAGCCATAGGTAAGAGCCAGGCTCTCCCACGCGAGCTAGGCCAGTGCGAGCGCGAGCGCGATAAAGCGAACCTAGCTAGCTAGAGGCTAGCGCGTGCAGCGCTAGTACTGCGCAGGGATAGGCAGACTCGTGGCCTCAACGTACGTGCGCGGCACGGCCCTCGGCAGTCGGCATAACAGCCAGCTTAGTAGTGACAAACATAGTCGATAATAGCTATACTATAACTAGTACTAGAGTCTCATCGTTACTTGGCCGCCTGGAACAGCTTTATCGGCTGGGCGAGTTAACGAGAGGCGTGGCTACGCGAACTTCGGCACCTCCCATCTATACTTACTGTATATGTATATAGCTGCACTCATGCAATAACAAAGGAACAGAAACAAGTATAAAAACAATTGAATAAAATTGAAGGATGAAGTAGGGATGGCAATGCCAAAAAGTACACAAACAAGATTTTTGGGGATAAGAGATAATCACAACCACTATAGCTACATCCCTACGCTTGCCTACAGACCTATTGATGTCGACTTATCCAAGGCATGCTATACTTGGAGTGTTCTTGACTTACATGTGGGAGACATTTACCCTGTCAGACATTTATGATCCCCATGCTACTCAAAAAAGCAAGCGTAGGGATGTAGCTATAGTGGTTGTGATTATCTCTTATCCCCAAAAATCTTGTTTGTGTAAATTAGCACTCCCCCAAAAATAAAATATTGCCATCTTATATTATACATGTACATGTAAATACATATGTGCAGGAGCCATATCCCAGAAACAATGTACAATGTCATGTACCATATATGAAAATTTTCCCTGGATAAAAAATTCACCAAGCCAAACCTGGATACCTTTGTATTGCAGAAACAATTGTGGAAACAATTTGTGGAAAATTTTCATTAATATGGTGAAGGTCGCCATATCCTCTATGCAATCTTTAACGCAGCTAGGACAAAAAATTTGTGTAACAAAATTTTTGCCAATGAGAGTGGGTGGTGAAATTGGTAAAAATTTCTATGCATACGGTAGTATACTAGTTACTAGAGTGTCAGTGTACCTTAGAAGAACATGTTGCTATCATAGTGCCCTGCTGGTTCATACAGATGCAGGAAATGTCATGTTGGTGAGCATTTATCAGAATCTCAGTAGCTGCTGTCTCTGGTGATACAGTGGCAACCAAATCCTGCGTACAAGAGAGCCATAATCATACGTATCTTCCAACACTACACTAGTGCTCACCATGATCTGTATGGTACCTTTCTGAGAGCCAGGGAAGGCCATTAGTTGACAATCCACTCCAGAACACACTTCACACAAACCTGCATGGATAGATACACTATAATATTATATGTACCGTAGAAACTGGTTGTTAAGCGCATGCGCTTATAACACGCGGCAGCAAAAAAATATGCGCTTAACAGGAAGCATGCGCTTAATTAAAAGTGCTAAAACACGGTAGGTGGGGCGTACATAAAGAACGTGTCGGGGGTAAAAAGGCCTACAACGGTGGCCAAGAAGCGACCAGAGAGCGTAATTCTCAACGTCTTCTTCTCCAGCCTATAGTTCTAGCCTTCTTTCTGGGCTCATGTAACCGATCGCTTGTCGTTCAGCTGGCTTGCTGGGCATATGCGCCTAACAAAGAGCGGTAAAGCTCGCACAAAACTATGCGCTTAATAAAAAGTATGCGCTTAACAGTGAGCAGCGCTCAACAACCAGTTTCTACGGTACCTTATATGTGAAAATTCTTGCTTGATAAAATTTCCAAAAATTTGGTGCAAAACATTTTTTTGCCAATGTGGTCAAGATTGCCATATTATTATTCTCTATAGGTACATGTATAATCACTAACCGTACAGGACAAAAAATTGTGTGATAAACTTTTCACAAATGAGAGCAGGTATGTGGTGAAATTTATGAAAATTTTCTCCTCACAAAATTTCTACACTTACAAAAATTACCGTGTGCACATGCACAAGGAATGAAGTAATCATGCAGTTCTGTCATTAATTTTGTCATTTTCCACATACATGTATATGACATTGTATAAGTTTGCCAGATCTTGACATCTAGGCATCATAACAAGTTACAAGTGTCACAACAGTGTTGAAAATTTCGAAAAACTTGCTTCATGTACATGTATATACGTGTATATACTTGATAATGGCCACAAGCATCACAATTCAAATTTTTCCTATCAGCCATGCCTTCCTATAGTCATGCCATGTGCTACTTCAACTGTGCATGCTTGACCTCAATAGATAATGCTCATCATATTTTGTAGGCTACAGCCATGCATGGCTGCAGTTACATACATGTATACATGTACAACCTGGATGTGTGTGGGGGTATGAGCTTCAGAAAAGCAAATGTGTAGCTACATGTACATAGTGGTAGCTGATGACATAGCCAGTTTAGTTACCGTATTTCTTCTAAAAATTCGGCATGAAAATAATAACAATGCTTTAGCTTCACCGAATTTTTAGAGGTTAATATTCAACATTCTGTCTGCGTGCGCATTCCATTCCTGTTTATAGCATATACGCATGACGACCTTTGCCAAAAATTAGAGACTATTTTCAATCATTCGATAAAGGGTGCCGAATAATTAGAAGGGCCGAATTTTTAGAAGAAATATGGTATCAATACTTCACCCTCTATGCATAATTATGTGCATACTACATGTATATACTGGTACATGTATATAGATGATGTACAATGAAAATTTCAGTTGTATGGTAACATACATGTATGTACATAAAACCTACATGTACATGTATATGCATAACAGCAAATCATGACTCATAGCATAATAATATTATTATACTGGCTTTTGCTTTATCAGGGTGACTTACCTCTGGGGTTTGATCCTGTGTTGAGAGTAGTCAAGAGGGCCGGATTGTCGGGGAAACTAAACACATGGATCTGTGTTGTCATGACAACAATCAAACTGCAACATAAAAATTATAGCTCACTGAGAACATTCTACCTAGCCTGGACCTTGTCCCCGGGTCCCTTCAACACTGCACACAGAAGGCACATACATGTACATGTACAGCAAGACAATAAGTACTAAGATGTTGGAAAGGGTCTGGGGACAAGCACTCGAGTCTTACCTATCCGTCCGTAATCTAACACCCACCACTCTACTTGGCAAGCCAATTTCATACACAAACTTCCTCTTTTTGTCATCCCAAATCATCACTGAATTTAAGAAGACATAGTCATGATTCTCATCTCACAGCATATTTCAGCCACAGCTACTTCATACATATAGATCACTGTACCATTTCTGTCCGGAAACTTTGGAGCCTGTCCTCCCCCAACTATTGCTAGGAGATTACTCCTTCCTAACATCTCAGCATAGGACACTCCTCCAACAATATCAAATTCTACGAAACACATGAACATATACAGTGAGCATAACAGACATCTAGATGCCCTAGCTCATCATTCTGCAGGCAGTCTGCACGAAGGGGTCACGTTTTCCATACACTTTCTTATTTGTACAGGAAGTACGTTGTTTACTTTGGTTGCCAGGCGCATGCGCCTAGGGCTAGCGTATTGCGCGAGCGCCAACGTATGCGCATTCATGATAATACATGTATATTGCGCACTCGTTGTATGAACGTGATTGTATACGGTTGCGCGCGCTTTTACGATTAATATTAGCGCCACCGCCAAAAAGGTCAGCGGGCCAGGCAGGGGTCAAGGGAGCCAAGTGCACCATATTACAAAAATCAGGATTTGATACCAAAAAATCTCTTACAAATAGAAACAATCAAGATTCAGCTATAACATATGTTAAACTACTGGTTGTAATGTATCTACACTGGCTGGTGTTTTTGAAAGATTGGCTGCTTGTCTTCACCATGTTCAAAAATTCTGAAAATGCTCCAGACACAAAAAATCTCCAAATGTGTTGTACAAAATAGACCATCACTCGAAAACTGTAGTGAATTGGAATACGGGGTTGGTTCTACTGTAGAGTTTTAGGACAGAATCTTAAGACCATCCATTTAATCCAGCCATCAGCGTTGGGTAGGCTCTGACTGGGGGCCTTGAGTATAGTGGAAATTTTCGGTTTTATGCACCTCACAGATCCCAACTAGGGCCAACCTGTATCTCTTGAAGAAAGTATGTTGTAGATATTATGGTATTGAAGACCTGTACCAAGTTTTAGGTCCATCGCAGGCGTGCAAGTATATGTTCAAAAATTCTGAAATATGTTGAAATGAGGATCCCTGCAGATAGTGGCAGCAGCAGGAGAGCTGTTTTACACAACCTACCTCAGAACAACTCTTGAAACGACTGCGTGTAGCTCATAATATAGTTGTTTCAACCAGTGCTTGGCTCAAAACCCTTCGCACCGACGTTGCTGACACGTACCGTCGACTCGAGTTGACCGCCTGTTCTGTCAGCCATGTTGGAATTCGCCCATACAAAATCCCCATAGTGTAAATTAGCTTCCGGGTGCGTGATTCACTTCCGCGCGAATAAGAAATTTGACCCCTTCGTGCAGACTGAGGTAGAGATTCTTGGTCCACACAAAACAATCACTAGATCTGTCACGACAAATTTGGACCCCCTTTTTTGTCCCCCCACTCCCCCGGCCCATGATAATATATTTCAGGATCCCTATATGCATGTGATCAACTATAGTAGAGATTTAGAAGAGTCAGGATTCTGGTAAAAATGGTTAGCAAGGTTAGTCTACAGGATTTGTATGCGGGGGGGGGGGGGGGGGGGGGGGGGGGGGGGAATCCAAATACTACGTGATATATTCTAAGGTCTAGGCATGCATCATAGAGAATGAAGATGTTAGAAACACTGAAAAAAGTCCCCATTTGCTTCTAATCACCAGATAAGGCCCATGAGCATTACAATACCATACTTAATCTAATACTACACATAGAAAAAACAATTTTGAAAAACATGCGTTTTCTGGTAAAGGTCGTCAGTCACTCATATATAAATGTTATGGGAATTCGTAAAATGCTAATTTGTAGCATTAAATTGGATCATGCATTGTATTAGATTAACTACGGTAGTATCTTTTGTTGGCCACACATATACAGCCTGCAATGGTATAGCAGTGCATCCTCCAGTTCTATACAGGTTATGGTCATCAAATCAGAAAAATATTTAATTATAATACCGTATAGCTGGAAATATTGGCGGGAATTAAATTTGGCAGTTGAGCCCAAAATCGCTATTACAAGAATATTAGCAGATTTAAAATTTGGCGGTTCGGTACGGGATTGCCATATGTAAATATGCAAGTAGGAAATTTTGGCAAATTTTAATTTGGTGGTTGTAATATAGACTGCCAAACCACCAAATTTAATTCCATGCCAAATTTCCGGCCATACGGTAAGTACATGTACAAGTACATGTGACTGCTTGTGTCGGTGGAGTTCAGGTGGGGCATACATGTAATAATTATGTTCCGTTGTTACATTGTGTGCATGTCTTATGAAGCTACATGTACATGTACATGTACATGTACAGTATTATCACACGCATATTTCTTCCAAATGACTGTCTATTTATATTATAGATGAGGGGCTGTCTGATAATAAAAATTGTCTAGACTATAATACAAACTTGTAAAGCCATGGCTAGACCACATGTGGTCATCTAGTTTTATTGATGAAATACAGGTACAAGCTAGTTTCACATTAGTGCCTGAGAGTGCACCAGAAGCAATCTCAGGGAGTCCAAAAATTCCTGGGGGAGCATGCCCCCAGATCCCCCTAGAGATCATATGCTTATGCACACAGAAAATGCCCATGCCCCCTTCCATTGATCTCATACTCGCTGCATTGCATGAGTAGGCACTATCAATGGGCGTGGCTACAGTGGCCAACAAAAAATAATTATCTGTGATGCTCGTGGACCATGTCCCTTGATTTGAAGCATACTAAAGCCAGTCTCACCAAATTCAATCGATCTGTTATGCTTATATGAGTTGCACAGATGCCTACATCTCTAGTCTCGCGCGCCAGCCCCTCCTACCCAAAAAGAGGGAGAAAGGGTCTGGTCAAACGCCTATAGGGCCCGTGTCCCCGTGCACTGTATAGTGCATGCCAATCAGGTGCACAGAATAAAGTCATATGACTGTGCGGGCATGAAAGGAATGCAAATTAATGATTCTGCATGTGTGCAATCAATCATACGTACCAAAATAGCCCTAGTACAAATGGAATGTCAATTTATTTGCGTTTCTTATTCACACACACCAGAAATACGTGACATTATGCATTCCTTGGCAACACAGGTCCTATACACATTTGGCCAGACCCCTTCTCTCCGCATGCGTGAAAGGGGGGTGGGGATGAGACTACTATATATACTGTATTCACTCGATTACACGCCGCTCTCGAATAGTCGCCACACCTCCTGAAGTGCTGAATGAAATAGTTGCCGCTCTCGAATAGTAGCCGCGCCACGCCCACTATTCGAGAACACCAGCACGTGGACATGCCTCACGGTCATTTTTTCGATGGCAGGTACACGATGATCATTCTGGAACAAGTTCTAACATCAGCAAAAGGGGCCAGAATCTCCTAGATCAGTGGTGTCAATCGACCATTTCTCTATGGATTGCCTCCCTGGCAGCTACTGGCATTAATAAACACCTCTCTTGAATAGTCGCCGCTCTCGAATAAATGCCGCACAAACTCGGGCGATAAAATAAATAGTAGCTGCGGCGTCTGATCGAGCGAATACGGTATATATAACATATAACATATATACATCTCGAGGTATGGCGATTTTGCACTCACAAACACGATCAATTACTTTACCCCTTCGTGTGGGGTAATGACATTCACATCATCTATACAAGTTTTATAACCATAATATTGATGATACATACATGTACTCACCTATCCTTCCCTTCTCTGCCAGTGGCTCAACATTGTAGACCTGGACACCACTCTCCATGGCACAGACAAAGCAGCCTGCGTACGTTATAACCAGTTTCCATTCTTAAAAAGGCCAGGACTTATGGGGCACGTACCATAATCCTGGTTGAATCGAAGTTTCAACACTCCCCGAGAGACAGGCATCTTGCACTGAGTTCCTTATTTGAAGCACACCTGCCTACGCCCACGCAACATAATACGGTGCATGCAATGAACCTCCTGCCCAGGCATAATACCCCATGCATATTATATCATTATGCACAATAATATCATAAAATTTTGGTCAAAATGCAGTATGCATTGCAGCTTCAAACATTGCAAGCACATAATTTGTCATAAAATAATTATTATAGCAAATGAGAATGGTACTAAATATCTCCCAGTACAAAGCTGCGAATAATCGCTGGGGCAGCAGAGTCAAATCCTGCCATGTCCAGCATGCCAGCATCGTTGGGGTCAGCTATGGTGAAGCTGTTGGCAGACATCCCACACACTATCAGCTTAGCATTAATGCCAGAAGACTGCCGGTAGTCCTTGAGAGCCTGGGAGGGGGGAATCTTGCCAGCCCAAGTCTCATTGTCTGTATAGACAATAAATGTATCAACCTCAAGCTTCTTAGTCTTTGCATAGATCATTGGTTGAGCACAGTCTGTACCACCCATAGGAACCTATGGTGAACACAAGAGTGGTAAGTAGATGACACAGATATTACCAGATCAAGAACTAGAGCTCATAGAGCACATACCCCGCTGATATACTCACACAATTTGTATCTTTCCTGGGTATTGCCTAGGGTTAAGAATGAGATAGGAGGTGTTTTTTGCTGTCATACACCATTTTATCCCATTTATTGACCATATTTTTGCTTAATGTTGAGATTTGCCCATTTTTATGCTGACAGATAACAGACGACAGAGGACAGACGACAGACAAACTGATTGCTTTACCCCCTGCTGCGCATGCGCGCACGCGGGGTAATGAGAGGAAGCTCCATACAGTACACATACATGTTGGTATATACTGCATATATTGAAGCACTATCATGCAAAACCCTTGGCACATTGTTAGTCTACACGTTGCAAATTTGCTAGCAGCAGTTACTGTTAGCAGGAGTAACCACAAGATTGCATGCTATTACATACACCTGTACATATAGCAGTAGCCACCACATGCATACCAGATCAGCTGTGTATTGCTTGGAGAAAGTCATCAAGAAGCTTAGCAATGCCAAAACTGGTAAACAAAGCTTTTTCAGTGAAATCTTGTCAAATTACAAGAACTATTGCTACTATTCTTGAAAATTTGAAGGTATCGAGGGTTTTTGTCAATTGAAAGCTCATCAAGAAGCAAACGAGGCAGAGGTGGTCAGCAAATGTCCCTAGAAATTTTAACAAACCCTTTTCAATGAAATCCACACAATACATCTTGAAAATACCATAAAGAGCCTAATGGCACCTAAATCAGGTATGTGGCAGCTAGCTTGGTAACAGACAGACACACACACAAACAACTACCATAACCCTCGCACATGCACCGAGGATTAATTATGAAATCTAGGAGAAAACACTAACACATATTTCACCACTAATTAAAATTCTACTGTCACTGAGTGTTAGTGCATTGTATGAATTACATGTACTTAGTTACATGTACCTGTCCAATCGTCCTGCAGACATCATCAAGCCTCATTTTAGCATGAATCTTGAGTGGAACCAAGTTGGTTGAAAAGCCCACCATGACATACTTCTCCTCTGTCTTAGCGGTAACCATTGCCATGGCAGCACTGGCCACACGGCATGATACAGAACTTGAGCCCAACACATTGTAGTAGCCCATCGAGCCACTCACATCAATAGCGAGGAGAAACCGTTTACCAGTTGGCTCGACAAACTACAAAAGTATGATCAATATAGCAAAATTGTGTTTGAATAAGGCTTGCAGTACAGTATTTGTATAGTATTAGGTAGTCAAGGCCTAACCTTGAAGGAGGCATAGAAGGCATCATCGAGTGCCTGGACTATGGTTTGGTTGACCTCCCACTTGAGCTTGCCCTTATCTCCACTACCACTCTCATATGTCTTCAATGCCAACAGGACATTGAAGGGATGGATGCGAGCTTTCTTAAGCAGCATCTCGTCCTTCAGCCGCTTACATACAAGGGCAGCGTGAGAGGAGAGGGGCTTGAGAAGATTGATGGCAGACATTTTCCCCAGGTTTCTGATCATAGCAGTCATTGGCATGTTCTCTAGCAGTGCTGCCCACACCTGCAGGAGGGGTCATAAGTCACATAGAGCAATAGAGCTACAATTACACAAAGGCAGTTATAGTCACACATCTAGGACAACTCAAGATGCATTTCATACCAAACACTGCTAGGGTTCTCTCTCTCGAGGAAATACCCTGCATGCCATGGGTAACCTTCAGTGATCTTAGCTTAGCATGCAGAGTCAAAACAGTACATATGGTATTGGTAGGTGCATATGGCTAATGAAAGCACATGATCCATAGCATTTGCAGGGCTGTCCTAGGCAATTACAAGCAACAGCTTGAAGCTAATTTTCGTGGTGGCATACAAATTTATAATTATAGCTCAGATGCCTAACTCTTGAGACCTAGCAAGTTATGTCCTTAGATGACAGATTTACCCATACAGGCCAATAACTTGGAGTCAAGTTGATCTCACATGCACATGTGTGTGCCACAAAGCAGTGCATTAATCAGACTATCAAGAGTACGTAAACTAGAGCTCATGATCATATACCTTGCGCTGCATCTGCATCATGCAGTACGTGGTGCCACTATTACCATAGTATCCCAGGTAAGTGCCCATGGGCGCTTAAACATACCGTATACTCTGGCTAATAAGCGCATGCGCTTATATATAGTGGTAAACAGAACGACAGTATGCACTTAATAAAGGATATGCGCTCATATGGCATATAACCATGCCCACAAATGTTTGGGGCACGTGATGGATGCGAGGCACACGAGCGCTAGCTGGCTTGATGGATCGAGCACTTGAGCGTTTATAGCAGCCGCTCAAGATGACGAGTGTTGATGATTTGTCTGAAGACTCGATCTTCTTGCATGACAGCATTATTCGTGGCCATCATATCTCCAGACTCCACATACTGTATAGCCGGAAATATTGGCAGGAATTAAATTTGGTGGTTGAGCCCAAAATCGCTATTGCAAGAATATTGGTGGATTTATATTTGGCGGTTCGGTACGGGATCGTATATACGCAAGTAGGAAATTTTGGCGGATTCTAATTTGGCGGTTATAATAATATAGACCGCCAAACCGCCAAATTTTCCGGCTATACAGTACTTTCCAGCCTGTTGTTGAGGACAAGGTCAGGTTCATAGAATGCCACGCCTATTAAGCACATGCACTTAATAAATAATAACTTGTGATGAGAAGAGAGCATGTGCTTAATAAATAATATGCATTAAATAGCAGGATGCACTTAATAACCAGAGTTTGTGGTACATGTAACTCGCGATTTTGGGCCACATGGGAGCTTACCCGGGATCAAAATTCCATATGTTTGTATAGAAGCTGCTAGAGTGCCCCCTTGAAATGCAGTACATGGGCGCTAACCCGGGAGTGGGCGCTTATCTGGGGCTTGTTGACGACCGTTATGCACCTATCAATGGTATGCCCCACCTACCCTAGGTGGGGCCAACATGGGGGGTTTGTCGCTGAGGCATGGCCCCCAGGGTGGGGCAAGGTGGGGTATTTGCCAGCACTGTGCGTTAAATAGAACAATTGAAGGTCATGCTAGGCGTTCCGCACGAAGTGCCACATGCAAATTTCAGTACAATGATGGCTTCCAAGAAGACAGTAGCTGTACAAAAATTCGATAGACGAACATAAACATCCCATATGAGGGTTGGGGGTGTAGATGGGGAAAGGACCCTATAATTTTGCCCCATATATGGGGCAAAGTACAAAGTCTATAGGACAAATCCCCCATCATTTCCCCATATCCCCCAGCTGGGGTAGGTGGGGCATAATATTGATAGGTGCATTACTTACATGTATATACATGTAGTATGTTAGGTTGTGTGCATGAGCAGGAAGTACAAGAGGGTGTGGTTGATAAGCGTGGCCAATAAAAACACACTTTTGTGATGCTCATGGGCCATACCAAATGATTTAAAGCATAATAGAGTGTATTCTTTTTTACCATTTCAACAGATTTGTTGTGCTTACAAGTCGCTGAGAAGCCTAGATCTTGAGATCTGGCAATTTTTCAAGGGGTGGTCACATACATACATGTATATATACCTGCTATACTGACACCCGCGATCGGGATCAAAGTGAGATCAAGCGGTCAAGCTGTAAAATAGGAGACGATCAAGCGATCAAGATGTCTGTTTACACTGCTCAAATCAAAGTCAAGATGGGTCCTGTCCTTTGACTCCACCCACACCCCACCCATCCCTGGTTGGCAATCAAGGATCAAGGCTCGTTTGGTGATGCGATCAAGCAATCAAGGTCCAAAAATGGCCCCAAATTTGGTGCACATGCATGGGATAAGAATATTAGGGGATGTAGATATCTTTAATTATAGCTTTTTAGTAGTGGGGGGCTTGTGTTGCCACGTCCATTTTTGTGATCATGCCCACTCATTACTGCGGCAGTGCTATAATACCGTACCCTCACAAAAGAGGGCCCACTATGGAATGTCGCCCCCCCTGGGCCCCCCACATTGGGCTCAATTTCCTGCTAAGGTCTAGTGTTTACTCAAATATGCGCCCATATGTAGCTGCCCTTGAAAACGCAGCTCAAATGGCTGATTTATGAGGACTGAACTTCGAATAGTCTATGTAAGATTGATAAGTAACGTGCTAAACAGCCAGTCTAGCTAGCTATATGCCACGTTTCAGCACAAATAAACGGCTAGTGATTGTAGCCATGACGGCTGCAATCAACGACACACGGTGAAGTATCGTGGCCGCCCTTGCTCTGGATTGGTAACCGTGCTTGAATAAGGCTGAAATTAATAGTAGCCGCTGCTATAATATTACTATTCAAGATAGCGTGGGTAACTTACATGTACCTGGGCGCTCTTTCGCATATGAATGCGATACTGATACCTCGAATATCGGCCCATCCCCCAATCCTGGCCCAATGTAAGGTGCACCGCCCATGGGCCCTCTTTCACGAGGGTACGGTGTCATAGCGGATTTGTTCTGGCGCGAAAACGTTCCAGGGGAACATATTCGCTAGCGGATGCGTTCCCCTGGAATGTACCGTAGGCCGGGTTTTAATTGCGAGTATCTATTAAATGCGAATTGCGACATTCGCAATCAATAGATTCGCAAACATCAATATTCGCGTATACCGTAACATGGTACAGGGTCGACATTCGCAATTGTTAGATGTCGCAATTTTTAAAACTGCAATCATTAAATTACGCAATTAAAACCCGTCCTACGGTATCTGCTAGCATAAATGTTCCGCCCGGAATATTTCCGCACGGACGTAAATGTTCCGGGCTGCGTAAATGTTCCGCCTCTGTGAATGAACGTGTACAATCAAAATCTGATGATAATAATATTATATAGGATGTCTGAACTTATCAAGGATGTGTCAATGATAGTGTAGTAAGTAGATGACTTGCTAGCAGCTTGAGGCCAACACTTTCCCAGAATGATTGTGGTAAGTGATCATCAACTACACAGAAACAGCATGTTGATGATGGACTGTCGGGCAGTGCAAGATAGAACAAAACCATGCAGGAGCACGTAAGTGCACAACTAGGATGATACTATGATTTGCTATTAAAGATCCCCTTTACTGACAACTAGGCACCACGGAAAATGGGTGTGGCAAGGTAAATTTCGCTGCAGCACACTTATGCATGCAAATTAATTTATGCTTGTGCCCATGCAGCCCCTGTATTATATGTAATCTGAAAGCGGGAAGTATGTGTGGATTATATAGCACATTCAATACTCTCTTCCCCACCTTATTATTTACTCCTGTAGTTATCAACTCACGTACATTGATGGAGTTCAGGTGATTAGTAGGAATATGCTCCCTGACAAGACCATTCTCCTTGACAAACTTGATCAAAGTTGCCTCATCAGCAGTTTTTGCTGCCTCTACAGCCTCCAGGAAAACCATGGCCTCTCCCACCTCCCCATCTGAGCCTGCAAACTCTGCCCTACACCCTTCCATTCCTTTTACGATATATTTTGCAATGCAGGAGACCCCAGGGTTGGCTGGCTTAAGGTGGGCTAGTCGCAGCAGATCAAGATGAGCCCAGCCTCCACGGTTGCGGTATTTTGTCACGGCCATTGCAAGAGCTTTGGGAGTCTTGGAGTTGTACCACTCACATACAGCACGTCGATGAGCACGCCCCCAACCTGTACCACTACTCAAACCTTCACAAAATTCCACAAATGCAAAGAGGTGCGTAGGAATTCGACATACTTTGACAAGAGCGTCATAGGCTGCTTTCTTAGTAGCAACATCTTTCTCACGAGCACATAGTGCAAGAGCAAAGATGATGGGGTTTTGTTTGGCAGCACGTCCTTCCTGGCTGAACTCTACGATTTCTTTCACTACTTCCATTCCTTTCCCAGTCTCGATCAACCTTATGATTACCATGGCGTTCTCGCGTCCTAGTTCCTTCTCGCCTATATAGTAGGTGCCACCTTCTGATCCCATACAGAGAAAACGGCGAAGGCGTTTCATATCGCTCACCTCCCAGGTGAAGCCTCCAGCTCTATTGGGAACCTGACCCGGCAAAGGCTCACTCTGGGGAACCGCCATAGTAGGAAAACGGACCTCGGAACTAAGGTCAAAAGGTTGAACGCTTGCACACTATTAAAGTTGTCCAAGTGCTGACTCACACTTTGGAGCTAGCAAACAGTTTCGTTGCTAACGTCAGCTGGATACAAAATGCACAACTGGCTTTTTTATACTGCGGTGGCTGCTGAGTAAGCAAGTTCTCGTTCTCTGTCCACTCAGCAACCTTGCAAGCTGATTGTGCAACCAACGTTCAGTTTTTAATTCCAAATAATGCACATTATTACGAGCCACGCCCCTGATTCTGCGTCGTCCGAAAGCAGACATCCTCGACCTCCCGAGTGCCGTCACGGCCTTGTAAGCCATAGCTACCTCCTCACGGATTGGGGACTATATTTCTTTTGGTTAGTGAGTCCACATGTCAACTTTTCGAGTTTGCCATCACGCTCTCCCACACCCACAAAGTGTGTGGCTATTGAGACATACCATCTATCTATGCATCTATATAAATAGGGGAATTGATTTTTTTTTTTATTCATTATGGCTCTCAGCAAGATTCAAATTTTTATTAGATTTTCAAGATTCATTATAGCCAAGTTAGACACACCATCTATAATTGGGAATTGTTTTTATAACACCACTCCATTCACTAAAAATTATGGCTCTCAGTGAGATTCAATTTTTTTTTACATTTTCAAGATTCATTTTAGCCGAGTCAAGTTGTGATTGAGCAAGTGGAAAGCATTGTATGTATTGTATTGTACCCTGACAGATTGTTTCCAGTTGATCACTTGAGAATAACACTGTAAAGTGGATTCCCAAGTTCATATAATTAGACATTTCAAATTCTGTCCGAATACATGTACACTGTTCTTGATTGTTGAAATGAAAGCTAATCTTCGTGAATATATAAAGATACAATCAAATGATTGAAAGCTCTTTGTATCAAAAATTAATGTCTGTATGTAATAATTATTATAAAAATTTACACAGATGTATATTTTATGAAAATTCAGTAGGTTTGTCTTTCACTACCAATCCTAAATAATATTTAAGGGGTAACCATTCCATTGCCTGCTCAGGCAAACCTACGCCGGCAGAGTTACTTAGGTACCTATACCCTTGAGAACTAGGTTATTTCTACACAGGGGGAATCATCCCCACACCCTTCAAAGTTTGTATGCTGCGATTATACATGACATTGTACATGTACATAATTAAGCAGCTAATAGCCATGATTTCAGTAATCCCAAAACACTGATATTACATCCGTGAGGTCTAGAACGTGCCTTCTGATCTTTGGAAAATTTCCCTGCTAGCGTGGTATTAAATTTTGTAATTAACTCTCCCCTACCCACCTATATAAGTGCCTCATGCATGGACACGGACAGTACCCACACATGCATGACATTGTATAGCATAATCGCACACTAGTGCTGGTCTGTACTGTATATAGTAGGTCACCAGACTCTCCATGAGACTATAATATAGGTGGAAGGTATGCTAATACTTCTCCTATGTGAAGTACTGGTTGTATACTTGATGGTGTATATTGATCCATGAAGTGCATGACCATACCATTATCTGATCAATGCATACATAATGAGGATGCTTCTGTGCACAAGACGTGCGCAATACTTATTTTGGCTGTTACTAATTCAAAGCCAGTCCAAATAAAAATAAGGCCATAAAGCTATCAAAGATGGGGTGATGACAGCAGTGGCTGAGTGTACACGTACTATAATATAGGATTCTGGTGGATACAATGTGTGCAAAGTGGTTATAATCCCATATTGGTAATGGAATTCATAATTTAATTGATCCAAATATTCATTTTCACTGACAGCACAATCATGTTTCGGATCAATTAAGTGGCAAGAATGGCACCGAGAAAATTTTCAACCATAGAAGATACCGGTGACCTAAAACCTTGTCAAAATTTAATTTCTACTATACTATAGTGGGAATGTAACTTAATATGAATAGGGTAAGATTCATGTGTATAATATCATTGTATATTAAATAAAGAAGTTCTGAACACCTGTTCTTACACTTTCACCTACACATGTACTAGAACTGTCATTCAATTAATTTTTTTGCTTGGAAGAATCGTCTGAGATAGAATATCTGCCAGGCAGCCAGGAAGAGTAAACAGCACATGGAGAATATACTAAAGTAGAGCACTCGAGTATTCGTCGACTCTGTAGTGAGATACAGGCAAAATTATTTTTCCCAGATCAATCATAGAACACTACATAATTTGCATGCATGCACATATGTATACACATACATACCCGCACATGTACACTGCCATCCCTATTCTACACACACATGTATATACAACAAAGTAAAGACAGTATAGGTACACAAAATCTGCCTGGCAGTGGGATACATTATTGATGAGGGTCGGGAGTCATAAACTACTGTAGTGTAGGTAGGTAGAGCATTCATTTTTGACGTCACTAGATTCTGTGTCTGCGTCCACTCTTGCATAGCCTTCATATTCATTTTCCGCTTCCAAAAACTCTTCTTCTAGTGACAGGTTGAGACAACTCACTCGCTGTTCACTTGATAGTGATCCAGAATTTCATGAAGGGTGGTTCCAGTATTGAAATTTGGAAGCCACAGCTGGTACATAGCCAACACAGGAGCACATAAATAGACGCCAGTTTCGTTTTGAAGCTTCTCGAGAGCCAGAAAGGAAATAGAGGCCCAGGTTTGCATTCGAGTATTCTTCTTCTGGGCTCTACATTTTAGCCGCATGTATACTCAAGCATACACCATGACCGTAGCAACAGCTTTATGACCAAAATAACGACCTGCAGCATTTACAGTCCTTACAAAGAGAATTGTCAGTTTTCACTATCTTTGATCTCATGGTGGCATTGCATGCTCCTCACTGGATATTAAGAGCTATTTAGTATCATAGAGTCGGTAGACTCTATAAGTAGGGATGGCACGGATATTCCATATATATAATACATTATAAAAATCCAAATATCTCAAAACAGGTAACTTTGTGGACTTTCTAAGTGTCAAAATCAGAATCTACAGCAAATTATCTATCTAACAAGACCAAGATCATCCATCAACTTTATTGTATATGCCAGAACCAGATGTTCAAAAAAATAGCCATTTCTCATTCTTTCTTTCTTTCTTTCTGTTTTCCTGGGCTAACTCAAGACTACCATGACCGCACACCTTAGTTCGAGTATAAATCCACTCCATTTTGGAGCGCGCACGTCTGTGGCACGCTCGTTTTGTGTTATCAGGAAAGCGATTGAATTGTGGGTGTGTACAGCACGCGTTTTGCGAGTGGGTGTGTCTGATTAGCCATTTTGTCGTATAATGCGCATGCTCATACGGTGTTGCCATGGTGAAGTCATGTGACCGATGTTAGTGGCGCGCATGCGCCGGCGCATCCAGGACCTCAATCGAGCGCTCAGCTGATCAGCTCAGTGAACTGTCGATTAATATATGGTGGCTACTTACCAACAGTAAGCTTACTGGCCTATAAAATATGCTCCAGAAACTTGGCCGAAAGTTTTCGTCACGCCTTGGTTCTAAACAGCCTTCTTTCAAGTTCGCCGATCGAGTCAGCCCTAGCCTCGTACCGGGCCAGGCCTCAACTTGAAGGGCCTGGGCACGAGGCTAAGTCAGCCCTGGCAGCTTCAGGATCGAGATAACGAGGGGCGTGGCTTCATTCGCAGGTCAAATCTGGATGCTGGTTACCTGAGCTGTTTCGAGAACCCCACTGATGCACGTTCAATAGTGTGTGATGCAAAAGAAGTCCTAGCTATAGTTATCAAAAGACTGCCTGGGATTTGCACTTACAGGAGTATTTAAGTTTGAACTTATGGTGTGTTTGGGGTACCATAGCTACCTGACTCAAAGGCTAAGATCACACAAACATGCTGAATCAGTGGTGTACTTGCTTCCTATAATAATATTGTTTTTGAAGTTGTAGCTAGTTGACTGTTCCATGCGACATGATAAATAAATTTTTATTATTAAACAATGAATAGGCAAACCGGTCGCCATGGTATATGTATAGTCTCATGCCCAGCCTCTGTCCCCACGAGATTAGTCAGCTAGGAGGCATTGATGAAAATTAATGACAATCATGAACTACCAGGCCCCGAGGGCACTAAAAAAAGAACAGTAACAAGTATAAAAAACAATTGAATAAAATTGAAGGATGAAGTAGGGATGGCAGTGCCAAAAACTACACAAACAAGATTCGTAGGGATAACGTATCACATCCACTATACATCCCTACGCTTGCTTTTTGAGTAGCAGTGCAGCATGCTTGCAGGAATGGAAAATCAATACAGTATACCCATGGATCAATATCAAAATACAGCGACACTTTATAGAATCAGAAGTGGATGAGAAAAGCAAGCGTAGGGATGTATAGTGGATGTGATACGTTATCCCTACGAATCTTGTTTGTGTAGTTTTTGGCACTGCCATCCCTACTTCATCCTTCAATTTTATTCAATTGTTTTTTATACTTGTTAATATCAATAATGACACGACTGTACTTCACCCAGAGGAATGATTACCCTCATTGATCCATGCCAAAAAGTGAAAAATGATACTAAACACAACAGGCAAATTTTGGGTCATACCTCATATTGAGACCTAGTGCAACATGGTGGGGCTTGTCACGGATGGTCACATATAAACTACAGATAGCGTTATTCTTAATATCTTCATGATAATAATAGTACCTAAGCAACTCGTAACTACAACAAATCAGTTGATGTTGGCAAAAAAACTGGCTTCAAATCAAAGGACACGATCCACTAGCATCACCAATAGTGCCTTCTTTTTATTAACCATCATAACCACGCCTATCGATAGTGCCTACTCAATGTGCAATGCATGCTGGCCGTGTACTTTCTGCTTACATGTATGTGTACAATTTTAATATACACTGGTAAAGATCATCGATATGCATGCTAGCCTGGTCCCCAGGGCTTCTAATGGAGGGAAGGGGACAAGGCTACATGAATCCTGGCTGAAATTGTGGTATTATCACCTTTAAATTAAATGCTTTGTAGCTCCAGAATGTGCAGTGAGTGTGTAGGGTATGTGCTAATGTAATTTCAAGGGTTGGTACAACGCAAATATTGTGCATAGGGACAAAAATACTGAATCACCTGACAACCAGGATCATCAACCGAGTAAACATGCACACACTTACCATTGGTGTCCCTCATCTCTTCTTCTCTGGCTCTCATGTATGCAAAGTCATTAACAATGGATTCTGCCAGATCTTCCAGTCTCCTTAACTCTAGTTCCATAGGCTTCAATTTTTCTGCCTTACCTACCTACACATGTACGTAGACGATAATTTAGCCTAGTGAAGCAGGAAGCAGACAAAATACCATTCCTCTTCTCAATGAACATTCCAAATGACAGAAAGAGCATGCAATTGCCACCACATGTATTATTATCAACAGGAATAGAATCAATGTACATGCACCTGGAATATGCTAAATATTATCGATGATCCAGGGGCGTAGGCAGGATTATTGAAGGGGGGGTTATATTGGTGAGCACGCGCGCGAAGCGCGCGCGAAAATTTTAGGCCACGCCCATTTTTATTAACCACGCCCACATTTATGGCCGCGATCGTGACCTAGACCTCGAATATGGACGGTAGTGGTCGTTTTCTGGTGTGCAATATTTAGAAAGGAATGAACTGTCTTTGTCCTTTATGCCACAGAACTAAAGTAAGTGATAACAATTAGAATAATAGGCCGTCAAAAGGGGGGTTCGATCGAACCCCCTCGAACCCCCCCTGCCTACGCCCCTGTGATCATGGGGTGAATCGTCACCCATAACCCTAGCATAACATCCTTTTCCTCATCAAGTTTCGCATGGATAGCGTCTACCTTAACACTCAGATATCTGGGCAGTGGGCACACTTTCACATCTATTTGCGAAAGTGGTACTTCAAATATCAGGCCGTCCCCTAGTTTAGGTCCAATGTATAGTAGACCACAAATTTAGTACCATATAGCGAGAAACGTTTGAGGGAGAAAACTTTCGTGGATCAGTAGAATTTAGTAATCATTTTGTGGAGAAAACTTTAGTGGAATATACTAACTCAATCGTATAGGTGGGTGGGGCATGCCCAACTTTTGTGGAGCAAATGTTCACAGGTGCCTCTCAAATTGCGAAAGGCATAAAAGTTTTCTCCCTCAAAAGTTTCCCACTACATGGTATTGCTGACCAGAGAGCAAAGACATGTACTTACATCGTCATAATTCTTGGCCTCGACTCCGTGCTTTAATGTGAGGGTGACTTCCCTCTCCTGACGGTTAACTCCTCCACCTAAAATAATATGATACAGTTGCAAAGGCCACACTATAGGGTTAAGCATGCACCAATGTACAGTACAAGATGGATATAAATTTGTTCCTAATCCTCAAAGGTTTGAACAATCCCATCCATCAGGCTAGGAGGCAGGCAAGTGTCAGGGGACAATTTGAATTTGTACAATTTTCGGGTGGTGGTTTACGCCACTGGTGTGTTTAGAGAAATTTGAAATGATTGCATGTGCACCTTTCACTAGCAACTTCTCTACTGTCTACAAGTATAAAAATATAGAAATACATCCTATTCTTGCTTTTGTCGATTATCATGCTCCTATACATGTAGATGTTGACCTGTTAGCCTGGTGCTAATCTTTGTATTATTGATATTTTCTGCATCCATTAATAGCTATTCAAAAAGCAAGCATAGGGATGTATAGAGGATGTGATTACCCCTAAAAAGAAATTAGCGATTTGCCTAACTTTCACTAAAAATTGTACTGTGAATATTAATTTTTTCAACATCTTCGAATAAATAGAATGCTAATTTTGAAAAATTGCTAAAATGAGTACCTGCTAAACGCACTATTTCCGAAATCTGCTAAAATTTGTACCCACAAATAATCGTAGCCCTAAGGCATGCGAGATCATGACATTTCCACTTGATGACCATTACCAACTAACGAATGCACAAGGGCGAGTGATCTCTGTACTTCTAGCTATTTGATGAACAAAATTTGAGAAAAACAACAAAGTAAGCCAATACATTACACGAATGGCTAGTATGCTAGCTGTAGTTTGTTATTATGTGAGGTTTAAATAATTAAACCAAGTCAATGGTGGAGTAGGTGGTGCACGCCATTTGGGGGGTGTGCAGGGGCGGGAGATAAGAGCATGCGCAGTGGGCAGTTGTACCTCGTGCGCTTTGAGAGAAAGAAGAGTTGTGAATTCAGTGTATTCTACGTTAAGAAAATGGTATGGCCGATGGAGGGGAACCATCGACAGGCGAGCCGGTAGCCCCACTGACCAGGGCGGACATCCCGGAGGTAGTGAAGGCCGTGGTGGCGGCCTTGGCGACAACTAAGCCTCACGAGGAGCTGGGTAAGTCGTAAATATTAGCAGCGCGCCCAGTATTGTGCCAGCCAGCGCAGCTGCTATATCTTACATGTATATTGATAGCGCGCTCTGTATTGTGCCAGCCAGCTGCTATATACTTACAGTGCTCTGTGTGGGGCCAGCCTGCTGAGCTAGATATTAGCGCGCTCTTTAGGGCACCTGCGACCGTGCCAGCTGCTGTTCAGTTACAGCGCGCAGTGGAGTGTACCAGTGGGCTGCCAAAAAAGGGGCGCTTGTAAGGGGTTGGATGCGCTGTATGGAGCTAAACTGCCTCAGCGCACTTACTCAACAGCCGGGCACAACACTGGAGCGTGCCAAATAAGTATTGATTACCATAATATTGATATCACAATACTCCAGGTCGACATGCATTTGTTGGAATGGGATTTGAAGATCGTGGCGATGCTTTTGACTTCAATGTCACACTACAGGACCACTTCAAGTAAGCGGAAGCATAGACATCATACATACAAGATAGCTAATTTATAGATCCTCTCAGAGTCTCTGTGCCCTGATAATAATCATATCAATTTGCAAGCTAGTGTGTGATGAATGGCTACTCATAAACTCGACTTGTACCATGGTTGTAACATTCCGACCAATCAGATTGATTTATAGGAGGTATCTAAATAAAATAGACGCCTCCTAGGAGGTGTCTATCTAGATAGACACCTACCTCTGAGGCTATGGAAGGGTAGTTACAGCATCTTTTGTTAGTGAAAGAGATAAAGTATAGAGCTCTAGTGCTATGCAGAGTACTGTATGCAGATGATTAGTGGGCAGGTCTTACTGCGTTAATTGAATGGGTGGAGCGAATGATTGCCAAATCAGCAGTAGTAAAAACTGAGCTGCACTCTGACTACCTCGAGATGAAATCAAGACAGCGATGACATGGCCGGCCTTTTATACGCAACGACGATAGCCACGGTATTGTGGTTCTGAATGTCAAGGAAGAAGCACGAGTTGGACAGAAAACAGCATCGGCTCACTATGCATGCATCGATGTCCGGCGTTGACTCGATCGACGACGATGGTTTGAACTGTTGCTAGGTACGCGCTCGAGCCTTTTATGGCCGGCGCTGTAGTTGCTAGGCTGTAGATACGTTGTCAGGACCACGTAGCCCATGGTACAAGTCGGTTACATCACTCGGTTCGGTCTCTACGTGATTTATACAGCCTCAGGCCCAGTGTGTAAATTCCGTAGAGACCTCCACCTCGTGATGTAACCTATACTTGTACCATGGGCTACGTGGTCCTGACAACGTATCTACGGCCTAGCAACTACAGCGCCGGCCATAAAAGGCTCGAGCGTGTACCTAGCAACAGTTCAAACCATCGTCGTCGATCGAGTCGACGCTGGACATCGATGCATAGTGAGCCGACACCGTTTTCTGTCCAACTCGAGCTTCTTCCTTGACAATCAGAACCACAATACTATCGTCGCTGCGTACAAAAGGCTGGCCATGTCATCGCTGTCTTGATTTCAACTCAAGGTAGTCAGAGTGCCATATCCAGAGTGCAGCTCAGTTTTTACTACAGCTGACTTGGCAATCATTCGCTCCACCCATTCAATTAATGCAGTAAGACCTGCCCACTAATATTCTGCATACAGTACTCTGCATAGCACTAGAGCTCTGTACTTCATCTCTTTCACTAACAAAAGATGCTGTAACTACCCTAGCAGGCATGATCATGTAAAATTTCATAGCCTCAGAGGTAGGTGTCTATCTAGATAGACACCTCCTAGGAGGAGTCTATTTTATTTAGACACCTCCTATAAATCAATCTGATTGGTCAGAATGTTACAACCATGGTACAATCACAAATAATCAGTATTGGATGTGGTAGGGTGTGACTTGTTATCTTGTCGCACATCCTAGGAAAACTGCCAGATCTGAAGGCGTTAGCCCACGTCAAGGAGGCGGGGGACCCAACGGGTAGCCTCCCAAAAGGACCAGCGGACCCACCCCCAAAAAAAGAAGCCAACAGCCATGCACATTGGAGCCAGCTTACCCCCAGTCCCTCTAAAGCTGGTGCAAAAAGATTCAGGCCGGGGAGTATGTGGATATGGCTGAACTCTTGCTAGACTGGCTGGGAGTGAATGCCGGGCCGCCGGTACAGGGGGACAAGGATGATAAAAAGCCAAAACACAGGCAGGTGACTAATATCCTGGAATGGATCCAATGCTACACCATTTACATGGCCGTGCGGGTAGAGAAACATCCAGAAAAATCTGAGATATGCTTGGTTACCAAACACTTATCATGGAGGCTCGAATGGAATATGAAGGGGATGGGTGGCTAGGGTACGACTGCCGTTTTCGGCAAACAGCAGCAGCAACTCCAGACATCACATGGGCCGACGCTCTGGAATAAAGCCTTTGCTAGCCAAGCAAGCTCCAGTCGATGCAAATACTGCTTTAGCCTGACGCATAGGTCCGAAGAGTGTGACTGGGCGCCAACCCCGGTAGCTTCCCACAGCTTCAAGCAGTAAAGGACAGGTTTCGAGGGGCGTCCTCGGCCACCACAGATATGTTATGAATGGAATCATAACCCATCGCCTACCTGCCCATTTCTAAATTGTAAATACCAACACGCTTGTTGGTACTGTAGCCGGGATCCTATGGCAGTCAAGAAAGATCACAAAGCTATGTTTTGCCCAATGTGCAAACGGCAACATGCTCAAGGCGCCGTCCCACCCATCAACTATCAACGATTTCGCCCGTACTGAATATTAACACCAGGCTAGGGCGCAAGTTATGAACAACTCTGAACTGTAATCACTTATTGAGTACAAAGTAGTGTGTTATATACCTCCTTGATATTATGTATAATAGTATTATAAACAAGATGCATGTACTGCAGTGATATTAATATTGTACTCACATACTTACCCACGCACCCACACACACCCCACTCCCCCACACATATGCACACTCTCTTTATTAGATGTCCAACGAAATAGTCATACCGGCCTCCCTGATGAGCTATTGTGGGTGGATGTTAACGACGTGAACAGCCCCAACCTAGACAGTCAACTTTGGCTAAACAAATGGGGTGCGCATATAGCCCCCTCCCCGCACACACACCAATAGTTCCACTCCAAGCCTGCAACATTATAACTCCACTAGAGGTATCGGCTTGGCGCAACTTCCTCATATCTCACCCACACCGAGATTTGGTGCATTTCTTCCTCCAAGGTGTGGTGCATAGCTTTCGGATTGGATTTAATTATGGGGCTACCCTCCACCAATATCAGCAAGGAAGAACCTACAGTCAGCTGGTGAGCATCCGGAAGTGATCGACAGATATTTACAAAAAGAAAGTGGACGAGCAAAGGGTAGTAGGCCCCTTCCCACGAGCTATGGTGCCAGGGCTCCACATAAGCCGGTTTGGGGTCATACCCAAATCCCACCAGCCAGACAGTTGGCGGCTGATCGTTGACCTACCATACCCAAAAGGAAGGTCAATCAACAATGGCATTCCCAAGGAGCTTTGCTCCATATCTTATATCACTATTGACGACGCAATCCAAAGGATTCTCACGCTAGGCCCAGGTATATTATTAGCCAAAATTGATATCAAGAGCACCTTTAGACTCGTGCCAGTACACCCGGGAGATCGCCACCTGTTGGCAATGGAATGGAGGTCAGGGGTGATTATCGATACCTGTCTTCCTTTCGGGCTTAGATCGTCCCCCAAGCTGTTTAACATACTAGCAGATTTACTGGCGTGGATTCTGGAGCACCAAGGAATCCACCATCCGCTCCACTACCTCGACGATTTCCTCACTATGGGAAAGCCACAAGCCAGCGAGTGCTATTCTAATCTCACAACAATGAAACAGGTGTGTCAGCTACTGGGGGTGCCGCTTGCAGCTGAAAAAGTAGAAGGTCCATCCACTTGTCTAGAATTTTTCTGGACACAATCCGGATGGAGGCTCGTTTACCTGAAGAAAAATTATCAAGGCTAAAAATGACAGTGATCAGCTGGTTAGACAAGTGTAAAGCAACAAAACGTCAAATATTGTCGCTTGTGGGTCTACTTCAACACGAAGCAAAGGTAGTGAGAGCGGGCCGCATATTCGTACGACGAATGTATAGTGTGGCAGCACAGGTCAAAGAATTGAACCATTTTACTCGGCTCAATAAAGGCTTTCGGTCTGATCTGTATTGGTGGCATACGTTTGTGAGCGATTGGAATGGGCGTGGCTTCCTTCAGGTGGAGCAGGGTGAGCAAAAACCAACCATAATTATCCAAACTGATGCGTCAGGAGCATGGGGCTGTGGGGCATTCTATAATGGAAAGTGGTTCCAGTGGCAGTGGCCGGCTCAATGGCTTCCTATTGCCATCATGGCAAAAGAGTTAGTACCGCTAGTACTCAGCTGTGCGCTATGGGGCCCAGAGTTGGCACATAAATCAGTGTTGTTTCAATGTGATAACATGAGTGTTGTGGCAGCGGTACAGAAAGGCACCGCAAAAGGAGAAATGGTAATGCATTTCTTGCGCAGTTTATGGTTTTTTACTGCTTATTATGGTATTATCCTCAATATAGAACATATCGCTGGGGTAACTAATTTAGCAGCAGACCAGCTATCCAGGTGTAATATGCAACCCTTTTTCTCATGTCATTCACAGGCCAGCGCACTCCCAACCCCGCTGCCCCCCGAACTTTTACAAATAGTGGCAGTAGAGGACCGGATTGGACATCACCAGCCTTCACACAGCTGTTCAGGGCTATTACCGGAAGGGATTAGCCCCAGCAACACGTAAGTCCTACCAAGCAGGTCAAAAAATATTATACATGGAATTTTGCAGAGAAGCGAAAAAGTCACCAGTACCAACGTCCGAAGAAACACTACTCCTATTTGTAGTACATTTAGCTCAGCAAGGACTCGCTCACGCAACAATAAAAGTCTACCTGTCAGCAGTACGCAATCTCCATAGTACAACAGGACTGCACAGGGAGTTCACAGCTCAACTCACACCAAAGCTGGAATTAGTGATGAAAGGTATAAAGAAAGAAAAAGCCTTGGATTCACCCCGCACAAGATTGCCGATAATCATCGATATTATGTCAAAGCTCAAGAGCACTTTAGGTGAAAATTCCGAAAACTATGATAACATAATACTCTGGGCGGCATGTGCATTGGCATTTTTTGGATTTCTTAGATGCAGTGAATTCACTGTACCATCTCAGGAAGAATACTGTCCGACTTCACACTTGTCATTGGAGGATATTGTTATTGACAGCAGGACTTCGCCAACCATGATCCAAGTGACAATCAAACAATCAAAAATGGACCCATTTCGAGTCGGATGTAAACTTTGCTTGGGAAAAACAGGCAGGGACATTTGCCCTATCACAGCTATACTACCATACCTGGCAATAAGAGGAGATACTTATGGCCCATTGTTTATCCTGGCAAATGGGTCATACCTTACCCGGCAACGTTTCTCTGCATTGCTTGGTGAAACACTCCAAAAAGCAGGAGTCAACAGCACAGGGTACAACACCCATAGTTTTCGGATAGGTGCAGCAACTACAGCAAGGAGAATGGTGTATCTGATGTACATATAAAGATGTTAGGGCGCTGGCAAAGTAGCACGTATCAAATATATATTAGGACACCACAGGAGCAACTTGCTAAACTATCAAAGCAGTTAGTAACAAGTAATGATTAAAAGAAGTATAGTATAATCTTATATGTGGCATTAATTAGTATGGATGTATGATTAGTGTGAATACAAGTTATTTTGCTTGGAGGGAAAGGTTCGTTAATTCTCACCTTTCTATGGCACCACATTTTGCCGGGCTTCTGAAGGCCCTCAAAATATCGTCCTCCAAGCTTCAATAAGCAGATTAATTTAATTAACGGGGCTAGAATATTAAGGGGTGATGAGTGTTGGAATTAAAGGGCATTGTAATGGTGCAAGGTTATGAATATGATTAAGTTAGGGGTATTAATAAGATGTCAGACCCTGCACACCCACCAAAAACCAAACCACTTTCCGTGCAAGGCAGGTGGTGTAACAAAAATTAAGAGTGCTAGGTGGAAGCCGCCGTTGTTCAGGTGTTAGGATACGAACAACATTAATGGCTTTTGGTCACTAACATCACTGGTTTACAATCACAGAAGGGGGGGGGGGCTAATACACGAGACACCTATGTATAAACTTGAGCTAAAGTGCAGGGATCGATCGAGGCTTATACGAGAGATAGGGCATGATTGTTTTCTTCTATGTACGGTACATGGACTGGTGGTGAGGATGTGACAGCTACATGTAGCACCCACCTGTCACTGTCGAGTGGAAGCACACTTCAAACATGTCGTAATCTTCTGTAGTGAAAGCAAACTTTCCCTTTGATGCATCATCTTTCTGAAACAGTGTGTGTCCTCTGGAATCTGCCACCTGCAGTGTGTAATATGTTCATGTGTATCAGACCGACATCACTTAAGCACTAAGATATGCGCCACAAAAATGGTCTCAAATACCATCAAAAACATTATTCTTCTACAAATCTACACTGGCATGTGCATATGTAGAACCCTCACTGTCTGTGAACAGTAGCTAGATATCATATGTAAATACTGGCAATTGCAGCTTACTTAATAAAATGTAACTAGTGCAAGAAAATTCGCATTCTAGGACTTTTCATTATCATGCACCTAACTTGTTCGTTAAGCACTCTTGACTTGCATGTGGAAGGTACTACTGTTTTTGCACTCCTCAAAAAAGAAAGTGTAGGGATGTATAGTGGATGTGATTATCCCTACAAATCTTGTTTATGTACTTTCTGACCCTGCCATCCCTACTTCATCCTTCAATTTTATATTGTTTTTATACTTGTTTGCATTCTTTTTTTATTGCTCTCAGTGTAATTCATCTTACATGGTTTGCAATCAATATACCCAGGGGTGTACCCAGGATTTTAATGCAGGGGTTTCTAAGTAGTTGTGCGCATAGCGCGCGAAAAATTTAGCGACCATGCCCACTTTTGGGGCCATGCCCTCTAATTAACGATCGCCGTTTAGCACGTTTCAGCAACAGTTTGCCAGATTCTCGAAGATTTTAGCAAGGAAAAACACCAGAGAGAGTTCTAGGCTAAGTTTTAAGAGATTTTAGTGCCTGCAGATGGAATCTGGTAACCAAGGGTGTTTCCTACAGCAGCTAAGTCATACTAAGATAATGCTGAATCTGACTGCCAAGGGGGTTTTCGGGCAACGAGGAAACAACTAAGGTACGCCCCTGATTCCAGTGCAGAAGCATATCTGCACAAAATTCGTAGCCACGCCCCTTGTTAACTTGCGTTCCTATGGCTATGAGGCTGACAAAGAAGGCAGAGCTGTCACGCTGTCAACAGTCCCCCGGACTGTCCACTGCGCCATATTTGGTCCCTCCAGGATAAACCCTGGAGACTAACCCTGCGATACAGACCCTGGAGTCCAATCCTGCCATACAAACCCTTGGAGACTAACCCTGCTAACCATTTATAACTGAAACCCAGCCCCTAACCCCTCTTGTAAATGGCAGGGGGACTATGTATAGTTGCTATGGACAGTCCAGGGGGACTACTTATAGTATGATAGAGCAATCACCTGTCCCAGTTTTATGAAAATAGCTCCATTCCAGCAGTATGGATACCGTATATCGGGTTTTGAATGCATAGTTAAATGATTGCGAATGATGCAAAACAAGCCAGATTACGATTCTAACAATTGTGAATTGCCAAACAAGAAAGCCACACCCTCAATCTATAGAGGTGTGGCTTATGAGGCTGCATGTGAGGTGGGCTATCAATACGACAGTTGCACTTGGCTGCGTATTGACAAGTTAACAGTTAGCTTAAAGAATCGAAGAAAATTCATTCTCAACGATCAATAGCTGTAGGTACATGCATACAATTAGATTGAACACGCATGAGACCGAGAACGCTTGCTTAAGCAAAACGGGTGTGGTCACGTGTAACACTGTTCATTGTGTATTCTTTTTCCTATGATTCTTTTGATTGTGTCTTGTACAATTCGCAATCAAAAGAACCTCGCATTCAAATCCCGATCTATGGTATACAACCTTCCCGCAGACCAGTAGGTGGAGCTAACGCTAGTTCTTGCCCAAGCAGGGGTGAATTCCAGTCCTAAATACACTTCAAAGGTGTACAAAAAGATATGTTTAATGAACTAAGCCCGAGTCCACATACATGACACTGGGCGAAGGAAGTGTGCCCCAATTAGAATCAGAGAAACGTAAACAACGTGACATGCGTGTTGAAAAATATAGCTACTTTTTAAATACTTATGCATAAATTAGCCAGTTTTGTAACTTACTAAAAGATCTGTTCGTTGGTCAGGTACCTCTGATAGCTTGTACTCGCCAACCACAAGAACATCTTTGTGTACCTCTTCACGGATGCACTTTCTCTCGTCTGGTGTGATATGGAACGAGATACCGCGAACAGAATGGATGCACAATGCAATCAGCAATGCTACAGCTCTTAGCCTCATAGTTACTGGACTTTAATATCAAATAAACTCGGTGATCCCGCGCGAGAGTACTATCCGTACGAATGCTATATTATATAATACGTTACATGAATCCTGATGACGTGGCACGTTACAGGAGGTACATGCATATGCGCATGCGCGCGTACGGACTTGGAGCCTCCCAAACCCCGCCCTCGACGAGGAAGAGAGCACATGGAGTACCAACAACATGGCAAAGGGTAAAGCAAGGTGGGTTTGAGCATAGTACTATGGTTTGGATACGTGTTAGTGTTCGATACTGCTGAATGGTATTTACGGCAGGGATAGGTGATTGACAAACATTGCTTTGGCTACTGGGTATTTATTAAAGTCAAGGGTTTCATCCAGTGGGGGGGGGGGGGGGGGGGGGGGGGGGGAGCTTTCCCTCCAAACTCTCTAGCTTCCTCCCCTAAGAATTTGATTTTAATTAAATTAAGCATCAAAATATAACAATAAGTCACCAAATCAAACCACTAAATTTTCTCTTTGATCAAAAATACCCAAAACAATCTGGAGGAATTGAACAACATCGCCTAAAAATACGTTTCAAGTAACTTGGCGTACTAAATATGCATGCCCACTCATTTATCGCTCTTCCACCCCAAATTTTTGTTGCTAGATGAAACCCTGAAGTCGTATAAATTTGTTGGATCATGCGAGTGTGGGTGCCAGTGCATGCAGTGCCATCTCTGTCTAGATTCTTCCTCTCTGATGAAAGACCTGTTACTCTAACTACGATTATGCTGTAGTCTACTAGCTATTTTTTTCCGGTTTCCTGTTCCAGGGAGGGTCTGATTTAATAGCACGTTAGAAGAGCCGTACTGTTAGGCCACACCAAATGAGACTGTCCACCACCCGTCCCTTGCTGAGTGGGCCACCTGTTTCTTGTATTATTGTATTACTTCTAATTTAACGGGCACCAGAAAAATAATTATTTTTGCTAGTGTCCGCTATAATTAGAGCACACGAAAATAGTTGGCGTTCGAAGTGTCCGATGAATTAGAACACGCTTTCACGCATGCGCATTCGGTCAAATGGACGTGCGATCGAGCAGCTACAGAGATTGAGAAAATGAGACGGTACCTGGAGCTCCCTGTTCATGGTGGGAAAGAGAATAACTCGCCTCCTTCAGTACCACCAAAGAAGCAGCTGTCCGCTAGTGCGAGCTGTCCGCATTAGAATAATGATGTCCGGATAATTACATGTAGAACAACAAAAATTCAACTGTCCGGTGTAATTAGAGGTAAAAAAATAATTCGAATGGTGTCCGGATAATTGGAGATGTCCGTTAAATTAGAGGCAATACGGTACTCTTTATTATTACTTATCAACAAAAATAATGCTGCTGACTATAAATGTTAGTGTATAATATATACTATATACTGATCGTTGCATTGGACAATCCTGAAGTCGGATGATGATTGACAAAGTTCGGCAAGCTTCTTCAATTCAGTTAGGTCAATAAGATCAATACGATTCATTATGAGATTCATAGTAATTACATCCCGAGTCCCAATCAACAAAAAAATTTAGATGAAATGATGATGAAAACCTATGATGAAATTGCAGTGAAGACTGTTTCAAAAATTAATATTTAGCTCGAATGAAAGGTGGTTGGGACCCAAATTCTAACCTAGCATAGAAGAGATCATGGACTATCGATGATATATGGTGATTCTCTCAGTTGGTTTTCTTTGGCGAGCTTGTACTCTGCCCTATTCAGTCTAGCACATGGCAGGTGAAGGTCACGTTTGGGTCAACTGGCCCAATAGCATGCGCAGCTTGTTGATGTGTCCCCGAGGCCGATAATGGGCGGTGTACAGTAGGGCAGTGTAATGAGGGACGAGGGAAGTAGTAAGTTTTTCATTATATCCCAAGTCCCAATCAATATAAAACAATTTGGCCAACCGATGAGGTAATTATGATGACGTTATGATGAAAATATGCGGTTAAGACCGTTGCAAAATGTTTAGCCCACATGAATCAGAATGGTTGTTGGGACCCAGACTTTGAACCAGAGATTGTGGGCTATCGATGAGATATGGCGATTCTCTCAGTTTGCTTTCTTTGACAAGGTCTGGGGGGATTTCCCTATTCAGTCTATCACATGGCAGGTCGAGGTCACATCTGGGTCAACAGGCTCACTCCGTGGTGTGCCCCAATATTATGCAATATGGAGCATGTGGAGTTTGTTGATGTGTCCGAGGTCGATAATGACAGCGTAGAGTAGCACGGTGTAATACTTTTCATGAGGGACGAGTAGCAATTTACTCTTCTTGTGGTTATTAGGTAATTATGATGTAGCCTATGTCGTCATGACGCTAAAATTCAGAGCCTTTACAGAACACTTTTGAGACCTGAAAATCCACAGAATCATAGATTAACTTGCAAATATGCATATCCAGTAAATACATTAAAAGTTGAGTGCTGCTTTCTCCGAAAAGTAATGCTCGCCGAACTTCATGCATTCTCCTGGCTGACGTAATGCTATTGATAAATAAAGGTAGCCTTGCGCTATATATAGCACACATCATGCCATGACCAATCTGAAATTTGGAAGCTGTGCTGTACTGTCGAGTTCATCTCCTGTGATTAAAGCATCGAAACTTGTCCCTGTCGAGATCAAGAGTCGGTCTTACTCCATCTCTGCGATTGAGGCGCTGGCATCAATGTGATCTTTTGCCACATGCACCATTAGAACTATGCAGCTACTGGGGATGTGGTCAAGTTTTTCATCATAATACTAATACACTGTCCACCTGTGTCCTCTTTTTGCAATTGTGGGTGGACGGGAAGCTAAAATCTCATTTGGTGTGTCCTCAGGTCATCACTTATAATATAATTGTTTCTCATCCCCCGCATCCTCACTTATTATTGACAGTCTCATTGGCCTCGCCCATTAATTCAAGGCGGATTTGGGGGTGTGGTCAGATTCTGTAGAGAGCTTACATACAAGATAATGCTCAAAGTTACTGCATTGTAAGTCAGCTAATAACAGCATAATTATACTATGTACAATGAAAAATATTTTTCAGACAATCATATTTCTTATAGTTCGTATCCTAACCTGGAGGGCATAATAGATGCGCTCTTTTACAAGTTCAGAAGGCCCACGATCAGTCAGAATTGCAGTGCCTTGTGAACAAACAGGGGTGGCTGTAGAGATGCATTCTTGAACGAATGGTGCAAAGCACTGTGCATTTTGAGAGAGAGGCCTGCTCAGCAGGCCATGTGCTACTGAGCCTCGAACAAAGCGAGAGATGAGGTCTGTTCTTTGTCATAGCCTGGTGGTAGATTCGACATTCAAGCAGAGCCTCAGCGAGAATGTTGCCATTGCAGTGGTGAATTTAAGTAGCAGCTGTTGACCTGCATCAAGGGGTGTGATCTACAATGTTCTACTAAAGATTCAAAGTTTGTGCTGCTTCATGCGCACTGTAGTACTAATGGTTGACATACAGCTAGGGAGATAATACTGTTCTGAGTATGTGAGCTTACTGTGAGTAACTCATGCATGTTTACAGCCGCATTATCCCATGATTGTGACATCAAGCATACATATTGTTACTACAACAAGTATAAAAAACAATAAAATTGAAGGATGAAGTAGGGATGGCAGGGTCAAAAAGTACACAAACAAGATTTATAAGGCATAAGCATCTGCTATACATCCCTTCACTTGCTTTTCTCTATTTTTGCACCCCTCAAAAAGCAAAGAAGGGTGACCAGGTAGCAGTGTGTCTCTTCAAGTTGTGAACTGGCTATTATGCTGACTGCTGAGGAGCCTCTTGATACATAGTTCACTGTATAGCGCTCAGCTCGCACTGGCCTAGTTTTCTAAGCTATAGTTAGCTCGCGTGGGATAGCCTGGCGCCTAGCTCGAGGCTAGAACTGAGCACCGCGAGTGTCTGAGCGTTTAGCGATCGAGCCTGGCCAGTTACGTTGTACGCGGTCCAGTTCATGCTGCATCGCGCGCACCGCACCCCTGATCATAGTCACATGATTTCACCATGGCAACACATTTCAAGCATGCACATTATGACAAAATGGCATATCAGACACACCCATTAGTTAATGTGCCGTACACACCCACCATTACGTATAACTGTCGAGATAACGCCAAACAAATGTGCCATGGACCTGCGCGCTACAAAATAGAGTGGATTTATACGAGAACTAAGGCGAGCGGTCCAGACAGTCTTGAGTTTGCTCTGATAATGAAAAGTAAGAAAGAAAGAAATGGGCTATTTTCAAACATCTGGTTCTGGCATGTACAATTGTTTTGATGAATGATATTGGTCTTGCAGAGCTTGAAATAACGGTTGGACATTGAACATTTTCCGTGCATATTACCCAAATGTCCGAGCATAGCAGCCTTTGTGCGGACATAATGTCCAGGCAGAGCAATAGCTCAGCACTGTGGTTGCCTACAGCCACAATTGACTGTTAATAGTGCATATGGGGAATAACAGTTTACACTAGTACCACTACCTGTCAAACCACAGTCACATTTGGTGGTCTGTGGAATCTGCTAAGTCTGTAGATAGTTACGTCCAGAGTCCCAATTCACAAATTGATTCGGCCTCGCGATGAGGTAATTATGATGAAATTGGGTGAAGACTGCTTCAAAATGCTTAGCTCACATGACAGGGTGTTGGAACCCAGAATTCGAACCTAGCGTAGAAGAGATCGTGGACTATCCGATGATATATGGCGATTGTCTCAGTTCACTTTCTTTAGCGAGCTCGCTTTCAGGGGGGATTTCCCTATTCAGTCGAGCACATGGCAGGTGAAGGTCAACCGGCTCAAGCCACGTGCCCCAATATACGCGTATACGGAGCATGCGCAGTTTGTCAATGTGTCCTAGTTCGAATTATGGTGGTGTATTCATGAAGGACTCTGGACGTAGTCTAAGTTGTTCATACTAGTACAAACTGAAATGTAGCTGCAGCTCATGATCAGCTCATGAAGCAGAATCTGAAATGTCTGTACAAAATTTGAAAATGTCTGAACAAAACTGATCATGTACGGATATTATGTCTGAACACTTTTATTTCAAGCTCTGGTCTTGCTAGATCCACAATTTGCTGGAGATTCTGATTTTCACACTTAGAAATTTCACAAAATTACCTATTTTGAGATATTTGGGTATTTGTAATATATTACATAATATATGGCATATCCGGGCCATCCCTACTTATAGAGTCTACCGACTCTATGATAATAAAAAATATTAGCCCACCTGCATGGGTTGATGACAAATTAGTGGATGAGAAATAAGTATAACACAAGTCATGGCCTTATGCTGGACTCTGGATTAAGGCTGATTCACACGAAGTGACGCAAGATCTTGTATTGCATTAATTTCGTGAAACAATTAAAATATTCTGGCCATTTTTGGATGCAAGAACGCAATGCAAAGGAACGCAATGATAGTATCCAAGTTTATCCTAGCATTGCATTGCACTCCTACAAACATCAATGCGAAGGCGATGCAACGCAATACATTGTGTAGTGTCGTGTTGCATGTGACCGGTACTACTAGAATAATATGACACCAGACGGTGTTTAAAATTTAGTCGTGGTGTTCCATAGCCTGGGTTTACTAAAAGTTTGGTATTGGCCAGAAAACTAGACTAGCAATCTGATGAAGAACTGAAAAACTGAAGGGGCTCACCTGTGGTGCTCTGATGCGCAAGAGTGACATTTTTGAAATTTGAGAACCATGCAAGTGCAATCAGGACCTGGGTGAGAACCTTGCTTAATGAACAACAAAGATCTGGCACTTGGTTTGTCAGCCCACAAATTTGGAATGGCCCCACAATATTGGTGGTCATGTGGAATTATCTGATTGTGGGGATAGCCAGGATGAGAGACACCTACATGTATTCTGACATTATGACTGATCACATAATTATATCAAAGCAGTATTATACCACCACAGAGAAGGAGTTATTGGTGGTAATGTCCATCTGCAGTATGATCTATTATGTCTGGTGGGCCAGCCCATTCATAGGATTTTAAGTTAATCTTCTGTTTCTTGTCCCTGCCCGCACGTACATCAAACCCCCTGTGTGTACTTTTGATATTCAGATTTCGGCTGGATGATGTCATCAAGCCATAACTAATTAATTAATAATTAACCATTCCGGGGTGTGGTCTCATTGTTGGTCACTCGATGCTCTACAAATGTAGAAAATCGATTGAATGCTCAGCCTCTACCAACAATATTGGTCAGCAAAGATAATCAATAACTGCTGTGAAACTGGAAATGGAGCAGATATAGAGCTAATCATTGTTGGAGTTGCCGTTTCAGCTGGTTAGCAATTAATGGGGGTGTGGCTAGGGGTGTGGTATCACATATCAAAATCATCCATGTCCCTTATGTGCTTTGGAGTATCCTATAGGACGAGAAACGGAATATTTAATTTGTGTAAACGTGCCCTTGTCTCTCGCTGGGTTAAATCAACTGTTATTTACGCATGCGCAGTTACAATCATACATACACAGCAGCAATAATTATAATGACATAATATTAGAGTTTAGTTCGGAGTACAAGAATATTAATCACGATTACATCACTGTTACATCACTCCCCTCTTTTAAACCAGCTCGTCCCGAGCGGATGTATCAACTCGCATTGATCAGTCTCTTAGGGGGTGATACACGTCTTCTGAGACCATAATGTTCTGCTCCGGTCCTAACAGGTATCGACTCGGCTTCAACTTCTTGTTGCACTGGTTCTGAATCTGAATCGCACATTTCTGGCTCTTCTGCTACTTCTGACTGAGATTCTACATCAGTCTCTGGTAAATCTGTCTGTGACGGAGGCATCTCTCTGTCCTCACCAGTAGTCAGCAAATCATTCACACATTTAGGAGGGTGTCCTGTGGTCCTTTACGTTTGTTGCCATACCAGTAGTAACCGGCGGGAAACTTCAGCGGACATCTAGTGACTCTGGACTGATGTATCTGGATAGAGCCATCATCGGGGAAATACACCTTCTGTACTGTTAAATCAGGATCGTCTCGGGAAATAATCCGGTAAGGTCCATACCAGGGTCTACTGAGTTTTCGCTGACTACCAGATTCTTCCTGGGGGAATCTCACAATTACCCATTGTCCAACTTTGAACTTGGGAGGAGTAGCTTTGGCATCAAAGTGTTTCTTATACTGCTTCTGAGACTCCTGTATGCTCTGCGTAGCAATCTCACGGGCATTTGACAAGGACAACATAAGCTCCTCTCGATAGTCATCCACATCAGTAGGGGTTACTGAGGAAGGAGGTAGAAAAGCAGCGTCAGTAGGTGCTCTGAGATCGGTTCCAAAAAGTAAAAATGAGGGCTTTTCCCCGGTCGTGTTGTGAGGGGTATTACGATACGCCCATAGTATACCAGCGAGGTATCTGTCCCATTGACAACCAAATCGATCTGCATGTTTACGCAGGGCAGTCTTCAAAGTACGATTGAAACGCTCAACCATTCCATTGCAAGCAGGATGATAAGCGGTTGTATTCAGCTTCTGGATACCAAGTATGGCACATACATCATGCATCAAATGAGAAAGAAGATTGGTGCCTCGGTCGGATAATAAGGCTTCTGGCACACCAAATAGCGGAATAACTTCCTTAGTTAACAGCTGCACAAGAGTGGCTGTCTTCTGGTCGGATACGGGAAACACAAGCGGCCACTTCGAGAAGAAGTCTTGGAAAACGACCACGTGCTTGTTTCCTTGCTGGGTGGTTGGAAGATCCATTATATCCACACCTATTATCTGGAAAGGACGTTACACTGGTATTGGGTATAATGGAGGTCGATTCCGTCGGCCACATCCAGACACTATGACACATTGTGGGCAACTCCTGCAGTGACTCTCTACATCGGCATACATCTTCTCCCAGTACCATTGAGCGGCTAGGGTGTTATAGAGCTTGTTGACTCACTGCAAAATGTCCACTGAATGGTCCACCATGGGCCTCTGCAATCACAGTCTTCTGGAAATGCTGTGACAGGACAGTTCGCTTGCAGTTCCTCTTCCTCGGATCAGTGTAGTAGAGGACACCAGACACTAGGGAGTAGTGAGGTGCTTGGGCTGCTATCTTGCGAGCTAGAGATTCATTGTCTGGCAACTTCCCATCTTTCAAGAATGATGTCATCTCACGGATCCACTGATCCTTTTGCTGTTCTTCGGCAAAATCTGCTTCACTCAGTGTGTCAACTGGTTTAGGATCTTTCTGTAGCAGGGACTTCACATTGTCGGTATCGACTACAGCAACTTGAATAGTGCAATCATCTGGATCGCTAGTAGGAGGGGGAGCTTGTGGGCTTCTGGAGAGCGCATCTGCATTCACATTCTCTTTTCCAGCTCGGTGAGTGATCTGAACATCCTTCACTCCTCTACCATATACACGTGTCCACCACCTGGCATGCTTCCCTGGGGGGTTAGGAGAGTCTAGCACAGCTTTAACAGTGGAATGATCGGTGTACACTTTCACACTATGTCCGTAGAGGTAATAGTGATAGTGTGACATGGCCCATACTACAGCTGCGTTTCAAGTTCAGTCACACTGTAGTTTCTCTCCTGTGGATTGAGGGACCGACTAGCGTATGCCACCGGATGCAATCTCCCGTCCCCTTGTACTTGGGATAACACAGCACCAAGATCCGTGATGGAAGCATCTGTCTCTAAGACAAAGTCACGGTCGAAGGTTGGGTAGGCTAGAACTGGCGAAGTAGTGAGCTTTTCCTTGAGTTCTTCAAAGGCTCGTGTGGCGGCTTCTGCTCACTGAAAAGTAGCTCCTTTACACGTCAGCTGATGCAACGGTTGTGCAATACTGGCAAACTTCGGGATAAATCTCTGATAATAAGAGGCTAACCCGAGAAATCTCCTTAGCTCCATTACTGATGTAGGCACTGGAAACTCTCTAACAGCTTGCACGAGGGTAGGATTAGGCTTAAGACCATCAGGCGTCAAGATATGCCCCAGGTACTCAACTTGTTTCCTCACAAAATGGTATTTCGAGGGTTTCAATTTCAAACCATCTTCACACAGGCGTTGCAACACGAGGCGTATATGCTCAAGGTGCTCTTTAAGAGTGGTCGAAAAGATGAGGATGTCGTCTATGTAGGCAGAGACGAAACTAGGACCACAGTCAGGATTCAATAAATGAATCCCATCAAAACTAGCTGCATCAGTCTTTGAAAGACACCAGGTGCGTTGGTTAAGCCAAATGGCATTACCCTGAATTCGTACACGCCTTGAGGAGTAGAGAAAGCAGTCTTCTCTCTCGAATCTGGATGGATATTGATTTGCCAAATCCTGAGGATAGATCTAACGTGGAGAAGTAGTGTGACTTCCCTAGCTGGTCCAAGAGGTCGTCTATTCGTGGTAAGGGGAATGTATCTGCCTTTGTCACGGCGTTCAGTCCACGATAGTCAACACAGAACCTAAGGGTTCCATCCTTTTTCTGAACGAGGACGACTGGACTGGACCAGGGCGACTTAGATGGCTGTATTATACCATTGCTTTGCATCTCTTTGAGTTGCCTGGCAACCTCGCTTCTAGCTGCAAATGGCATCCTTCAGAGGGGTTGTTTCTTTGGATTGGCATCTCCAGTATCAATAACCATTTCAACCAAATCAGTCTCTCCACGATCTCCATCTCCTAGACTGAAGGCAAGATGATAGCTAGTCAGGAGGTCAGTGAGACGAGTTTTGTCTGCAAGTGGCAGATGAGGCTCTCCAAGCTTCTCTAAGAGCTCCTGTTTCCTTTTGTCATCTGAGTCGGAAGAAACTTGTCTGATCTCAGGAATCTCGGGTTGTTCAGGGGAGTCCTTTTGGAGGAGAATCACACGGAGTTATCTCAGTAGCTTCCACCGCTTCTCCAAGTACAGTATCTTTTCCGATCACACCCGTAAAACCTGAAGAATTACAGACTCGGACATAAGCAATACCATCAGCAGTAGGTTGCAACAGCGCATCCTCAAATTGAAGGCCAGTAGATTCCTCAAGAGAAGGATCTCGCTCAAGTAGCATTGATCTTCCCGATAAGTCACTTCCTTTAAACTGCACAGAGACTAAAGTGCTTTGTCCAGCAGGGACTCGAACTGCGTGCAAGAGACACACTCGGATAGTGGGTACGGAGGCAGCTCCTTCACTTTCTTTTTCATTCTGGGGACCGCCTTGCTTTGGCTTGACGTCAGGGTGGTAGGTGATGATTCCAAGCTGCCTACAGACACCTTCAGATAAGAGCAACTGGTCGTGAGCATCCATCTTCACGTACACTCATGTCTGCATTATCTTCTCTCCAAACGAGATGTCCAGCTGGAGGTAGCCGTCAAGAGTGAATGTCCTCTGATCATACGTGTGAGGAATTTTGTCGGGCTTGTGGAAGGCTTTCTTCCTGATTTTATTTGCGGCTGCTACTCTCTGGAATAGTTCGGCACCCATTATGGTTATGTCGGCACCACTATCGACAATACTTCGTGCAGGGACTCCTTGGAGTTGAACCTCTGCATAGTGTGGCTGACTACCACCATCATTGACTCGTACAACTCGAATATGATCACTCTCGCTTTCATCTGAGGAGGACGAGTACAGCAGTGATAAAGGATCAACAGCTGCTTGCTGAGCGGCGGGAGATGGAGAACTCTGTACAGTCTTTGTGTTCGCTTTAGCGGATGGGGGAGTAGACTGTCCTTGTGTGCGAGAACTCCGGCCACCACTCTCAGATTGGATCCTATGGCGACACTCGCGTCTGAGGTGACCAGTTTTGTGACAAAAGTCGCAATATTTCTTAGGCGTTTCCGCGCTAGATTGTTTAGGCTGGTTAGCCTGGTTGCTCGACTGGGTTTGTGGCTTCTTCGTCGTGGCAGAGGAGGACGCCGCAGGCTTCTGCGAGGCACTTTGATACTGCTTGTGCTTTTTCAGTTCACTCTGCCTACTTTCTTCATTTTTAGCTGCCATCTCTAACTCTTTGTACGTCAATGCTCCAGATACGTTTGGGCTATGCATCAAGCTCTGCCTTAGGCCCTCTTGTAGTTGACCGTAAAGGAATGTTCCTCTGGTTTCAGGGCTCAGCTTATCACTGCTATAAGCAATCCTAAAGGTGCGCTCCAGTCTGCGTACAAAAACTGAAACCGACTCACTCTCTTCCTGAATCGTGTGTCTGAAATCTTGGGCCGCTAGAATCTTACTACCAGGACCCAGCACTTCTTTCATCGCTTTAACAGCGTCACTAAACGTCTCTTTTTCCTCATCATCAAGCAGGTTCCACTCTTGCCATGCGCGTCCGCGCAGATGACCTGCTAACTGTATTAGTTGCTCTTCAGGCCCCCAATCATTCCAGCAGGCAGCCCTTTGCAGAAAATCTAAGCTCAGGGTCTTCTCCCGTGAATGTATCTACAGGAGGGGCTTTTCCACGACGCTTTGCGGGTGGAAGGCGTTCACGTGTTGGTAATAACTTGTTAGTATCTGACTCTGACCCTGACTCGCTGTGATGCACAATAGAACCATCACCCTTCATGCATTCTGCAAGCTTCTGCTTTAGTTCCTTTATTTCATCCTCTCTCTCTCCTAATAACTTTTCTTGCTCAGCCACCTGGGCACAGTTCATACGCCACATGCGCTTTCCTTTATCTCTCTCTTTCTTTAATTCATCTTGTAACTTACTGACTTCGCTTGATGTAGAAAGCAGGCGTAAGTCTCCTTGGAGTCAAGTAGTCTCTGCTCGCTCCTGGTCGAGTTTCTCCTGGGCGGCTGCCAAATCTGCGGTCAGCTGCTCATTTTTCTGCTCTGCATCTGCCAATCTCTGTAGTACGTCATCGTCAGGATGTGGCTCCTTGGCAGGCTTGTCAAAGGGTGCGGCTTCATGAAATATGCCTTCGTCATCCATCAAGGATAACTTCACAGTGATCGAGGCTGTTTCATCAACAACAACCTGGACGTTAGAAGAGTCTCGAGTCTCCTGGAGCTTCCCATCTATGAGCTGTCGTGTCTCATCTGCCGAACCAGCAGTGGGTAGCTCCAAGCTCTGGGCGATGTGCTTTAAATAGGCGGCGGTTAATCTCCGAGAATTTAGTGGGAGGAGTTTACCGAGTGGAGGGGTTACGTCATCTCCACGCGACCCTCCTTCACTCTCGGACATCTCGAGGTTCTCACAGGCTCACAAATGTAGCAATTCACTATTACAACAGACCCTTCTCCAAGGCTGGACCGTTTCCCCGTCGATACGGACAGGTATTAATTCACAGGTCCTCTAGCCAAGGTAAGTCTGCTGGTAGACCTGCGTTTACCTTCCTTTTGTTGTCGTAGAGGCGAAATGGGACTCCTTTTTCGTCAATTCACTCACCCTTCTGTCTTTTTTTAGCTTCTTTTGACTCGATTCGACAGGATCATCTCGGCGTGGGACCTCCACTGTAAACGTGCCCTTGTCTCTCGCTGGGTTAAATTAACTGTTATTTATGCATGTGCAGTTACAATCATACATACACAGCAGCAATAATTATAATAACATAATATTATAGTTTAGTTCGGAGTACAAGAATGTTACGATTACATCACTGTTACATTTGTGTGGCCTTACATTAATCCCTTGAAATGCGCTACATGGGCACTTACCCGGGAGTGGGTGCTTGCCCAGGACACTAGGGTATAGCACATTGATCACGTAACAATCCCATGTTGATGTCTTGATAATAAGTGCAGGTGTATATTTGTTGAACGTGAATTAATCGTGGGTCTACAGCTACATTTTCAACCAGTCATAAACCTGCCAATGTCCATACTCTCGAAGTTGAATGACTCAATGACATTGTGCTACTTGGACTCACTATTGTTCAGGAATCAATTGGCTATAGCTTTCGCACTGTATTTATAGCCCATCCCACATATCACTCAAGTCATATCCTCATACTCAGATAGAGGGGTGTGGATTGCTCACACACACCAAACGCATTTATTGGATTCACACTGAAGTGACATAGTTCTCAAATGCTATCTGCATAAAACAGACTGTCCAACCATCCCGATTTCAGCGGGATTATCGTGGATTCTCCCGAATCCCGAGACACTCACCATCGGGATAATGTAATCCCGCTCAATAATCACTCATTCCAATTCTCAGCTAGTCTTCGCACAGATCGAAGCTTTAAGCGAAATCCGCACCCACAGTGTACGTACAGAGGAGCAAAGTTGGCTCCACCCATCTAGATGGATACGTGTGCGTAGCGTTATAGTCGGGTTCGAAAGTTCAGGACGGGATCAGTATGGCGTCTAAGCGAGCAAGCAGTAGTAGTGCTTGTAGTAGTACGGCGACTAAAAAGCCTAAACTTTACTGCCATTTTAAGTCAACTTGGAGGACTCAAGAATTTACCGTACATCTGAGTGATCCAGCAAGATCGGTGACAGTTTCTGGCAAAGTTCTATCTGGTGTTGAGGGTGGGGACAAGGCAACGTGCAAAGCCTGTGGAGTCACGTATTCTGTACGTCACGGAGGGTCAAACGACGTTGTTAAGCATTTCTCCAGCAAGCACCCTTTGCAAGCTATGTGTTCATCAAGCTCTACACAAACCCTGGATAAGTTTGGATTTGGACAAAGTGAAGTAGCTAAGAGAGCCCGTCAAAAAAAAGAAGAAGAAGAACTTCAAGTTCTGAGAGCAGAGGCATTGTTTATTCAGTTTGTGGCTGAGCATAATTTATCCTTCCGTACTGGAGACCACTTTACAAAGCTTGTAAAGAGTATGTTTCCCGATTCAAGTATTGCAAATCGCTTTCAATGCTCTCGGACGAAGACGTCTGTACTAGTACGCAATGGTAATGGATGTTTTGGCCATGACAAGGTGGTTGAGACACTAACCTCTGCACCAGTGTACTACAGTTTGCTTGTGGATGAGTCTAATGATCGAGGTGTGCAGGCCAAAGATCTAGATATTTCAATCCTTCGGTTATGAAGGCAGTCACAAGGTTTATAGATCTACTGACAGCCAATGATGGAAGTGCAGCTGCCATATTTACGAAGATAGATGAATGTCTTACATGTACATCTCGAGGCCTACTATATGAGCATTTGGTGAGTTTTAATAGTGATACTTGCAACACTACGAAGGGGGTGCGAAATGGTGTGGTGCGCCATCTCACGGACAAGCAGCCAAACTTGATTGATCTTGGTTGCATTTGTCACCTTGAGAACCTGGCTCTAAAATCATCTATGGCATCCTTGCCTATTGCCATTGATTCTTTTCTTGTAAGCATGCACACTTACTTTTATCTAAGCATCAAACGAAAGGAAGAGTTCAAGGAGTTTTGCGGTTTTGTAAATATTTCATATAAGCAAATCTTAAAGCATGTAGAGACAAGGTGGTTAAGTCTAATCAGAGTAATTGGGCGAGTGCTTCAACTTTGGCCAGCGTTTGTTTCATATTTTCATAGTCACCCAGATGCTGAGAAACGTGGCCAAGTGCAGACATTAAGCTAGAGCCCAGAACCCTCAGCGCATTGCATGGTATTTTTTGCACGTACAAGCTGGCAATGATAACTACATTGATCTCCTGAATGCTGAGATCATACTTCTCAAGCTCAAGTTGAGGGGTGTCGTACCAGTTTTGGAGGTGGAGTATGACCTTATCTCATCTCTGGTCTGGTGACTAGACTAAGCTGTATTCTGTGTAGGCTCACTTTTGTGCTTTTCTGGTGCTGCTATTTTTCACTAGCCTCAATGCAATCTCATCTGCTGATTCTGATGCTATTGCTATTCTCTTGCTTTCCTTAGGCTAGTGGAATAAACTGGAAGTCACACACACACACACACACACACACACAGATTTCTGCATGGAACAATATTTAGGACACTGCTTGCGGACCGGAGGCATGATTTGTAGCTACTCTTACTTGAAATCAAATCACAAAATAGCTACAATAATTCTGCACAGAAAGTGTTGCATGTGAACCGGGTGGTAGAGAACCAAAGGTGTTAGCCTTGTACCCTCCAAGGGCCTGGGTACAAGGCTACAAGCACATTCATATTAGTACTATTAAATGTCCTTACCTGCTGCTTCAAGTGAAAAACAGCTGGCCAGAGAGTGCAGTACAATGTATACGGAAGCATGACTTACGTATAAATAGAGACAAGTGCATTGGGTGTTGCTTGCAGGAAAGTCAAGAAGCTAACTTTATACTTCACTGACTATTGGCAGGCAGGCAGTAGCTTTACAGGAGGTATAGCTGGAACTACTTACTTTGTATCTTGAAAGAAGTCTACTGTTGTTCATTCTGTCCATCGAAAAGCTGCCAAGGTGCGTGGAAGGATGGACCTATGGTGGAAGGTAGCGGTCCTGAGTAAATGTCGCCAGAACTGGAGAACGAAGTGTTTTTAGCGAAATCCACACAATACATGGCTTTGAAACGCCATAAGGAATCATTTAACACTGAGGTTGAGACTCGCAAACGAGGTATGTAGCAGTTACAGAGTTAACAGACAGACAGACAGACAGACTGACAGACACACACACAGAATGACTACAGAAACCCTCGTGCATGCGCCGAGGGTTAAAAATCTACTTCGTGATGAAACAAAGCTCTACTTGCTTTTTCTTGACCACCTTCTTCCCACCATAAATACATTCAATGTTGCATTTTAAAGCCACTTCCTATACTACCATCCATTTGTTACACCCCGAAATGAAGAAGCTCACTAAACGCATTTTACGATGCTTTGTCAACATGGCTGTTATTGATATCAGTGATATCACAAAAACTCCATATGACATTACAACTAATCAGCTTGGAAATGATGAAGTAGAGATTGGCAGTCAAACTTGTACTCTTGTAGATAGGCTATATGAAGAAGGAATGGGACCAGAGGTGAATGTGTTTTTCGACCATGTAAGGCTGTTCTACACCACATTAGTCAAGAAATTAATCGAAAAGTTGCCTTCAATCCAACCTTTTTGTCAGACTTGAGGATTTTGAATCCTTCAGAGCGCTTGACATACACAGATTTCCCAAATGCAATTGTTTGTCTTGCCAAGCAATTACCACAACTGCAGCTTTGTGATGATAAGCTGGATGCATTGAAAACAGAAGCCATTGACTTCCAGATGGCAGATAGGGAAGACCTTCCTGGAGAGACAGATGTGGACTCTTTCTGGGCATCATTGCAGCAGATAGGATCGCCAACTCCACTGTATCCCAATCTTCTAATCTTGGCGAGAGCACTTCTTTCCCTTCCAGCCAGTAATGCAGACAGTGAGCGCTGTTTTTCAATGGTACGGAAGATAAACTCCGAGGAAAGGGGCCATTTAGAACGTTCTACTGTTGCTGCACTTCTCTCCATGAAATTGAATACTGACAGTAATTGCTTTGATTTCACACCACCTGATGAGCTTTTGAGTCAGTTGTAAGAGAGTACAATGCTGAACATGGTAGTAATTGTAACAGATAACTCATAGTGACAGTACTAAGTATAGCAGTGATTGTCATCAATAATAATAATTATTGTGTATTACAAAAATAAGTAGATTGAATTTCAGGGGGTGTGTAGGCTTAATAGTGTAAAACTAAGTGAAGGAGGTATACTGCTCCAGGTGGAATCTTGTCCCAAATCCCTCTCAAGAGGTTGGACAGTCTGATAAAATAAACAAAGGTTTTCTGCAGACAATTTAACTGTTTGCAGACATTTCAGTTAGATGCTCTAGTCGAAACGTTGGCAAGTTTTACCTAATAGTTAAGTTATCTGCAGAGAATATTTGTTTCAGATTCACGCTGTTGCTTGGAAAGCCCCATTCACAATTATTAAGTCACGCAATTAAAACCTGACCTACTGTATGCAACTTCTACTGCTGAAGCCAATATTCCCCTCCCCGGCCCCCTTCTTGAAGAGTAGGCCAAACACTATATTCTCCCTGACAGACTATTGGCTCCCCCAAGTAAGTGTATAATATCTATAAACGTTCATGAATCTTCACGATTGGTTTCTTGGTCCATAGTGGTAGTTTATGTTCTAAATAAAAACAGGAACTCCCTATAACAGTGTGGTGTTTGGTTTTAATAGGCCACACAAACTAATTCATTGTTTGCATCAGCACTTTCATGCAGAAGGACAGTCATTATTCATGATTCATTTTCATCAAATTTGCATGCCACATGGCTTGATGACCATAAGGTAATGCTGAAATTTTGCTGGATTTTCAAATGGTATTGGCCTTAACCACCTTTCCTATATCAAAAATCCTCTGCTTTTATAAAACAAAAAATTTCGTAAACAATGTCGAGGGCTTGTGTATTAAAGGGCTACTTTGAGATTGTATATGGATAAAGATAGTGGTACTCAGACCCAAATGTGTGTCTAGGAGACATATCTCTTATTGAAGGGTAGCTGAATTTTTTGATGTCTGGGACTTGTGCTTGTCCCACTTTGGTGCTGATGTTTCATTAATACCATGGTATTAATGTTGGTGAAGTGGACCATCAACACTGTATTATTATTCAGTTGAATGCTCTGTGTCGTATGCCATCACTGTGATTGGAGTATGGTATTATAGTTGTTTAGTGTAGACATATTATTATTGGTGGGAATTAAATTGGCAATTGGGTACCAAACTGCCATTTTGTGGATTTAAATTTGGCAGTTTGTTACAGGATTTCCATAGTATTATGATTTTATGATTGTATAATTATATTAGAGTATAGGGGTAACTTGTAGGTTTGCTCAGGCAAACCAGAAAACTAGCAAATGACTCTATAGATACTCCTTTGTGGATATGATAATATTTTGGTAGTGGACATAGCAAATATAGATTTGTTGTGGGGGGCGGGGTGCTACAGTTCTTTCTCTACATTTTAGAGTAATTGTGGCACGACTTTTGAGTGCAGCAGGTACTGGGTACTTCTACACAATAAGGAAGCCTCGGCTAAGAGAGAGAATGACTCTGCGCAAGTATGATCCTATTGGTGAGGACTAGGATTTTCGATTAGCTTTTATTGTATAATTATAATATTATGCAGTGAGAAAGCATGTATTATTTGTTGAGCAAAAGAAGAAGAAATGAACAATAACAAGGCTGTAATATTTCACGTGATCATAATAATAATTATTATTATAAGTCATTATCAGCATGTGGTAGATAGGATCACTCTTGGGATGTATATAGGGTTGCTGTGCTGATCAATCATTGTAGTCTATGATGTAATAGTCTGTCATACAATGTCATGTAAGTTTCAAGGGATCAATAATTATATTATTATTGTGATATTAAATTTTATGCGATTTCACCTAACCTCAGTGTTGATCAAAAATTGATCACTTAATCTGTGACTTAATATTATTTTAACTTCAATAGGCTATCAATAATGTTATTACCTGTATGCATCCACTTTTGGCCTAAACTATTATTTAAATTCATGATATGGGGTTAATGGTAAGGGAATTCATATTCACTAGAAAGTGGTGTTGTTGTATATTAAGAGGGTGTGGCTAGGGCTAGACTGCTTAGTGCCATCTAACAAATATCATGATTTGTGAGCAGTCGTTGACTGTAAAAATCTTGGGGAGCTGTTAGTAGTACGTGATGAAGCGACATCTCGAGTTTGTAGTGGTGATTATCTCGGTGTTGGTATATGCGGAGTTTGCAAATGGTCAAGGTTAGTAACATTATATCAGGCTATAAATCATAGTCCCTGCTTATAATAATATTAAAGAAACTGTGTGTTATATATAATCGTTAATATGATTTGGCCATAACGAGGAACTTTGCATGGCTATGGAGTTCGTCCCACACCACGCATCATCGTGCATTTGTGCACTACATGCAGCGTGGTGGGGCGGGGCTCGAAATCTTGTGTACAAATCTGTGTGGATGCATAGATTTGATAAAATGTAGCCAGCTACACACTAATAATATTAAATATTAGACTGGCCTGCTCTCACTGTACTCGTCCATCGTATGGCACGGGGTCGTTATCGAAAGAATCGCAATGCCAATAGTGTGACACGTGCATTCTAGCCTCAGTGATACGATACCGTAAACTCTGGTTATTAAGCGCACATTATTTATTAAGCGCATGCCCTCTTCTAGTCATAAGCTATTGTTTATTAAGCGCATGCGCTTAATAGGCGTGGCGTTCTATGAACCTGACCTTGACCGGCTGGAAAGTATTTGGAGTCAGGTATCTTTGGAGAAATGATGGCCACGAATAACGTTATCATGCAAGAAGATCGACAAATCGCCAGCACTCGTCATCTTGAGCGGCAACTGTAAACGCTAAAGTGCTCGATCGAGCGAGCGCTAGTGCTAGCTGGCCTCGCATCCATCACGTGCCCAAACGTTTGTGGGCGTGGTTATGTGCCATATAAGCGCATATCCTTTACCGTGTTTTGCAGGTCGCTTGCGAAATGACGCTGGAGTTTGATTCAACGAATTGACCAATCAGATCACGATCTGTGCGCAGTGCGCGTGCAGCCGGCCGGCCTTGACAAAACCCCGCGCTTTGCAGCTTGAGCGCGGGCTTTGATGACCTCGTGTTGTTGTTTGGATATCGGATCAGGTCGTGATGGCTTCGAAAGAGCACGATCAGCCAGCTCTAGCTGTCAATGTTGCAATTGGGCAGTCAGTAGCGCAATCTGGTAATAAAACTATTCAGACCGTCACCCGCTCTTTGCCTCAGCATCAGCAAAAACCTCGATCGGTCACTGTATCACCCTTGATAACATCATTGGTTCGAGATCCGCGCACATCTCAGCCGGTAACACTCAATCCAGTAACACTCAATACAGCTCTCCAAGCCTTGGCCAAGGCTCAGCAAGCAAATTCAGCCCCTTTGCTACCCAAGCAGCAGGGATCTCGAGTCTCGACCTCGTCAATTCCACCCTCTTCAGCTAGTAAGCCAATAAACTTGAATATTAAGGTTATTAACCCCGACAAGAAGAGCGAAAGTCAAACTTTCGTGCTTAGAAACATAACTGGTGCAGTTTCAACTCCACCCCAACTGAGGGAAGAAATTTTGAAACAATTTGGTCCTGAATTGGTACCAGATGATCTTGATTTTCCTGTTGGCTACACAAAGGGAGGGAATAAAGTCTGGATAAGGACGGCAACTGATGTTCAAGATGTGTGGAATTTCATCCGCAGTAATGAATCGGTGTCTCTGTGGTGCCATGGTGTTTCCGTAAGTGCTCCTAAAGGCAAACGTCCAAAGGATTTCAGCAGTGAAACTGATAGTGATAGTGATGATTCCTTCAAGTACAAGAAAAGGCGCAAGAAGAAGAAAAGGAAGAAGTCTGCATTTGAAGAGAAAACAAATCGAGTTGAAGAGCTCGTTACTAAGCTGAGGCAAAAGCATGGGAGTCGATATAATACCATTCAGTATCGCATATGGGCAGAGGTTACAGATGTAGGAAGCCACGAGTGAGTTTGAAAATACAAGATTATCATGAGTCCATGATAGATTACATGTACATGTATGCACTCCTGGTATTATGCATGCATATCATGTATTCAAGTGCCCATGTGCATGTACATGTACATGTTGTGTGTGCCTGTGCTCGTGTGTGTGTGTGTGTGTGTGTGTGTTGGTAGTTGGTTAGTAATCGAAGTTTTATAGGCAATTTGCTGCCTATGGGAAGGGGGGTGGGTCATGGCCAGTGATGATCAGAAATCAACTACCAACATATTAGTTGCATCACGTTAGTTGCATCACGTTAGTTGGGGTGCACTCACCAGCCTCTCCTGCACCCCAATTAAGTACTATGTGTGTACCTGTGCTCTTATTAGAAATATTACTACTGTGTGTGTGCCCACTTGTGCATGTACATTGTTATAGTACATTATGTGTGTATGTGCATGCTATAGGTGTATATAGGAAGCAGTATGTGGGCTGTAGAATATTTTGGAAGGGGAGAGACCCCTCCAACTTTTTTTTTTGTTTTACTAGGCTTGACCTATGTGAATTCCAACTACTGCTTGATCTTTTATGTGTGTGCATGGTATGTACAATTACTGGATGTGTGTATGATCAATGTGCTGTGCTCCAGATATACTTGTGGGTCACAGGGGTGGAGTGGAAGTAGGAATCGTATCAAGTAATCACCACTGCAACCATAACATTGATTGTTACTTCGTATACATCACTTTACGACAATCATACATGTCATGTAGATCCCTTGATGATCCACCAGACCATCCAGCATTTAAGACAGGTCGTGACAAGAAGCCAAACCAAGTTCAAGCATTGACTACAGCTGTCACTGAGATGGCAAGGGCTATGACGTCTAGTGGTTCTAGTGCACCAATGTCTAGTGCTACTGCTAGCACACTTCCTACTGGTCCTACCACTACTGCTGGTATATCACCTGGGAAAGTAGCCAATCTGCGTTCAAATTATCTCCAACAAATACGAGATCTCCATTCATTGTTTGAAAATGGAGCAATCACAGAATGCGAATTCCAAGAGCAAAAGCTTCCAATTCTTGAGCACTTAAAGAAATTGTCTGCTTCATAACATTTATGTGAAAACAACTTTGATATTTACAGTAGCATTACATTATACATACCCTGAATGTCTAATATACGAATTACAATTTTCTGTTGTGACTGAATTAAATGCTGTTAAAATCATTGCCCTTGGTGATGATGTTGCCTGGAAATGAGTGTTGTTGGCCTGTAGATAATGTTTGACTTCCCCAAACACTTCTTCAATGGGATTCATATCAGGAGAATAGGGGGGCAGAAATCGAACAAGTGCTCCAACGCTCAGAATAGTATCAACTACAGAATCTACATGGTGGATAGAGGCGTTGTCCATGACAACTATGGAGTTTGGACTTACTCCATCAAATGGAACTAACACAGGTATGAGACACCTCCTGATGAAATCCAGAAAGGTTTCCCCATTGACACTTCCTTCAGCTATGTACACATCCTTAATACCTTCTGTAGACAAGATTCCAATGGCAGAATAGCGCTTCCCTCTGAGCTTTAGGGAGTAATCTTGGGGTGGTAGACCTCTAATACCATAGCCATATTTTCGGAGGGCATTTCGCAAGTCACAACCAGTTTCATCGATCCATAAGAACATTGAGGTGTTGAACATGGTGATATCATACCAATATTCAGCCCGTTTAAGCTCCGAGCGTTGCAAAGCAATGTGCCTAATTACCTGGTGGGTCATTCCAATGCGATGCATGGTTCGGCAAATTGTTGATGTATCAATCCAGTGCAACGTCCTACTATACAGTTCTTGCTGTAGCTCTCGTAGATAAATGCCAGGTTTTGCCAATGCTAAGTCTAGCAGTAACAATTTCTCATGCTCACAAAGCTCTCCCACCGGTCCATTTCTCTTGACAAAAGGTCTGACATCCCCTGTTGCTTGGTACCGTTGAGAATACCGATAAACTGAGCTGACACTGACACACATCAATTCAGCAACATCTTCAGCTGGCATGTGGTTGAAGGTATGCATCCAAACAATGCGCCACCGCAAATCGTCTGAGTATGGAAGCGGCATGATGCCCGATTATTCAAATTTGAATGTTACGCGTGCGCGTGCGCGTGCGGATAGTGCGCGCGCCGCGCACAGAAGGTCAAATCTGATTGGTCAGTCCAAGTCAAACGTCGCCGATTTAATTCTTTTTTTCGCAAGCGACCTGCAAAACACGGTATTAAGCGCATACTGTCATTCCGCTTACCGCTATAGGCGCATGCGCTTATTAACCAGAGTCTACGGTATAACTGCTGTTTGAATCCCTGCTCTTACAAGGTTAGTGGCTATATCATTGAATATGGAATCTATAAATTCACTCCGTCGTTCCTATCCTCGTACCCAGGCCCGGGTACGAGGCTGCGTCGTTCCTATCATAATTTGTATAAATTAATATGAGGAGGGAGCTCATAAAAAGCCCGTAAAAATGAAATGCAACATCTCTGGGAGTTCAGTTGTAGTCTCGCGCGGTGCTGGTGATCAAGAGTATATATTTAATTAATATATACTCTTTGGGTGATGCAATACACCCAGCGCTGTGGAGGGAGTGGTCTGGTTCACGAGACTATTCAGTTGAATGCTAGTGCTGGCATTGCAGTCAGCTGGGTAGATCTCTTATCAGCTATATACCTGGTATGTACCCTTAACAAAAGGTGAACAGGAGCAAGTGCTCTGTATATACTCCCGAGTTGAAGTGAAATCACCTAGAGTATTACTCAAAGCATCTACTGTATCAGATCTAATTAACGCGCCTCTCTAATAGATGCGCCACCTCGGCCTGAAGTACAATTTTCACGCTCTATTTAAATGCACCTACCCACGCGTCCCTATACTTTTGTGTACAAATTTTGCGCGCCACCTGGTCGCGAAGGATAATTTTCACACTCTAATGGTGCGCCACCCAGCCCTCGTAATTATTTTTCATGGCGAGTTAATTAGATTGGATACGGTACATACTTTAAGGTTACGGGATAGTGTTCCGCCCACGCATGGTCAAAGTTCACATAAATAATAAATGAGACAGTTATATTCCAGTTTTTGTCCACGTTCTTTGCATAGTCAAGGCACAGGTAAGTAGCTCTCCTGATGCCTGCCCCATGGTCCACAAAAACTAAAAGCAAACCTGCCACTGTCTGTCTGCAAGCGCGGGTAAGTTTTGCAATTTTCTGCGTCAGTTTTTGCCAAGGTAAACAGCCTCTATGTAACGACATACAAACGAAACGATAGCTTACGAGTCTCTAGAGGGCCAAGTATAGCATTTGAACTCTGTCGAGCTATACAAACAGAAAGCGAACATAAAAACTTACTACTCAGCTGCCATGTGACTCGCTTAATGGCGGCCCTCCAGGACAAAGCCTTGTCTGATGACTCACCATCTTAGAGTTTTCGAAAAAGCGCTATACTTGGCCCTGCTCCGATCGATGGACTGTTGTGAACGATAGCGAAGTCAGTTCGTTCGAGTCTCTGGTCTTCAAAAGTTGACGCAGAAATTCGAACTCTTGTTTACAACTGGAAATGGTCGACGTTCGTTCGTGTTTCCGACTAAAACATATGTGAACTGTGTCCGTGCGCAATCATTTATAAATTGCACGTCGAATACTATCCCGTAACCTTAATATAAACAACATCCCCCAGACACCATAGATTCATCCATACGCAGAAACGAAAGGAGAACATTAATCTTTCCTTTCATTTCACTGCCTTCAAATATATGGTAATTATCAAGACCTGGCCATGCCCCCCAAAAAATAAACAAAAATACCTGCCCACATGATTTTTTTAGCAGGCTGAAAGGTAAGAAGTTTTTTCCTTGTGTTATGATGTTACTCATCCTCAGATTTGCAGGTGACATCACTTCCGTCTGTCCTCTTCCAGTCCAATGGTGGAATACAAAATGTGGTGGAAGGTTCTGTGATCCAACTCTACTGCTCAGTGGAGTCCACTACAGCCTCATTCTCCTGGACTAAAGATGGAAGTCCAGTGGTCATTGATGTCCCTCACTTACGAGAGAGAACCTCCAATGATAATACTATAACCACTTCAGTGTTGACTGTGGACAACTTTCAGTCCGCAGACTCAGGATCATACCAGTGCTCAGTTAGCGATGGAGTGAGGTCTGGAAATGGTCAAAATGTTACACTACATGGTAATTAATTTATTTCTAACTAAGTCTTGTAGTTAAGGCAATCAGGGTTGTATTGGAGGGGGTGGGTGGATGCTCAGGTAAGGTGTGAGTGTTGGAAGTAATGTGTCCACTCCCACTGAAGGTGGAGGCCTTTGGCATTTTTAGTTTTGTAGAGGCATTAATTTCATGGGTGGAAACTTTCATGACTGCCATGTCAATCACACCAAAATAATGAAATTGGTACCCCTTGAAAACTATCTGCAATACAGATACCAAATTAGTACATGCACTATATTGCAAATAGCAATTGGATAATAGGTTTGCAAGTCATCCATATTATCAAAAAAGTTTTTAGCAGTTCCTACTACAGTTTTTGATTTTCTAATACAACACCATAGCAGTGGCATGGCCATCATTCCGCAGACTGCATGGCGGTAATTAAGCCACTGTATATGTGAAAATTTTTGCTGGATAAACATTTTGCCAAGCCCAGATACCTTTGTATTTTGGAAAAATTTTGTGGAAAAAAATTTCACTGATACAGTAAGGGTCACCATAGCCTCTGTGCAATCTTTAACATAGGATAAGAAATTGGTGTGATAAAAATTTCCCAATGTAAGCAGGTGGCGAAATTGGTGAAAATTCTCTCCTGGCGAAAATTTCCATGTATTATGGTATTATGCATGTACATGCATGTAGCTGTTTAGAAAGTGCTAGCCACAGTGTTAAATCCGAGGGTGTGTGGCCAAAGCAACGTGAAAGCTGGGCCAGTGTTTCAGTGATCGCTACTGTCTTCCAGGTGATGCTATAATATTCTTCTAGCTCATACTATTTTAAAAATCACGAAAATGATTTCTGATGGCTTTCTCTGACTTTCGACTGAAAGTAGCACTCCCGAGAATTACCCGCTTTACCAGTTTCGGGGGAGGCTCAGTGATTTTTAATTTGGGATGGATAGTGGAATGAATACTGAATGCTTCATATTATTATAGCAGGATGTGAAACTACATGACTAATCTAGTGTCTTTAGTGAGGGCCTATTTCTTGGAGCACCTTATGTTCCGCTTGGATTGGGGCTTGGATCGTCAAAGGTATCACTAGTACTACTACCACATCCCAAACGGTGGGAATTCTCTCAAGCGTGTGCAAGGCTGCACTGCATGGCTATGAATGTGATTAAGGCTCAATGTGCGGCCATAGGATCATACCTACAAACGTATGGTTTTGGCACTGTTTCTTGGCATAACTTTTATTGCCGAGAAAAAATGTCAAAAATGGAGTAGGATTGATGTTGGTACAAAAAGTACACGAACAAGAAGAGATCAGCAAGTGATGAATTATCGACAGCCATGCCATACATGTGTATAGTCAGATGCGATGTCTTCCGGACAGTACCAGTAGTTTTTATTCGTATCATTTTTTTGCTACTAAAGTCCAAATTGTCTTTCACCACTGCTTCAGGCAGAGGCATTCGAAACTGAGCTGAATATTTGGCTATTATGCTTTTGATAGTGTTTGACTGAAATTAGATGGTTCTCATTCAATTATTATATTTTCAGACACCACTCAAGACAAACGAATTTGAATCTAATGTTCTAATTCCCCAACCTTTTTAAAGGCCAGGTAACAATTACATGTACATGCATAATGTTGCTGGAATGAGCGTGGCTAGTGTTGTAATTTATGCATCATATTGCGTCTGAACATGCCTGGCGGCTGAGACTATATAAGTTTTAACTACATGTAGCTCTACTAGCAAATGTTGACATACAACATCCATAGCTACAATTTTTCGAATCGAATGGCGTAGGAAGCATGGGTGTACCAGGTGCTGGTGCACCCATGAAATTTCTGAGTGGAACACACACAAAGTCACACTTCGCTCTGAAGTGCTTTTATGTTATCGATTTAGTGTACATATGGGCATCAGAGCACCCGTTTACCAAATAATCTTCCTACGCCTATGATATCCGTTGCTACTTACTACTCTTGTTTGTGTACTTTTGCGCCACCATCCCCACTTGATTCTTCATTTTTATATTTAATATGAATATTTTAAGTAACCTTGAGCTTAAAGGCTGCTGATCATCCTGGAGCTTGCAATTTCAAGGTGACAAGAGACATGATTCACAGACTGCAAGTGTGTACAATGGCATAGCCAGGGGGATGGTCAGGGGACTATAGAGCCCCCATCTCACTTCTGGACACAATATGCTTATGTATGACAGAAATATAAAATTCCTGGCTGATTTGTACTTACCTTGACATAGATATGCATGTGAGTATGCAAGTTCAAAGTTTGAACATTGAGAATGTGGTCATGTTTACGAACTTATCATTAAGTTGTTGAAAATGTTGCATTTGTAGCCTACCATTTAAGTGGTGATGGAGACCTTTCCATTGTGAATGAGCCAGCAAATTATGAAGAGATGTTTGAGTCCATGAATCCTTTTAATTCGGGAACTTTCATCGATAATCGAACTGGAATACTAAGTGATATGACATTTGATGGAATACTAAGTGATATGACATTTGATGCCATCTTGCTACTGTGTCAAGCCAGACATATGGGAGCATCTACATCTACACCTAATGTATCATGGACTGTTAATGGGAGAGTGGTTTCAACATCAAATTGTTCGAATTGCTTCACTACCTTTCTCAATACGTCCGACTTTACTGCCTCTGATGCTGGAGTGTACCAGTGTATCTTCACAGATACTGATGTCACTAGGGAGGTGGTAACAAGTAAACCAATGAGATTGGACGCAGGTTTGTGTAATGCTTTTCTTTGTAACCTGTTTTATTATTTCTGCTTGCATGTATCAGATATTTTTGTAAGACAAATCAGTACTCTTTATTTGGAAAATATCTCTCCTACGGTGATCTTTCTTCATCCACCAGAGCAACTAGTCATTGAAGTGAGATGTAGAGGGAGATATTCTGGGATTTCCTGGCGTAGAAACGGTGCATCGATTGATAGGTCATTGCTTTCAAATCATGATGAAATCTATGCACTTGGAAGTACCACAGAGGCTGATTACGGTCTCTATCAAGTAGATCTGACACCTTCTCCTCCCCATCAGATCATAGTCCCACATCATATCCTGGAATTCGTTGTCACAGCTCCAGGTTGGTATGAAATACGTATCTTTCAGATGATATTGAACAACATACATATATTCTATTGCTATGATAACTAGAGCTCTACAGATCACATACCCCGCGCTGCATCTGCATCCAGCATTGGCAGACTTGAGCAGAGTGTGGACCTATTGACAATCTTTACCTGCGCTATCAATAGACGTGGCTACAGCGGCCAACAAAAAAAGCACTATTGTGACGGTCATGGATCGTGTTCATCAGTATGAAGCATGAAGCCAGTTTTTTGCCAAGTTTAATTGATTTTTTGCGCTTATGAGGTGACTCACTCAGATGCCTAGATCTCCAGATCTGGCAATTTTTGTGCTTATAACAGACGACACGACTGACACAATCGATTATTTTACCGCTGCTGCACATGCGTGCATGGGATAATGAAGCACGTTTGTGCAAAACCCTCTGCACAATTATGTTGTGATGATGCTATGGTGCATGCAGGGTATACGTATATGCTCTGTAGAGCTCTAGTTACTACATTGCATTGTGTGTATAAGTAAATGCGAGCTGATATTTATTCCGTGTGTATGCGCAAGGGATAAAGTAATCGGTCGTGTTATCATCGTCATTATTGTCGTTGGCACGAAAATTACCATATCTTGAGATGTAGGCACTTAAGCAACTCGTAAGCACAACAAATCAATCAAATTCAGCCAAAACTGGCTTCAGTGTGTGTCAAATCAAGGGATATGGTTCATGAGTGTCATAAATAGGTGCCTTCTTGTTGGCCACCGTAGTCACACCTGTAATTCATGCCCATTTTTAAATTAGTAAGTGGCCAAATATATGACTGATAAAGATCATCAAAATGTTCATGACATCTATAGCACTGCACTATATCCATACAAGTATGTTTGATGTCACAATCGTGGGATAATGTGACTGACACTACTAACAGCATGCTATTGTACAATCGAGTGCCAGTTAGTACAGCGCATGTGCAGATGAAGACCACACCCCTCACTGCAGGTCAAGAGTAGCTGCTCGTGTAATGGCGACGTTCTCACTCCGCTCGAACGTCAAATCTACCACCAGACCATGACAAAGAGCAGACATCGCCTCTCGCTTCGCTCAAGGCTCGGTGGTCTGCCGAGCAGACCTGTTGAAACGTGCGGCGCTTGCGCCGCTCGCTCGAGCTCAAGCGCTCGAGAATGCATCCCTATGGCCCCTAGGCCCTGGCAACCTTGTTTATGCACACGGCACAACAATTCTGACCAATCATGAGTCTTCTAAACTTGTAGGAGAGCGCATCTTTTATGCCCTCCAGGTTAGGACACGGACTATATAAGAAAATTGATCGTCTGAAAAATATTTTTCGTTGTATATACATAACAAGGGTGATCACTATTATACCCACTGTACCACGACCAAAATTTGATCGAGGCTATTTTGGGCCAGATTTCTTGATTCTGGCTGGAAGTCTCCCATGATTGCTTGAATATGTAGTTTAATGGCCGGAAATTGCTGTTACTTTCTTAATCAACTTATAGTTTACTGAGGTGAATGCCAGTATACAGAGGTGAGCGGGATCAAAAATTCCCAGTCCCAGTGTCAGTACAGCAGGTATAGTCAGCAGGTATAGTAGTGACCACTCCTTGATATAGCTATCTGGATCTGCTGACTGAAATCTGAAGCCCTATGGAACCAAATCATAATGTAAGATATAGCTAACCTGCTTATTACAACAAAATATAGGTAGTATCAGTTCAGATCTTCCTGGTGCAGAGAATGCTTTTTGTCACCGGGATCCCTGGTACAGCTAAGCAGCATTCCCACTAGTTTTCTTAAATTTACCATGCACACGAAAATAAATCTATAGATTACACAATGTGCGCGCAGTGTATGTGCTCTACAGAGCTCTAGTCTAGCATGTTCTCTCTACAGAACTACGAGGTGATTCAATTAATGATAATCAACTTTGATCTTAGGAGAGACAATGTCATATATAAACAATAGAACGTTTCGACCTCGTGGGTCTTCATCAGCTGGTGGAAAACTAAGCAAGCACGCTGATAAAGAGTGAAAGTATGAAACGGATAATAAGAAGGGGGTGTGGTAAAACAGTAGTAGAGTGTATAATATGCATGTGTGATAGATGAGAAGTTGAAAAATGGACGGAGACAGGGGGTGGGGAGGGAACTGAAGCATGATAAATAAAAGTAATAAATAGACGAGGAGGTGATACAGAAACTTATTATTTAGAGTTCATGATTGGTGTCCGTATTGTATTCAATTTAAACCCTCCTCTTCTATTTATTTACAAGTATAAAAAACAATAAAATTGAAGGATGAAGTAGGGATGGCAGGGTCAAAAAGTACACAAACAAGATTTGTAAGGCTTAAGCATCTGATATACATCCCTACGCATGCTTTTCTCGATTATTATGCACCTATTAATCATTAAATGTTGATGTATTTGTCGAGTGCGGCATGTGGGAGACATTCAGGGTATTCCCTGGTTGTCACAATGGTTCAGGATAGTCAGTTTGATCAGGTTCAGTTGCATTATTTTTGCACCCCCCATGGCAAAAAGCAAGCGTAGGATGTATAGCAGATGCTTTAATAAGCCTTATAAATCTTGTTTGTGTACTTTTTGACCCTGCCATCCCTACTTCATCCTTCAGTTTTTTATACTTGTTTCTGTTCTTTTTTTATTGCTCTTAGTATTCTATTTATCAATGCCATCTTATATGGCTTGCTCATTCAACTCTCAGTGTAATTAAGTAGCTAGTAGATGGGAGGTATCGAAGTTCGCGCGTGCGCGCAAAGTCTTAGCCACGGCCTTCAAGGTGGCTGACAAAGAAGGCTGCTCAGGTAGGCTACTAGCGGTGTGTCTCTTCAAATTGTGAACTGGCTGACTGCTGAGGGGCCTCTTGATAGCTACCTAGCTAGTTCACTGTAGCTATAGCGCTCAGTTCGCACTGGCCTAGTTAACTAAGCTATAGTTAGCTCGCGCGGGAGAGCCTGGTGCCTAGCTCGAGACTAGAACTGAGCGCCGCGAGTATCTGAGCGGTGAGCTGAGCGATCGAGACATTGTACGTGGTCCGATTCATGCTGCATCGCGCGCGCCGCGCCCCTGACCATAGTCACATGATTTCACCATGGCAACACATTCCGAGCATGCGCATTGTATGACAAAATGGCGTATCAGACACGCCCATTAGTTAATGCACCGTACACACTCATCATTACGTATAACTGTCGAGATAACGCCAAACAAACATGCCATGGACCTGTGCGCTACAAAATAGAGTGGATTTATACGAGAACTAAGGCGAGCGGTCCAGATAGTCTTGAGTTAGCCCTGATAATGAGAAAGAAAGAAAGAATGAGAAATGGGCTATTTTTCAAACATCTGATTCTGGCATGTACAATTGTTTTGATGAATGATCTTGGTCTTGCTAGATGCACAATTTGATGGAGATTCTGATTTTCACACTTAGAAGTTTCACAAAATTACCTATTTTGAGATATTTGGGTATTTGTAATGTATTACATATATGGCATATCCGGGCCATCCCTACTTATAGAGTCTACCGACTCTATGATAATTCTCTTTACACCCCACCTGTCCATTTTTCAACTTATCATCTGGATTCACATATGCATAATATAATATACACTCCACTTTTATTACTGTTTTAATTTTTCTACCACACCCCCATTTCACACTTCCTCTCTTTATAGTTATCTGGATTGTACTTCCTTAGTTTATTCACCATCTGATGAAGACCTACGAGGTCAAAACATTCTGTTGTTACCCCGCGCCCAGCGTACATGTTCAAGAGGTGAAGTAATCACCACGGTTGTGTCGTCGTCATCATTGTTATGAGCACAAAAATTGCCATATCTCAAGATGTAGGCATCTAAGTGATTTATAACCACAACGAATCAATCAAATTTGATGAAAAACTGGCTTCAGTGTTCTTCAAATCGAGGGACACAGTACACGAGCGTCACAAAAGTGCCTTTTTGTTGGGCACTATAGCCATGCACGCCTATCAACAGTGCCCACTCGATGCATAACATTGTGCTTTCTGCTCATGCACACCTCACTTCTTGTATTATTAATTAAATATACAAATAGTAGAAGTTAATAGTCTAGGTCTGGTGCAGAGAGTATTTTTTTGTGGCTGACATGATCGGGACTAACGGACCAGTGAACCATGCAGTTCCACCATAATTTCTTAATTATAACCATGCACCGGAAGTAGATCTACAGAGCTCTTGTTTATATGATGTTGTGTATGCTACAATCTACCATTGATTGAACTAAACTACGTAGAAATGAATCTATACAGTACAAAGTGATTACTATGACAAAGTATTGGCCCCTCCCTAGATTTTCAGTGCCTCTCCAAGGCTGCTTATTCAATAGATGCTTTAGAAGTTAAGTTTCATTTCTTCTAGTGAGCCTATTGCCACATAATTCAACATTGAATCCAGCAAACTGATTAGCTATTCCTTAATTTTTATTCTACAGTCAATGCATCCACAAGAGCAAACTATGACGTCATGTTGTCGGTACTTGAAGGAGGATCATTTAGACTCTCCTGTACCTCAATTGGTGCTCCAACTCCAACCATTGTTTGGGAAATGAATGGCCAACCAGCACAATTCAACACAACTGAAGTTATCACACTACCCAAAGCTCGGTTTGTTGGAGCTCCAGGTGGTGGTCTTGCTCCAGATGTAACTCTAGGGAACGTTACATCTGAAACCATGATCATGAATGCTCAATATCCCGCTGAGAATGGAAGCTACACATGCATTGGGAGCAATGATGACTTTGAGAGGAATGAGAGTGCTCAAATATATGTGCAAGTATTGGGTATGTCTGACTATTGTTACTATAGTGTCCTCCCACATGCACGTATCATACTTTCAGTTTTGCAGTATCCTGGTGAATTGTAGCTCTAAGCAAAATGAAGTATAATATTATAACAAGTATGTTTGATGTCACAATCATGGGATAATGTGGCTAGCATGCATGATCATCTATTAACAGTACATGCTCACAAAACATAGAGACGTAGTTCATGCACAAACTGTATCCTGCCTGGGCAAGATAGTACCGTGCGCATGCGCAGATTGAAGCGGTTGCAGAGGCCACACCCCTCATAGCAAGCAACTACTCTGGCAGCCTCCTGCAGTAGCGACGTTCTCGCTCTGCTCGAACTTTGCTACCGGACTACTGACAGGTATGATAAAGAACAGACCTCGCCTCTCGCTTCGCTCGAGGCTCGGTGGCTATCGCCAGCGCCTGCCTAGCAGGCCTCTCGAAAAGCGCGGCGCTTTCGCGCCGATCATTCGACAATACAATGCGTCTCTATGGCCCGAGGAATTAAGGCCACTCTTCTTTGTGCACATGGCCCTACAGTTTTGACCAATCCTGAGCCTTGTAGTGCGGACTTCTCTCCGCCCGCGCCGCGTGTTCATAGCAACCGGGCGCTTTCAAGACGCGTATCCGTGCCCTCATGTAATGACACGGACTATATAAGAAAAATGATCGTCTGAAAAATATTTTTCGTTGTATATATATAATAAGTATTATGTGGGTGGGATCAGAGCATAGTCATGTATTATTTTTACGTCAGGCAAACAATTTGTTCAGTATAAAAACTTTATGGCATGATTTAGATATTGATGCTTGTTGAAATAAGGCTTCCTTAAGATTATGTGAATAGCTACTGCAGCAGCAAAAGGTGTATATACATTCAAGGGAAAGAAAGATGTCTCTGGACTTGCATGCTATTATAATACAAGCACTATATTGCAAAACCCTTGGCACAAGTGCACTGAGCAGTATTGCATGCTGCAAGTTGCTCATGTGGATCCCAGCACATCACTATTGCAAGTATTGTACTGTATAATATCGTAGAGGCTCAGTATGAAAGGACTGAAAGCCAAGAAACTTTTCTTATAATGTGCCATTTGATATGCATGGTGTCATTTATTCGCTTTGCTGGGTGCTTATAGTATTATTATTATGCCTCGGTGCTTACCCTGGAGTGGATACTCTCTATTTATATGTAAGTGATCAAAACTGGCAGCAGAGAGTGGATGCTAGCTATAATGTTCTCAGCATCTGTACTACTAATCATACACTTCATGTTATTTTATGCAGTTACACCAGTTGTTGAAGTGACAGCATCACGTATGAAAGTCAACATAAGAAGCTCCACTATGTTATTCTGTAACGTTACAAGAACTAATCCACATGTAACTGATTACACTTGGATGGATGAAGATACAAGCACAGAAATTACTAATGACAATATGGCAGTGCTTGTGCTTGCACTACAGACTGAACAAGATTTTGGTACCATTAGTTGTACTGTATCTAATGCTGCTGGAATTTCAGGAAAGGCTAACGTGACAATTGAACAAGGATGTAAGCATTATTACTGTACAGTGAGAATTCTTTGGTTAGATATTTAGTTCGGCAATTTGATGAAGTCAAGATCATTAACACTGTGTACGTCTAGGTTGCTAAGCATTTACATCCTGCTAATCAAATGAGAGCTGTCTTACCAAACTTAAAGCTTGCCCAAGAAACCTGCTATATTATAGTGATATCATTCTCAGTTGTTATATGTATCTGTATGAAACAAACAAAGATTCTCTGCGGACAATTTAACTGTTTGGTAAACTTACCGACATTTTGACTAGATGCTCTAGTCATCCTCAGGGCAGGTTTTACGAACAATTAAATTATCTGCAGAGAATCTCCGATTATTTCGTGCCTGCTATACAGTATGCAAATCTCCATGTATTCTTGATAAGAGGGTATTACAAATTTTTGTGTTGTACCATGCAGTTCCTCCAGAGATTGCTGTAGCTGATCCCGACCCAGTCTTTTACAATGAGCCTGTTCAGCTAGTTTGTACTGTGGTTGGAGGAGATCTACCCAGAAATATAACCTGGACTTCTCCTAGTGGTGCACTAGTATACTTCACCAACCAAACAGCAGGAGCTAATGTGTCACTGAGTATAACCAGATATGACTATGGGGAGTACACTTGCAGAGCATCCAATGAGTTTGGATCAGCATTCAAACGAGTTGAAGTTCAACATCCAGGTCTTTGTTCCTTGAGCATTGTCATAATTACATTCTATTAAGGAATTTATAATTATTACTACTGCATATGGCTTGATTCCATTGATGGTATCATACATAGGGATACCCATTCAAATTAAAATAGGTGAATAATATATGTGATTGACATCTGCAAAGATGCCTCCAATTAGGACAAAAAAAACCTTGCTTAGAAGAACATATTAAAAACCCTTTATGGTGTCATGATGGTACCAGTAGTTAATGGGAGAAAGTCATATAGTTACTCAAAGAGATTACTGCATTGATTCTTTACTATACAGAGTGCTTCAACGACACCTATGGAATCGATTGTGCCGAGATGTGTTTCTGTATGAATGGAGGGATTTGTGACAGCGCTACCGGATGTGTTTGTGCTGATGGTTGGACTGGTACTAACTGCACTATAGGTATGTGCATAGGCGTAGGAAGATGCTGAAGGTTGGGGGGCTGAATGTACAATTGCGCGCGAAGCGCGCGCAAATTTTTATGACCACGCCTACTTTGTGTCAAACCACGCCCATTTTTGCACGATCGAGGCTGCTATCTCGATGAAAAAATGAACTGTAGGTCAAGTAGAATAGATTTGGCAGCTATTGAGGCATATTTTATTCATAATCAGGCCAGGTAAGAAATCTGTGTTATAATAATACTGGGCTAAGAGAACTTCCCAAGGGTTTGCTACTCTGAGAACATGGACTGACACTACTAACAAGGGGGGGGGGGGGGGGGGGGGGCGCCAGCCCCTGGAGCCTCCTCGTTTCCTACGCCACTGATGTGGTTCTTATTATAATAATATGTACATGTATAACATACCTCTGGTATTCAAGCGCGTGGTTTGCAGAGCCCCACGTCCTGCAAGATTATTAAACTTATAGCTACTGTCCAGCAGTACATGTGTATACGATGCTAGAGAATGCCCTCAGAGATAATGTTTGAGGTGATAGAAAGTGACAATAGAGTGCTATAGCTATCGTTTAGCTGATGGTGTAGCTATTCAACTCTAGTAGTTTCTAGTTTGTGCTCTCTACCAAACTTACATCAATTTATTGTTGGCCCAGCGCCACACCCTTAGCTTATTAGATTCTTGCTATCACAATGAAATTTCACGCTGAAAAAATTAGCTGTACCTTCATGACCATTTCAGCCATGCTCCTTTAATTTCAAACAAAAGAATGATAATGACCAGTATAGACGTGAGTGTGACAATATGCTTGCACACATACGTATGTATCATCATGGGTGCCCATGGCTGCCAGGTTGCTCCACCACAACTATTTATCCACGATAACGAACTATCGTACATTAGCTATATATTTATACCTATAGTTGGACAGTATATGTTAACCTTGCGGGATGTGGCATGCAGGGCTCGCAATCCACATTCCGTAATTTTATACTGTGCCATATACACAAGATAACAAAAATTTTGCTAATGAGAACAGGTGGTAAAATTGGCGACCATTTTCTCCTGGCAAGAGGTTCTATGTATATGGTATTATGTTAACCTTGTGGGATGTGGGACTCTGCAACCTGCATCCCACATCCCACATTCACATGGTTCACTGGCATGCTTGCGGGATGCGGGTATGGAATCAAACAGTTCAAGCAGCTGAACATGTCAATCAGCCTGGTTATATACTTCAGCTTCAGTGTACATGTAGGTCACTGTTGTATCTTGGACAATAGTTCTATCTATTCGGCAGACCCTTCCTGGTGCTTTATGGTGTGTAGTACAAGTCGGGAAGGATCTAGCTCAATAGACTACTTGCACATCTGTGGGTTGAGACAGAATTGTAGCTAGTGCATAGCTTTTGGTGTATCCATGTAGAGTTTATTAGCTGAAGGTGCACAAGATGTACAGGAAAACAATTTTTGATGGATATTAGGTGTTGATCATCCATGTAAATCATGGAACAAGAGTTTGTAAGGGCATTTGAATGCAGAGATGACACTGACTTGTTTTATTCTTCATCATATCTTTCGTAGTAGTGAATAGAATAATAGTTTATTTTCTCCTCTGTCACCTTTTTTGGAGCGCCATGCCTACAGTTGTTGAATGCAGGCTATGATTGGCATTGTGCCCACCTATTCCAGCTAGCTTTTCTGAACATATTCCTCAACTATGCTTGGACATTTGTTTTTCCAATCTTGAGGGAATGCACCATACCAGTGCTTACTTCCTGTGCTAAAGATTGCATAGTGGATATAGCGACCTTTACCATATTGGCGAAAGTTTTTCTGAGAACTTTTTCTGCAATGCAATGGTAGCTGGGATTGGTGAAAATTTTATGCAGCAAAAAATTTCACACAGTAATATTCTGTATTGCAAGTACCATTAAGCCTGTATTGCCCACAGCCTTATCTAGAAATCATTCAGGATTTAATTTTTGCCTTAGGCCGCTCTTGTCCATTGTGTGGCCCCTTATAGGTTAATACCCATAGGAAACCTATGTATCTGTTAGTAGCTACAACCATACCATTCTGCTCCATTTGGATTTCCAGATTATCTTAGGGTGTATACTGTAAAGGGTATACTAATATCAATAGTTCATTTATTGCCTTGCAGAGCTAAACAGATTCAGCCCAGAATTCTCAAATAGCACCCCAAAATTTCTTCTGCTAAAATGGACAACTGAAATTGGAACAGATGTTATTGAAATAGATGCAACAGATGCAGATCCTACGCCAGATGCTGGCAGAATATCCTACTCTCTAGTTCCCCCTGATTACCACCTACCTCACATAGTATCTAATGGTACCTTTGAGTTTGACATTAATGCCACAAGTGGTGTCATAACAACAGCAGTTGACCTTGAAACCAGAGCAAACATGTATTCCTCGTTTTACCTCACTATCCAAGCCCAAGACCACGGCGTAAGCCCACTTTCTAGTACAGCCCAAATAACCATCCTTCTTCTCCCTGTACCTCGTCTTGTCAGCCCTCCCAATATTACAGTTGAAGAAAATGTAATCAGTGATAGGATTGCTAATATTGAGTGCTTTATAATTGGTCACACCTTCTCAGTTCCTACAGTCAGCGTAAAGGCAAGTGACTATTCTCAATACTTTTTGGTTGAAGCAACAGGCCAGTATACCTTTGCTCTCTATACATCACGTGGACTGGATTATGAGTCGCTACAGGAAGACTCTGTCATTGAAATTGAGCTATTGTGTGAAATTCCAAGTGCAAATGATACTCGATGTGCAGACTCAAGAGTTGTTGAGATAGAAGTACTGAATGTTAATGATAATCCCATACGATTTGAAAATATTTCAAATTATGTTGTTATACCTGAAAATACCACAGCAGGGACAGATATTTTGACATTAAGAGCATTTGATGAAGATCTTCTTAATGACACCATATTTTTTGAGGCTATTAACTCAAATGTTATACCATTTATGGTTGATGTTAACACTGGTAAGATTACAGTAACTTCTCTGCTAGATCGTGAACATCAGGAGAGATACATAGTGGAAGTAAGAGCTTTCCAATTGAATTCAGAAGATGAAGCATTCACCAATGTTACTATTTCATTGTCAGATGTCAATGATGAACCCCCTGTTTTTGATGCCCAGCCTTACATTCTCGACATCTCCACCATGACTTCTATAGGGGAGCACGTCCTCACAGTACATGCGATTGATCTTGACTTGGATGGTGTGATCACTTATTCATTGCAAGCAAACAACTTTTTTGTCATCAATGAAATTAGTGGAGAAATTAGAACCACTTCTACCTTGCAGCCTAACATGAATCTGATACTCTTGGTGTTTGCAGCGGATCAGGAACCCCCTAACTTTATAACTAACACCACTATCCACATATTTGTTGGTCCTTCCCCCATAGATATTCAGTTTTCACAACGAAGCTATCAGTTTGCTGTCTTTGAAGATGAAGTGAGAGGAGCAGTTGTTGGAAAGGTTGAAGCTACTGTTGTTGATTACTCTGGTGTGAATTTGAGTCAGCACATGGTTGAGTACACTCTGGCTAATGATACTACACCATTCATCGTTTATGAAGACACAGGAGAAATTTATTTAGCTTCTACGTTAGATTATGACTCTTCTGCTCGGAGCTACATACTTTCTGTTCAAGCGTCATACGGTAGTGACATTATTCAAAATGAAGTAATTGTGATGATTGAAGTGATAAATGTCAACGATAATCCACCTTTGTTTGTACAAACTTTGTATGAAGCTGTAGTCGATGAATTTACTACAGTTGACACTTCAGTACTACAAGTGATGGCTATTGATACAGATTCTGAAAACATTACCTTCACCCTTGCTAAGGAAGATAGTGATCCCTTCATCATCGATCCACACACAGGAGTTATTTTTACAATCAAAGATTTGCTTGTAGCTCAAGACTATCATCTCTCTGTACTTGCTTCTGATGGTGAGCTCACTTCTTCTGTTAGAGTCTTTATTTCTGTTACTAGATCAGCATCAGTCACTCCAACATTCACTAGAGAGTTCTTTACTTTTAGGGTCTCTGAGAACATTCCAGTAGGATCACATATTGGGACTGTTGAGGCAGTATCCTTTGGTAATCTATCTCTAAACTTTTCAACATTTCAATTTCGTATAGGTTTGCCTGACCCAGTTGGCTTCAGTGTGTCTACTCAGGAAGCAAACTCTACATTCCATCTCAATGCATCTAGTGGTGCTATCATTGCTCAGGCTGAATTTGGCTATGATGCAGAAACACGTCAAAAGTACTACTTTACTGTTGAGGTATATAATATTAGTGACAACACTGTATTTGATAGAGCCATTGTCAACATTGATTTGTTGGATTCAAATGACAATCCTCCACTTTTTAGCAGACCATTCTTCAACCAGACTATTGAAAATTCATTGCCTTATGGATCCTTTGTTCTAAAAGTATCAGCCAGTGACCGTGACTCTAGTACCAATGCCGAAATATATTTCATTCTTGATCCAATCACACTTGGATTCGTTATCAATTCAGAGAGCGGAGAAGTATCTGTTTCCAATACTACTACCCTCAATATAGGCCAATACTATCTTACTGTAGTTGCTGTGGATCGTGGATCACCACCATTGAATACCTCAGCAACTGTGTTAATAACAATCATTCCCTCAAATGAAACAACAATTGAGTTTTCACAACCCACCTACACTTTTAATGTTACTGAAGATGCTGAGATGGGTACTCTTATAGGTACTGTCAAAGTTAGAAATGCTGCTTCCAGTAATGTTGAGTTTTCTACATCCAATCTTTTTAGTTGCTTAAGCCTCAACCGATCAAGTGGTACAATACAAGTGATGTGTGGCCTTGATCGAGAGGTTCAGTCAAGATATGAACTTTATGTACAAGCAAGTGATGGCGGGGCGTTGGGATACTCCACAGTTATCATTCACGTTATCGATGTGAATGACAATGCTCCAGTATTCTCTCTTGAAACTTACGCCGAGGTGTTTGGTGCGGACCTTAATACCAGCGTAGCAGTATTACAGGTGGTGGCAGCTGATAGTGACCTTGGTAGTAATGGTACCATAGTCTACTCTCTCGTTGGTAATACCTCAGCCAACATGTATTTCAGGATCAATAGTAGTACTGGTGAGATTTTTTGGCAAGGAATAGATGTTATAGTAGGAGACTTTGCACTGACAGTACAAGCTAATGATCTAGGCAGTCCAGTTTCAATGAGCTCAACTACCCTTGCTCTAATCCGTATTGCACAATCCCGTCTCCCTGTTGTCTATTTTAATACATCTATCCTAATGATTGAAGAGAATCAAGAGCCAGGAGCTGTTGTTGGAACAGTACTACTAATGACTTCTGGTCACACTATCAACGTTGCTGATTATTTTGATAATCTCCACTTTTCACTCATTGAAAGTGACCAGGAAGCTAACAATATCTCACGTAGTTCTTTGTTTGCCATTGATCCTAGAAATGGCACAGTTTATGCCTTGGCTACTTTGAATCGAGAAGAAATTGACACTCACGTGATATTTGTACTAGCCAACTTTACGCAGTTTGATATCTCCACTGAAGTAGCTATCAGTATTTCTGTTGTTGACAATAATGACATTAAACCCCAGTTTGAGCCTGCTATGTATGCTGTTCACATCAATGATAGCATTGAATTTGAAGCTGCCTTTGTTAGGGTTCGTGTGGTGGACTTGGATATTGGAAGCAATGCTAATATTACATTCCAAATTGACCAGCCATCTACATTCCCTTTTGGTATCAGAGTCAGCTCTTACAACTATCCTTACACACATGGAGAGATTTATCTAGAAAATTTGACAACTTTGACTGAAAGGGAGTACCAGTTTATGGTGATTGCGATTGATATGGGAGTCTCTCCTCTGCTAAGCACAGCTAATGTATCTATAACTGTTGACTATTTACTTCCCGAGATGATAAAATTTCAGTTACTCCTCTACAACTTTTCTGTGATTGAGCATTCACCGAGGGATGAGATAATTGGACAAGTCTCCATTGAACGGATATCCCCTGCATTAGATGGCCTAGTATATACTTTAGTCACAGGAATTGAACAATTTTGGATCAACTCTACAACTGGAGTAGTTGCAGTTAACCGAGAAATTGATAGAGAGGTTGACCCACTGCTAAACTTCACTGTTAGTGCAACACTTCCTACAGAACCATCACTGGGCCCTGCTGTAGCTACTGTTGTTGTTTCTGTTGAAGACATCAATGATCATCCTCCTACATTCAGTGGACAGCCATATCAGCGAGTAATTCTCACAACAGAACTATCAGCCAATGAGAGCCTACTGCAAGTGACTGCTAGTGATATGGACTTGGGTATGAATGCAACAATTGGCTACAATTTGAGTGGATCGGTAGCACAACAGTACTTTAGGATAGCAAATAATGGAGAGATATATGTTGAAGCAGTTCACTTGAGTCCCTCTACGTATCTGTTGTTTGTCACTGCATATGATATGGGAATTCCACAAATGACTTCCCAAGCATCAGTGACCATCATAGTACAGCTGCCAGCACCAGACCATCTGCTGTTCACTCAACCTCAAGGGTATATATTTAACATTAGTGAAAACAGTCCTGCTTTTCGGACACTAGGCCATATTTTTCTCAATCCAATACCAAATTATTTCCATGATTTTCTCACGTTTACTAGTAGCAATAGTAACTTCAGCATTAACACAACTACGGGGGAAGTTAAACCACTTACATCTTTTGATTATGAAGAGGCACAAAGCCACACATTTCAGGTAAGTGCAGTATTGAATGTTTCAAGTAGGATGCCACCTGTATACCAACAAGCGTCAACTAATGTAACTGTATTAGTTTCTGATGTGAATGATAATGCTCCTGTCTTTACAAACTTTCCGTCAAACCTGACCCATCCGGAGAATAGATCATCAGAAGAATTCCTTTATCAGATAATAGCTACTGATGCAGATGCTGGTATCAATCAGCAGCTACAATTTTCAATTCTTTATTCATCTGGTAATGGATTTCGAATTAACAGTTCAAGTGGAGAAATTTATGTAGCAGCAAGTCTTGACAGGGAAGAACAGGAAAACTACTCTATCACTATCTTTGTCCACGATCTGGGCACTCCACAGCTTAATGCTACAGAGACAGTCATGGTGTCCCTCACTGACATCAATGACAATGCTCCCATTCTTTCATTGAACACCAATGTAACAACAGCATTTGGAGGCCGATTTCTAACTGACGCAGCTGGCATGGGATCTGTTGTAGCAAATGTGTCTGCGGTGGACATTGATTTGGGTAGTAACGCTAATGTGATATTTCAGATTGCTCCAACATTTCCTTTTAGCATTCAAGTGAGTGGTGTAGAGTACCCGTACACATTTGGTGAGGTGATTGTTAACACTTCCATGCTTGCAGTCGGCATATACAACATCACCGTCAGTGCACTAAATCAAGGTCTGAGTCCACAGCAATCTTCACTGCCACTAACCATTGAAATTTTCCCTGCTTTCATATCTTTTTCCCAATCGGTCTATGAATTTTCACTTGTTGAAAACTCCTCTCAGAATACAACAGTTGGTAGAGTAGCTGTTGAACAGGTATCTCCAACTCCAGATCAATTTGTATACACTATTACTGGCGGCAATGAGTTAGGATTCTTTGAACTGGACCAGAAGAGTGGTGTAATAAATGTTTTACAAATAGTTGACAGAGAAGAAACTCCTCTATTCAACTTAACTATTACTGCTAGTCTTCCTTCAGCACCTTCTCTTGAACAAGCTGTTGCTACTGTAATAATCAACATTGATGACATCAATGATAATACACCCGTCTTCGATAATGCATCATACACAATGGTATTTCTTACAACTGACATTAGAATGTCAGTGAGGCTGTTGCAAGTGAATGTAACTGATGCAGACCTTGGCTCAAATGCTATCCTATCACTATCTCTTCAAGTTTTATCTCCACAAGTATATTATGATGACGTATTCTACATCACTAGAGATGGTAGCATATTTACAAATGCTTCTTCCTTAAATGCATCAACATATCGGCTGAATGTTACTGCTGAGGATATGGGAATTCCTTCCCAGATATCTAGTGCTCCCGTGACAATCATAGTGCAGCATCCTGTTCCCAATATTATTGAGTTCAATGAACTATCTGGGTATGTATTCAGAGTTAGTGAAAACTTCACTTCAGAAGATATTATTGGGAGAGTGATTTTGCAAGCTTATTCGGATTATGTTGAAGAGAATGTGAGATTCTTTACTGATAATTCTGATTTCCACATAATTCCAACCACAGGAGAAATCCAGTCGTTAATTACATTTGATTATGAAGCAAGGCAGCAGTACGAGTTTCAAGTATCAGCAGTCTTAAATATTACTCAGAGGGTACCCCCTATATACATAGTGAATTACACTGATGTGATAGTAGAAATTTCTGATTTGAACGATAACTCTCCAATGTTTACCAATTTGCCAATGAACATCTCCATACTTGAGAACAGAACATCCCAGGAATTTGTGTTTGGAGTACGTGCTACTGATGCAGACTCTGGCACTAATCAACAACTGCAGTTTGCTATTCTCAATGATGATCTGGATAACAAGTTTCAAATTTCTGAATCTAGTGGTGATGTCTATGCTGCATCAAGCTTAGATAGGGAAGTTGTAGACAACTACTCACTGGTGATCCATGTACGGGATTTGGGAACACCAAGCTTACATACTTCTGGTATACTGAACATTATCCTCAATGATATTAATGATAATGCTCCAATCCTAACCGTCCATGTTGGTGATCTTGTTAGTAACAGTGAAGTAACTATTACAATCAATGCTGGTGTTGGCAGTGGAATGGTGATAGCTAACTTAAGTGTTTATGATGATGATCAAGGAAGCAATGCTGAAATTGACTTCATAATTGACACTGTGGTACCATTCATTGCTAAAGTAAGTGAAACTGAGGAAGGCTGGACACTTGGAGAGATTTCAGTTGCTAATACCACCATCACCTCTGGAGTGTACTCATTTTATCTCACTGCAAGAGATAGAGGAGACCCATCTTTATCTTCAACTGCTGTGGCAGTGATAATTACAGCTTTACCAGGCTCAATTTCATTTCCTTCAACTGGGTTCAACTTTACTGTCCCTGAAAATGCATTAATAAACACTTTGGTTGGCATTGTATCTGTGGAAAATGTCACTCAAGCTCTGGATGGTCTAGTGTACAGTATTGCTAGAGGAAATGAAGATGATTTATTGGCAATCAATCCATCTAATGGAATAATATCTACTAAACAATTAGTTGACAGAGAAACACACTCTGAACTTAATTTGACAGTTACTGTATTTTTGCCACGGCAGCCCTCTTTAGGCAATGCTAATGTCTCTGTTCTTGTGTTTATTGAGGATATTAATGACAATACTCCAATGTTTAGTCAGCTGACATATTTTCAAGAGATTTTGATCGATGATGTTTCAACAAATGAGGCATTGTTTCAAGTAATAGCGAATGATATTGACTCTGGTTCAAATGGTCAGGTTGTATACTCAGTGGAACTGAACTCACCAAAGTATCTGGATAATCCATTTGCAATTACACCTAATGGAAGTATATATACAACAATACCTTTGAATGCTTCAACTTACATTTTGAATATTAGTGCACATGATATGGGTATTCCCAGATTGCATTCATATTCATATGTGTCCATCGAAGTTCAATTGCCTATTCCAGATTATCTGAATTTTACACAACCAAATGGTTATGTGTATGAAGTAAGGGAAAACAATCCTTCAGGATTAATCATTGGACAAGTCTCGCTTAACATGGTACCCGATCACGTTCAAGAGTATGTTGTTTTCTCAGGAGACACACAGGATTTTGTAGTTTTCCCAACAACTGGAGAGATACAAACACTATCAATTTTTGATTATGAACAACAGCAGAGATACAGCTTTGAGGTTTCTTTCAGAGTGAAAATACCAACCAGGGATCCGTCTGTAGACGTACAAGCATCAGTTAATGTTACTGTGCTAATAGTGGATGAGAATGACAATTCACCTGAGATTTTAAACCTTCCATTTAACTTATCCATTCCTGAGAACCAATCTGCTGAACAAGCTTTCTACCATGTAATGGCTAGAGATAGGGATTCTGGACAAAATCAACAACTTGAATATCACATTCTGAGCCGTGACCTGCAGGGAGTATTCAGAATCAATATCTCTACTGGAGAGCTGTTTATTATTGATTCTTTGGATAGAGAACAACAGGACAAGTATGAGATAATTATTCAAGTTAATGATTTAGGTGATCCAACAAGAAGTACAACAGAGATGCTAACAATTGAGTTAATTGATGTGAATGATAATTATCCTGAGTTTAGTGAAAAAAGCTACTCCCTACAAATCATAAGCACTAACATATCAGCTAATACGAGTCTCATGAAGCTATTAGTGACCGATAGTGATAAAGGTATGAATGCACAGATACAGTATACTATAGTTCCTGGTAACAACTCAGATTCATTTACTATCACTGATGATGAAGGTATCATCAGTATGACACAAATTTTGAGTGCTGGAGTATACACCTTAAATATCAGTGTTCAAGACATGGGAAACCCTGTTCTTCAGTCCTTCACTACTGTTATCATCATAGTTCAACCACCAGTTCCAAAAGAGTTACTATTTACACAATCAGCTGGTTACATTTACAGCGTCAGTGAAAACATCCCGTCTGGAATGTATATCGGTCAAGTGATTCTCGAGCAAGTACCAGAATATGTAAATGACTTTATCAGCTATTCCACTGAGAGCTCAGACTTCTTTGTCAGTAGCACTACTGGAGTCGTCACCACCCTGAATTCCTTTAATCGCGAAGAAAGAGAGAGCTACACATTTACTATTCGTGCTAGGATGCACATCACTAACGAGGTGATAGTTCTACCACCGGCTGACGTTAGCACAAATGTTAATGTCACGGTCTACATTACTGACGTGAATGATAACCATCCAACCTTTGTGGACGTCTTACCTGAGGAATTGAGAGTAGTAGAGAACCTAGCCTTTGAGCAGATGCTGCATCGCTTCAACGCCAGTGATGCTGACTCTGGAATAAACAAGGAGCTAGAATTTTCCATCCTCAACCAGGACGTGGCTGACCGATTTCGCTTGAACTCGTTAACTGGAGTACTGTATGCAGCTGCAAGTCTTGACAGGGAGCAGCAGGCTAGCTACTCTCTTGTGATTCGTGTGAATGACATGGGCTCTCCAAGCTTGTTTGATGATCGAGCAGTTGAGGTTGTCGTCGAGGATGTTAATGACAATGCACCTGTGGTTTCGGTTAATGTGTATGGTGTGGAGGTCAGCAATACAACAGTTATCTTTATCGAGGAAAATTCACCAGTTGGAACGATTGTGGCTAACATCTCTGCAATGGACTATGACGCTGGGAACAATTCTGAAGTACAGCTATCTCTTTCTGGCAATGACTCGGATCTCTTTGATATTCAGCTTACGAACGAACGTCAGGGTAATGTATCTGGAGCAATCATTGTGGCAGACAGTACTGGAATAGTACCTGGTCTGTATATATTGCACATAATAGCTGAGGACAGTGGACTACGGCCACTAAGCTCTAGCGTAGAAATCATGGTGAGAGTAGAGCATGCCCTGCCTGGGTCTATATCGTTTCCTCCTGGAGGCTATGAACTGAATGTCACTGAAAACTCCCCAATAGGCTCTTCCGTTGGTTCTGTTTCTGTGGAGCAACTGACACCTGCTCTTGATGGCCTAGTTGTGTATCAGATTGTGGATGGAATCTATTTTTCTATTGACAGTTCTACTGGTGCCATCACCACTCAAACCGTTTTGGACAGGGAAGCGCAGTCCGAGTTTAATATCACCGTCACTGCCCTTTCGTTCATGGAGCCCTCTCTTATTCCTGTCGAAACTTCAGTGCTCATCAGGGTGGAGGACGTAAACGACAATGCTCCAGTATTCAACCAAGACTCATATTCTGTAGTAATTCCAGTTGCTAATGTGTCAGCTAACGCTAGTGTCCTGCAGCTGTCCGCAGTGGACGCAGACTCGGGTTCTAATGGCCAGTATTTTTACACAGTAAAAGATACCCTGCCAAGCAATTACTCGGGTGTCTTCACCATCTCGGAGTTCGAGGAGGGAGCAATTATTGCCAGTAGAAATGTTAGTGCCGGAAGATACGTCTTAACAATCAGAGCCCGAGACTTTGGGAGCCCCGTGCTTGAGTCCTTTACTACAGTTGTCATCGTAGTACAATTGCCTGTTCCAGAGCTGATACAGTTTACCCAGTCAGCTGGTTACATTTATAACGTCAGTGAAAATATCCCGTCTGGAATGTATATCGGTCAAGTGATTCTCGAGCAAGTACCAGAATATGTAAATGACTTTATCAGCTATTCCACTGAGAGCTCAGACTTCTTTGTCAGTAGCACTACTGGAGTCGTCACCACCCTGAATTCCTTTAATCGCGAAGAAAGAGAGAGCTACACATTTACTATTCGTGCTAGGGTGCACATCACTAACGAGGTGATAGTTCTACCACCGGCTGACGTTAGCACAAATGTTAATGTCACGGTCTACATTACTGACGTGAATGATAACCATCCAACCTTTGTGGACGTCTTACCTGAGGAATTGAGAGTAGTAGAGAACCTAGCCTTTGAGCAGATGCTGCATCGCTTCAACGCCAGTGATGCTGACTCTGGAATAAACAAGGAGCTAGAATTTTCCATCCTCAACCAGGACGTGGCTGACCGATTTCGCTTGAACTCGTTAACTGGAGTACTGTATGCAGCTGCAAGTCTTGACAGGGAGCAGCAGGCTAGCTACTCTCTTGTGATTCGTGTGAATGACATGGGCTCTCCAAGCTTGTTTGATGATCGAGCAGTTGAGGTTGTCGTCGAGGATGTTAATGACAATGCACCTGTGGTTTCGGTTAATGTGTATGGTGTGGAGGTCAGCAATACAACAGTTATCTTTATCGAGGAAAATTCACCAGTTGGAACGATTGTGGCTAACATCTCTGCAATGGACTATGACGCTGGGAACAATTCTGAAGTACAGCTATCTCTTTCTGGCAATGATTCGGATCTCTTTGATATTCAGCTTACGAACGAACGTCAGGGTAATGTATCTGGAGCAATCATTGTGGCAGACAGTACTGGAATAGTACCTGGTCTGTATATATTGCACATAATAGCTGAGGACAGTGGACTACGGCCACTAAGCTCTAGCGTAGAAATCATGGTGAGAGTAGAGCATGCCCTGCCTGGGTCTATATCGTTTCCTCCTGGAGGCTATGAACTGAATGTCACTGAAAACTCCCCAATAGGCTCTTCCGTTGGTTCTGTTTCTGTGGAGCAACTGACACCTGCTCTTGATGGCCTAGTTGTGTATCAGATTGTGGATGGAATCTCTTTTTCTATTGACAGTTCTACTGGTGCCATCACCACTCGAACCGTTTTGGACAGGGAAGCGCAGTCCGAGTTCAACATCACCGTCACTGCCCTTTCGTTCATGGAGCCCTCTCTTATTCCTGTCGAAACTTCAGTGCTCATCAGGGTGGAGGACGTAAACGACAATGCTCCAGTATTCAACCAAGACTCATATTCTGTAGTAATTCCAATTGCTAATGTGTCAGCTAACGCTAGTGTCTTGCAGCTGTCCGCAGTGGACGCAGACTCGGGTTCTAATGGCCAGTTTTTTTATACAGTAGAAGATATCTTGCCAAGCAATTACTCGGGTGTCTTCACCATCTCGGAGTTCGAGGAGGGAGCAATTATTGCCAGTAGAAATATTAGTGCCGGAAGATACGTCTTAACAATCAGAGCCCGAGACTTTGGGAGCCCCGTGCTTGAGTCCTTTACTACAGTTGTCATCGTAGTACAATTGCCTGTGCCAGAGCTGATACAGTTTACCCAGTCAGCTGGTTACATTTATAACGTCAGTGAAAACATCCCGTCTGGAATGTATATCGGTCAAGTGATTCTCGAGCAAGTACCAGAATATGTAAATGACTTTATCAGCTATTCCACTGAGAGCTCAGACTTCTTTGTCAGTAGCACTACTGGAGTCGTCACCACCCTGAATTCCTTTAATCGCGAAGAAAGAGAGAGCTATACATTTGCTATTCGTGCTAGGATGCACATCACTAACGAGGTGATAGTTCTACCACCGGCTGACGTTAGCACAAATGTTAATGTCACGGTCTACATTACTGACGTGAATGATAACCATCCAACCTTTGTGGACGTCTTACCTGAGGAATTGAGAGTAGTAGAGAACCTAGCCTTTGAGCAGATGCTGCATCGCTTCAACGCCAGTGATGCTGACTCTGGAATAAACAAGGAGCTAGAATTTTCCATCCTCAACCAGGACGTGGCTGACCGATTTCGCTTGAACTCGTTAACTGGAGTACTGTATGCAGCTGCAAGTCTTGACAGGGAGCAGCAGGCTAGCTACTCTCTTGTGATTCGTGTGAATGACATGGGCTCTCCAAGCTTGTTTGATGATCGAGCAGTTGAGGTTGTCGTCGAGGATGTTAATGACAATGCACCTGTGGTTTCGGTTAATGTGTATGGTGTGGAGGTCAGCAATACAACAGTTATCTTTATCGAGGAAAATTCACCAGTTGGAACGATTGTGGCTAACATCTCTGCAATGGACTATGACGCTGGGAACAATTCTGAAGTACAGCTATCTCTTTCTGGCAATGACTCGGATCTCTTTGATATTCAGCTTACGAACGAACGTCAGGGTAATGTATCTGGAGCAATCATTGTGGCAGACAGTACTGGAATAGTACCTGGTCTGTATATATTGCACATAATAGCTGAGGACAGTGGACTACGGCCACTAAGCTCTAGCGTAGAAATCATGGTGAGAGTAGAGCATGCCCTGCCTGGGTCTATATCGTTTCCTCCTGGGGGCTATGAACTGAATGTCACTGAAAACTCCCCAATAGGCTCTTCCGTTGGTTCTGTTTCTGTGGAGCAACTGACACCTGCTCTTGATGGCCTAGTTGTGTATCAGATTGTGGATGGAATCTCTTTTTCTATTGACAGTTCTACTGGTGCCATCACCACTCGAACCGTTTTGGACAGGGAAGCGCAGTCCGAGTTCAACATCACCGTCACTGCCCTTTCGTTCATGGAGCCCTCTCTTATTCCTGTCGAAACTTCAGTGCTCATCAGGGTGGAGGACGTAAACGACAATGCTCCAGTATTCAACCAAGACTCATATTCTGTAGTAATTCCAGTTGCTAATGTGTCAGCTAACGCTAGTGTCCTGCAGCTGTCCGCAGTGGACGCAGACTCGGGTTCTAATGGCCAGTTTTTTTACACAGTAGAAGATACCTTGCCAAGCAATTACTCGGGTGTCTTCACCATCTCGGAGTTCGAGGAGGGAGCAATTATTGCCAGTAGAAATGTTAGTGCCGGAAGATACGTCTTAACAATCAGAGCCCGAGACCTTGGGAGCCCTGTGCTTGAGTCCTTTACTACAGTTGTCATCGTAGTACAATTGCCTGTGCCGGAGCTGATACAGTTTACCCAGTCAGCTGGTTACATTTACAATGTCAGTGAAAACATCCCGTCTGGAATGTTTATCGGTCAAGTGATTCTCGAGCAAGTACCAGAATATGTAAATGACTTTATCAGCTATTCCACTGAGAGCTCAGACTTCTTTGTCAGTAGCACTACTGGAGACGTCACCACCCTGAATTCCTTTAATCACGAAGAAAGAGAGAGCTACACATTTACTATTCGTGCTAGGATGCACATCACTAACGAGGTGATAGTTCTACCACCGGCTGACGTTAGCACAAATGTTAATGTCACGGTCTACATTACTGACGTGAATGATAACCATCCAACCTTTGTGGACGTCTTACCTGAGGAATTGAGAGTAGTAGAGAACCTAGCCTTTGAGCAGATGCTGCATCGCTTCAACGCCAGTGATGCTGACTCCGGAATAAACAAGGAGCTAGAATTTTCCATCCTCAACCAGGACGTGGCTGACCGATTTCGCTTGAACTCGTTAACTGGAGTACTGTATGCAGCTGCAAGTCTTGACAGGGAGCAGCAGGCTAGCTACTCTCTTGTGATTCGTGTGAATGACATGGGCTCTCCAAGCTTGTTTGATGATCGAGCAGTTGAGGTTGTCGTCGAGGATGTTAATGACAATGCACCTGTGGTTTCGGTTAATGTGTATGGTGTGGAGGTCAGCAATACAACAGTTATCTTTATCGAGGAAAATTCACCAGTTGGAACGATTGTGGCTAACATCTCTGCAATGGACTATGACGCTGGGAACAATTCTGAAGTACAGCTATCTCTTTCTGGCAATGACTCGGATCTCTTTGATATTCAGCTTACGAACGAACGTCAGGGTAATGTATCTGGAGCAATCATTGTGGCAGACAGTACTGGAATAGTACCTGGTCTGTATATATTGCACATAATAGCTGAAGACAGTGGACTACGGCCACTAAGCTCTAGCGTAGAAATCATGGTGAGAGTAGAGCATGCCCTGCCTGGGTCTATATCGTTTCCTCCTGGGGGCTATGAACTGAATGTCACTGAAAACTCCCCAATAGGCTCTTCCGTTGGTTCTGTTTCTGTGGAGCAACTGACACCTGCTCTTGATGGACTAGTTGTGTATCAGATTGTGGATGGAATCTATTTTTCTATTGACAGTTCTACTGGTGCCATCACCACTCGAACCGTTTTGGACAGGGAAGCGCAGTCCGAGTTCAACATCACCGTCACTGCCCTTTCGTTCATGGAGCCCTCTCTTATTCCTGTCGAAACTTCAGTGCTCATCAGGGTGGAGGACGTAAACGACAATGCTCCAGTATTCAACCAAGACTCATATTCTGTAATAATTCCAGTTGCTCATTTGTCAGCTAATGCTAGTGTCCTGCAGCTGTCCGCAGTGGACGCAGACTCGGGTTCTAATGGCCAGTTTTTTTACACAGTAGAAGATACCCTGCCAAGCAATTACTCGGGTGTCTTCACCATCTCGGAGTTTGAGGAGGGAGCAATTATTGCCAGTAGAAATGTTAGTGCCGGAAGATACGTCTTAACAATCAGAGCCCGAGACCTTGGGAGCCCCGTGCTTGAGTCCTTTACTACAGTAGTCATCGTAGTACAATTGCCTGTGCCGGAGCTGATACAGTTTACCCAGTCAGCTGGTTACATTTACAACGTCAGTGAAAACATTCCGTCTGGAATGTATATCGGTCAAGTGATTCTCGAGCAAGTACCAGAATATGTAAATGACTTTATCAGCTATTCCACTGAGAGCTCAGACTTCTTTGTCAGTAGCACTACTGGAGACGTCACCACCCTGAATTCCTTTAATCGCGAAGAAAGAGAGAGCTACACATTTACTATTCGTGCTAGGATGCACATCACTAACGAGGTGATAGTTCTACCACCGGCTGACGTTAGCACAAATGTTAATGTCACGGTCTACATTACTGACGTGAATGATAACCATCCAACCTTTGTGGACGTCTTACCTGAGGAATTGAGAGTAGTAGAGAACCTAGCCTTTGAGCAGATGCTGCATCGCTTCAACGCCAGTGATGCTGACTCTGGAATAAACAAGGAGCTAGAATTTTCCATCCTCAACCAGGACGTGGCTGACCGATTTCGCTTGAACTCGTTAACTGGAGTACTGTATGCAGCTGCAAGTCTTGACAGGGAGCAGCAGGCTAGCTACTCTCTTGTGATTCGTGTGAATGACATGGGCTCTCCAAGCTTGTTTGATGATCGAGCAGTTGAGGTTGTCGTCGAGGATGTTAATGACAATGCACCTGTGGTTTCGGTTAATGTGTATGGTGTGGAGGTCAGCAATACAACAGTTATCTTTATCGAGGAAAATTCACCAGTTAGAACGATTGTGGCTAACATCTCTGCAATGGACTATGACGCTGGGAACAATTCTGAAGTACAGCTATCTCTTTCTGGCAATGACTTGGATCTCTTTGATATTCAGCTTACGAACGAACGTCAGGGTAATGTATCTGGAGCAATCATTGTGGCAGACAGTACTGGAATAGTACCTGGTCTGTATATATTGCACATAATAGCTGAGGACAGTGGACTACGGCCACTAAGCTCTAGCGTAGAAATCATGGTGAGAGTAGAGCATGCCCTGCCTGGGTCTATATCGTTTCCTCCTGGAGGCTATGAACTGAATGTCACTGAAAACTCCCCAATAGGCTCTTCCGTTGGTTCTGTTTCTGTGGAGCAACTGACACCTGCTCTTGATTGCCTAGTTGTGTATCAGATTGTGGATGGAATCTATTTTTCTATTGACAGTTCTACTGGTGCCATCACCACTCGAACCGTTTTGGACAGGGAAGCGCAGTCCGAGTTCAACATCACCGTCACTGCCCTTTTGTTCATGGAGCCCTCTCTTATTCCTGTCGAAACTTCAGTGCTCATCAGGGTGGAGGACGTAAACGACAATGCTCCAGTATTCAACCAAGACTCATATTCTGTAGTAATTCCAATTGCTAATGTGACAGCTAACGCTAGTGTCCTGCAGCTGTCCGCAGTGGACGCAGACTCGGGTTCTAATGGCCAGTATTTTTACACAGTAGAAGATACCCTGCCAAGCAATTACTCGGGTGTCTTCACCATCTCGGAGTTCGAGGAGGGAGCAATTATTGCCAGTAGAAATGTTAGTGCCGGAAGATACGTCTTAACAATCAGAGCCCGAGACTTTGGGAGCCCCGTGCTTGAGTCCTTTACTACAGTTGTCATCGTAGTACAATTGCCTGTTCCAGAGCTGATACAGTTTACCCAGTCAGCTGGTTACATTTATAACGTCAGTGAAAATATCCCGTCTGGAATGTATATCGGTCAAGTGATTCTCGAGCAAGTACCAGAATATGTAAATGACTTTATCAGCTATTCCACTGAGAGCTCAGACTTCTTTGTCAGTAGCACTACTGGAGACGTCACCACCCTGAATTCCTTTAATCGCGAAGAAAGAGAGAGCTACACATTTACTATTCGTGCTAGGATGCACATCACTAACGAGGTGATAGTTCTACCACCGGCTGACGTTAGCACAAATGTTAATGTCACGGTCTACATTACTGACGTGAATGATAACCATCCAACCTTTGTGGACGTCTTACCTGAGGAATTGAGAGTAGTAGAGAACCTAGCCTTTGAGCAGATGCTGCATCGCTTCAACACCAGTGATGCTGACTCTGGAATAAACAAGGAGCTAGAATTTTCCATCCTCAACCAGGACGTGGCTGACCGATTTCGCTTGAACTCGTTAACTGGAGTACTGTATGCAGCTGCAAGTCTTGACAGGGAGCAGCAGGCTAGCTACTCTCTTGTGATTCGTGTGAATGACATGGGCTCTCCAAGCTTGTTTGATGATCGAGCAGTTGAGGTTGTCGTCGAGGATGTTAATGACAATGCACCTGTGGTTTCGGTTAGTGTGTATGGTGTGGAGGTCAGCAATACAACAGTTATCTTTATCGAGGAAAATTCACCAGTTGGAACGATTGTGGCTAACATCTCTGCAATGGACTATGACGCTGGGAACAATTCTGAAGTACAGCTATCTCTTTCTGGCAATGACTCGGATCTCTTTGATATTCAGCTTACGAACGAACGTCAGGGTAATGTATCTGGAGCAATCATTGTGGCAGACAGTACTGGAATAGTACCTGGTCTGTATATATTGCACATAATAGCTGAGGACAGTGGACTACGGCCACTAAGCTCTAGCGTAGAAATCATGGTGAGAGTAGAGCATGCCCTGCCTGGGTCTATATCGTTTCCTCCTGGAGGCTATGAACTGAATGTCACTGAAAACTCCCCAATAGGCTCTTCCGTTGGTTCTGTTTCTGTGGAGCAACTGACACCTGCTCTTGATGGCCTAGTTGTGTATCAGATTGTGGATGGAATCTATTTTTCTATTGACAGTTCTACTGGTGCCATCACCACTCGAACCGTTTTGGACAGGGAAGCGCAGTCCGAGTTCAACATCACCGTCACTGCCCTTTCGTTCATGGAGCCCTCTCTTATTCCTTTCGAAACTTCAGTGCTCATCAGGGTGGAGGACGTAAACGACAATGCTCCAGTATTCAACCAAGACTCATATTCTGTAGTAATTCCAATTGCTAATGTGTCAGCTAACGCTAGTGTCCTGCAGCTGTCCGCAGTGGACGCAGACTCGGGTTCTAATGGCCAGTTTTTTTACACAGTAGAAGATACCCTGCCAAGCAATTACTCGGGTGTCTTCACCATCTCGGAGTTCGAGGAGGGAGCAATTATTGCCAGTAGAAATGTTAGTGCCGGAAGGTACGTCTTAACAATCAGAGCCCGAGACTTTGGAAGTCCCGTGCTTGAGTCCTTTACTACAGTTGTCATCGTAGTACAATTGCCTGTGCCGGAGCTGATACAGTTTACCCAGTCAGCTGGTTACATTTACAACGTCAGTGAAAACATCCCGTCTGGAATGTATATCGGTCAAGTGATTCTCGAGCAAGTACCAGAATATGTAAATGACTTTATCAGCTATTTCACTGAGAGCTCAGACTTCTTTGTCAGTAGCACTACTGGAGTCGTCACCACCCTGAATTCCTTTAATCGCGAAGAAAGATTGAGCTACACATTTACTATTCGTGCTAGGATGCACATCACTAACGAGGTGATAGTTCTACCACCGGCTGACGTTAGCACAAATGTTAATGTCACGGTCTACATTACTGACGTGAATGATAACCATCCAACCTTTGTGGACGTCTTACTTGAGGAATTGAGAGTAGTAGAGAACCTAGCCTTTGAGCAGATGCTGCATCGCTTCAACGCCAGTGATGCTGACTCTGGAATAAACAAGGAGCTAGAATTTTCCATCCTCAACCAGGACGTGGCTGACCGATTTCGCTTGAACTCGTTAACTGGAGTACTGTATGCAGCTGCAAGTCTTGACAGGGAGCAGCAGGCTAGCTACTCTCTTGTGATTCGTGTGAATGACATGGGCTCTCCAAGCTTGTTTGATGATCGAGCAGTTGAGGTTGTCGTCGAGGATGTTAATGACAATGCACCTGTGGTTTCGGTTAATGTGTATGGTGTGGAGGTCAGCAATACAACAGTTATCTTTATCGAGGAAAATTCACCAGTTGGAACGATTGTGGCTAACATCTCTGCAATGGACTATGACGCTGGGAACAATTCTGAAGTTCAGCTATCTCTTTCTGGCAATGACTCGGATCTCTTTGATATTCAGCTTACGAACGAACGTCAGGGTAATGTATCTGGAGCAATCATTGTGGCAGACAGTACTGGAATAGTACCTGGTCTGTATATATTGCACATAATAGCTGAGGACAGTGGACTACGGCCACTAAGCTCTAGCGTAGAAATCATGGTGAGAGTAGAGCATGCCCTGCCTGGGTCTATATCGTTTCCTCCTGGGGGCTATGAACTGAATGTCACTGAAAACTCCCCAATAGGCTCTTCCGTTGGTTCTGTTTCTGTGGAGCAACTGACACCTGCTCTTGATGGCCTAGTTGTGTATCAGATTGTGGATGGAATCTATTTTTCTATTGACAGTTCTACTGGTGCCATCACCACTCGAACCGTTTTGGACAGGGAAGCGCAGTCCGAGTTCAACATCACCGTCACTGCCCTTTCGTTCATGGAGCCCTCTATTATTCCTGTCGAAACTTCAGTGCTCATCAGGGTGGAGGACGTAAACGACAATGCTCCAGTATTCAACCAAGACTCATATTCTGTAGTAATTCCAGTTGCTAATGTGTCAGCTAACGCTAGTGTCCTGCAGCTGTCCGCAGTGGACGCAGACTCGGGTTCTAATGGCCAGTTTTTTTACACAGTAGAAGATACCCTGCCAAGCAATTACTCGGGTGTCTTCACCATCTCGGAGTTCGAGGAGGGAGCAATTATTGCCAGTAGAAATGTTAGTGCCGGAAGATACGTCTTAACAATCAGAGCCCGAGACTTTGGGAGCCCCGTGCTTGAGTCCTTTACTACAGTTGTCATCGTAGTACAATTGCCTGTGCCGGAGCTGATACAGTTTACCCAGTCAGCTGGTTACATTTACAACGTCAGTGAAAACATCCCATCTGGAATGTATATCGGTAAAGTGATTCTTGAGCAAGTACCAGAATATGTAAATGACTTTATCAGCTATTCCACTGAGAGCTCAGACTTCTTTGTCAGTAGCACTACTGGAGTCGTCACCACCCTGAATTCCTTTAATCGCGAAGAAAGATTGAGCTACACATTTACTATTCGTGCTAGGATGCACATCACTAACGAGGTGATAGTTCTACCACCGGCTGACGTTAGCACAAATGTTAATGTCACAGTCTACATTACTGACGTGAATGATAACCATCCAACCTTTGTGGACGTCTTACCTGAGGAATTGAGAGTAGTAGAGAACCTAGCCTTTGAGCAGATGCTGCATCGCTTCAACGCCAGTGATGCTGACTCTGGAATAAACAAGGAGCTAGAATTTTCCATCCTCAACCAGGACGTGGCTGACCGATTTCGCTTGAGCTCGTTAACTGGAGTACTGTATGCAGCTGCAAGTCTTGACAGGGAGCAGCAGGCTAGCTACTCTCTTGTGATTCGTGTGAATGACATGGGCTCTCCAAGCTTGTTTGATGATCGAGCAGTTGAGGTTGTCGTCGAGGATGTTAATGACAATGCACCTGTGGTTTCGGTTAATGTGTATGGTGTGGAGGTCAGCAATACAACAGTTATCTTTATCGAGGAAAATTCACCAGTTGGAACGATTGTGGCTAACATCTCTGCAATGGACTATGACGCTGGGAACAATTCTGAAGTACAGCTATCTCTTTCTGGCAATGACTCGGATCTCTTTGATATTGTAATCAGCACTAAACATCAGAGTATTGTATCAGGAAGCATCACTGTGGCAAATAGTACTAGAGTAGTACCCGGCTTGTACGTATTGGAAGTAATGGCTGAAGACAGTGGCCTGCAGCCGCTAAACTCTAGCGTGAAAGTAATGGTGAGGGTAGAGCATGCTCTTCCTGGCTCCATCTCATTTCCACCTGGAGGCTACGAACTTAACATCGCTGAGAATTCTCCGAGAGGCTCGATCGTTGGTTATGTATCTGTGGAGCAAATGACGCCTGCTCTTGATGGCCTAGTTGTGTATCAAATCATCGATGGAAATGATGAAATATACTTTGCTATCGACAGTTCCACTGGTGCCATCATCACCCAAACAGTTTTGGACAGGGAAGCACAGTTTGAGTTCAACATCACTGTCACTGCGCTTTCTTTCATGGAGCCCTCTCTTACTCCTGTTAATACTTCAGTGTTCATCAGGGTGGAGGATGTAAATGATAATGTTCCCATGTTTAGTCAAGAATTGTATTTTTTAGTTTTTCCTACTTCTAATGTTTCAGCCAATGCTAATCTTCTTGAGTTCCATGTGTCTGATGCTGACACTGGTTCTAATGCTCAACTTGCTTTATCTTTGCTTTCGGTAATACCTGCCACTTATTCTGATGCATTTGTCGTCACAGGTGAAAGAAGTCTCATTACAACCAGAAATTTGAGTGCTGGAAGATATCTCTTGAACATCAGTGTTCATGATACGGGAATGCCAATTCTACAATCTTCTGTACCTGTTACTATTGTTGTTCAACTTCCTGTTCCTGAAGAAATACATTTTAGTCAACCTAATGGCTATTTTTTCGATGTGTCTGAGAATAACCCAACTGGATTTGTAATAGGTCAAGTTTCTCTGAATGAGATTCCTGATTATATCAAAGAGTTTGTTACTTTCATTTCACTTTCATCAACTTTTGTAGTGAATGAGACAACTGGAAATGTACGGACACTTGATGTTTTTGATTTTGAAGTTAGACAATTGTATGAGTTTGTTGTTATTGCTAGAATAGATATTGAAAGCCGAATTCCACCAGTTGACTTAGAAACTTCTGTGAATATATCAGTGATTATTGAGGATATAAATGATTGCAAACCTGGGTTCGAGAGTTTTCCATCAAATCTGTCAGTTTTAGAAAATCAAACACATGATGAGCTTATATATCACATTACTGCAACAGACTGTGACTCAGGTATTAATCAGCAACTTCAATATCAGATTCTCAACAGTGACTTAGATGGAAAATTTTTTATCAATAGTTCTACGGGAGAACTTTATGTTGCTGCTGGTGTTGACAGAGAAGTGCAGGAAAGCTTTGCAGTTATAGTGCAAGTGTATGACTTAGGAATTCCAACAATGAGTGTAACCCGTACTATCACATTGTCACTCACTGATATAAATGACAATGCTCCAATTCTTTATTTAGATAGGCCTCCTAGTACACCATCGTATTCTTTAGTAATTCTCACTACCAATGTCTCAACTAATACAAGTCTTCTTCAGGTATTGTCATATGACGCCGATTCTGGAAGAAACGCTAAAGTAGAGTACTCAATCGATCTTCTCTCACCACCACTCCTTCTATCCCCATTTAGTATCACTGATGATGGAAGTATATTGGCAACAACTTCGGATCTAGGTGCAACAAGTTACCACCTCAATGTCACTGGTAGAGATATGGGAATCCCTAGCCTGGAATCGTATATTCAAATTACAATTCTAGTGCAAGAGCCAGTCCCTGAGGCACTGCAATTTACCCGTCTGGGAGGATATACATTCACTGTTGAAGAAAATGTTCCATCTGGTTACATTATTGGGCGAATTATGCTTGAACCAGTCCCTCATTATGTTGAACAGTATATCAGTTTTTCAAGTGGTAATCCATACTTTTTTGTTACCAGGATGGGAGAAATTGAGACCCTGACTTCGTTTGATAGAGAAGAACAGCGAAGTTTCACATTTGAAGTCAATGCTACTCTAATCATTGCAACAAGAACACCACCTGTTGATATACAAACGTCTGTTGAAATACGCGTGCATATAGTTGATACCAATGATAATTTCCCTACATTCGTAAACTTACCATTGAATGTATCAATATTGGAAAATAGAACCACTGAAACTTTTGTATACCTTATTGAAGGTAATGATCTAGATTCTGGAATCAATCAACAGTTAGAATTTACAATTCTAAATTTTGATGTTGTTAACAAATTTCATCTTAATGCTTCAACTGGGGAAATGTATGCAGCAGCTAGCCTTGATAGAGAAGAGCAGGAGGTTTATTCCATTGTTCTTAATGTCAATGATTTGGGATCACCTAGTCTATCTTCAGATGGGATATTGACTATCATCCTTGAGGACATCAATGATAATGTACCAATACTTTCAATTGTAGTTGACAATGAACAGATCAGTAATACAACCGTTATTGTTATCACTGAAGACATTGAAAGCGAAACATCAGTGGCAAACATCACTGCAGTTGACTATGATGCTGGAGATAATTCTGTAGTAAGGATGTTTGTAACAGCTGAAGATCCAGTGCCATTTGACATTCGCCTCAACAGTGCTGGTCAGGGTATTACCTTAGGAGAAATTATTGTGTCAAATAGCTCAAGGCTGGTGCCCAACTTGTATGTCTTTAATGTTATTGCCCTAGATAGTGGCCTACTACCACTAAATTCCAGCTTGCAAGTCATGGTGAAAGTAGAGCATGCTCTGCCTGACTTTATCTCATTTCCAGTAGGAGAGTACACATTCTCGGTGACTGAAAATTCTTCAAAAAATATCTTTATTGGTATTATATCCGTAGAACAGATGACACCAGCACTTGATGGCCTAGTCTACAGTATAGTTGAAGGAAATGAAGAAAGATTATTTGAAATTAACCCCTCTACAGGTGTTATTTCGACCAAGCAGGTGTTGGATAGAGAGACACACTCTGTGTTTAATATGACAGTCTCTGCATTTTTACCACGGGATCCCTCTCTAGGCTACACTATGGTGTCTGTTGTGGTGGTTGTTGAAGATGTAAATGATAATGCTCCAGCATTCAGTCAAGATTCGTATCTCCAGGCAATTCTGAGTACTAATTTATCAACCACTGTGAACATTTTACAAATAGCAGCAACAGATATTGATACTGGAATAAATGCACAACTCTTGTTCAGTATTGACCTTGTATCACCACGTTATATTGTCAACCCATTTCACATCTCCTCTGATGGATACATTTTTACAACCACCACTCTTCTGAATGCTACAACCTACCTATTGAATGTCACTGCACAAGATATGGGGACTCCCAGATTGCAGTCATTTGCTAGTGTATCCATTTTAGTTCAGTTGCCAGTCCCAGGATCTATACAGTTCACTCAACCGGGGGGATTTGTATTCTATGTTAGAGAACGCAGTCCATCAGGACTGAATATAGGACAGGTAGAGCTTATAATGATTCCAGATCATGTTCAGGAGTACCTTCGTTTCTATGGAAGCACTACAAACTTTAGAGTAGTCCAGTCAACTGGAGATATACAGACACTTGATTCTTTTGATTATGAACAAACTCTTGAGTATGCATTTGAAGTTTCTTGTGAGTTAGTGATACCAATGAGGGTGCCACCTGTGGACATACAAGTATCCGTCAATGTCACTGTGTTAATTGAGGACGTGAATGATAATCAACCAATGTTCCTAAATCTTCCCTATAGTCTCTTTATCTCAGAAAACAAGACAACTGAAGAACTCTTGTACCATGTGAATGCTACAGATGTTGATTCTGGGGTAAACCAAGAACTAGAATACCAGATTCTCAATCTTGACCTACAAGACAAATTCCATCTCAACAGCTCTACTGGAGACTTGTACGTTTTCCCTGGTTTAGATAGGGAGCAGCAAGAAACATATGTAATTATTATTCAAGTGAATGACTTGGGTAATCCTAGAATGAGTACTACTGACACGCTTACTATCACACTAAATGATATCAATGATAATGCTCCAATTCTCTTTCTAGACAGAGCTCCCAGTACACCATCATATTCATTAGTAATCCTCTCTACTGACACCTATACCAACATGACTCTGCTTCAGGTGCTAGCAACTGACATTGATTCTGGCAGGAATGCTCAGGTTCAATATTCAATTGAGCTTCTATTACCACCATTGTCTCCTTCCCCATTTACCATTGCTGAGGATGGAAGAATATTTGTCACAACCACAGATCTAAGTGCAACTTCTTACCATTTGAATGTCATTGGCAGAGACATGGGATTGCCTAGTCAGGAAACTTCCATCCAAATTATAATCCTGATTCAGCTACCAGTACCTGAGTTAATACAGTTTACTCTGCCAGATGGATATGTATTGAATGTTTCTGAAAATATCCCAGCCGGATTTATTTTAGGTCAGATTACCCTTGAACAAGTGCCAGAGTATGTGGAAGACTACATTACTTTTACTGGTACAAGCTCGAACTTTATGGTTAACAGCACTACTGGAGAGATCTCCACACTAAACAGGTTTGATCGTGAGGAACAGCAAATCTATATGTTTCAAGTTCAAGCAAGGATGCTTATCACAGCAAGAGTACCACCTGTTGATGCAGTGACATCTGTCAATGTCACGGTGTACATCAATGACGTCAATGACAATACTCCAGTATTTGTAGATATACCTTCAGTTCTGACTGTGTTAGAGAACAGAACATTTGACGCACTTCTCTATAGAATAAACGCCACTGATGCAGATTCTGGAGTGAATCAACAGCTACAATTTTCAATTCAAAACCAAGATGTCCACGATAAGTTTCACATCAATGCATCCTCTGGAGAGCTATATGCAGCTGCCAGCCTGGACAGAGAAGAGCAAGATACCTATTCTGTGGTCATCCGAGTTAGTGATCCAAGTTTATATTCAGAATTAACTGTAACCATCATGCTGGAAGACATTAATGACAATCTCCCAGTTCTTATTATCCAAGTTGGTGGTAGTGAAGTACCAACTGGTTCAACTATTATTATTGATGATGAGACAGAACCTGATGAGATTATTGCAAATTTAACTGCTATGGATAATGATATTGGCATTAATGCTGATGTCTATTTTGGAATTGATTCTAGTGATGGCCTTCCACTTGATATCCTTGCAACAGGATCAGAGCACTCTTTCACATTTGGACAACTGGTTATAGCCAATACAAGCTCCCTCCTTACGGGTAGGTATACTGTTACTATTTATGCCACAAATGTTGCATCTCCTCTGACAGTTTCAAGTACAGTGTACATCGAAGTAAAGTATGCACTACCTGATGAGATATCATTCACACAAACAGCCTATTATGAATTTTCTATAATTGAACGATCACCTAGGGGTACTGTTGTTGGCACTGTATCAGTTGAACAAATGACACCAGCTCTTGATGATCTTCAGTATGAAATCATTGAAGGAAATCAAGAGAGAATATTTGAAATTGACCCAGTAAGTGGCAACATATCAGCTCAGTTGGAAGTTGATCGAGAAATGCATACCTACTTCAATCTGACTATAATTGCTTTCCTTCCGCTGGAGCCCTCCCTACAGTCTGCACAATCTACAGTCATCATTACAGTAATCGATATTAACGATAATGCCCCAGTATTTGTTCCAGGAGACTATTCATTCACTCTGTCAATAATGGATATATCCACCAACAACAGTCTGATTCAGGTAATGGCAGTAGATGCTGATGATGGTTCCAATGCTGAAATTTCATATAATATCCAACCCATTTCACCGTTTGTTCCACTCGGTAATTTCAGTATTACTGAAGATGGAAATGTTTTCACTACAACAACTGACCTTGATCTCACAACATACCTATTTAACATCATAGCTTGGGATATGGGTGTACCTCGCCTATCATCAACACAGTTAGTACAGATAACAGTACAACTTTCAGAACCAGTATTGGTACAATTTGCTCAGCTACAGTTTCTATTTACTGTCAATGAAAATGTCCCACTAACATCAATAATTGGACAGGTTACAATTGAATCCCCTGTGCTACAGTACATCCTTCCATATGTCAGCTACTCTGTTAGTGATAACAATTTTGGTATAAACCCTCTCTCTGGAGAAATTCTAACTATCAGCACTATAGACCATGAAAGGAGGCAGTATTATCAGTTTGAGGTATCAGCTAGGGTTTTTGTCCCTAACAATGTTCCAATGTTAGATGTTGAAACTTTCGCTAATGTATCGGTATTGATAAATGATGAGAATGATAATGCACCACAGTTCACAAACTTTCCATTGAATCTGTCTCAACTCGAAAACAGAACATCTTCAGAATTGCTCTACGTATTCAACGCTACAGATGCTGACTCTGGTATTAACCAACAATTATACTATGAAATTCTCAACCTTGACCTTGATGATGAGTTCAGTATCAACAATTCAAGTGGAGAACTCTACTCAGCCCCTGGCCTTGATAGAGAAACTCAACCTCGCTATTACATCATTGTTCAGGTTAGTGACATGGGTTTTCCAAGGAGAACGGCACAGGGTACAATTGAATTTACACTACTAGATGTCAATGATAATATTCCACGATTGGTTAATGGATTTGAAATCAGTGTTGAGGAGAGAACTCAACCTCGATTTCTGCTCCAATGGATAGCGATGGATCGTGATTCAGATCAAAATGGAATGGTAGAATTTTACCATATTCAAACGTTTGTCAATGGTACACTAGAGCGTATTGATACAAGTGATGAAACTAGGATAATCAATGTTAGTCAAGTTGGTGACCTGTTTTTGTACAGAGAGCTGGATTACGAAGTTGCCCAATGGTATAGCATTCACATTCGTCTTACTGATCAGGGAAATCCCCCTTTGCAGTCCGTATACAATATCACTCTGCTAGTCATTGACCAGCCAGATACACCTCCTCAGTTCCAAGAAAATGGGTTTTATCAAATTAGCATCTTCCCTGTATTGAGATCAGGACAGACATTAGTCCAAGTCCATGCTCAAGATGCTGATCCTGGAGATATTGTCTCATATGCAATTGAATCAATCCATCATGAAGGAGGTGGCATGGGTATAAACATTGAAATTGATGTTTTGTCTGGAAGAATGAGAAGTACAATTGATCAGTTCCTGAATCCTGAGGACAACTTCACCATCACAGTTCTTGGGTTTGATAACAGCCCTTTTAACTTAGTAGCAAGAGCCACTGTAAGGATCCATATTCTTCCTGAAAGACTCCGATTCTCTCAGCCATCCTACTCAGCAGAAGTATCAGAGGATGCTCCTATGAATACAGAGATAATAAGAATTCCTCTAGAATATCTGTCATTTTCTTCACATGTTAGATATGCTATTGACGTTGTACAACCGGTAGCAAAAGAGAGTGCATTCACTTTTTCAGGTGATGGAGATCCTGCAGTAACCATTTTTCTAAGTGATAATCTAGACCGAGAGGAGTATGATGGGTATCTAGTTTTGGTTACAGCTCTGCGAGGAAATGATACAGCACAAACCTCTCTCATAATAAATGTGACTGATGTGAATGATAATGTACCCCTCTTCATTGATGAAGATTTTGAAAGCACAGTTTCAGAACTCGCCACTGCTGGTACCACCATACGCAGAGTGAATGTTACTGATGCAGATATTGGAAATAATAGCATTATATTATTTGAGATTAGTAGTAGTTTTCCAAGCAGTCCTCTTCCTTTCAGTGTGGATTCAGATACTGGCTACATCACTGTTACAGACTATTTGGACTATGAAGACGTTGCTATGTATGTGGTCACCATCACAGCAACAGACTATGGCATACCTCCACTACATGCTTCACAAAACTACACTGTAGTCATTGCAAATGAAAATGATAATTTTCCTCTATTTGCAGCACCAGCATACTTTGGTGAAGTATATGCAAAAGCCCCTTGTAATGTGTATGTGCATCATATCCAGCTATTTGTAACTGATAGAGATGACACTGCAAGTGAACAGCAGCTAAGTTTTACCGTATTTTATCCAGTGAGCCCTAGATATAGAGAAGTGAGCCAGTACGTGTTTGAGGTGACTCCACAGCCTCCATACTATATCAAAGTTATCAGTCTACCCGAAGAAGCTGACCAGGAACCAAGACTTCTTGAACTTAGAGTACAAGTCACTGATGAGGGTGGTCTCAGTAGCCATGTGCCCCTCTACATATCTGTCTTCACTACAACCAACCTACTCACGTTTGAGCTAAGTGGAGTCAGAAGGGATGCACTACTGTCTTGTAGGAATCTTACCAACTCAATCTGTGGATTCAGAATGGCACTAGGTGCTGCAGCTGAGAAGCAATTTGGGAGACCAGTTTCATTTTATAACAACTCCTTGCAATTTCCTGAGCTGGATTCCACAGTGTAAGCTAACTATCACTGTTCCATTATCATAATTAATGTAAGAGTGTAGTGACAGGATATAATTATTATATTATTGGGAACCTCCAAGGTGAAATACTTGCTATAATACTATGATAGACTTGCAAATCAATTGTGGTATATTATATTACGACAGTTTCCATGATAACAGCAAGGGCAAATCCAGGCATGAGGGTGGGTATAACTTATTTTTTTTTTAGCAGCTGTTATTGTGTGTAATAATGTGATACTAGCTGTGTGTGCTTGGAACACTAGTTGTATGCCCAATGCCAAGTTAATACTACTCTGCATTAATTCTTATTACAGGGTCAAAGCTGACATGTTTGGTTGGTATGGCAACTCAGATATCCGTGATAACAATGGAGAGCTCCCGTCCCACATAGTACCACCAGAAGTTGAGTACATCACATTTGATGACTACGAAATGCAGCACAACAACATTATCCAGCACTCTGACATCACTAACTTGACTTACAATGTGACACTGATTGTACCTATGCTAACAACCACTGAGCCTACACCTCTTCCCCAACCATTCTGTGTCAACAATACCATATTCTACGTGGTTGTCAGTATTTTAGGTGCTTTCTCATTCATACTTCTGGTTGCATTAATTGCATTTCTATGCCATAGAAGCCGTCATAAAGTGAAACAGCCCAGGTATATAACTTTTCTCATTGTTTTTGTAGATATTAGTATGTGTCTTAAAGCAGTATAGATTAATGTGCATGCATGTAGTCCCCTCTCAGTCTGGGTGCTGAATGTATGTAGCTGTGTATCAAGCCAGCACATTTGGCAAATTTTCCTAGAGCTGGGCTACTATCACTGAATTGACAGTACCACTGATGTGATGTTCGTACCCAAAGTCCAACCAGGTTGACCCCACCAGGCTAGTGATGTTTTTGCACCTTCTACTACCAGCAGAAGCCCAATTCCAATATTTTACGGCTAAATAGATGAAGCAGATTGTTCAAAATACACCACCATGGCTCATGTGAGAAGTGAACTCACAACTCTATATAGATTGGTGGCCAAATACCATAACCACTGTGCAAAGCTGTTCCCTCCTATACACACACATAATGACAATACCACACACATAATAGTTGCTATAAGGTTATTAACTTAGTATAATAATATTTTACATTTGCTGATGCTTCTTTTAGGCCTAATTATCAGTCTACCAATCTGTCCACTCCTCCTGCAACAGTCATAACTAATGATGCTTACGAAATGTACCATGATGATGACATACTGAACACTATTCAGAGCACTCCTTGGTTTGATCGTGAATATGTCAAGGACAATAGGAGTCTTGTAAGTTAGTTCAAGCCGTACTGCATGTGGAATAGACTAACCATTCCATATATAAGCTAAAAATGATAGAGACATTGCCCTGTGAGTAGCGATGTCCAACCTCCAAGGGCCTCCAGTAAATCGAAAATATCTCAGCTCTGGCTAGGAGTACACTCACGGAAAAAAATGCGCTGGATAGCTCACTGAATGAGCTATCTACTGATACCTTAACCGTGCAAATCGGTTCCGTGGAACCGCTGCTAGCTTCGTTTTTGTTTGTATTAAGTTTCTATGAGGAAAGTTTAGGTGGGCGTGGCTACGTAACGGTTTTATCTACGGACACGTTACAAGCACCGTTGGATAGAGCTTGTGGAGAGCTACCTTCTGATACTCGAACATTGATATTCCACTAAAAGTTAATTTGCGGAAAAATTAGTGAAATTTGGAGGTTGGAAATCGCTACTGTAAGCAAGAGAGATTTCCAGGGAAAAAATAAAAGCTGTTTTGCTTTCTCAAACTGCTTTGTAAGCCTATACCTTGCCTCATCTTCAGGGAGGATAACTACCGTATTCGCTCGATCAGACGCCGCGGCTACTATTTATTTCATCGTCCGAGTTTGTGCGGCGTTTAATCGAGAGCGGCGTTTATTACTATACCAGTAGCTGCCAGAGAGACAATCCTTTGAGAAACGGTCGATTGATACCACTGATCTAGGAGATTCTGGCCCCTTTGCTGATGTAGAAGAAAGTTAGAACTTATTCTAGTCTGTTTATCGTGTGCCTGCCATTGAAAACGAGCCGCGAGGCATGTCCACGTGTAGTCTCGCGGAGCCAGACCCTTACGTGGGGGGAGCCGGCGTGGTGCGGCTACTATTCGAGAGCGGCGATTATTTCGTTCAGCACTTCTGGAGGTGCGGCGACTATTCGAGAGCGGCGACTAATCGAGAGCGGCGTCTGATCGAGCGAATACGGTATACTACACTAAGCTGTTTATGACTGGATGATCCTTACCTACCTTAGGGTGACAATTATTGTGATTTTGGCTTAAAACACAATTTGTGAGTACTTAATTTTGCAATCTGTATGCAAAATGGTACAGGGTCGACAAATTCTAGTGCTCTATAATGCATAAAAACTAGCCGGTACAAAATTAATAATTACCCCACGCGCATGCACAAAGGGTAAAGTAATCGGTCGTGTCGTTGTCGTCGTGAGCACAAAAATTGCCATATCTCGAGATGTAGGCGTCTAAGCAACTCGTAAGCACAACGAATCAATAGAATCCGGCGAAAAACTAGCTTCAGTGTGTGTCAAATCGATAGACACGGTCCATGGGCGTCACAAATAGTGCCTTTTTGTTGGCTAACATAGCCACGCCTATTGACAGTGCCTACTCAATGCATAATGCATGTCCATTATGTTTTCTGTTCATGCGCACAACTAAGTATATAGCCCAGAATATGACTGGTAAAGATCAATAATGCTTGTGAAATCTATAGTCTATCTGCATCCGCTGACGGAGCTGAAATCTGCAGCCCTATGGAACCAAGTCATAATGTAAGATGGCTTTACTATTGCAACAAAATATTGGAAGTATCAGTTCATATCTCCTAGTAGTCTAGATCTGGTGCAGAGGGAGTGCTTTTTGTCAGTGGGACCACTACATACAATTAAGCAGCATTTCCACTAATATTTTGAAGTCCACAAAATTATAGCCATGCACACAAAAGCAACTCTATAGATTGCACAATGTGCGCATGGGGTACGTATGTGCTCTACAGAGCTCTAGTTGTTTTTGTGTTTTTGACCACTCTGCAGAAATACCAAACGTTAGTACCCACAAAAAATAGTCACCCTAAGTTAGATTTATATTGAGTTGAGCACATGATGTTGTCAGTAGTCAATCAATAAAGAAAGTCTGTGCAGGGCTGCCATAGTCTTTTGACAATAAATCCTAAGGAACATACCCCAAACCCTGAGATAATTATGGAAACACTGTACCTATGGGAGTAGAAAGCTAAAAAAATCCTAATATCCCTAATTTGCGTATGCTAATGAAGCAAAATTGACGTTCAAAAATCCCGATATTAGGATAATCTTTGGCAGCACTGGTCTGTGGCATGCATTCATTGTTCTTATCAAGAGCTTAGAAGCGATAATTGTACATAATTTTTTTATATTCCAACTTTTCTGATACCATTGGCTGTTTGCCTAGATCTTGTGATAATTATGGTAATTTCTGTGTTGACATTAACTTTAATAATAAGATTACTTGACTCACCCTTTAGAAATGTGGCGTATGTATACCAAAATAAAAAAAAAAACAACAAAACATGCAGATTATCCATTAAACTTACAATTTTACAGCTTGAGTGTGAATTCTTCCCTGCTCAGCAAGCTACTGTGGAAGGAGGCCATGGACTCTATTCAGGTACTTGAATTATAAGTGTTGTATATATTATATTATTATATAATTATGAGACTATATTAGAGTGCCACATAAAGTCAGTGGCAGAAACATTATGATATTTTGTATTAGGAAGAGTACATAACTGAGTGGTTGCAGGTGTGCTACACAGTGTCTGGCTAGAATTATCCCACCACGGGACTGTCCAACAGTATTATTCATAGCTTGTGGTGGCGTACTTGTACAGCATTTGTCTTTATTGGCCATCGCCTAGCAACCAAAGTTTTTATAGATAAATTGCCGGCTACCAGAGGGGTGTGGGTGATCATAGGGTAGGCCAATGATGAGAGGGGGGTCATGGGCCAATAAGACAGTTACAAGACCTTAATTGGGGTGCATTCGACCATGCATCTCATGCACCCCAAATAAGGTCTTGTAACTATAACGTGCTGTGATGCTACAATCTCACCTCTGCCATCTCACTACATAAGTTCAATACTACTCTTCCTAGTACACTGTTGGTGTAATATAGTGGATTCTGTCATACATGACGATAATGGACTAAGGATAATGTTTGCATTAATTTTTGTATATTATATACCTGGCTCCAGTGCTAAATGGTGCATGATCGATACTTTCAGTACTTATAATATAGTTCCAAGAGTCCAAGCAAGTTAGCTCGGTTATTATAGCTAGAGCTTGACTATAGCTTCCAGAGTATCCCTGGGTCCACAGAACAGACTCTGAATGGTATACTGTTATAGCTTATGCATCCAGGAATACATGCATGAGAACAATGTCATGATACTACGTTACCATCATAATATTAATGATTTGATTATACTTTTCTCATTCCAGATGACTCTGTCACGGAACTATGATCCCTGCAAAGACATTGTAGTAGTTAAATTTAATAATAACAACCATGTATCATTATAATGATTACATTTGTATTCTCAGCTATGCTATCATTTGAGTGAATGTTAATCAATTTTATGTATTAATTTTATAGAATCTTCCATTAATCTACATGTGTTAAAATTGCATGGGTATAATTAATGCAGAGTGCAATTCCGCTTGACCTTCAGTATGCTATTATGGTTCTATAGCGTTGTGCACCTAAGCACAGCTGCCTTTATAAATTACGTCCAGAGTCCCAATTCGCAAAAAAGAATTCGGCCTCGCGATGAGGTAATTATGATGAAATTACGATGAAATGACGATGAAACCTATGATGAAACCTATGATGTAATTGCTGTGAAACTGTTTCAAAATGTTTAGCGCGCATGAAAGGTTGTTGGGACCCAGAATTCGAACCAAGCGTAGAAGAGATCGTGGACTATCCGATGATATCCTTATGGCGTTTCTCTCAGTTCGCTTTCTCTAGCGAGCTCGCTTTCAGGGTAGGGGGATTTCCCTATTCAGTCGAGCACATGGCAGGTGAAGGTCAACCGGCTCAAGCCGCGCGCCCCAATATTGTACGCGTATACGGAGCATGCGCAGTTTGTCGATGTGTCCTAGTTCGAATTTATGGCGGCGTATTCGTGAGGGACTCTGGACGTAGTCTCTAGGTTGTTCATTACGTTACGTCCAGAGTCCCAATTAGAAACTAAGAATTCGGCTCTCGCTATGATGAAATTATGATGAAATGATGATGAAATCTATGATGAAATTTATGATGAAACCTATGATGTAATTGCTGTGAAACTGTTTCAAAAAGTTTAGCTCACATGACAGGGTGTTGGGACCCAGAATTCAAACCTAGCGTAGAAGACATCGTGGACTATCGATGAGATATGGCGATTTTCTCGGTTCGCTTTCTTTGGCGAGCTCGCACTCGGGGGGATTTCCCTGTTCAGTCGAGCACATGGCAGGTGAAGGTCAACCGGCTCAAGCCGCGCGCCCCAATATTGTACGCGTATACGGAGCATGCGCAGTTTGTCGATGTGTCCCAGTTCGAATTTATGGCGGCGTATCCATGAGGGACTCTGGACGTAGTCTCTGAGTTGTTCATTATCTCCCCAGTAGCAATTTACTTTTCTGTGGTTATGAGGTAATTGTGGTGTAATCTATGATGAAATTATGATGAAATTATGATGCAACCTATGAGGTAATTATGAAAAAACCCAGGGCCTCGCTGGAGCCTTTCTGGGACTTGAAAGTCAGTAAATATGTAGAGGATCTTACGCGTGTATCCAGCGAATAGATTACAAGCTGAGCGCTACTTTCTCTGAGAAGCACTGTTGGTTGAACTTCACGTGTTTTCTTGGCTTACGTAATGCCGTGGATAGCCTTGTGCTATATATAGCACGCATCATTGTCACAAGGGGCTGGCCCGAGCGAGACTGCAGCAGCGCGACCAACCTGAAGTTCGGAAGGAATACTGTGCTGTCGAGTTCGTCTCTGTGATTGAAGCATCGAAACCTGTCGCTACCAAGGTTGAGAGTCGATCTTAGACGCCATCTCCATGATTTCTGGGGCCAGCATCGATCGATGTGTACGCATTCTATTGACGACCTTTTACCACATGCACCATTACACTGTGCAGCTACTGGGGAGATGGTCAAGGGTTCATAGTATAATAATATGCTAGCATCATTGATATCCTGCTAGCTTTTAATCACAGATATACACAATAATATAGTGCCATAATAATTTAATATTATAATTGCAGTGTTCTGTGTATAGTAAGGAGTATATACCATTATCATGCCTCGAAAATGCTGTGTATTTAATTATCAAATACCGCAGCTATAATATTGAGCAAAATTAATGTTCTTCTCATTTCTATGAATGCACATGCGCAATTCGAGTCCAAGCTAATTTCAGCCTTCAAGTATTAATGAAGAATGGAATTGCCGAGAATATTGTATTTTGCCGTTTCAGGTAAGTTTCATCCAGAAGGCGACTTCGTAATAATTATTATTATATAGGCGTGTCCTGGTGTGCAAGTTTAATGGTGCACATGCATTGATTGTAATTTGTCTTTTCCCTTTTTAATAGTGCTTATCTCTAGGGGAATACAACAAACCAGTGCCCAGAGATTCGAAGCTGGTGACCTACTTAGGTCGATTTTGGATGAAGTGTTCATGCCATGTATCGAAAACGTCACCTCGGATGGTCAGATTCTGGTAGACACTGAAAATGCTACTCAAAGTGATGCCTCCATCAGTGTCAATAAGACACTCATCAATGAGTCAGTAGCTATGTTAGCACTAATCGGCATAACGAGCTTCTATTCCTACAGGTTTGGTTTCTGTGTACCACATGAGCCGGTGTCATGCCGTATAGCGTCCCCCGTAGAATTGCGTCCGGGGAACGTAAAATATACGTCCGGGGGGACGCCATCAATTAACGATGTCCGTCCCGCGCGCCGTGATAACGTCCGCCCGCCGCCGCGAGCGCCCCAATGAAAAAGGCGCCAAAAGTCGGCCGAGGTTAATTGCATAGACGATGTTAGGTACGTAGGTTAATACTTGTAAGGTAAAAAGCGCGCCAAAAATTCGTCAGACTGGCCAATCAGAACACGAGTTGTCACGTAGGAACTGTATAAAAGCAGGCTAGCAAACACCATGGCACATTTGAAGCCGAAATGGCTGAGGATTCGAAGTTCTCCTATGGCGAAGTCCACACTTACCTAACTTCCGGAGAATATCCAGCAGATTGTGATAAAAACTACAAGAGGAGTCTAAGAAGAAAAGCAGCTAACTTCAAAGTGGAAGACGGAAGGCTCTATTATATTGGAAACCAAGAGAAGAGACCAGGAGCAGAGCAACCTACGGATGTGAAGAGAATTGTTGTGGAGAGTGAAGAGGAGCAGAGGAGAATAATAAGATTGACTCATGATGAGGCTCATCTGGGTAAGAGAATGCATGATACATTATTTTTTGTAGTTTGTTAACTTTTGAGTCCACATTTTAGTTGGACCCTTTACAGTCTTCATATTAAATAATACAATGTCACAGGAGTAAACCGTGTTCTTAGCGTCATAACCCCCAAGTACTACTGGCCAGGAATGTACCAGGATGTGGAGGTGTACATTAAGGGTTGTGAAAAGTGTCAAAGGTCAAAACCAAAGCTGAAGAAGACACCTGGAGTGCTGCACCCTATACACGTTGAAGCGAAGGTTAGTGCAGAAATAACTTAGCCAAATTTAATGTTGAACTCATACATCTATGTAATAATAACAGGCATGGCATCAAATAGGCATCGACTTGGTCGGTCCCTTGCCAGAGACACTGCTTGGTAACAAGTACATCTGTACGGTTACCGACTACTATACCAAGTGGGCAGAGGCAACAGCATTACCATCAAAAGAGGCAATAGGAGTTGTTAACTTTCTCTACAAGGTAAACATGTGCTTGACTCTTTCATTTTACATGTTTCATTAAATTGTCATGATTTGTTTGCATGCAGCTTTTCTGTGTGTATGGTTGTCCCAGCCTCATCATCTCCGATCAAGGCCGAGAATTCATCAATGAGATGTCAGATCTTCTCTTCGCCAAAACCAACACACAGCATCGTGTCACTTCTGCGTATCATCCCCAGACGAATGGCTTGACAGAACGATTTAATCAGACCCTGTCAAACTGTCTTGTCAGTAAGATCAACGAGTCCCAGAATGACTGGGATGACAAGCTAGATGCCATTCTCTTCAGCTATCGTGTCAGTAGACAAGCCTCTACAAAATACTCACCGTACTTTTTAATGTTTGGTCGACATCCTCGTCTGCCTATCGATGTCGAGTATGAGGCTGCCAACTCCTTGGAGGATCCAGACCTAGTTGAACCCACAGAAGAAGATATTGAACATGCTCTAGAAAATCTACTCAGTGCAAGAATGGAAACAAAAGAATTGGCCAGTAAGAACATCAAGTGTGCCCAGCAAAAACAAAAAGAGTACTACGACCGGAAACATTCACCAGAAATTTTTGAGGAAGGAACCGAAGTGTTGATGGAGAATACCGCTCAGAAGCAGAGAAAGGGAGGCAAACTAGCTGACAAGTTTCTTGGGCCATACACGATCAATCGCCACATTGGAAAGGGTATCTATGAGCTTAAGAATAAGTCAGGAAAAGTTTTACAGAAGAAGGTCAACGTGAATCGTTTGAAGAGGTTCAACAGCAACAAGGTATTACCACAGTACCATACAATGCCATTCATTATGTCACAATATATAATATCTGCAAATCCATGTACCTCAATATTAATTTTGCATTTATTCAATGCCATACACGAACAGGATGGTGGTGAGAAGACAGGCTCTGATGAGAAGACAGGCACTGATGGAGAGAAGACATGCTGCACTTGGTGATGATGTAAAGGACCTCGAATTTGACCAAGCTCAAATGAGAAATCACCTCTTGAAGTGTTTCAGGAAAAAAGAACTTGTGTGGTTTCCAACCACAAGAAAACGCAGCCGACGTAACAATCACTTCCCCTATTGCGAGATAGAAGTATTTTGTAGTTGCCAAATGCCAGAGTCATACGGAGACATGATTCAGTGTGATAAGTGTGAACGTTGGCATCACATACGCTGTGTTGGACTCTCCTCTATTCCTCAAGATACTGAACTATGGCACTGCCATTCTTGTTGATGTGTGCATAATATCTTTTATGATAAGTATAGTTTTTCATTTTTGTTCATTATCATAGAGTCGGTAGACTCTATAAGTAGGGATGGCCCGGATATGCCATATATGTAATACATTACAAATACCCAAATATCTCAAAATCGGTAATTTTGTGAAAATTCTAAGTGTGAAAATCAGAATCTCCAGCAAATTGTGCATCTAACAAGACCAAGATCATTTATCAAAACAGTTGTACACGTCAGAACCAGATGTTAAAAAAACAGGCCATTTCTCATTCGTTCTTTCTTCTTTCTTTCTTTCTAGTTTCTTGGGCTAGCTCAAGACTGCCTCCACCGCTCATCTTACTTTGAGTATAAATCCACTCTATTTTGTAGCGCGCAGTGCAGTGGCACGCTAGTTTGTCGTTATCTTGACAGAACGTAATAGTGGGCGTGTACGGCGCATTATCGAATGGGTGTGTCTGATACGCCATTTTTGTGATATAATGCGCATGCTCGGAATATGTTGCCATGGTGAAGTCATGTGACAGTGCCTGGCCCTATAGGCCTAGGCGCCTAGGCGAGCTATATACATAGGCTATTGATACTAGCTCGTATAGCCGCACACGTACACGTACAGACTAACGCGTGCAACTGCGCGCTGGACCGATCATGGATATGAAGGTTCAAGACTCGAGGAGCGGTAAGGCGCTAGGCATAGGCGAGCTACTCGCTAGCGCTTGCAGCGCTAGTGCTATGCTGGATCGATCATAGATATCATAGTGATACCATCGCGATACGAAGGCGCAAGTTGAAGGCTCGAGCAGCGGTATTGTAATTTAAACGTACAGATCATAAAATTATGCCGGGTAGCTAGCTAACTGCTGCCGACAGTAAAACTTATAACTTGGTTTTCTCCCTAAGCGTTAAATCTCATCACTACTTGGGCCGCCTACATGTATTAAAAGCACTGTTGGTCATCCTGTTCATCGTCATAATAATTATTATGAACGCAAGTTAATGAGGGGCGTGGCAAAGAATTTTGTGCACCTCCCATCTTCCACTTAATCAGAAATTGTGAGCAAACCATGTAAGATGACATTGATAAAGTGCAATAAAAAAGAACAGAAACAAGTATAAAAACAATTGAATAAAATTGAAGAATGAAGTAGGGATGGCAGGATCAAAAAGTACACAAACAAGAGATAATTGCATCTACTATACATCCCTACGCTTGCTTTTTGAGGGGTGCAAAATGACCAGTAATAATGCGATTGAATCAAAACTGATAAACCCGAACCATCGTGACAACTAGGGAACAACCTGCACGAATATAGAATGTCTCCCGGGCCACATACTGCACTCAACAAACACATCAACCATGATTAATAGGTGCACAATAGTCGAGAAAAGTAAGCGTAGGGATGTATAGTAGATGCAATTATCTCTTGTTTGTGTACTTTTTGATCCTGCCATCCCTACTTCATTCTTCAATTTTATTCAATTGTTTTTATACTTGTAAAGTATTATACTAAGACAGTATTACTAACAACAACATAATTTTTATCTTACTATCAAGTCCATACTCTTGCTACTGTTTGATACGAGTCCGGCAGCCGCGAGCAGCGAAGTCTGCGAAGGGGACGATATTCTACGCTGTGGGACGCAGTTCAACGGTGAATTGCGTCCCACCAGACAATATTCGATGGCGATATGCGTCCCCCCGGACGTAGCTCGCTAACCGGTTTACGTCCCCCGGACGTAATTCGGATGGGACGTTTACCGTTAGGACACCGGGACAAGGACTTTGTTATCTGATGATGACTTTGTCTTTGTTCCATTTGAGCGGCAGAGCCTGACGGTGATACAAGAGGCAGTAGATGGAGCCTTCAGCCTCTTCACCCTACTACCAGACACAGAATGTTTCAGGGCTGCTCTTGCTATGTTCTGTTACCACTATTTCATTCCTTGTACATCTTCTCCTGGTCAGCCAGGTCTTCCTCGACCGCTGTGCTTAGATGAGTGCATCACTGTCTCTGTGGACAGGTGCAGTGATGAGTGGAATACTGGATTGACATTTGTGGCAAGTGAACCTCAACTGCAGAGATTTGGTTTGGGTCTTCCAGACTGTTGCAACTTAACCAGGCAGATTGGACCCGAACATAACTGTTGTCAACCGCTAGGAGAGTTCAAACGTGAGAACACTAATTCTTATTAATTTTGATGCTTGGTCTATTATTACTGCATAATGTTTCCAGGGGATAGTTTGGTACCATCATATCAGACTTGCTTCTCAGAGCTGATAACTGTAGTCCCAACTAATATCTCGGAACCAATGCTCAACATTCAAGAAATACCCAGTATTATAATAATAGTTGCTGGGACAGTAAGTGCAGTGGCAGTTCTCCTCCTCATGGTGATTATTCTCATGGTATCCTTGGTGTTCTCCATCTCTCTATGGAGAAAGATTCAACGGAAAAAGTATGTATTTGTTAGAAATGCTATGATGATCAGTCTCCACATTATACAATTGTATAGGAAATGGGATGCACATGCAATTGCTGGCAACTCGAGAATTAATGGATCTAATAGTATGTCCAAGATTATGAGTGAACATGGATATATTAATTTATGCTTCTGGTAGGTATGCAGCTCAATGCCTCCTATGTATCCACTGGATCACACGGGAGTTTTAGTCCATCTACTGTGGCACTGAGAAGAGTGAAGACTGTTTATAGAAGAGAATTTGAGTCATCAAATCTCATCATTCCTATTACCAGGCTTAAAGTTATGGAGGTAGTGGGACAAGGTACGTACGTAATATCTTAGATTGTCAAGAGATATATATAAGGAGCAGAGTAGTACTATTGGGGGGGGGGGGGGGGGGGGGGGGGGTGGTGTAAGAAAGGAGGGGTGTTTTGATTATGGATATCATTGAGAGTAGACAGGGATGTAAGGATCAGAGAGTAGGGGAGAGGTGCAAGTAGCTAGAGAAAGAAAAGAGACCGAGAGAGAGAGAGAGAGAGAGTATGGTGGCCGAAAAGGACACTTTTTTGATGACCTCACTCGTTCAACCACTGTAGAGCAAGTGTCTTGCAGCAACCTTGTTTAACGACTCTCACACCTTGTAGTGCATACTCGGGGATCAATTGTACACTTTGCAGTATTTATAAATAGTTATTTCTGGATGTGTGTGAAGGGTCTGGCTCGTGAGACTAGGAATTGATCAACTGCTCAGCGTTCATACCTCGCTGGTTGGAATTGATCATGGATTGACCCGCAGTACTGACCAGTACAGCCATGGCCAACCGTGGAACAAGGGTACTGACCCTCATTCAACAACACTTGCTCTACAACGGTCAATTCCTATTCTCTTGAGCCAGACCCTTCCTGCATATTCTGAAACTTTGTAGAGTGCCCTGAAAGAACCCCGAGTAAGCACTGCAGAGTGTGAGAGTCTGCTATAGCCAATTCCAACCAGTGAGCGTTGGATATTGACCCTTATTCTACAGCAGTTGAATGAGAGAGTAAGGGTCGTCAAAAATTGACCTTCTCGGCCACCATAGGGAGAGAAATCAAAGTCTAAGCAACACTTCATTGTTGTGTCTTTCTGCACTACATGCATGTATTTGGAATGCTCTGTGTAGGAAGGTGTCCTCATGGGAGTAGACACATTAATTTTTCAAACATATAAATAAAATACCATTGCCTGACATTTAATTACAACGTATACGTGGTGAGGGTGTAGTGCACCTTTCCATTATTATTTTGCAGGTGAATTTGGATCTGTGAAAAGGGGAGTTTTGATGATGGACCACACTGAAACTCCAGTAGCAATCAAAACTCTAAAAGGTACTGCTGAAATTAATATCAGTGATAATTTTCATTATTTACCACTACATACAGATATATTAAGTCAAGAGGATATGGACAAGTTTTTAGAGGAAAGTCTTCACATGAAGAATTTTGATCACCTGAATGTGCTCCATTTGCATGGCATTTGCGTGGACAATCCAGAGTCTCCCATGCTTGTGATGCCCTATATGGAACATGGTAGTCTGCTTAGCTACCTTAGAAAGAAAAGGGAGTACATCAGTGTAGTCACAACTAATGAATACGTGGTGAGTTTTATGCACTGATCATGAACAACAAAGCTATGCTTCAGCATGTACATACCAACCAGAATCACACACTACAGCGACAGCAGCTACCACATAAGGATAATTGTTCAGTAATTTACCATCCATACACAGCAACCTTTAATTCTCTGGTGGCCCAGTATCCACCTGAAGGGGTGCCCCTCTACAAACACTGATATAACTTCATATAACCAGTAGAACTAGTCAAGCTTTGATCTCTATTTTTATGGAGCTTCAACTTAATTCTTATGCTGCTTCACAGAATACCATCACTGAGTGCAGCCTTCTCTCCATGTGCCTACAAATTGCACGTGGGATGGAGTATCTAGCAGGGCTGAGATTTGTCCATAGGGACCTGGCTGCCAGGAACTGCATGTGAGTGATTAATAAATCCATCATATTTTTGAAATTATTGTATTGTAAAATTAATGATCAATTATTTGTGCCATGCATGCATTCCCAATGGCTAGATGTATACGTAGTGCATATCTGCATTCTTGTAACCACAATGTCTTTCAAACATGATTGAATCGTATTGCACTTCTTGACACAATTTAAAATTTTCCTGTGAGGTAATGATTGCATAAGAGGTGTGGTGACCTGGCCTTGGTAATAATATAATAACATAAGCAAGACAGTCATTGGATGGGATTTAGATTAAATCTCAAAAAAATAATTACTGGTTATAAGCATGATACCTACGGTCGATATTTTTCTGTGTAATCTGCCAAGTTTCTTAAGAGCTAAACTTGGGAAGGTGACCGTGTAGTGCAAGGCTCTGTAAAACTGCAGGGATTCTACATAAACCAGCTAATCCTCATGCAAGGAGGTAAATATTTTCACAGAATACCGTGATCATGCATGGGTATATAGCTAGGCTTGGCAAAATTTGCCCAGTGGAAAGTTTTGGAATATATTTAGTGCTTCTGCTTAGACCTGCTATCGGATATCGTTATTATTATGATTAGTGTAGTATGTTAATCATAATTATAGGATTGATGGTGACTACAATGTAAAAGTGGCTGACTTTGGTCTGACCAAGGACGTCTATGACAGAAACTACTATCGAGCTATCAAGAATGAAAAGGTGCCTGCAAGATGGATGCCTTTAGAGAGCCTTGTGAATGGAGTGTGGTCAGAAAAGAGTGATGTTGTAAGTACCGTATAGCGGGATAATTTTCGTGATTTTACAGCCTCATGCAAGCAATTTCTCCACAAAATTTTACGCCCTTAAATTCTCCCTGAAATGCTCCCTTCCTTATGATCCGTGTAAGTTTTCTCCCTCGAACATTTCCCACTATAATATTATGGCATGCCATAAAGTAGAATTCTGAGTAATTTCTGACTCTTAAATTGAGAAAGTGAGCATCATACTTGCATTGTCCTATCATACCTCTTATAAGAATTGTAACATCTCCATTACACTTTACTTGCTTAAACATAACATGCAATAATTTCGGGCTGTATATGGGTGCTTACCTGCATTTGGTATACAAATTCATATCCAAATGGTGAACATTAATAAAAATTAATTAGGAATTTTTTTTCAGTGCCCGTATTGTATTAGCTACACACATCATTGTTGTCCTGGACAAGCACCTACTCATGGGTAAGCGCCCATGTACCACATTTTCAAGGTGTCATTTGAGTAGGTTCCATAAGTAACTAGAGCTCTATAGAGCACATACCCTGTGCGCTGCAGCGTCGATGTCAGAGCATATCAGATTCTGTGGTCAGAGAGTGAGCAGCCTGTTGACGATCTTTACCCACATATTGTGTCAGGCATGAGCAGCACATAGTGGGCAGTGTCCATAGGCGTGGCCAAACAAAACGCAGTATTTGCAATGCTCGTGGGCCTTGCCAAACGATTCGAAGTATAGTGAAGCCAGTTTTTCGGCGATATTGATGGACACGTTGTATTTATGAGTTGTTCAGATACCTAGATCTCCAGATCTGGCGATTTTGTGCTAACAACAGACAAAGCCGATTACATTACCCCTTGCACATGCGCACGGGAAAGCTATGTATTGAGCCATTGGAAGTTATTATTAAATTTTTTTCAGTGGTCATTTGGTGTCACTTGCTGGGAGGTGTTCACGTTTGGTCACATTCCTTACCCTGGAGTGGATATCTTCAGTATAGTCCAGTTTCTAGAGAAAGGAAAGAGACTTCAGAAACCATATGCCTGCAACAATGATATGTAAGAGCTAGAGTACAGAGTCACTCTATCTTCCTGTATGGCATAAACGTTTTATTGTGATTAAATATAGACATCAAATGATGTGTGAGTGCTGGGCATCTAAACCTGACAATAGACCCACTTTCAAGGATCTAGTGAGTCAGATTGGTGGCTTTCTTTCTAGCAGAGCTGGATATCTTGATCTACACATCAATAAAGCTCTCACAGCTGCCGAGGAGCTGTGTGCAACCGAGTATAGCTACGTTGATCCTGACCACATGTTTCGTCTCATTCAGTCCCTGAGAATATCTGGAGAAAAATATAGCAGTCAGGCACCTGTTGAAGACACCAAGACACCACAGTCATTTGCCAAGTCTTATGTTTACACCGGATTACTAACATCACCACAAGATCCAATATGCACAAGTACATACACCAGTTTGCAGCCCCAAACAAGAGCATCATCCAAACCAGCTACCAGTCCAATGCAACAAAAGAGAGCAGACACAAGCTACACACAGCTGATAGCCTCCATTTCGCAGGAGGAGGGTGGCTACACATCAATGACCAAGGTGGACTATCCACACTCTTTCAACGCTGGGACAAAATCACCTACATACAAGATGGGTTATTCAAGTCCAGAGTGCATAAAATATTGACAACATTTATGATGTAGCATGAAAATTTTTAGCTATTGATGTGTGTACCTATCAATCTATGAAGTTGTAATATTACACAACCTTGTATAATATCTATTGTAAATTACTCATCATTTAGGTAGCAAACACAAAAATGGGTTGTACCCACAAGTGCAAGTGACTTTCCATTAGGATGCCAAATGAGTTTCTGAATGGTGAAGTTGGTTTCACTAGGCACAGTTACACTCACACATCCAGCCACTGACCACAAATACAGCTTTCCATTGCCAGTGCATACAGCTAGCCTGGATTGCTGTGGGTCCCAGGACATCTCTCGCACAGGGTTCAGCTGTAGCAATAGTACTGCTAGGCGCAGCTGAAATGTATCCCAGATCCATACTGTATTTGGCATGTTATCATTCTTAGTAGCCATGTATTTAGAGTCTGGACTGAACAGAACACTGCCAACTCCGAGCTTGGGGTTAGGCTTCTCTGGGTCTGGCTTGATACTGGGAACTGTCACTGGGATCTCTGTAGCCTCGTACTTGCTCTGAGACTTGAACAGATTTGGTAGTGATCCAGCGCTGAGCACCTCGTTCCCCTTGGGAGGAAGTGACCTGCTCTCCACCTCACTGTACACCACGACATTGCTGAAGTCCACCAGACAAGGGTGACAGTGCTCAGCAACAGTTTTCCATGTAACGTGATTCAGCACTCGCACTTTTTGATCATAACTTCCAATGGCAAGAAACTGGCTGGAGGGTGACCACTGAACACATTTTACACCTAGTGCATCATCATAAGCAGAGTAGGTGGCAACATGGTGACCATTCATGGAGTAGAGCAAGACCTTGTAGTAGAGAATAGAATCCCAAACACAGATTACTTTTCCATCTGGAGACCAAGCCAATCCCACTAAATCATCAGTGTCCACAGGAAAGTTCCGCAGCAGCTGCCAATCACTGCAGTCAAAGACACTGACATAGTCCTTGCAATCTCTCCTCTCCGCTAGGGCCATGTACCGACCACTGTGGTTGAAGTCCAAACCCCCCTGAGATAGCTTAGGATACTTTATGTACGAGATGGTTTTGTTAACAAGTGACCAGAGGGTCATACGGAGCTGGAAATCAGTGGTTGTTAGGATGTGGCGACTATCAGGGGCCCAGTAGCATGACACAAGGCCAGCAGAGCCCTCATCAATCTTGCATGTCCACTGAGGCTGTTCTATGGACCAGACCTAAAATATAGAGTACAAAAAGCTTATCAGGGGTATACTATAATTTGCCCTGGATAGCTTGATACATGCTTACAAAGCGTAATACTTTCAAGTTGGTATGATAGGAAGTTGGCTAAAAGTTTCTTGAAGGGTATTGAATATAAATGTAGGTTGCTTCATACTAGCAATTATGCTATTGTGAAATCCTATACAGTGCAACCTCGATTATCCGGACTAGCTGGACACCAGGAAAAAAAAAACATTATCACGCATGTGCAGAAGGCGTGACCAATGCTCTTTGTGGGTGTGGTTACATGTTGAGTGATGAATTATGGGCTCTACAGGCTTTGACTTCGCCAAAACTGATCATGAGTGACCTTTTCTGAACACTGCTGGCCAATATTATACTGACTGTACAGGTATCGTTTATAGGCTAGGTATCATAAACCAGGCGAGAAATGTAGGCACTTCAGTTATGCGGACATTTCACTTATCTGGTATGGCAGCAATCAGCCTGTGGACAAAGGGGTCTGGATATTCGAGGTTGCACTGTAATATTATTATTACGATTACTAGTATACATGTACATGTATGCATCAAAAATATATGTAGATTGTATATGTACGTCCAACTACATATAAAAGAAACTATGATTTTCTACTGTAGACACCCTTCTTTCTATGTAGAGAATACACTCATATTCCTGGGTATATTTCCACATGCAGCACATGCAAGTGAGCCATGACCCACCTGAACAATTCCCCTCTTAAACATTGCACACATGATGAATTGTGAATCAGGTGACCATATGAGCTGCTGCACAGGGTCCAGGCAGGTGTGAAGGTTGACAATCTGCAGTGTCTGTACATCTCTGACTACCAGTCGGTATTGGGAGCAGCTTGCTATGTACCGACCATTCGGGGAGAAACGGACAAGATATTTCGTCTGCTGAAATGCCTCAGAAAAATTCATACTCGAATCTGAAAATTATTTCGTTCATGTGAAGGTTTATCTGTCATACTCAAAGCTAGCTATATGTACAATAATGGGCGTACACCCCTATGGAGGAAGAGATTTGCATTTTCTACCCTAAATACTACTTAAATCATTAATACTAATCAATTTTCCTAACAAAATCCCTATTTTACCCTGCATACATGTAGTCGTACATTATACCTGCTAATGACCAGTCAGATTGCATTACATCTATAATAATATTATGTGATAGAACCCCTACAAGATTTTGATAGAATCCCTACAACTTTTTATCCTCGGGCTATCACAATGTTTCACTATACTACCGTATAGCCGGAAATATTGGCGGGACTTAAATTTGGCGGTTGAGCCCAAAATCGCTATTACAAGAATATTGACGAATTTAAATTTGGCGGTTCGGCACGGGATCGCCATACGTATATATGCAAGTAGGAAATTTTGGCAGATTTTAATTTGGCGGTTATAATATAGACTGCCAAATTAATTCCCTGCCAAATTTTCCAGCTATACGGTATGTTCTAAACTTGTTAGACACTGTTTAGTTGGTTTCTATGTGATTTAGAAGTAGAACCCTCGCTTCGCTTGGGATTCTACATAGAGCCCTTCGTAGTCTTGTGCCTAGCCCCCTTTCACGCACACAGAGAGAAGGAGCCAGGACAAATGTGTACAGGGCCCGTGTCGCCGAGGAATGTATGATGTCACGTATTTCTGGTGTGCATGAATAAGATACGCGAATAAGTTAACATTCCATTGGGTACCAAGGGTTATATTGCGTTCGAACGTGCACAATCATTAATGTGCATTCCATTCATGCCCGCACAGTCATGTGACTTGATCCGTGCATCTGATTGGCACGTATTGTACGTTGCACGGGTGACACAGGCCCTATACACGTTTGTCCAGACCCCTTCTCTCTGCGTGCGTGAAAGGGGGCTGGGCACGAGACTAAGCCCTTCGGTCTTCTAAATCACATATAAACCTCCTAAACAGTGTCTAATATTTCCTCCACACCCTGGATGATCTACCCATCTGACGTACAGTACTCATTTATATTCGCTGCCATGTCCCCTCAGTACTTCATTACTATATATCCACAATGGTGCCTACAATACTTCATTAACAATACCATTGATACTTCATTAATCACCGCAAAATCGACCCTTCGGTCATGGCAACCTTCCTCCATAGACATAGGGGTGTACATGTACTACTATTATTAAAAACTGAATAGTCCTGCACCAAGGGATAACAAAATTTAGCAAGATCTTGTTGAAACATACCATATGAAATGTCTTTGTTAGGTCAACCTTCCTTGTTAACAACGGCTATTAATTATGGAGGACTTGCAGCTTGCAGGGATTTTAAAAACTGCCGCCGCTCATGACTAAAATTCTAATAAAAGCCTACCAACTTTATTCCAGGCCATGGTACTTGGTATAGGTCGACAAGTAGGCTCTCTTGGTGCGAGTCAGCTGCAGTGCTGAATAAAGCATGTGTGAGTTGAGCATGAAAAACATTTGCACAATGTCATGGAGTTAAAGATCAAAATGTGCGATGATTCACTTAGTTCAAGGCCCAAGAGAGCTAGAGGGCACCCGTTCAGCTCTATTTCCTGTTTATACGACGCTCTATTGCCAAATTGTGGCTGCTTTTAATAGTGCATGGCCTCAGGTGGATTGTTGAGAATCGCCATGGGTATTGCCTTGGCTGCTTGATCTCTCCTAGCCTCGAACCCAGGCTCACTGAGCCTGGGTTTGAGGCTAGATCTCTCCGATAACTCTCTTGATGGTCTGATTTTCATTGTTCAATTGAGCTTGATTGCAGATCAGAATCATTGTTATCTACTCTTTAAGCTTTCTACTATGCCATATACTGTGTACAGTAGATAAGTTTTAATATTGTTGACAGATTTTCGTGGCAAACACGAGTTAAAGGGGAGCAAAGACTATAGTAATATTTCAAGTGTTTTTCCATCTGCGAAGATGACGTAGTGCTCATTAACCTGATTGTATTGGGGGGGGGGGGGGGGGTCTGGGAGTTTTTGCTCTCCCTGGAAAATTTGTTTCAATGTCTGAGACTGTTTCTGGTGGCTTCTGAGCACCCGGCTGAGGTAAGCCTGTCAGTAATATCCACTGATTCCCCTCCAGTCAAATGTTGCAAGGATGTGGGATGAGTCTCCTACTGTGCATAGTGTGAAGCTTCAGCTAGTTTGTGGGATAAAAATGAGCAAAACTTCCACTTTCACCATTCAAACTTTTTACACGTATATATATTGCGTGTATGGATGTTGGCTACTCGATCTCAAGGGGGGGTGCCCCCCTAATTGAAACCCTGCCACCCCTTTGATATGTTTATATGCAGCAATTCTCCTCAGACAGAGAATACAATGGATGATAAACAGCAGATTGGTGCCAACAGGAAACACGTGGATGGTAGCAGTAGTGTTATTGAAGAGACTAACACTTGTGCTCCCGTACTGGAGGATGCAAGTGATAATGCAGTAGAGTGCAAGGATGTTGTCTCAGTTGAGGATGCGATAGAGGAAGAAATTGAAACACTGGATAATGATAGAATGGTGGAGGGAGTGGAGGAGCCTGGCGCTCCTGCTGGAGTCCACCAGCAGCAAGTGGAGATGTCTGAGGATGCTATATTTGAGCAATATGAACCAAGCACTGACTGTGAACATGAAGGCACTGGCTCAGCGAACTTAGACAACAGGAAGATATTAGAGTATGTTGTATTGACGACCTTGTACCAGTTTTGGGGGCAGTACTGAATTGGGCACGTAGTGATTTTTGCTTCGTGTATTGTTAGAAAATATTTCTTGCACGTGATCATCAGTTGGTACTATGAGAGAAACCAGTTGACAACATACCCTAGCTTTCCAGTTCCACTCATAGCAATGAAGGTCCATTAGACAGTTCACTGGTTATAGCCTATATCTTTCAGAAAGACAAGAAATTGCAGGGAGCATGAAACTAAAGATTAATGAATTGCTCTATAGTTAAATTTTGTAAGCCAAATTAGCCATGACTAGGGGTGTCACTCATTTTAGCCCTCTTATATGTACCTACATATAAAATCAAAGTATGCATTCTATTCCTATATACATGTACGTGTTCTCAAAAGCCTGCGTCTATATTGTAGAGTGCATGTATATCTTAACTCTGCTGGAAGGAGAGGCTTCTGTGAATATCTAAGCTCAGCAAAAGTATACGAACTCACTTATGATGCAATTTTAAGTGGATAATATGTACATGCAAGTGTTGTATTATGTGAAAAAAAATTTTCGTTTGCTAAGACATTTTCTTTCAGTGTATCACACTTTATCTAGGATGCTTCTGTGTAAGCAAACTGAATCTCCTCTGAAACTAGGTGGCCCTTCCCATTGAGGTGATCCCAAGAGAGATTGACAAGTCGATGAAGTTATACATGTATGTGTTATCGTGGCCAAGAAGGGCCATGTCCATTACCCATTTCTAATCAACATTTTCAATTACCAGTTTTGAATTTTCTACCAACTTCCAATTTCATTATCAATTTAGAATTTCTGATATTCAATAAGTTCACTGAACTTGGCATTTTCGCTGTCTAATATGGTTACCAACTTGATACTTCCCATTATTCCTTTTGTTGCTAGTATCTAGCTTCTTATAGGGATCAGGAAGATTTATTAGAAATTTCAAACCCTTCTACTCCTACACAAGGGATTGGCTTGCCTCTCCTTCGTCCATCTCCTATATCCCCTAAGAGATTCATATGGCTTTCCCTGTAGCACCTCCACTCCTCCCACCCCCGGAAGTAAAACCCTGTCGCCTCATTTCTAGGGATACTGGTGTCTGCTTAACCCTAAATGTTTGATACTACATTCTGTAGTGCTTACTATTCATGAAATCATCATTTTAAAGATGAGAATATGGCTCCCTTCTAGAAGAAAGAAGGTTAGGGGCACCTACTTCCCTATCCCATGCCCCATTCTGCAATCCTTTCTTCAAGAGGCAGCCAGAGGCAAACAGTTTTTACCAAGGGCTTAAGCACTTTAGATATACATGCATATAAACTGAGGCTTCTGTATTATGGAAAGTATGTCAATTGCTTTTTAGTTTACATTATTATTACCCACCCAGCCTAATGGATGTATATGTACAGTGGTGTATGTGCACTAGCTGTGACTGCCAATTTAGTTTGTATGTCCATAATTTGTTTTTATACAGATTGGCCAATAATCTCCGACTATTAACTGGATCATGGAAGGAATTTGGTGCTGACAACTACCTCAGGGGATGTAAATGGTAGGCGTAAATGCTTGAACACTTCAAATATCACAATAATGATATTATGTAGTGTAGTTATTTCTTTTATGTACATGTATGTATTGCAGGGCCCCTGATGGTAGCTGTCTCCTTAGCTGCAGTAACGACAACATTATGAGACTCTATAACCTACCAGGCCAGCTGTACTCTGACCCCAGATCCACAGAGGACCTACCAGAGATGGTACTGGTTATCATGCTGTATGTTGCTATAATATATGCAGGGAGTGAGCATCGCTCCACAAGTATGCTAGTGAGGAGTGGCAGAGGGACACCCTAGCTACGATACTGTGCCAAAGGTGTCTGCAATGGTTACTTTGCCCTTGTTTACCAATAATAATATTAAATTTTACCCAGCCATTAATATGGGTGATTATGGAATGAAATTCCGTAGGGTGTTTAAATTTCTCAGTAGTGGCCACTTGTTTGATCTACATGTATACAATATTATCTGTTTCAGAGCCCAGCCTTGAGCATACTACAAGGAGAGGCAGTCTATGATTTTTGCTGGTATCCTAGAATGAACTCGTGGGAGCCTAACACATGCTGGTCAGTACTTAGCATAAGCAATATTATGTCAGGTGTGGTAGAGTGGAGAGTATTGAATGCACTGTATGCTGTGTATGTAGGGGTTCCCTAAGCTTATGTAATGTAGCCATTTTCCAAATACATAATATTGGTGCTGATCTCAAAAGTAGATGGTAAACGTACCGTAGTGTCCCAGGTAAGTGCCCATGGGTACTTGAAACACAACTCATGATTTTGGCGTGCATGGGTACGTTTGTGTAGAAGCTGCTACATTGACACCTTGAAACGAGCCACAAGGGAGCTTACCCGGGTATGAGCACTTGCCCGGGACACTACGGTACATGTAATAATGACATAAATGGCTAGGTTGTATTTACTTGCGCACATGGCTTACATGTAGCTAAGTGGCTATAAATACATGTGCATGTAGTTACTTTTTTTAGATTTGTGAGAGCTTGTAATACTGATGGCATCTCCTTGATCTGTATACATACAGTACTAGATGTATCTGTTCCAGCAAGAAACACTCTTGACCCCAGGACAATTCAGCAGTCCCTAGGGTGCTCTCAATAGCATAATAATAATCTTATTATTACCATTGTACATATTACATTGTACACATGTAGTGCATTGGGTTCTTGCCCTTATGCAGTGCAGCTTTGTGACGAGTTGTAAGGATCACCCTGTGCAACTGTGGGACGCCTTCACTGCTGAGAGAAGGACAGCCTATGTGCCTCACAATGATGTGGTATAATAATATTATAAGTAATAATGCTTTATTCAATATGACGTAACGTGTGCTATATAATAATAATTATTCATCTGTCTATTGCATGTACCATGCTAGCTGCCATAATGTACCTAATGCAAGAAAATGTTTTAACCATGGTATTTCTTTGAAGCCACTCCTATTTTCCATTGACAATGCTCGTTGGAAAGAGTTTTTTTGACATAGAAAGAATAAGTTTGTGTTCATTAAGGTCAAATGTTTGATCTCTGAAGCCTCTCTTAACAGCACCTAGCAGTGTTTAGCAAGCACTCTGAGTTCAAGTGCCAGACTATCAAGTATCTTAATGCAATATCATTGGTGGGTGGGGTGTGGTGTGATTGTTTGTGGCATGCACGCCCTCAACCTTACACACATACATTTGTATATGCAACCAAATTGTGTTGTCTAACAATGTTGTATGTGTACTGCCTAAGTGCTAAGAGTCAGTGTGTGTTTGGGCTAGCAACTTGGGTCAAGCAAACCACTCTCAATCACCACATGCTTTGGCTTGCATGCTATAATATAGACTGTGGAAAATCATTACCTACAATATAGTGGGTGTTCTTTGTATGTTTTAATAAGGAATTGAGGGAAAACTGGGGGATGGGCAGATAATCTCATGATAGTGGGCCTCTTTTGCCAGACTGTGGTACATAATTATGTACATGTATATCACAGTGTACATGTACATATAGATAGAAAGCACCTTCATAATAATGTTATTCATTGTGAAGCCTCTCTCTCCTTCCTTATCCTCCTCTCCTCCTTCCATCCACCTCTTAATTGCACAGGATGAAGTTGCATCTCCCTATTCGGTTGCCTTCAGTTTGGATGGTGATAGGCTCTACACTGGTTTCAACAAGTTTATTAAAGTGTTCAACACTTCCCGACCTGGCAGAGACTGTACCACCATACGAACTTACGGTTAGCCATGTACATGCCATACGAACTTACGGTTAGCCATGTACATGTACCCAACTTGAAGAACGTTACTGCAATATAATTAAGTGTATGTAACAATGTATGTGCATGTACCACTACCAACCTCGCAATAGAGGGCCATTCTGATTTATCCATCTACCCCCAGTTTATCTTCCTAGAGGTAAAGATTTAATTGGAGTGCAAATGTGGAATTCCCACTGTCTGACAAATTTGAGGGCATGTATTGTGTTTTTGATTTGCACACACTGCAAGGTGCATTGCTGCACAGTGGATTATCGATTATGCCCACGTCTTATATATATTATATGACTGTTTTGAGTGCTGAGTAAAGCTCAAACCGCAGTCTCCAATATCAGTCCACCCCTCTATGACCCTCATATTTGGTACATATTCATGGGCCCTTTTTGAGAATTAATTTTGTATACATGCATTGTACATTAATTTTGTGACCTGCTATGAGAAAAGGGACCATTCATGCTAGTATGAAACAAGATCAATTTTTGTCATGACAATCTCCAACTTGCTTTCTACAAAATTAATGTAGTAGTGAGTATACTTGTATCAGCGTATTGGCACCAACAAAGAGCAGATACACTTACAGAATATACATTATCCTCTATGCATACTCTTTTCTTACAGTTGGTCATATTTGTACAGCACGTTATTTTTTTTTATTCATGTGTGTACACACAGAGCGGAGTATAGGAGGTCAACCAGGCATCATCTCCTGCATAGCAATGCATCCTAACATGCCAGGCACCTTTGCTCTTGGCTCATACTCTTGCTCAAGTGAGGAACTGCATGCATTGAAATGGTATTGATACACGTGGGTGTGTATGTTGACCTAGTTGGTGTGGGAGTTCTTTCTTCCGAGAATTATGTTGAACTATAATGGTGTGAACCTTGATTACGCGGACCCATTTGGTAACAGCTTTGATATACTGGCCATGGCCACCCGATATGTGAGAATCTGGATAAGCATTCATAAACTGAATGCTTAGATTTTAAGCAATAGCTATAGCATCATACAAGCACATATATCGAGTGCATATTATATCAGTTGGTTTTGGTCTCTGCCACCTCCAAACTCTGTCACCACACCTGCATAAGGTCATTGGTCACACCCTCTGTACGTGCATAATGAACACACACTGTACATACTGTACTGTCCCAGGCAAGTGCCCTCTCCCAGGTAAGTGCCCATGTACCACATTTCAAGGATCAATGTAGCAGTTTCTATACAAATATATGGAACTTACATGTATATCCTGGGTAAGCGCCCATGCGGGGCAAAATTGCGAGCTATGTTTAAGCGCCCGGGACACTATGGTACATGTACACTGAGGTCCAGTTCGGTACGTACATGTACATGATATGTACAGATCGATGCACCTGCCTATCAGCAAGAGTAAAATTAATTGGAACATAACCATTAATATTATTATCATGGTATTCAGTCGTCTATCACAATTATTGATCAGATGAATAATTATTGTTCAGTGATAGCCCCCTATAGCTAGATGTACCCCTTCTATTTTTATAATAATTATTAGGTTACTTGAATGCACTGATTTCCTTGCTTTAGTTGGTGTTTACTGTGAGGGAGTGAAGGGTGCTCTCACCCTCCTCACTGGGCTGCAGAATGGAGTCACCCACCTCCTCATATCTCCCGATGGGAATACTCTGCATGCTGGATACAGGAAGGTATATCTGTCAAGTTAGTACCTATGATTGGCTGTATGCTTGACTGCATTTGTACAGTGCAGTTTGATAAGATACAGTCTTGGGATCTTCGTAATCCTGGAAAGATGCTCTATGAGTTGAAACGAGAGGTCTGTACCAATCAGCGAATCTACTTTGATGTCTATGAGTGAGTTTATCATTACTTTTTTCTGTAGTTGCTAGGTATCATCACAATAATGTTATACATTGTACATATCATGTACAGTGTACGTGTGGTCGACTCTCTCAGACTAGGATAAAATTTAGTGCAGATAAACTACTTAGGAAAATGAAAAATTTAACAACAAAAGTTTCATTAATAATTAGTGTAGTGTGCATCTGTATTCAACCACTACTTATACACTGATCACCAAATCATTTGGTTGCCTGGTTCATTCTCCATGTCCATCATGCATTACGCACCCATCACAAAGAATCACTCTTAGGCTAGGAAAATAAAATAAAATTTCTCAGGCTTTTCCAGCTAAGAAATGATGCGAGCGGGCGGCTTTTTATTTCACTTTTTATTTTTTGGGCTGTAATCCATCACTAACCATGCCCATTTACCGCTGACCTCATGCAAAAAAAGTGACTGATCTTAGTTAATCTATAGTGTCTTGCAACTTAGCCATCAAAGATTCTAAAGCGGTTTTGAGAAGTCAGATATCTGCCAGAGTGGCAAGGCTGATGCTCAAACACAGCTAGCCAGCGAGATCAAGCGGTAAGTTAAGCCATTAACTTGATTACCACACCTACTTAATTAAAAAAGGATCCAGCATAATGCTAACCTAATCAAAAGGATGTTATCGTTTGAGCTTATTTAGCACCTCAGGGGTGAGTAACATTCCTCCCCTTCCACTCCAGCATGTGATAACCCATACAGATTATTACCACAGTATAGTTCATGGGGTTCAAATTTGCTATCTTTCAACACTATTTATAACACTGGATTTCTACAAGGATGTAGCCTCATTCCTAGGCCCTCTCTCGATCTCCCAGCTTTTAATGTTGCACACAAGGCGTGCAATATTAAAAGCTGGGAGATTGAGTGAGGGCCTGGGGATGAGGCTGACAAGTATGCATGATCTGCTCATTACTTACCATGTGGTATATATCAGATTACGCTTTCCTTTTCCAGTAGTGGTCGTTACATAATCTCTGGTAGCAGTGATGGGTGTGTCTATGGATGGAACCTTGGTGATGGTGACTCCTTGCTAGACTCCTCAACCTCACTGGAGAGCTGTCTTCAACACAGAGCACATAAGGATGTTGTCAATGCAGTCAGGTGTGTATGCATGTTACATGTACCTCCTGTGTGTAACTTTTCCAGGAATCTTGAAATTAATGGACTGGGGGTGGGGGTGTAGGGGGTGGGGTCCATGTGTATCATGATAAACTATCCCAAGACAAAGTAAGCCATTGCTTGTGAGACAGACCTTCTACCAAGGCTGAAGTAGAGTAAGGTAGCCCTTCCTTGTGGTAAATCACACTAGGATCTAAGAAATGATGTATAGCAGGAAATTATCGAGGGATCCCAATTTCCACAATTTTATAGATAATATTGACTAACTGTAAAAATTGAAGTCACAAAAATAGGTACGTGAGTAATGGGCATGACCACGAACGTGTGTTAAACTATAAACAGTGTCTAACAACTTTAGATCCTAGCAACAATGCCCAAAAGCTTTGTATATGAACAACTGCCTAGCAATAAACTAGCTATTGGCAAAAAAATTACTTATGTACAAGGTTTTTTATGGGGCTTACAAGATTTTTATGAAGGATAGATACTGCAGTTCAACCAATCAGATATTGTCTGATGTTCAACTATTTCCTCAAGAGGTAGTGCCAATTTTTAGGATGTTGATAGCTGCATATCCTGCAGGCCTATCGAGCCTAGCTTTATGGGCCTGGTAATGAGGCAAGAGGGTTGTGGTGGGAACTAAGGGGGGGTGGGGGATCAATAGGACCCCTAAATAGTGCCCATTTGGCCTATTATTTCGCCTGAACTTTCATGTACACATCATTATTCCCTATGACTGTAGTGTTCACCCCAGCCTTCCCCTGCTGGTGACTGGCTCTGGCCAGCGTAGCTTCCCCCTGCCTTCCTATGGCTATGGGGAAGAGGGCAGCAGTGATTCAGACGCTCAAGAAGACTCTCAAAAGGAGAATTCAATGAAGTTGTGGCTATTGCTGGAAAAATAGAGCATTTCCTTATACAGAAGTATCTATTTGTGGAGCAGTTGCAACCCGATATTGTTTTGTTTGAAGACCCAAGTGTATTGAACTACGCCTTGTGTCAAATTTCATTATTCATGCAAGTCACCCCACTGAGGCTTCATTCCCTGCCTTATATGAATACCTCAGCCCAATTATGAATACTTGTTTACATAATGTCATGCCCACACCAACACATTTCTGGATCTGATTGTGCATGCATAGATTGCGTTTGCATAATACAGAATTATTCAATAATGTACTTTCTAGCAGGCTAGGATACAAGGCAAGCAAACCTAACGTAATAGATTACATTTGTCAACTCTTTACTGTTCACTGTTAAGATGTAGTAGCTATAGTGTTTTATAGTTCACATGCACTGTCTATTCACGGGTCATAGCTTGGGGAGCAATGTCTTTAATTTCCTACAGAATGAAAGAAACAAAAGGTCAGTTTGGTGTGCACATACACAATAGCTTCCTTGGACAGTTTCATGCAAAAGTCTTACCTGGGCCTCTTGACACAGTGTGCAAGGCCAGCAGAAGTAGATTATACAGCAGTCACCAATGCACGAGCCCTGAAAGAAAAGAGTTCAACGCGCAGTCAAAACATGTGTGAAGTCTATGTAAATACTATACCTATAAACACGCCCCAACCAGGAAGGCACACGTGTGGAATTTCTATTGAAAGGCTCAAGGATATTCATCTGCACATGATCCCCCATAGATGGAATGCCTTGTATGATACTCCCACCTAAAAAAAAAGGTTACACCACTAAAAGCACCTAGTGTCCTATATCCCAGCTAGTTGTTGCCCTAAAACCTACTCCACTTACATTGATACCCTTCTTCTCTCGGATCTTCCCACGAATGTGGGTACGAGCATAGAGGTTGACTGGTCCAACAAAGTAGACAAGACCACACAGACAGCAGCTATCACCTACAGACTCAGCAGCCTTACCAAACATGTAGCAAGGACAAAAGTAGGTGATGACGCCTATTAAATATGATAGAAGATGAACAGGAATCATAACCATAGATTCATGCATAGATGATAATATTATAGTACTATTTATATAATAATAATATTATCATCTATGATACATGCAACATTTATGACGTGGGTGTGCGCAACACAAGTAGGGAGAAATAACTGGAAAATTTTCTAGCAAAAGGGGTACCAATATTATGCACTACATTATAGTACAGTGTACACGGCATACGCTCGACAAAAAAGTATTGTCGGTTTTTGTGGGCGTAACCCTGACGCTTAATACACTCAAACTTACAGGTGCTGCAGTCGTTGAAGCATCCACACAGTCCGTTTTGCCAGTCAGACATGCTGCTTTATTGTAGCTCTGAAGAAACGTAGAAGAGAAGACTTGATCACACTTCAACGACAGCGACAACACACGACGAGTGATGTTCGGTCTGCTTTGGGCGGGTAAAAAAGCAGGTGAGCGAAAGGGCGTGGAACGCGAACGCGTTAACGTATAACGTAACGTTGATCATCGCGCGCGCTCGCGCGCGCCCGCGCGCGCATGGCCGGCCGGGCGCGCCCCGCGCCGCGTGCGCGCGCGCGGGCGCGGGCCCGTGGCCGGCCGTTGCGTATAGATATAATTATGTCAATAATTACATCCTAAGTGGGAAAAAAATAAAATCAATCTAATGTAATAATAATTATAATATAATAGTAAACTCAGCCCCAGAACATGCTACGAACATAATTCAAAGACCAGCAGATAGAGCATAAAAAAAAAAAAAAAAATTTACACGTTCCAGAATTTCAATTTCACTTTCATTGTCGAGTTATAAGCGAAAATGTCCTTGTCAAAACACAAAAGCCATAACTATACTACTGTCCAGATGGTCTAATGGTTAAGCTCTGAGTCTGCCAGACAGTGTGAAATGCGCGCCCCGGTTCGAATCCCGCCAGGGCCGATTTTTTTTTCCCAACTCTTTTTAACAGCCAATGAAGGTTGTCTTACATGACATGTATATTGGATAATAAAAGATTAAATTCTAGTATGTATACTGATGCATCATCATCAATACACAGTTTAGGCCAATGACAATATTTACCATAGCTAAGTACTGGACTGAAGCAAAGTTTAATAGGTAAAGATCGTCATTGGCTGCTTCATGCTCTAGATGACATAATAAACTAGCTTGTTAAATTCAGTTTGTTCCTCCTAATGCAGATGTTTTCTAGCTAAATGAACACACTTTTTTCCACTTAGGATGCGGTCAGTCTTCATGTAATAATAATAATAATAATAATTATGTGTAGTTTCTTAGTAATAATATTATTATTCCTATAATTAAAATTTAATACTATATATAATTATTTAATTATCATCCAATTTCAATTCTGCTTCAGTTATACCATTCAGTTTGTACGGTCATGCAGACAATGGCATAAGGAATTCAGGCCCGTAGCCAGACTTTTTAAAAGGGGGGTGCACATGTGTATGGGTTAATTTAATTACTATAATGTACTCGCAACAAGGGTTGGAATATAGCATCCAGCCTCAGTCTATTGCTCATGCAATTAAGAACTTCTGTGACGTGACATGCAATTATTATGCTGAAAAAAGCGGGGTGCACATGCACCCCCCCCCCCCCCCCCCCACGGGCCTGGAATTTTTGTCTTGCTGTACCAAGGGAGATTTTTATGTATAATATTGGAACTCCAAGAAATCTGGTGAGTTTCCTGTCTCTAATGGTGTCCGTCAAGGTGGTGTGGTCTCACTGAATTTGTTTACTGTTTATATTGATGACCTTTTGCTTGAGCTTGTCAACCAGCATTTCCTTTAATAGTCGCCATCTTCAGCTTACGAACTCAGTTAAGCACCTTGGTCATATCCTTCATTCTAGTCTTTCAGATGATGAAGATATTATTCGTGTGCGGAAAGATCTCACTCGTAAAGCTAATTGCATGCTACATTCGTTCTCTTGCTGTATGTAGCACTTGTGTTAAGAACAAGCTTTTCTCTAGCTTTTGCCTATCTCTTTATGGATCCTGTTTATGGTCTTCTTCTTCCCCTGCATTAAGATCTTTAGAGACGTACGTGTCACACTGGTATTCTTCATCAAGTTGCTCGCTTGTATAGTATAATAACAAGGGCTTATCTCCCGCTTCGGCGGTCGATAAGCCCTTGATAATAATATATAGCATAGTCTTTCGTAGGTGTTCAAACCTTGTGCTACCTGCTCTGAAATGTCAATTGCAACTAGTTTGTGAAGTATTCGCTGCCTCTTCTCAGCTGGTCTATACCACTATCAGTTATAATTTAAGTCCCGCCATCTGAAACTCTACACTGAACAGGATTGTGTGTGCCGCTTTCATTCGATGTGAGACTAGCGCCTGATGTCAACAATCATTTACTTGAAGTATTTTATGTCTGTACCTGCTAAGAACTCACTATTATCATTAACTAATTACTATACTATTCTTGTACTTTAATATATCCTGCTGCACCTGTTATGGTGTGTCTTATCAGATCAATAATAATAGTCTCGTCATCTGGTACACGCAAGATATGTATACAGCTACTGCAGTGAGGGGTGTGGTCTACACCTTAGCCAGACTAATCTTGTAATTTTATTGTGAAATGCATAAGATATAATAATTGTATTACTAAAATGCAAATTGGCCGACAATTCTAACTTTATCATGAACAGTAAATACACAGTAGTCAGTACTGCAGCATTTAATACTTTCATGGACACTGCATTCTGTGGCAAAAATTTTGATATTATTATTACAAGTGTCAAACCTGTAAACAGACTAGGTTGCAGTCACCAAATCATCAAATCTAAGCCACAGATTATTTTCCACATATCTTCTCATCTAGAATGTGAATTTGAGTTCAATTGAAATGAACTGCTCGGAAGGAAAATAATAATTCTACCATGGCCTGATTTATATTGTACATCATAGGTGGCAGAACCAGGGGGGCACCAGGGGCACGTGCCCCCCCCTTGCATGATAGTCCTTCAATAGATCCCTATTGTGGTAGACATGTGGTACACCCATTATTCCCACCCCCCTCGTCACAGCCATCTTCCTCCACCACTGTACATGGAGTGTGAACATGATTGTGTAGTTGTGCGACTACACTATTGTGCATGACCATGATGTGCAGTACTTATTTGGTGATCTTCTACCACATGATACAATGCCATGCATTTGCCACCAACAGACAGTTGAAGCAACGAATTGCACTATACCCGGGACATTAACAGCGCAGAACAAATGAAGAACCAGCATAAACTTATTTTATTTCAGCTATAATAATATTATATTAATATGCAAACACCATAAAACTAATGTTTCTCATACTGGTACATTGTTATGAAGTAGGTATCGAGTCTATTCACGGATCATGGCTTGAGGTCCAATATCCTTGACTTCCTGTAGGTAAATAGTGAAACTGTGATTGATGTCACTGTACATTCACATAATTGGGGTGAGCCTGAGCGAGCCCCACATAAACGGGAATGAACTGCACATAGATGTATATATGGTACATCGGTTTCTTCCTTAGTTACGCCCCGCCCAACATGGGTCATTCCGTATTATACCCTGTTCTAATTCAGTAACTTGCAAATTTACATTCGTGTCTTTACAGGTAAGAGGCTATCGAAAGCGAGATAGACTGAGCTTGTCCGGTATCAATTGGAGTCAGCTCAACAGCGCGAGGAACGGCTAAGAAGGCAAAGAGCAGAGTATTGAACAGAGGCAGCTATCCATGCAGCGAAAATGGACTCGGAGAGGCTACATGTACATGTAGGCTACTTGAAATGAATAGCATTTATTTTAGCCACAGAGTTGGCAGAGAGAGAGGCCCAGGCTATGAGACTTGAGTGCACATCAACATAATTGGCCGAATTAGAAGAGAGGTCAGGCTAAGTAATGAGTGCACGTCAGTTGACACGAGAGAGTCAGCTTGGACACCCGATCATATCAAACGGAACAGTACTTAGCACAAACACATAAGTGTGAATCCTGCTCAGCCTATAAATAAAAGCTAGCCTTTTAGGGGCCACATAAACATCTGTTGCTTGGTCAGGCTCGCCCCACAATGCTGTGCATTTCCCTAGTATATGAACACGTACTTGACCATATCACTAGTAGCTGCATAGTGTAATGGGTGCATATGGTAAAGGGTCGTCAACAGAATGCATGCTGTCACGCTGTCAACGGTCCCCCCCCCCCCCCCCCCCCCAAAAATTGTCCCCCCGGACTGTCCACTGTGCCGTACTAACCACATACAAATCCTTGAGAGTAACCCTGATAACCATTTATACCTGAAACCTAGCCCCTAACCCCTCTAGATCTTGTAAATGGCAGGGGGACTGACTATGCATAGTTGGTATAGACAGTCCAGGGGGACTACTTTCAGGGGGGACCACTTATAGTATGGCAGTACACATCGATTTATGCCAGCGCCAGAAATCATGGAGATGGAGTCTAAAAACGACTCTCAACCTTTCTATGCTTCAATCACAGAGCTTGAGACGAACATTTCACTCGACAGTGCAGTATACCTTCCCTTCAGGTTGGTTGTACAGCAGTCTTGCAGGCCAGCCCCTTCATAATTATGTGTGCTATATATAGTACAAGGCTAGCTTTATTTATTACGTAAGCCAAGAAAATGTGTCAAGTTCAACTAGTGGTACTTCTCAGAGAAAGTAGCGCTTAGCTTGTAATGTATTCGCTGGTAAGATACTTTAATTTTCAAGTCCTGGAAGGCCTCCAGTGAGGCCCTGGATTTTCTCATAATTACCTCATAGATTGCATCATAATTTCGTCATAATTACACCTCATTACATCCCCGGTAGCAATTTACTTCTCTGTAGTTATGAAAAACTTGATCACATCCCCAGTAGCTGCCTAGTTCTAATGGTTCATATTATGGTAAAAGGTCGTCAATATAGTGCATATACACAGTCCTAGCCACATCGATGCTGGCGCCTCAATCGTAGAGATGGAGTCTAAGACCAACTCTTGATCTTGATAATGACAACTTTCAATCACAGAAGACGAATTCAACAGTACCATACAATTTCCGAATATAAGATTGGTTGTGGCATGGCACAGTGTGCGTTCTATATATAGCACAAGGCTAGCTTTATTCACGAGATTACGTCAGCCAAGAGAATACATGAAGTTTGACTGGTGGTACTTGTCAGAGAAAGTAGCCCTTGGCTTATAATATATTCGCTAGATACATGCGTCAGATACTCTACATATATACCGACTTTCAAGTCTCAGAAAGGCTCCATGGAGGCCCTAAATTTTCTGGCAATTACCTCATAGATAACATCATCATTACCTAATAACTGCAGAAAAGTAAATTGCTACTGGGGATGTCATGAAAAACTTAGAGACTACATCCCTCGTCCCTCATGAAAAGTATTACACCTCGCTACAGTACCCGCTATAATTCGAACTAGGACACATCGACAAACTGCGCATACTCCGTATATGCGTATATTGGGCCGCGCGGCTTGAGCCGGTTGACCCGGACGTGACCTCCACCTAGTACCTGCCATGTGCTATATATATAGACTGAATAGGGAAATCCCCCTGAGTGCGTGCTTGCCAAAGAAAGCGAACTGAGAAAATCGCCATATCTCATCGATAGTCCACGACGTCTTCTACGCTAGGTTCAAATTCTGGGCCCCAACAAGCTTTCATGCGCGCTAAACATTTTGAAACAGTCTTAACCGCATTTTCGTCATATTTTACGTCACAATTACCTCATCGGTCGGCCGAATAGTGTTTTCTAACTGGGACTCGGGATGTAATGAAAAACTTAGACTACATCCCTCGTCCCTCATGTAAAGTATTACACTGCGCTACTTTACGGCGCCATAATTCGAACTAGGGCACATCGACAAACTGCGCATGCTCCGTATGCACGTATATTGGGGTGCGTGGCTTGAGCCAGTTGATCCGGACGTGACCTCTACCTGCGCTGCCATGCGCTAGACTGAATAGGAAAATCCCCCCCACCCCCCCCCCCCCCGAGTGTGAGTCGCCAAAGAAAGCGAATGGAGAGAATCGCCATTTTATTGATAGTCCACGACCTCTTCTACGCTAGGTTCGAATTCTGGGCCCCACCAAGCTTTCATGCGTGCTAAACATTTCGAAATAGTCTTACCGTATTTTCATCATATTTCGTCATATACATTTTACCTCTTCGGTTGGCCAAATTGTTTTTTGTTGATTGGGACTCGGGATGCAATGAGGTAATTATGGTATGAAACCTATGAGGTGATTATGAGAAATTCAGGGCCTCAATGTAGCCTTTCTGACTTGAAAATCATAAATCATAAGTATGTAGAGTATCCGATGCCTGTATCCAGTGAATACATTAAAAACTGAGTGCTACCTCCTCTGACAAGTACCGCTGGCTGAACTTCACGTTCTCTTGGCTAAATAAAGCTAGCCTTGTGCTATATATAGTATTATGCATGCTGCAGTGCTTGCCGATCTGATGTTTGCCGGGAAGCTATACGGCGATGTCGAGTTTGTTTCCTGTGATCGAAGCATTGAAATGTGTCACTGTCGAGGTCGATTCAGACTCCATCTCTGCGATTGAGGCGCCCGTGTATCGACGTGGCGTCTAGACAGTGTACACACTATATTGACGACCTTTACCATGTGCACCGTTAGAACTAGGCAGGTAATGATGACGTAATCTAGAGGTAATTGCCACAAAATTCAGGGCAGCCTTTCTAAGACTTGAAAATAATTGGTGTAATACAAGGGGTGGTCTCTCCTATATCCACTGTGGTTAGATCTGCGACCGGGGTCACAATTTGTGACCGCCAAAATTCGGCTGTGACCTCGTGACCGTGCTTAAAATTCGGCTGTGACCTAGTGACCACGCTTAAAAATCATCGGCTATTAGTACTATACTAGTTCTAGTTGTAGCCGCGCGGGCCGCGCGTGCTCACGTGAACATAATAATTATTAATGATTATTAAGTAACGTTGCTAGCTAGCTAGCTGTAGATCTACAGAACGTCGAACCAGAACATGTCATGTGGATATGGAACGTTTAAAGGGCGAACTTCATGTGTTCTCTTGGCTGATGTAATCTGTTGATAAATAAAGCTATATAGTATAGCACGTATGCTGTGTGCCATGCCGTGATCACCCTGGTGTTCAGAAGCTGTATGGCACTGTCGAGTTCGTCTCCTGGGATGAAACATGCCATTGTCGAGGTCAAGAGTCGGTCTCAGACTCCACCTCTGTGACGTCGATGGCATCGATGTGGCTTGGACTATGTACTCACTACACTGATGACCTTTTACCACATGAACCATTAGTAACTACTGGGGATTATTACGTCCAGAGTCCCAATTAGAAAAACGCTTCGGTCGACCGATGAGGTAATTGTGATGTAAAATATGACGAAAATGCGGTTAAGACTGTTTCAAAATGTTTAGCGCGCATGAAAGCTTGTTGGGGCCCAGAATTCGAACCTAGCGTAGAAGACATCGTGGACTATCGATGAGATATGGCGATTTTCTCAGTTCGCTTTCTTTGGCGAGCTCGCACTCGGGGGAATTTCCCTGTTCAGTCTAGCACATGGCAGGTGGAGGTCACGTCCGGGTCAACCGGCTCAAGCCGCGCGCCCCAATATAAAGAGCAGGCGCAGTTTGTCGATGCTAGTTCGAATTATGGCGGCGTACAGTAAGCGCGGTGCAATTCTATTGAGGGACTCTGGACGTAGTCTCTAAGTTGTTCATTACGTCCAGAGTCCCAATTAGAAAAACGCTTCGGTCGACCGATGAGGTAATTGTGATGTAAAATATGACGAAAATGCGGTTAAGACTGTTTCAAAATGTTTAGCACGCATGGAAGCTTGTTGGGGCCCAGAATTCGAACCTAGCGTAGAAGACATCGTGGACTATCGATGAGATATGGCGATTTTCTCGGTTCGCTTTCTTTGGCGAGCTCGCACTCGGGGGAATTTCCCTGTTCAGTCTAGCACATGGCAGGTGGAGGTCACGTCCGGGTCAACCGGCTCAAGCCGCGCGCCCCAATATAAAGAGCATGCGCTGTTTGTCGATGCTAGTTCGAATTATGGCGGCGTACAGTAAGCGCGGTGCAATTCTATTGAGGGACTCTGGACGTAGTCTCTAAGTTGTTCATTACGTCCAGAGTCCCAATTAGAAACTAAGAATTCGGCTCTTGCTATGATGAAATTATGATGAAATGATGATGAAATCTATGATGAAATTTATGATGAAACCTATGATGTAATTGCTGTGAAACTGTTTCAAAAAGTTTAGCTCACATGACAGGGTGTTGGGACCCAGAATTCAAACCTAGCGTAGAAGACATCGTGGACTATCGATGAGATATGGCGATTTTCTCGGTTCGCTTTCTTTGGCGAGCTCGCACTCGGGGGGATTTCCCTATTCAGTCGAGCACATGGCAGGTGAAGGTCAACCGGCTCAAGCCGCGCGCCCCGATATTATACGCGTATACGGAGCATGCGCAGTTTGTCGATGTGTCCCAGTTCGAATTTATGGCGGCGTATCCATGAGGGACTCTGGACGTAGTCTCTGAGTTGTTCATTACGTCCAAAAACGCTTCGGTCGACCGATGAGGTAATTGTGATGTAAAATATGACGAAAATGCGGTTAAGACTGTTTCAAAATGTTTAGCGCGCATGAAAGCTTGTTGGGGCCCAGAATTCGAACCTAGCGTAGAAGACATCGTGGACTATCGATGAGATATGGCGATTTTCTCAGTTCGCTTTCTTTGGCGAGCTCGCACTCGGGGGAATTTCCCTGTTCAGTCTAGCACATAGCAGGTGAAGGTCACGTCCGGGTCAACCGGCTCAAGCCGCGCGCCCCAATATAAAGAGCATGCGCAGTTTGTCGATGCTAGTTCGAATTATGGCGGCGTACAGTAAGCGCGGTGCAATTCTATTGAGGGACTCTGGACGTAGTCTCTAAATTGTTCATTACATCCCCAGTATAAATTTACTTTTTTGCGGTTATTAGGTAATTATGTTGTAATTATGATGTAACCTATGTCGTCATAGCGCTAAAATTCAGAGCCTTTACAGAGCACTTCTGAGACCTGAAAATCCACAGAATCATAGATTAACTTACATACATATCCAACGAATACATTAAAAGCTGAGTGCTACTTTCTCCGACAAGTAATGCCGGCCGAACTTCACGCGTTCTCTTGGCTGACGTAATCCTGTGGATAAATAAAGCTAGCCTTGCGCTATTTATAGCACGCGTCATGCCACGACCGATTTGAAGTTCGGAAGCTGTACTGTGCTGTCGAGTTCATCTCCTTTGACTGAAGCATCGAAACTCGAAGTCGAAAGTTGATCTTAGACTCCATTTCTGCGATTGAGGCCCCGGCATCGATGTATGTATTGACGACCTTTACCACATGCACCATTAGAATTATGCAGCCACTGGGGATGTGGTCAAGGGTTCATCCCCAGTAACAATTTACTTTACGAGGTAATTATGGTGTAATGTATGATGAAACCTATGGTGCATTCTCTTAGGTAATCTATGAGGCAATTATGAGAAAATTCAGGTCCTCAATGAAGCCTTTCTGAATCTTGAAAATCAGTACGTATGTAGAGTATCCGATGCCTGTATCCAGCGAATACATTCAAAGCTAAGTGCTACTTTCTCCGACAAGTACTGCTGGTCGAACTTCATGCGTTTTCTTGGCTGACGTAATCCCGTGGATAAATAAAGCTAGCCTTGCACTATAATATAGCACGCATCATGCCACGATCGATCTGAAGTTCAGAAGCTTTACTGCGCTGTCGAGTTCATCTCCTGTGACTGAAGCATTGAAATTTGTCCCTGTCGAGGTCGAGAGTCAGTCTCAGACTCCATCTCCGTGATTGAGGCACCAGCATCAATGTGACTGTACTATATTGTTGACCTTTTACCACATGCATCATTAGAACCATGTGCAGTCGATGACCTTTACCGACATATTTGTGTGCATGTGCACCTCCTGGCTGATCATGTAACTTTGTCAGCTAGCTAGAGAAATTTGTTAGTTATCTTGCAGCTTTGCTCGCAAGGGCTCCCAAGAGAAGACGCTTAAAATAGAATTGCCTGTTTCGTTCTGTAAAGCACTTATGGGCAAAATCGACTACAGAATGTCACCCTTTCAAATTCTCCAGCCTATGGATGCAAGTGTACACTTCGATCTAATTCTGCCCCACCGTTGTTTTGAAGCCTACTTTAGTCGCTGCTGGGGCCATAGCCTGCAGCCATGTCAGTGGACTGTCTTTCGTATCGCCCCAAGTCCAGGGATGCCAAACAAGACATGTTTTTAGCTCGGGTCGAGTAACTTCCAGTCATATCACACTCGTATGTACGTGCGCACACACATACAGACAAATATAATCATGATGACTTGAGCTAAGTATTATGCACAGCCACAAAATCATATTATTATAACTTGCAAAGGTACAATCAGTCCTTACCTGGGCCTCTTGACACAGTGTACACGCCCAGCAAAAGTAGATGATACAGCAATCACCAATACATGAACCCTGCATAATAAAGTGTATGAATCTTTCAAGCAGCACATCTATACTTCCTCAAATTCTCACTAATTGATTCTCATCCACCTTATTCCAAAAATTGGGGTGGGAGGAGGCAATTTTTTTTACTCATCAGGACACTAACAAGGATAGTATCTGGAGTACATTTTCTATACATTTGGTAAAGGGTTGTTGCCACACACGTGCAATAGTAATACAAGCAGTCTTTAAAAACTGGGACAGACGGAGATCAGAATCAAGTAAATTATTTTACATGGCCTAGTGTACTATTTGGTTATATAAGCCCTTGGTTATTCTAGCAGATCAGCCCTGTACTAGGCCAGCAGAAACACCAACCCAAAATAATTTAAAATAGCCTCACATACATCGATGCCTTTCTTCTCTCGGATCTTCCCACGAATGTGGGTACGAGCATAGAGGTTGACTGGTCCAACAAAGTAGACAAGACCACACAGACAGCAGCTATCACCTACAGACTCAGCAGCCTTACCAAACATGTAGCAAGGACAAAAGTAGGTGATGACGCCTATTTGAAGAAAAATCAAAATCAATTTCCATATATATCAATTAATATTATTTGATAAGCAATTAAAGACAAAGATTAATTGCAAATGTTCCCTTCCACTCGACTATGTGATAGCGCAGTCATCAACATCTGCAAACTTTGTGCATGCACGTACAGTGCCTCCAAGTATACGGATTTATCAGTATTTTTACTGAATTCTGACCATAAATACTGATAAAATTTCAAAAATACTGAAAACTGGGGGAATTCAGTACATACATCACATAATAATATGGAGCTCTTTGTAAATGCTCTGAATAATAAAATGCTCTGAAATGTATGCACAATACTGAAAAGTGTGAATATTTATACTGAAAGATAGGAGAACAGCTTGGAGGCACTGCATGTATAATGTGTACTAAGCCCTGCCTGGACTTGTGTGGATACTGGTAGGCAGTGTTTTGCTCACAAGAGGCATCCACTTTTTTGAAAGATTTTAAGTACATGTACATAATAGTAGTGGTGGTGTATACATAACAGGTCTCCAACCTATATAACATGTTCATTAAGTGGTTTATTCCCCCGTGAAATTACACAACTATCTAAATAATATATCCACCATACATGTGACGAAACTTGGGAAATAACCTGTGTATGGGAACTTTTTGTGCAAGCTAGTACAATTCAATACCATGTTTGGTAAGTTCTACTTGCTGTCTCTTATCTACCTTAGGGCTACGATTTTTCACGGGTACAATTTTTAGCAAAAATTGGGCAAATCGCTAATTTCGCTAAATTAAATTTAGTACCCACAAATAAGTGTCCTAAAGTGCAAGACTGAGATCCAGAGTATGATGCCAGGCGATTCACTAGAACCAGTTTGCAGTTTGTTGCAAGGGGGATGCACGACACTTTGAGTCACCCATCCCAGTCCTTAAAATGTATTTTTGATGTTTACTTCATGAGTCAACATGGATAATAATTCCATATCACTGTTTGACAACACAGCAACAGGAATCTACATGTAGGTCATGCACCTGTATAATTATTATACCACTGTAACTGTTTACAACATACAATTCTTTTAAAAATCTTGCACAGGGTTACTGTTTTAAAAAGTAGTCCACATGGTGGTCTGAGAATACACCACATCTGGTGCAATTTCATGCAGTGCACATTCTTGTGGTTACTACTTAAGCTACATGAGATGAGGTTTTGCACAATAGTACAAGTGTAGTGGTATGGACAAATGAATACCCTAAAGCCAACATGGATAAAAAATTTCACCAAGCCCAGCTACATGTACCTTCTCATTACATATACTATACACATCGAAAATTTCACTAGGAAATAACTTCGTCCTATGTAAGTGATAGCATAGAGGTTTTACCGCATTGGCCACCAAAAGGTTCTGCAATACAAAGGTAGCTGGACTTGGAAAAAATTTTATCCAGCGAAACTTTCCATGAATACGGTATTTGATAGATATCAATCTGCCTATCTTTAATGTAATCAACATACATGTACATGTAGGACAAAAAGTTCACTAATGGAAGAAAATGAAAAAAAAATTCCTGCTATAATAATATTATAGTAACAAGGGCGATGGATTGTAAGTTAATGATGCAGATAACATTCATCACCCTTTCAGTGGATTCTGGACAGGCAAGTATCTCAGCTACACAATGTAAGGCACCCTGGAGTGCTACAGCTAGTGCTGATTTTCACCTTGAAACCTTATGCAGCCTCCAAAATGCACGCTATTCCAACAGAGCACAATATAATATTTGACTCCCGCCAACGGGCATAACACAAACCTACAGACTCCCGGGGTGTACAGGCCCAACAATCAAAACTCTCCTCTGCTCGAGTTTCCTGATACTCGGATGTAGCATCGTTGATCATCTTTCTAATGTCGGCCGTAGAGCAAGAAAAAGTTGATTGCATACTAAGTACCTCAATTCACAGTGATGGGATCATTTTTGGAAAAAAATACATACTCAATTCATAGGCAGCGGAACCAGGGGCACGTGCCCCCCTTGCATGATAGTCCTTCAATAGATCCCTATTGTGGTAGACATGTGACACACTCACTGTGTGTCCCCCCCCCCCCCCGTCACAACTGTCTTCCTCTGCCACTGCAATTTGATTGGTGGGTCCAGAATCCTACAGCACGCACAACCCTAAAGTTACCAGACCCTCTTTCTTGTGCAGAGATTGAAGTATGTGGCTTGCGAGACTAGGTGAGTACACTTGGTCACAAAAAGTATGCTTGGCAAAAAGACAAAAACGCAACAAAACTGTGGTCGACACTATAAAAATTTTTGGTTAATGGTCATGTTTTAATTATGGAGAAATAATTTTAAACGGACTAAAGTGCTGTAACAAAATAGCGTCTACCACCCCCATTCTCCTCCCCTACGTGGCCACGGGCGATCTACGGAACTAGATACTGGCCCTAGTGCAGAGGATTTCATAACCTCTGAGATATTTGAGATCACTTCATACGGACACAACAGCATTTACAGTATAATAAAAACAAAAAAAAAAATGGAGTGTTCAAGGTCTGCCCGAGCAACATCATCCACAAGAAATGGCGGATAATAAATTATATTATAATATAAAAACGAGAGTAAGCTTAGGCCAGATAGGGCACAAATACCTCACTACTACTTACAGGTACTGCAGTCATTGAAGCAGCCACACAGCCCGTTCTGCCAGTCAGACATTTCCTTTAGTAGCTTATCAAAATTTGCTTACTGATCTAGAAGGAACTCACTGCACTGCTACGTGATCAAAATGATCTAAGGAATACTGAACACGCTGCTGGAGTTGTGTGAACTGCGCATGCTCTAAAAGGGTGCGGCAGGTCGCGATCGCGATCGCGCTCGCGCTCGCGCTCGCGTTCCAGCCACCGCCCCGCCCCCAATCTAGATCTAGAGCTGTAACCGAAACCCCCCTCGAGTTCCATTTAATCCCCACCAACACATCTCTGTTTGATGATCATGATGTCTCGTGGATCGTCATTTAGCGAACTAAGGGGCAGAGTGCCCGGCTCTATGGATAAAGGGGCGGTCATCTTGGACATTGGAAGGATCTACACAAAGTATTAATATTTATCTAGTTGCTTGATGTGGCTACTATAGGTTTATATAATATTATTAAGGTTTGTGAAAAACTTGACCACATCCCCAGTAGCTGCATAGCACTCTGGCTGCATAGTTCTAATGGTGCATATGGTAAGATATTGTCAAATTATATAGTACGTACACAGTCTACAAGCCGGCACCTCAATCGCAGAGATGAGTCTGAGACCGACTCGGCTTACATGTTTCGATGCTGCAATCATAGGAGATGAACTCGACTGTGAAGTACAGCTTCTGCACTTCAGACTGATTGTGGCATGGTGCATGCTGTATATAGCGCAAGGCTAGTTCTATTTATCCACGAGATTACGTCAGCCAAGAGAACGTGTGAAGTTCGGCCAGCGGTACTTGTAGGTTTCATCATAATTTCATCATAGGTTGGCTGAAATTTTTTGTTGATTGGGACTTGGGATGTAATAATAAGGGTACACCCCTATTGATCGAGGAGGAATTCGAGGATTTGCCTCCCTCCCTCCCCCCCCCCCCCCCCCCCCCCCCAAGAACATCATTAACTAGCCCATTGCCCCCTTGGAAGCAATTAGTAATCCCCCTGTGGATCAACTAAAGCCCCAAAAATACCTTAAGAACTAAGAAACACTACTAAGAAGTAGTCTTCAGATGCCTAAATTAAAGCATGGTACTCCTTAGAAATCAATTTTTTTCCTTAGGACCACTCAATTTGTGATATTTTTATCCCATAGACATTAAAATACATGTAGGCTCAAATGACCCACCATACGCAATTGATTATCTTTCTTAGAAATAAGCAGCAGAATCCAAGGATTGAGGTCTTCTGTCATGCTTTGCCTCAAACTAACAATTGCTCAGGGCTTGCAATCGTGTATGAGTCATAGCTGTATATCTTCAGGACTCGACTTTTTAAGCTATACTCTGCTGTTGTGCTCCTGGACAGGATATTGTTTTTGTGATTATTCATCTTGGAGGAATCTTATTATTATAATGATTATACATAATCAAATGTGTGTATGCCTGGGGCACATGATGTAGTTGTGTAGATTTGCGCTATGAGAGACTATGATTCTAGCCCACTTACATGTACCTCGTTTGCCAAAGTGATATAAGTCTCTATACCTATGATATAAATATACGTGTAGATAGAATTTTTTGCCAATGAGAATGGGAGGCATAATTGGTAAATTTCCTCCTGATGCGAAGTTATGGTGTTTCTGTGTGCAGACTATGGTATGGGCATGTAGTAGCCAGGCCATACAAGCACAGTATTCTCCCCAGTTTGCATGCCATCCCCTGCATGAGTGATTATGAGGGAAAGAGGGAAAGAAAACAGTAGAGCATGGACATAAAAATGTCTATACTGTGGCTGATGATATTTGCATGCAAATTGTATATTACGTGTAGATGCGGTCTTTCCAGAGAGTCTGCCCCAAGAAGCATAATTAGAAGTCAGGTGAAGATGAAGCCATATGGGCAGGTATGTAAAATCAATGAACGTCAAGCCATGTGACGTTTTACATAGCTCCGCTTGAATGTTGAACTATCGACATGCATGTATGTACGATAAACACAGACCACCTTGTCCTTGTGCTCAGGTACTGTTGTTGTGTACATGTACATGTATCTGTAAATGTAGGTAGTTGATGTGTGGGACCCTAAATACATCAACAGGAAGGAGCTGTTCCTTACTCTCTGCCGATTCATCCAGCATATCTACACCAGGTCAGTTACCTTGATGTGTACGCTTCTGAATCATTGAGAGGAAGAGAGAGAGAACAGGAGAGAGATATCTTTTTATGCTATAATCATCGAGAAAGTAGTGATGGTTATCTTCTTTGGTATATAGAAGGTAGAAATGGTTGATGGTGTTGGTCAAAGAGTGGGTGTGATCACAAAAACTTGGTGCACACATTTCACCCCTGACTATATTACTACCCTGTGTGTCATGGAGTGCATAGGTCTACTTTTGTATGGATAATTTTGTGCAGTGCTAATTTTATGGTTTACAAAAATTTCCACCCACGAAAATTAAATGTCTATACTATTATACAACTGTAGTGCAGTGGATCCTATTAAGATTGAGGGGGCGTGGCCAAAGCATCATGGAAGCCCGGCCGACTGTTCTCGGTTTTTGCAGGCTATGATCGCTACTGTTATCCAGCTGATGGTGGCTCAGTAACAAAGGAAACCAATTAAGCCAGATTGAGAGTGTGTATCGATTACATTATCATTTATGCAAGTGCCACATCTTTGGTAACTGATTGCTGTTACAAAATTTATAACCTGACTAGTTAGCACTCCCGAAAATTATCCACCATGTTTGATATTAGGCACCACGTCACGACTAGTAATAACTGAGGAAGCTATTGTTTATGAAACACAAACAAGTATGGCCATTGATCCGATGTTCCATGAAAACCTAGCTTGGTTATAGTGTGTCATGGTTCTATTTCAAATGGCCCATAACATTGTCCCTAATCACTTGGGTTGTCACAGTGATCTATCCCCCCTATGTCAACAATTCCTCTTAGGGTACATACATGTACCTATACCTCATGATCAATAAGGAATTGCTATTGTCATTTTGATGTGTGCATTTGTGTACAACGTGCACGTAGAAAGGTGAGAGTATGTAGCTGACTGCTGTCTGGTTTGACTGCATTAGTTCTCCCAGCCGTTGTATTGATTTGGGTTGCTGTGCATGTTAATGCTGTGCTGAATTTAAGTAAGCCCATGGCTCAGAGAAGCTTATAGTTGCAACGAAGTAGTCCAGACGTACAATGTGTAAGTGCCCATATCAATATGGCAGTTTATTGGCACAATACATGTAATATGTGACCAACTATGAGAAAAGGGACCATTTGGGACTTTGTGTTTGTCATATGTAGCTGGTATACATACAGTATAATGTATTATTCTGTAGGTGTATCCGCTGTATGTTGATGTCAATATGCTGATATACTCACTACTACATTAATTTTGTAGAAAGCAAGTTGGACATTGTCATGATAAAAATTGATACTACCATGAATGGTCCCTTTTCTCATAGCAGGTCATATATTGTCATAAGGGCTCCAGGAAGTGAGTGAAGGATATCCACGCACATGTACATGTAGTATCAAGGGCTTATAGACCCTAAAAGCACTTGGTAGTATGTGTATCACTGGAATATACATGCTAATGCTATGGTACTATACATGTAATTGCCACATTGTTGTTATAAGCATGATTGAGTATGCCATCTAATTAATTGGCCCATGACTCCTTTCATCAAAGCTTACCCTGTGATCCAGAATAAAGTTTTACTGCTAGGCAACAGCCAATGAGTGCATGTACATATACTAAATCATTAAAAATGTAGTATTGTATGCACAGTACATGTACATGTATGTTGCGTGTTGTATTTGCCCATGCAGGATTCTGATGGTGAACCCAAGGGACCACAGGGTCGTGGTGGTGGAGTCTCTGCTGTGCCCTACCCACTTCAGGAACACCCTGGCCAGAGTGCTCTTCAATCACCTCAACGTGAGTCCCCTACTGGCTTAATTACTGACTGCTCTCTAAATGCAGCTGTTGTGTGTGCTATGGTCATGGGCTAGGGCGGCCCCAGCACTTGTAGCCAAACCTGTTTGTTTGCTATGGCTGCTAATAATGGATACTGGTCTGCGTACCTCCTTATTGGGTTGTTAAACCAATTAGTTTGACATCTATCTGGCATCTGGCTACGACAAATTGTGTGTGCATCTATCCTAAGCACTGCTACATATAGTTCCTTGATACGTTGCTATAGTTCAGTCATCATCAAAATTTAATTTTAATTTCATCTAGCCATACCTGTAGCTGCTCAAGTACATGTACGTGTGTAGAGTTTTGTCCATACGAGTGCTTAGTCTTGGATAGAAATTGTATACTAGTTCCTGAAAATTAGTGCATGGGTATTATTCAGGTGTCATGCAGTGAGTAGAGCGTGCATGATGCCCGTTATGCTCGAGATCATTCATGAAAGTTCAAAAGTGAGAGCCAATATGAATCACTGGTGTCTACATTGTAGTTCACTACTTTCTTTTCGGAATTTTGTTTAAGTGTCTGTTTATTTTATACTACATGTAATGTAGTGGAATCTCACTGGTGAATCCCCACTATGATTTTCAGGTCACAAGAAGCTTCTAAGCAAGGTACTGTGCTCAGCCTTGTTTTCCTCCTCAGGCTTAGATACACATATGCTGTTCCTATAGTGCTACATGTACAGAAATGATTTTCTGTTCCTTCCTTTGAAGCACTTGTATGTGTCTCATGATGTGACAGCCACATTAGTGGAGATTCACCTCCTTGATACTCCACTAAGTGACTGAGTGACTCCAACAGGCAAGCTCTCAGGACAGACAGCACACTTAAAGACACCAGTGATAAGACAATAGATGTGTCGTGAGACAATAGCAAGTACAATTCCAATAGCCATAGCTAATACTAAGGAAAAAGACTGTGTACAAGATATCATAATTAAAAATATAGGCTCCTTATTACAGATTTTAAAGAGTCAATTTGAAGCACATTAGCCTGCAGGTAAATTGTTCCAATCTTGGACAGAACTGATAAGAAAGAAATTACTGCATAGTGGGAAACTTACGAGGGAGAAAATTTGTAGGTCAATAGGAAAAAGCAGTTCACGGAGAAACTTATATGGAATGCTAAACCAATCGTATAGGTGGATATGCCATGCCTTGTGAAGAAAACTTTCGCGGGTGTCTCAAAAATCGTGCAATTTATGAAAGTTTTCTCCCTCCAAAATATTCAGCTATACGGTAATGAACAAGTTCTGGTTCTCACAATCAGTTTCATGAAGTGCGTTAGTACATGTAGAATATGCTAATACCTAGTCATTCATGTGCTGCTTCAACTGCCCATGCTTGAGCTCAAGGGATGTCAACTTCATGGTTATACTAATAGGGTCTTGATGTTTCACTACGATTTTAACACTGCAACTGTTGTTTGTACTGTGTGTGTCATGTGTTTGCATGGGGTATGTGTTTACTTTTAGTTAGTCTTGAAATTTGCTACAACATTCACATGCGTAACCATACTTTAGTCGCCCACATAGTAATATTGTTGCGGTGATTGAAGTTTGTGCATGTGCATGGGATATGTCTTTTAGTTAGTCTTGTAATTTACTGTAACAACATTCACATGCCTAAATATACTGTGAGTTGAAGGCTCACCCCCCTTAGTGATTTGTGTCACTGTGCATAGCAATATTGTTGTCAGACTATGTCTACCATGTTTGTGAAGGTGTCATTTACACGATGGACTAGTTTTTCAGGACTGTTTTTCGAATACTTGTATATGATCGAAAAAAAGCACCATACCAAGCCAAGGGCGTCTTTTATTATGCTTTTGCCTTGAACTATCATTGCTTGCGATCGTGGTCACACCCACTTAACTTTGTGCATGCACACAGCTACTGTTTCTTTCGCAGAGCTCCAGGTGTGGCTATTATTCGAGGGCTGCTACTAATTGGGGTGTGGGTTCTATTCGAATAAATACGGTAATGCACAATCTATGTACATGTACATGTATTAAGTTACTATCAAAGTGTAATTTGACAGGTCATAAAACTGATTTTGTGATCATTGGTGGAAAATAAGCTATATATGTATATCTTGGTATTAAGTCTTTATACTCACTGGTTAGTTAGCCAGAGGTGGATACAGGGGTCAGTGGTGGGTGTTGAGCATAACCACCCCTCAGCCAAGGCAGCATTAGCTAGCTTTACCACCCCACATCCTCAAACCAAGAATACTTGTTCTGGCAAGTATTGGACTACAAAATCTGGCTAGTTAAAATTGCCTCTTCTGTAGGAGTATTTCACTTAGCGCCCCCCCCCCCCTTAGAAGATATTGCATCTGCCTTGATGAATGTTGATATTGTTCCACAGCTGCATGTGTACAAAATGTATGCACTTATATCATGTGTAATATCATAATATTAATAATAACGTATGGTAGTATTTGGTGACAAGCCCACCTTAATGGTTGATAGCACCCCCCCCCCCCCCCCCCCATTGTTTGCTCAACAAAGGTAGTCATTGTTCCCTTGTCACTCTTTCCTGCAGGTACCATATGCTTCGTTTGTTCCTTCCCATCTGGTCAGTACATTCACCATTGCCCGGCCTACAGTTACAGTTGTGGACGTTGGCTACAAGGAGACCACTGTATTGCCTGTATCCTGTTACTACATTGTAACCATGTAGATAGAGACTGTGCCCCTAAATGTAACTCATTTCCAAACCCTATTCCCAGCTTTTCAGTGTTGCATGCAACACATTGAAAGCCTGAGCAAGAGGCTATCTAAACGGTCACGTTGAGGTGAAAACACACCCTCTTGCTAACACGGACTCCGTACACAATTCTAAATATACTGCATCTCATTCTTTAATAATTTTACATAACAAAGTTGTTTTATATACTGTGCAGACAATATGCAGTGGTGGCACATGCTGGCTTAGTGCCATTGTACATGTGTATACTATCAGCAGGTTTTAACTAGAGTTCTGTAGAGCACATACCCCATGCGCACATTGTGATGTCAGCCAATGGCGTTTTTGTGCTCATGACGACAACGACAACAACATGACCATTGCTTTACCCCCTTGCATGCGCGTGGGTAATGAGCTTGAGATAGCTTCTCCTTTCCAAGGTGTGATTAGGGCATTCTTCTTGATGAATCTAACATTAATTTTTTATTATGCATGCATCATTGTATCTGTGCACCTCTTTTGGTATGTGTGGCAAAATAATTTAGTGTATGGAAATAAGAAGGTGTTCCTTAAGATGAAATGAGTCTATTTGTTTACTAAAATCTATTTTGAGGATTTTCACTTCTTTTCACTGCCAATAGGGAAAGATAAACTTAGAGTCTGTAATGTTTTTATTTTCTCAGTAAAGTTTCCTTGACTAACTGTCTGTCAGATCTGTGAGGGTATTCCTGTTGTTTCTGCCTGGCAGAGCACTGGCTATGCTGCTGAAGCTCTCTATAGGTGAGCTTTGTGTGCCTGTACCTGTTACGTGTGTGAATTAAAACTGAGGGGTGGGCCACAGGGCAGCCGCTGCAGTGAGTGTGAGCTGGCGTGAATGCATGTGCAATAGGCTTAACATGCATTCCAGCCTGTTTCCTTGTGAGAACGAACAACCTACCCACCCATCTTTCGGGATAGTTGGGAACTTATTTTGAGGATGCAGGTCACCATATATATACGTAGTAGACCCCTTCTTGATCTGGGTATGTGAGGGGGATCCCTACATTCAATAGGAATTCAGAGTCTGGGAGGTATAATGCCTTGGTCTCATGGTGAAAGTAATCTGGCCAATGGTGATATTAAAGGAAATCCAATAAACTAACAGTAATATGGATATGGAGTGTATACCTAAGCTTTACACGTACATGTATATACAATACTGGCTTAGTTTGGAATGCACTTTAATGCGTTTACACGTAGGGCCTTAATCCAGCTTACGTAAGTGCCTTAAGCCAGCTTAGATCATAGCTATAACATATACTGCAATTTGATTGGCTACTGACAGGTATCTACTGTATAGCCGGAAAATTTGATGGGGAATTAAATTTGGCGGTTTGGCAGTCTATATTACAACCGCCAAATTAAAATCCGCCAAAATTTCCTACTCACATATATACGTATGTATGGCGATCCTGTACCGAACCGCCAAATTTGAATCCACTAATATTCTTGCATAAGCGATTTGGGCCTCCAACTGCCAAATTTAATTCCCGCCAATATTTCCGGCTATACAGTATGTCTCATAGTCATGTCACCTATAAGATGTTGATAGTCACCTACAAGTTTTGCCCTGTTGTTCTTAGCAATACCAAACTATATGATCTAAACTTGTTAGACACTGTTTGGTTGGTTTTTATGTGATTTAGAATACCTCAGGGCTCTCATAGAGACCTCTTAACAGTGTCTATTTAGAGCTTTCATACATGGACAGTTTATCATATCCTAAACTGGTTTGAGAAAGCATCTTGTAAAGTGGTTCAGCATGTCTTCCATAGCATTTAAAAGCCTAGTGTAAACTATAGAGATAGTGTACAAACCATCGTATGTTATAGTTACAAGACCTTAATTGGGGTGCATGAGATGCATGGTCGAATGCACCCCAATTAAGGTCTTGTAACTGTCTTATTGGCCCATGACCCCCTCTCATCATTGGCCTACCCTATGATCACCCACACCCCTGTGGTGGCCGGCAATTTGCCTATAAAAACTTTGGTTGCTAGGTGATGGCCAATAAATACTGTTGCTGCTTTGCTTTGATTATCATTTAGATTAAATGGAGTACAATTTTGTACATGTGCATGTATAATAATATGTGACCTGCTATAAGAAACGGGACCATCTGGGGAAGATGGTATCAGTAGTGCGAAACAATAATCATAACAACTTGTTTTTATGAATGTACATGTAGCTATCAGCTATGCTGTCAGTGTACTTGCAACAGTGGATAGACACAAATAGAGCAGATTACATGTACAGTACATGGCATACAACAAGCTACCGGTATATACATACTACAAATACATATAAAACGTTCCCCTAATTAAATTTTCTCGCAGCCAGTCATGTACTATCATTATAATTAGTATCTTTGAGTGGTATGGTGGGTACATGTAACTGCATGGGCAAACATTAAACCGAGCAACAAAACTCTCATTTGGCTTGACAGAATTACAGTGTACTTTTTTCTCAGTATTGTGCGCACACATATTATGGTTTAAACGTTACTTGGCAACTTCAAGGCTTGCCAAAGTAAAAAAAATCCACTAGAAATGTATTTATTTGGTTTGTAAGATGACGTGATGCATGTAACATGGACCAGTACTTATGTTGGCCATGTCATGTACATGTATATCACTACTTCTTGTGTTAGGGTTTCTCAATGTATAATATAACTTCAGTATTACTTTTCCCTGTTATTGGCCCACGACGGCATTAAAAGTACACCGTCCAGCAACGTCCTACTAACCAGGCACTTGTAGATGAGTCATACATGTAGGTTGGAGGTTGGACTAGCTGACCAAGGCCAACTACTACCTACATGTATATGCACATTGTGTATGTCACTTGGTGTCACTGATGCTGACAGTCTCAATTGCTGAGTCATGGCCGAATCAGTCAATGTGGCTATTTGAACAGTTACATGTATATGTATTTCTAGTCCCAAAGTTGAATTTTCAATCATGTTATGTGAGAACTTACAAATACATAACACATATCACAGGGATCTGGCTGATATAGCCACTTGCCCTAGGGGCTGTCTGTGCCCCTCGGGTTCGTGACTGTGTAAGCCATACTTATAGCACTCCCTACCATTACATTGTGCATAATAATACATGTACAATGTAGTTCTATGAAGACATTACTGTTGGAGAGAGCTAATATGAGATGCACAGAAACTGGAGAAGAAAAGCCACTAGGAGCAATCAACTGTAAGTCCAGCAGAGCCAACCCCAGTGTTGGGGGTATCTTTGACAATAGTGGTGTGTGAAGCCAGACATTGGGAACTGCACCCACACAACAGTGGCTGACCTTCACCACAGATCAGTACTGTGGTTACCAAGTAATTGGACTTGGGGGAACTTGTAAGAGTGTGCTTCCTTTGTAAGGAATGTCTGTGATGTCTATTTGCTATTTAGTAACATCTGTTCTTCCTGCCTTAGATTAACCTACTGTTTGGGGCATAATTACCCACTCACATAGTTAATTTTGTGTTTATCAGTGCCCATTTAGGTATCTGAGCCATCCCTAAGCACATCGACTCCGTTGAAATTGTCGAAAACTGGTTTCATTATGCGTTTAGCAAGCCCCACGAGCATCGCCAGTACTGCATTTTTATTGGCCATGCCTGTTGGCTCTACCCACTGTAGGGCATGTGCTTTCTGGTCACGTGTGCGACTTGCCACAATATGTAGGTAAATGTCCTCTATAGGTGCACGCTTGCTGCTGCAGCTCTCATCTAAATGCAGATAAATATAGGATGCAGATTCAACTCGCGGGGGAGGGGGGCGGGGGTACTCTACAGAGTTCTAGCTTGGATAAGGTATATTCAGCTGTACCTAACGACAAGAACTCAGTAGTAAATTATAAATGATTTTGCTAACCTATGTTAGTGAACGATCTTGCATGATTATTTTAAGCGCTAGGCAGGAGTTAGTAATAACAGTTTTGCATGCCTGTTTTGTATTCGGTTTCAGTATTTCACAGCCATCTGTTTAGGTACTATAACAGAGTACACACATTAATAAACTGTTAAACATTCATTAACAGTACCTATTGACTAACAGGTAGCAGCTGTCATGGTTTGGCAAGGCATGTACAGTGGAAAATAGGGGATATACGGTCAATGATGTGTATGAGTATAATGCTGGTATGTTCCAAGGCAGAGTCTTACTTTGACCCACCTTCTTGGAGGCATTAGCTATACTTAGTTTTGTGTACTATCACATGGTCGGATACATACTACGTATACTGTGTACTAATATTTCCGATCCTTTCCTCATATACGAGGTTGCTGTGAGTATGACTAGGGTTGTCTATAGTAGACGTAGCCTGGACAATTATATAGCTAATTCTGTTTAGTACATATTATTATTGCTTAAGCTTGTTGGTGAAAGATTGAAAATTGACATAACAATTTTTTGAGCATTCTTCTGTAGCTTGTATCCCACCTATGATGTAGATCAAAGCTACTGCCAGGGCAGTGTACTGGATATTGCCTTGTGGTACAGCTGACCACTACAGGTATATACCTGGCCCAGTGGTCAGACTCAGACACCACACCTGTACCACCTAATTGCAACAGTGGGGATACAAACCAGTTAACACACCCCTACTAGTGCTGTATGGTACTGTGTGCAAACCACATACAGCCCTCCTGAGTGTATATGGTTACTGCACTGGTGCATTATATTTGCTAGTAGGGGTGTAAACTATAACTTGTCATTGGTGTCCTTGATAATGAAGAAATATGAAACTCTAGTTTTAAATATTCAGTAAACATTGACATAATATTTGTGTATGTGATTTTGAGTATTGTGATTTCTCCATTGCAGTTGATGATGTCATTGGTTCAGCCATTGAAGATATAGTTGGTAAGTTTGTTGAGTTTGTGAGCTATACCGGTATAATATTATAACAAAATATTACTGCTTAAAACTTATTGGCAGCTGTGCATAAGTACTTTCTATGAAAAGTTTTTGTATTGTCCTTGACCTGATAAGAACGGTAGTGTTTTACAACAATGCCTATAGTGACCTTTAGTGACATTTACATTCATAGATTGATAAAAGTCATCACACAAAGGACGTCAGGATACATCTGAGATTCTGTGATGTATACTTCTATGATAATATTGTGATTATTTTCTGTCCAGCAAGAGCGTGTTTTGTGCGCCCTCTGAACCTGGAGGAGAGCAAAGTCCCACCTCCTGTTGAATACCCACTCAACTCAAACTACACTCTCATTATAGAGGGAAGTATAAGGTTGGTGGACTTTTGAAATTGACGACCATTACCCATTACTGTAATGCAACATGTCATAATAGCACTACATATACGTAGACAGTCTACGTAGAATAGTACCTAATTTAGTAAGATTACATGCATGTATATTGCACTATACATGTAGTACACTTCCACTAGCCTTATGCATCCACCTGTGTAGTTACTTTCGATAACTTGCACCCAGTTAAACAACTGCCTAGAGACGCCACTGGATGGGAGGGCCCAACAGTACACAACAATATTTGTAGGGATAATCACGTCCACTATCATATATCCTTCCGCTTGCTTTTCATGTGCCTATTGATGGTGGTGCTATAATAATATTATATCTTTTACCTGAATCTTGTATGCATGTGAGAAATTAATGTTATCATTTTGGCTCGTAGGGGGGGGGGGGGGATTGACTATTGCATTATTCCTACACCTAGGAAGCGTAGGGATGTATATAGTGGACGTGATTATCCCTACACATCTTATATGTATTTATGTACTGTTTGGCCCTCCCATCCCTACTTTATCCTTCAGTTTTTTACATTTGTTTTTTTATTCCTCTTTAGTGTAATTCATCAATACTATCTATCGTGTTCTCATTAACTCTTAATTTCATTTTCAATGGTGCTGTGGCATAATAATATTACACGTATCCGGGATGATGAGCCGAAGTTGCTCATGTGAGTCGTAGTCACGCCCCTCACTAGGTTGTTATTACTGTACCGCAGCCGCTGCATGGGCAAGCTCTAGATCTAAACAGTCAGCTTAGTGACTAGCCTCGTTCCCAGGCCTAGAGAAGCTGCTACCAGAGCAGATTATAATGTATAACCGTTGGCCATCTGCCGTTTTCTGGGTCAAAAGGTCACATGTCTGGTCAATTGATCTTCTAAACAGACAATATGTCCATTCATAATACACAGTACAGTACAGTGTGTATTTCCGTTTGTACTATAGCCAGACTGAGGTGACTTGATTGTACTACTAAGTGAGCAGGTGTTCCCCATTAACACTCACCTACTAACAGGCTAGCTGATCTGTCACTATGTACACATACTTCCACATACATTCAAGAGTGGACTCTAGTGTGGTAGTTAGCCATCTGCACATGTGCTGCAGGGTTATGGTATATAGTCATTCTGTGTGTCTGTCTGTCTGTTACCACGCTAGCTGCTACATAAATGTACCTCATTTGCAAGTCCATTTTTTTGGTGTTGTTAGGTTCCTTATGGCACTCCGAACACATAATTTGTGGATTTTGCCAAAAATGCTTCATTCACCAGTTATGGCATCATTTGCTGATTCTAAGCTTCTTGGCTTTCCAGGCTAGCAATAGCATGACTTTACGTATAAATAGAACGTTGCGTATCGCGTGCTCCATACGGTATGTACTTGCATGTATTGTTAACCCTCAGCGCATGTGCAGTAGGCACGGTTACAATATTCATTGACGCTGGTCACTGCCCACCTTCTTCGCTTGCTGGCGAGCTTTCGACAGATGAAGCTGACGACAGTGGCTTCCTTTCAACTGGAAGGGTATGTACATGTATGATTAGCTATACATGTAGATCCAACGAGACGACTAGCTCATCACCGATTGGAGCACAGTGGCAGTGCTGATTTGGCCGGCATGACAGTCATTGCATGGATTATATAATCCATGATCATTGTCCCCAAGGACTCCTGAAGACTGGAAGCTGACTTGATGTAGGCACCGCCATGAGTGTGGAATTTGATGCAACACATCAGGGTTGTTGCTGCTGTGAGCCGTTAAACCTTGAATAACACATTAGCCTTGTCCCCAGCCCTCATGCAGTTAGTCCTTTACCCTTTTCTATGTGCAACTTGAAAATGGATAAAGGGAAGCTACTATAACATTGTATTGTCGTCGCCTGCTTGTGCAGCTAATGCCATGCAACACGCCAAGAGTTTTATGCTCTAGAGAGCTCTAGTTTTGTATGTAGCTAAATGGGACTACCGTATAGCCGGAAAATTAGGCCGTTTGGTGCTCTATATTATTACAACCGCCAAATTAAAATCTGCCAAAATTTCCTACTTGCATACATATGTGTGGCGATCCCGTACCAAACCACCAAATTTAAATTCGCCAATATTCTTGCAATAGCGATTTGGACTCAACTGCCAAAGTTAATTTCCGCCAATATTTCCGGCTAGACGGTATATCAGATCATGTCTGGCCAACATTCGTGTTGGTCTGATATAGTGTCAGGGCAATTTTCAATAATTATAATCTGCTCTGTGATACTAATATTTAAGGTTCACTCCCTAAACAGAAGTGTTTCACGGCCTAGTACCTTCTTAGATTTCTGTCAGGTCCGTCCTCCTGTGTGATCGATGCGGTGGCGCACGGTGCCAGCGCCACTATACTCCTGTCACATGACTTCACCATGGGAACACATTATGAGCATGCGCATTACGACAAATGGCGTATCAGACACACCCAATTGTAGAATGTGCTGACCAAACCAACTATTACGTAACTGTCATGATAATACAAAACTGGTGTGACACTGCGTGCTACAAAATGGAGTGGATTTACATGTAGAGCAGTCCAGAGAGTGTTGAGTTACACACTCACTCACTAAACACTACACCACTACTTTTATTACTTCCTTACTAATTGCTTATTATTTTCTTAATTGCTTTACTACTAGGGGGTGTAATTTTTGTATGGACACGCAGAATGGATCAAAACTAAAAGTTTGACCTTTAGAAATATTGATTCATGCCTTAGAATTAAAACTATGGCACTTTGAAATTTGTATAGGGAAGCCATGCATTTGCAAGGTTTCCACCCACGCGCTACGTGATGGGCGGGGCCTGGCTAGCGCAGAAACGTGACGACCTTTACCAAATTTGGTCAGAATTTGAGTATACTCTGCCTGCTTGCATTGTATGGCTCTATTATGCATCCAGCTAAAGTATGTGATGGTTTCCGGACATTTTTTTTTCTGCTTAGGCCATTCCAAATTGATTATCGGGCCCGACCGACCCTAACTTTTGGTATTTCAATTTACAAAAGAAAAGTTTCGGGTAATTAGAAAACAGATATACGGTTTCAAGCACGTGCCTAAGAGAAACGGAGAGAAAGGAGAGATGGCTACCGCTAGCAGTTATGCATGGCCCAGTGTGGTGGTTTATAGGGGAGCTACGGTAGCGAATCATAAAATGCGATTGGAGTGACAACTTTGGTGTCTTGGTGGACAAGCTGGGCAATGAGTTTGCCAATGAATGTATGTATTATGTATGACATCACATCCTTTTATAATGATATTCACATTTCTGTTTCGTTTTTAAGCCTACCTACCGATCCTAAATTTTTGAGAGGGTAGGCCAATAAACAACTTATCAATTTGGAATGGCCTTAGTGTGTCCGCTTCTTGATAAAGAATGACAATTATTTGGTTATTTTGTTACACAGCTGGTTCATTACCTATGCATGGTTCAAAATTGAACTCTATTCTCACTGAAATGATCACCCCGCACAGAGGGCGTAGCCAGGATTCTGAGTATGGATATGGAGGGGCTTGACAGTGCATGTGAAGCGTGTTTAAATTTTTCGCCTTGGCCATGCCCTTTAATTAGGATCACATGATTGCATTATTGACTATTAAATTTTAAACTCTAAGCTAAAGTATGGTGTACTAAGCTTGCACGAGTTCTTATACACCGCCGTGCTTTAAGTGCTGAAAGGTATGGACTTCTACAGCTGAAATGGATTATTAAGATGTAAGTTAGAGTAGTACAATGCGGTATTCATAGAGTACTTACTGCAAAGAAGCTAATGTTAACTGCCACTATGGTTGATGATAAGGGGGGGGGGGCTCGAGCCCCCAAGCCCCCCCCCCCACCTACGCCACAGCCACAAACATACAAATAATTATAGTTATTACAACCACTTCCTGTCTCATGTATTAGGGGCTCGTTCAGGCTGAGGGCCAAACGTATATGCCATAGAGACTGATATCAAATATCCTTGTTCCTAGGCTCACTGATCTTTCAATGTCGTACAAGAAAAGAGAGGGAGTCTGGTATGATTTCAACATTCCATATAATACCGTGTAGCCGGAAAATTTGGCGTTTTGGCAGTCTATATTACAACTGCCAGATTAAAATACGCTAAAATTTCCTACTTGCATATATACATATGGCGATCCCGTACCGAACCGCCAAATTTAAATCCACTAATGTTCTTGCAATAGCAATTTTGGGCTCAACCACCAAATTTAATTCCCGCGAATGTTTCTGGCTATACGGTATTATGTTCAAATCATTGCTAGAGATTTAGGTCTTCGATCATTACATTGCAATGTACCTGTATCTGAGCAGTGAGATGCAAGCTTGAGGATCGTAACTTTTTCTGCTGGCCACTCTCTTTTCTTCCAGTATTTCTCGAATCTGTGGTTTACAGTGTAGTACCGGGTGTGTATCTTAGCAGTAAGGTATGAGTACCATACACATTGAAATTTTTTGCCATGCCCCTAATATCAACCTCCATTGCATGTATGGTTGTGCATGGGGAGGGGTTTGGAGATATCTACTCATAATATGCTGGCCACATTTTATGTTAGGAAGAACTAGCTGGAGGCTGGAGTTAAGGTTAGTGAATGAGTAAGTGTCGCCCTTACCAATGTGCTTGTGCAGAGATATGGCAGGCTTGCTAGTTTATCGGTGTGGGCTCTAGCACACAGTCACATTGATCGGGCTCAGGGAAAACAAAAGCAGTAGTATGATAGGAAATGTAAGGAAATTTGATGGAAGGCAGGCAATCGGGTGATGGTCCACATGCCAGGGACAGTCAAGGGGAAAGCGTGGAAGTTTGCGCGTGCTTTCTATGGACCCTACCATATCCTGATGATTACACCAACTAATGCAGAAGTCCGCCTTGTGGACAAATCGGAGGAAAAGTCTATCTTTGTGGCTCTTGAGCGATTGAGGATGTGCCCTGGAGAAATGAAGGATGTGTCTTGGAGTGGTGGTGAGCAGAGATGAAAGCCTGCGACATCTAAACCAATCCTTAAGGGCAAATCGTCTGCTCCTCCAGAACAGCCTTCTTACTCGGGGCCCCACGACACATGCGCGTACGCGTGCTGCGCTGTCATAAAAACAACCCACTGTCATTGTCAGATTTGAACTGTTATAACACTGTGATGTTCTTTATTGTGGTTGTGTGCCAATGCTCTTTATGTGTTACTTTCTGATATTTGTGTGTTCCGTACATTGCAGTAACGTCCCTATGTTACTTTCTGATGTTTGTGTGTTTCCGTACACTGCAATAACATCCCTATGTTATTTTCTGATGTTTGTGTGTTCTCACATGTTCTGATCACGTCCTCTCTATGTTCATTTGCGCAAACTGTGACACTCATCTTTATGTTGATGCTTTGTGTGTGCTGATTTTTGTGAGTCATGACCTACTGTAACTCTAATCACTAATATATACCTATTGAAACTCAAATGTTATGTCAGAATTGTGAATTGTGTCAAATGGTGTAATTGTCTCGTAATTGGTCAATGCTAATATTTATTGTACCAAGTCCCTCAAGAATCCTCACTATAGCGTTGGAACAGTTGGCGACCGAGTCACGAGATGTCTGGGCTAAGAGGGGGATGTGTGACGCATGGGTGTGGCACATGGGTGTGGTGCAGGAAGTGACGGAAGCTGACGGCGACCACAGAACTGGTTGGACCAGATTAGACAGACTAATTCAGTCTAGTTTTTACTTGTTTTGGAGTCAGATGCTATTTTGATGTAAGAATGAATGATATTGTTTCTGGTAACTCTGTTATACTAACCGTTGGCACAAGCAGCAGGGCATTACAAGTACATTCTGAGCTAAATTTGGCATAGAAAGTTATTTCATAACATATTTTCATAGTGCAAGTTATAGCCAGATTTCTGCCTGGAATGAGATGTTATATAGAGTGACTTGATTGTTGGATAAGAACGCAAGGTTATAGTTCGTTGCATCTTGGAAAGTTGTATTGCCGATTCTTAGAAGCATGTATGTTTTATTTATTTTGTTGCTAAGCTGTGATGTAGTGGTATATGGACATAGGAACTTATTTACCAAGAGCTCAACTAAACATCAGCAGGAGCACCTATCATCATTTGAATTTGTGGTGGACTCCACTACTCAGATCAGGATAAATCTATTAAAGACATCATTAGGTGCCATCACAACGGAAGATATCTGAGGGTAGGGTTTTGTGCTACATATGATAACAGCTCTGGATTAACCTCTGTTGCTGTGTGCCCCTTCTTTAAATCTGACTGTTTCAATGTGACAAGGTTCAATAAACATGGCCATTATGTACGACTACCTGACAACATTTCTGAGCTAAATGATTACCTGTGCAGGCCAATGAACAGAAAAGGTCGGGTGTGCAGTGAATGTATGGATGGCTATGGACCAGCAGTGATGTCAGTTGGCTTTGATATCCAATGTGCCAACTGTGCTGGATCTTGGCATGGGATACTCCTTTTCTTATTTCTAGAATTTTTCCCAGCCACTATCTTCTATTTGATAATTCTCGTGTTCCAAGTCAACATCACTTCAGGAACGATAACTTGTTACATCTTGTATAGTCAGCTTGCTGTCATTTTACTTATGATCGCTTAAGTGCAGGTGATATCTTTGATGTTACTGATATCTTTTTTGCAGCTAACATTAATTCCCAACTACCTTTTAACCTTTTGCTTACTGCCTATGATGTTTGGAATCTTCGTTTCTTCGCTACTTGCTTCCTCCATTTTGTGTCAGTAACACACTGAAGCCCATACATCTCATATATCTAAGCTACATATCTGTATTCTATCCTCTGTGTTTGATAATTATAACCTGGGCTGGTGTTGAGTTATACGATCGTAATTTTAAGCCACTAGTATGTCTATGCAGAATATTAGTTAGTTGCTTTGTACGTGTAAGGAGAAGTTGGAATGCCAGGAGTGATCTTGTCAATGTCTTTGCTTCCTTCTTCCTGCTCTCATTTAGTAAGGTGCTATTTCAGTTTGTCTATCTTATTACCTATCAGAAGATTTATGGTGATGATTCTATGTTTGTCCTTCAATATGATCTCAGTGTCCCGTATGGCAGCACGCAACATATAGCATTTGCAGCTCCTTCGGTACTTTTCAGTATCATATTCATTGTGTTACCAACGGTGCTCCTGATCTTCTATCCCTTTAGAGTGTTTAGAGCTCTCTTATCAAAGTGCAAACTTGATGGAATAGTCCTGAATACCTTTGTAGAGAAATTCTACGGCTGTTATAGGAATGGTCTTGATGGTGGTAAGGATATGAGAAGTTTTGCTGGTTTGTACTTTGTTGTGAGAATAGTAATTTTGGTTCCAAACGTACTTGGTGCTTGGATTCATATATCCCAGGATGATGCTTTTTATTTGAGAGATGTTATTCTTAGCACAGCAGCTATCCTAGTGGCTTTGTGTAGACCTTATAAAGCAGTGTACATGAATGTCATAGATGCACTTTTCCTGACCCATATTGGGCTATCATGTCATTTAATATCTTCTTATGCTGGCTTTGAAGATGAATCTAACTTTGTGATAGCTGTTGAAGTAGTGTTTGCTCTTCCCTTCATTGGCTTTGTTCTCTATGTTGTTGCACAAATTGTTATGATGACTGGCATTGTGAGAATGTTGTGTCAAACATGCAAGAAAGTGCATTTCATTTCAGCAATTCAAAAAGCGTGTGTGTACCATACTCCTCAGTGTAATACTGAGCCAACTGCTTTTGCTGATATATCAACTTGACATTGGCTCCATATATGTATAGTAGTTTATAATAATTATTAGTGAGTTTTGTATGGTGGTGATTAATAGAGTGCTAGTATGGCGTATCAATTATTGATACGCCATAGTATGCCATACTAGCACTCTATAAATTTATGTTGACACAATATTATTTCTCTACATCATGTACGACCTCTGTATGAGATATATAATAGTTAGGACATACCCTTTGGAGAAGATGGTAGCTAGTGTGAAATAAAACCAATTTTTATCTTGATAGTGTTCAAATAGCTAGTATTTTGTGTAAAAATATATTTCATATGACAATTGAATAATTTTCTTTTAACAATGGGTATCCTTTTTGTGTATTTATTTTCGCATTCATTGCCCATGCTATCTGAAACAGTTTAACAATGAAAATTTTACACTTGACGGTACTTGTATCAGTTTATTGACACAAATGAGTCTATTACATAATATACAGTGGCTTGACAATAAGCAAAGCTAGGGCAGTTGGTGCCTTGTTAGGCTAGCTTGTCATTCATAGTTCCCTACCCCACCTCTCATTCATCACATTAGATAAGGTGGACACGGATGGTTTTCAGGGTGTTACTGGGTGTTACTGCGGGTATGAAATTTGTATTGGTTCTTTGTGCTTCTAGAATAAGTGCAGTGTGAGCAATACCAAAGTGGTACAAGGACATAATCAATCCTGACCACCCTGTCCACTTCTCCCAATGTTGTCATACCGCTATAAGGGGAAATTTTGAGCCGTCCAATTTTTGCTGTTTTCGCAGATAATCATCTAACCATGAAAATTTACCCTTGGAAATAAGCACGATTGTAGATTGTGCAGTGTATAATGGTGTGATTGTACACATCCTTGACAATTAAAGCTGCGAAATGGTAAAGATTGCCTGACCGCGAAATTTGAACTGCTTAAAATCTTCCCACTATGTTATTATAGCAGAGTGGTGTACATGTGTATTTATGACAATAATATCTCAGGGACTGTGCTGCCAATGTTCTGTTTGAAGACAGTGGTGATGACCACCCTATTCCAACCTGCATCATGGAAGCACTTATGAAGGTACATGTACATCATATCACTGACAGTTTTTGACAATAAAATAATTATTGTGCATTTTGTTACTTTCACAGTGTTCCATAGACTGTCGGAAGGAGCTGAGTGAAAACATACTTGTCATTGGTGGCACTGCAACACTTACAGGATTCAAGTGAGCAACTGTATATTGAGTACACTGGCATGCAGAACCCTTACCAACTGAGAATGATATACTGTGGAACCCCGCTTAACGGACACCCCTTAGTAGTGGACACCTGTGATATAAGTCCGGATTGTATTTCCATAGACTTCAATATATTCAAACCCCCTCACCAGCAGACACTCTGCTATTCCGTACAACGGAGACATACTTTGGTTCCGGCGCAGTAGTGAATAACCTCGCATAACGGCCAGTTAGCCACACGTGACACGGACACCCACCATTAAAATTGGTCAGTTTCAGCAATCAGTAGCTGCAGTAAAGCCTAAATATATCTCAAATTCTAGCTTAGAAGCTGTCAGTTGACAGAGTTCTCATCAATACGGTCTTTTTCGTTGTTCACAGTAGTGCTTTATCATAGCTGGCTGCGATTGTAGGAGGGGCATGGTCAACCACTAACCCCTGAGCTAAGGGCACCTCACTACAGCGGACAAAATCTTTGGTCCCAATGGTGTCCGCTTTAGAGGGGTTCCACTGTATGTACAAACATTGAGGTTGAACATGTCCTGTGTGCTTCTTTCTGGATCCTACCCTGCATTTACTGGGCCAGGGCCATATATACGTGTGTGTACCTTGGTTACCCAACAAACACATAGACAGGCAGAAAATTGCCAGTTGATTATAGCAGTCATCTGCCTGCACATTATGGCAAGGGTACCTTATAGCCGGAAAATTTGGTGGGAACTAAATTTGGCAACTCGGCGGTCTGCCTTCATGACTGCTCAATTTCTCACATACCATATATGTGTATGTAGAAATTTTCGCCCATTTCACCATCTAATCTTAGTCTCACTGGTGAAAATTTTATCATGCTAATTTTTTTATCTTTGTTAAAGAGGGCATAGAGGATGTGGCTGCATTGGTGAAAATTTGTTCCACCAAATTTTTCTACAATACGAAGGTAGCTGAGCTTGGTGAAGTTTTATCCAGTTAAAATTTCTTGTACTGCATATGGTAATCCCGTACCAGACCGCCAAATTTAAATCTACCTGCAGCGATTTTCTGCCAATATTCTGTTTCTGTATACCGTAAACTCTGATTATTAAGTGAACGTTATTTATTAAGTGCATGCTCTTTTCTCGCAGTTAGCTATTGTTTATTAAGCGCATGCGCTTAATAGGCATGGCGTTCTATGAATCCTGACCTTGACCTCAACAACTGGCTTGAAAGTGTGTGGAGTCCAGATTTCTTTGAGGATAATATTATTATTATGATGGCCATGAAAAACTGCAAGAAGATTGAGTCTTCAGACAAATCACCAGCTCTCGTCACCTTGAGCGGCAGCTGTAAACACTAATGCGCTCGATTGTAGTTAGTGCTAACGTGCCCCGAGTCACATCACATGCCCAAACATTTGTTGGTGTTGCTATGTGCCTTATAAGCGCATGTCCTATGTTAAGTGCATACTGCCATTCCATTTACTAATATAAACGCATGCGCTTGTTAACCAGAATGTATGATCCAATTTAATGTAAGAAATTAGCATTTTCTGAATTCTTGTAGTGTTGGAGCAATTGACAACCTTTACCAGAAAAAATTGTATTCTTCAAAATATTTTTTTCCATGCAATTAGTATAGGTAATCACATGAATTCAAGGAAATAATCATATAGTACAGTTCAGTTAGCAAAGAAGCTGTGAGGCAGCCACTGTTGTAGCTGATGAGCAAGGCCAACCACAAGAATATTGTTGTATAGTCAGTCAGGTCAATGCTGGTAAGTGCATGATCGACAAACTCAATAGTCACAAGAAGAAACTATGTAGCTGAAGTTCTGACCACGCCTCACTGTCATATGCATGAGTAGCTACACGGACTAGTACGCCGTTTCGTTCGCTTGTTCAAGAGCTCTGCGTTCTGACAGCAGAGAGACGCATAGATACAAGCAAAGAGGAAGGATCTGGCTCGACGACTTCCACAAAGCCTTCTCTGTCGATCTCCACAATGCCATGGTGGTCATGCCAGCTATCCGCCATCAAGAGTAGATAAGGGTTATTGCCACCATTCAAGGACTCGTTGGCTAGTGCTTGTTGCTATGATCGTAAGTGTGATCTGATTGGTCCAGCGCTCGCCGCTACCGATCAGGACTCGTTCGTTGCTGGGCTAGTGCTTGTTGTTATGATCGTATGTGCGATCTGATCGGTCCAACGTGCGCCGCTACCGGTCAGTAAGTGTGCAATTACTAAGCGAATAAGTTTGCAATTAAGAAAATAATTGCACACTTAGTCTATGGGACTTTTGTATAGAGACAAAATAAGTATATGATTAAGTACGGTATTATATCTTAATATAATATACCGTATAGCCGGAAATATTGGCGGGAATTAAATTTGGCAGTTGAGTCCAAAATTGCTATTGCAAGAATATTAGTGGATTTAAATATGGCGGTTCGATAGGATCACCATATGTATAATATATGCGAGTATTAAATTTTGATGGATTTTAATTTGGTGGTTGTAACATACCATATAGCGGGAAATTTTCATATGGTGCTAATTTTCGTATATTTTGTATGCTCCATCCCTTATACGAAAATAAAAACCGTGAAAATTTGAACGTGCGAAACTTTTTTCTTTCGTGCATGACCTTTGACCTATAGGCCTACCACAGCCACATGCGGTCGCTAGCGCGAGCGGCGGATGCTAAATGCAAGGCTAGCTCACTGAACAATGTCTCTTTATCGGTTCTTTGCCAAGGCGTCGAAACGGAGTGACCTTCCTGATCCCAGTGGACATCGATTAGCCTCACTACGTACATGTATACGATCAAGGGGAAGCCAGTGATGCTAGCGTTACCGTATAGTGCAAGCGCTAGCAGCTGCGCATGCGCACAATCTCCCATAGCAAGCATACGAAATTAAAAAATACGAAAATTTATTCTAAGGGTATTTTGGTCAATCATACGAAAATTAGCACCAACGAAAATTTCCGCTATACGGTAGACCGCCAAACCGCCAAATTTTCCGGCTCTATGGTAATCATGATGTATCATTGCTGATGTGTGTGTCTAATTGGTGGGCTTCGATGCTGTTTTTTTACTTAGGTGGTTACCATAATAATAATTATTCAGTTTCAGTATTTGATTAGATATAGTTGCTAAATAAATCCAAGCGGGGGGAGGGATCAGGGTCATAGATCGTGTACATGAAAGTAGACACGGCATTATTATTACATGTAGTATACATTAGCATGTGTTCCTTGAGTACTATTTACAATACATACAGTTATCGGTTGAAGCAGGAGCTTGAGGCTCTCATGAAGGATGAATGTCAGAGCTATCATAAATCCCTGGGGACATTCACGTTCAAGTTTCATGAGCCCCCAACACACCCAAACTGTGTACCTTGGCTTGGAGGTGAGTGGCAATCACATAATGGAATGGTTGCCCCTTAAGTTTGGGATTGCTATATAGTACAAAATAATTTTCATATACACTCTGTTTAAATCAGCTCCATAATAATAGCACAATGTATGTACTAACCCCCCCCCCCCCCCCCCCCCCCCCCCCCCCCATTTTCAGTATTTTCTAAATTTTGAATTTTGTCAGTATTTATGGTTAGAATTCAGTAAAAATAGTGACAAATCCGTATATTTGGAGGCCCTATTAGTGCCACGACTAATGTAACATGTCATGTATATTATATCACTACATACCATTAAAATCGGTCAGTTTCAGCGACCAGTAGCTACATGTACAGCAAAGCCTCAATATTTCTCAAATTCTTGCTTAAAAGCTGTCAGTTGACAGATCTCTTATCAATACGGTATTTTTTTGTCGTCCACAGTAGTGCTTTATCATAACTGGCTGCGATTGTAGGAGGGGCATGGTCAACCACTAACCCCTGAACTAAGGACACCTTGCTACAGCGGACAAAATCTTTGGTCCCAATGGTGTCCACTTTAGAGGGATTTCACTGTATACATAGACTGTCTACATGGAATAGTATAACTAGAGTGCACTTCCACTAGCTTTATGCATCCACCTGTGCAGTTACTTTTGATAACTTGCATCCAGCTAAACAATTACCTAGAGATGCCACTGCTTAATGTGTAGTATGTATTATACACTGAGGTATGTGATGCTGGTATGAGGGCTTATGAGGGTTCTGCATGCTATTGATCAAGTAACTCCCCTCTTTCCCAACAGGCTGTATATTTGGGTCTTCTGAGGTTGCAGTGATGGAGCGAGCCATAACAAAGGATAGGTTCAAGGAGACTAAGCAGCTTCCCAACTGGACTTCCTGTGACCCCACTCAGAGAGAACAATTGAGAGTAGTTCCAACTAGAAAGCTGCTGCCATCAGCGCCAACATCTTCCTATTCAAGGGCATCTCTTTCCACTCACAGCTCAAAGAATTGAGCTGCCATTGTATACTGCATTGCTAACCAATAATAATTATTAGTGTGTACATATGTGTATTGTAACTATCTGTATCAATTTAAAATTTTGTTGTACATTGTATTGATCACCAATAATATCCTCCTAAATCTGGCTCATCCTCAAGTCCCACTTGCATAGGCTATCAGTCAAAGGGAGCAGTGTAGCAATGTGGTGTTACTGATCATGAGTGCTTCTTTAATACAAATATTTGCACCAACAAAAAATCTTCCCAATGTAGTATGCATGGTACTGGGATATTCCATTTACAAAGTGTGAAGTTGTATAGGGAAACCATGTGTTTGCAAGATTTCAGCAACAGCATCTGAAGTGTTAGGACTTGCGACAGGTAACAATTTGCTCCATGGTGCTCGCCCCACCAGGGGCTTTTAAATATACTTTAGGATTTCAAATTTTGTAGTAGTTTCATGCAATAAGCATAATATATTATTTATTTGAATAAAAGAACACGTAAGTGTTGTAGATTTTTAGGCTCAAACTATCCCTAGCTAGACTCTGTTAAAAGAATGCCACATAGAAGTACAAACTCCGTTGCTTGTCAAGAACTCGGCACTCGTCTTTGGCCATCACTTGCAAATCAATTCATTGTTTCTCACCCCCATAGTAAAATTGTTTGCTATTCTCAGTTTTAAAAAAAGTCTGTGGACCTATAATTCCTAATCAGGCATTGTTAATAGAAACCAATATTGTCAAATCAGTTTACCATGTGCTTGGGTTCAAAAGTGGGTACCACCTGATGAAAGTCATGACATTGTTAAACAGCTACTTGTATTAATTTTTTGTGTGCCCTAAAATTCTCAATAATAATAATTAATGTAGCTTTACACACATGCACCTATAATATACTCAAAGTTGTAACATGTTGTGCTATCTCTGTATCCTATGTCGATCTATTCTTGACATGAAGTATTAAGAAAAAACAACAACAATTATACTACAATCTGATTGGTCATTTGCAGGTTATGTGTGCAGAACCCCTACAACTGGGCTATTACAGTGCTTTACTATTATTATGATCTAAACTTGTTAGACACGGTTTCCACATGATTCAGAAGACATCAGGGCTCCCAGAGCCTTAAATCACGTAGAAACCTAGCTCCAAAACAGTGCATAACTAATAATTATTTTATTAAATTACCCCTAACCATGAGCCCTGACACAAGTTTGATGTGTAATGGTTGTCAAAACCAAAAGTTGAAGCTGCTACTTTTGGAAATTGATTGAATTCAGTGTTTATAAACAAGCTCAGCGATAGTCTTCCACAATAGCTGTTGAAATGAAACATTATAATTGTGCTAGGTACCAGGTCTAAGTTTCTCCAGTGTAATTTTGTGCAAAAGGAGTGCATATAACAGCGTGAGTAGGTTTGTGCAAAGGTGAAATAGAGAGTTGTTAAAACTAATTATTGTTGTACCATAACTGTGATAGTGAGTTCAGGGTACAATAATATCATACCTATGTACATACACAGGGGTAAAAAGCATGTTGTGGTTATTTGTATTGTAAACATAGTAGTAGCAAAAAATCACTTCTTTTGCATAATAATAAAAGCTTGTGCTTCATAAGCCCATGACAATAATATTATTATCTTGGCAGTGGTGTAACTAACAGTGCAAACATAATTTTTGTGAAAACATAATTTTACAATTTTAAGTTAACAGTAAAGTTTATTCTCTTAAAGTCTTGTGTTACCACTACAGTAACACAGGTCGATGTCACTAACTGATATTATGCCCATGCAATGATGGCTTGTAACATCTTGTATGCTGTCTAATAGGTACCATATGATTTGTAGCCAGAAGCGCTGTTCTGCAAAGCATTGTAGTCCGAACGTGTGCTTCCAGAAACCGAGTAAGACCTTTGATAATCAGTAGCGTCCAGAATGTTGTCTTCAGGAGATGGTTGCTGCTGCAATAAGTCCTTAATATACCCTTTTATTTTATTGGTGATTCGGTGAGGGGTAGCCCAGCTGATGAATAGACCAATTATGTAGCAGACTGGTACAGCTGCCGCTACAATTACTGCCCATATAAAGAAATTATTAAACTGAGTTTCACCAGGTGAAAGAGCGTATGCTGTTGCTGCAAAGTACCCATACACTAGGATTATGAAAAAGAAAACATCCAGTTTATTATAAAGTGAAGATTTGTATGGTTGAAAAAGGGCAACAAGCAGTGCTCCTATCAGCATCACAGCAGAATTAAATGGATAGTAGAAACGGCTGAGAGTTAAGGAGAAAACCAAAAGGTTAATGATTCGTATTGAGAGGTATATTGCGGCAAAGTATCGACAATCAATTGGCTTTGTTCGAAAGTTACTGAGGAATGTATCCATAAACGTATGTAATGCTTGAAAATTCCATGAGGTGAACTGATTCAAGAGCTTATGGAAGCAACGGCACGGGTAGAAATAGAGCAGCATCAAGGGAACAGCATTGAATAGAGTCATCATAAATATTGCTAGCACAGCAAAGGGTTTATGCTCTTTACTGAATGTTTCAATGCTCCCATTGTGATAAAGAAACGATGGGTGCTGTTTATTTCCATTTATATCATAGCTACTAGTAGGTAGGAGTAGATCAAATGATGTGTTGAGAATTTTGACATAGCTGAGAAGAATAAATGTAGCAAATACACTGATCAAGGATTGTTTTATGTTCCATTCTTTACGGAAATGGAAACAGCATTTATGAAGGGGACTCAGCAATCGCTGAACTACAAACACGTGGCTGTGAATTTGGATAAATATGTAGGTGAGCAGTATTAGGAGAAGTGGATAAGTGGCAACTAGGTAGTCAAGAGCCACAACACTTAGTGAATCCATTCGAGGATGAATGCAAAATGGATGATATAGAGCACGAAAGAAGTCTAAATTCCAAATTGAAAACATAGAAATTCCCAATTTTGCCAGTTTACTTTGCAACTTATGACCTAGTATGTAACTATTTTGTAAAGTATACACATAACGAACATGAGTTGGCATGGCAACCACTTGATTTACAAGAATGTAGCACTGCAGCTTTGGAGCAAAAGCCGAAATCCTAAATGCAAGGACAAGCAAATAAAAGATGGTCAGTGGCAGAAAGGCAGCTACTACATACCTCAGCCAGTAACACTTATTGTGTTTGCATCTAACACAGGCAATACTATAGGAATACACAGGAGGAGCGTGATTAGGGATGCAGTTACCACAAAACTGACCTGTTCTCTTCTGATCACTACAAGTGAAATTGTCCAGTTCTGATAGCTGTTGAGGGATATCAATCATGTATTTCCAACTGCAAGAGTACAGGCAGTTGCCTATGATCGTTTTGTTGAGTACCTTGCTCTGTGACATGCAGTAGCAGGCTAATAGTTTCACGTCTTTTGTTGTCTTGTTACATTTAACCACACCACCGAGTGAATTTCCACACTCACAATTTGGACAGTTGATCCTATTTGGTTCAGGCTCGGGTTCAGATTCCAGTGGATAATAATCATTGGCAAGTATTATCGGCACTGTTTTCGTCCATGGAGGGCAGTCCTTACATATCATCCCGGGATCATTGAGTTCTGAGTGTACTTCGAATTCATGATCGGCTATTGCAAGGACGAAACGTGAGAGTAGTATCAGTACTAGCCCTGTCATCGTGCTCGTCTACAGCAGTTTTGATCTCTCGACTGCGCATGCGTAGTATTAAATTTGACGACCATTACCAATATTGAATTTGCGCATGGTGCAACGTAAACAGTTACCAGGACTCGCTCGAGAGTACGGGATTCAGTCAAACCTCCTGATTTTATGGAATTGTAGCTAATTTAATTACTACTATTTAATATACTGCTGCACCTATTGTGGTGTGTTATATCAAATCAAATAATAATAAATAATAATAATAAATAATAAATAATAAACAAACATTGTGATCTACACTATAAGCCTCTAGTCACCAATTGCAACTTAATAAGGGAGCAGTTTTGTTGTGTCCGTTGGTTGAGAGTCTCCTAAGGGATATATGGATTCAAGGAAGTCATCTACTGCTATTTGTTGCTCTTTCTGGTAGAGCTGCTTAACTCTTAACTTAATCAGTTGCTTGACTCGAAGAGGAATTGCCCAGTAGAGAATAAGACTGGTAACATAACAGAGCAGAGCAATAGACATTGCAGACATCATCACAATGAAAGTATTGTTAAATTTTTCGGACGGTGACAGTGCATAGGCAGTTGCAGGAATATAGGCACAAGCAAGCAGTATAAACAAACACGTATCGAGTTTATTGTAAATTGAATGTTTGTAAGGCTGAATAATTGTCACAAGAAAAGCAATGAACAGACTAAAAACAGCTGCAAAGGGGTAGTAAAAGCGGCTGAGTGTGGACGAGAAGATTCCAAGGTTGATGATTCTAACGAAAAGGTACACAACTGAGAACCATCTATAGTCTAGAGGCTTTGTTCGATAGCCACTGTGAAATATGTCCATGAATATGTGTAGTGTGTGACTGTGGTATTTGCAAGAATGAATTAGTTTTTGAAAGCAACGACAGGGATAAAGGCAGAGCAGAATCAGTGGGGAAACATTGAAGACAAGGGCCATTAAGCACGCTAGTATTGCAAATGGTATGTGTTCATGTTTGAACACTTGTATGGTTCCACTATAGTATAAAAAAGCAGTAGTTCTTTTACCATCAACATCATAGAGGGTTGTTGGGAGTAGCAGATCAAATGATACGTTCAGAACTTTGACATAGCTGAGTACTAGAAATGTTGCAAAGGCATCGGTCAATGATCGATGAATTTTCCATTCTCTTCGAAAATAAAAGCAACATTTGTGGAGTGGTTTTGAAAACTGCCTAATCACTGAAAATTTATCACAGAATTTGATACAGCAGTAGGTAACAAAGATTAAAAAGAGGGGGTACATTGCTGTGAGATAATCCAGAGCTAAGACTCCTAGTATGCCAATACTAGGATGAATGCAAAACGGATGATAAACTGCACGAAAGAAATCCAAATTCCAAATGGAGAACAGTGATAACCCAACATTAACAATCTTACTGTTCTGTGAATTAGTTCCCATGTTCTGCTCTAATGTATACAAGTATCGTAGGTGACCAGGCATAGCAACAATTTGAGATACTAATATGAAGCATCTCAATTGTGGTGAAAATGCTGAAATTCTGAAAGCAATAATAATGACGTAAAATACTGTCAAGGGAAGGAACGCTACTGCTATGTATAATAGCCAATTTTTAGAATATTTAGTGCACTTGACACAGCCGATACTGTAGGAGTAGACAGGAGGAGCGTGATTGTCAATGCAGTCTCCACAGAGTTGACCAGTTCGTTTAAGTGGAGAGCATGTCTTTTTGTCTAGTGCTGATGTAGCGTTTGGCAATATTGTCCAATATTTCCAAGTGCATGTATACAGACAGTTACCAACAACTGTTTTATTTAGCAACTCACTCTCTGTCATGCAGTAACAAGCCAGTAGTCTCACACTACTGTCAAGCCTGCTGCAGTTGACTACTCCACGCAGAGTCGTTCCACACATGCAGGACATGGTTATCTCGTTCCATTGCTGCCAAGTAGGGCACTGAGTAGTATGAGAATCACCAGGGACTGGAGACTGTTTCAAGTCTGTTGTCAGACCACCAACAGAGTAAGCTATGGTCATAAAATTTAATAACACTTGTTTAAGACTTGCCATCATAATCAGCTATTCGGAGTCAGAAAGCCTTAAAGTTAGTGTATATACGACAGTCAATCAGTATCATGTATCAATGATCACAAGGCTATCACACTGACAGTCTTATTCTTTAATAGCTAGTATTCTGGTAACTACCGTGTTTATGCTAATAGTAAAAATATAATTACGATTTTAAATTCCGCGCGATTTTCTGGTAAAGGTTGTCACGCGCTCCATTAAGATACACTATGAAGAATCCAAGAACGCTAATTTTCTTGCGCTAATAAGATCATGCGTTTTATTAGCATAAACATGGTGTAGCTGACTGCGTGCAATTACACTGAAAGTGAATCATAATCTATCCCATTGCTGAATTTAGCTTTGCATAGACGGTTTATTATTGATTGTAAAACTGTGGAAAGCAAAGCTAGATTCAGTTCCAGTCCTTGCCATGATATTTTTGTATACACAACATAGACCACTTTCCCAAGAATACCAAGTATACAGATTATTATGACGTGTTTATTAATTTTTCTGAACATTGTGCATGGGCAAAAATAATATAAAATTAATCATATACTGAAACTGAGTCAACTGTAGCCACAAACTTCTTACTGGTATACATGACAACATTATAGTATGCAAAAGAGCCTGTGATATAAAAATATGATACCGTAATACTTTAAGCACACAGTGGAGGGCTTGCTTTAATTCGCTTGCCCCAGGGCTCATGTATCTTCCATCATACCTGGATACATGCCATAGAGTGCTGTGTTAGACTAAGTCATTTAGTACTAGAAAGATATAATATTATAGTGGCTATAATATTGTGGGATAGGGGTATATAGGTAAATTATGCTGGCATAATTTTGAGCATAATAGGTGTGTGTAGGCATTTGAGAATTAGGCAAGCATTATAGGCATCAACTGGCATAATTTAAGAATTTTAGGGCACACAATTGCAACTAGCTGTTAATTGACCTTTATCACAGCACCTGGACTACATATTATGCCATCAGGGTTCTATCCATAGGGGGGGGCAGGGGGGAAGCTTCCCCCCCAGAGCACCCAGCTTCTCCCCCAAAGAAGAGTAGCAAGATAAAAAAAGTGAGAGGGAGAGAGAGGGAGGAGGTGGGGAACGTATACTATTTGAGATATATGTAAATAGCATCCTTCTGAATTATGTCAAAGAGTATACATGTTATACCTAAAACCCACAAATACCAATTACAATGTAGATCATAGCTGCAACATGTACAAATACTGCAATTTGATTGGCTACTGACAGGTATCTATATCTCATAGTCACCTACAAGTTTTGCCCTCTGGCTCTAGCAATACAAAGCTATATATTATGATCTAAACTTGTTAGACACTGTTTAGTCGGTTTTTATATGATTTAGAAGACCTCAGGGCTCTCATAGAAGCCTCGCTTCGCTCGGGATTCTATATTATGGAGTCCTTCAGTGTTCTAAATGACACAGAAACCTCCTAACCAGTGTCTAACTAATATTTAATGGTTTGGAGGAGGGGACTGTGCGTGAAAGTGCCACGCCCCCTTCCACCCCAAACCAAAATTTCTAGATAGAACCCTGTATGGACTCGTAAAGGGTTGATTAATCAGCTGGTACCCACTTTCGAATCCAAACACATGTAAAATTGAAATGGTAGCTGCACTCTATGATAGTGTAACTGAGTTTCCTTATGTCTCATATCGGTTTTTGTTAACATTATTGGTTCAACTCGAGCATAATGGATAATGTATTGGAAATTATAGGTGCACTTCTTGAGCATTATTAGAGTTTTTTTGAGCACTTTTGAGAATAGCATTATAGGCCAAAAAATTAGCATAATTTACCTACCCCTATTGTGGGAAACCAGGAAACTATAGCTCTGATAGTGAGCTACTCAACTGATAGTAGCCATTTGTACGTATCCAGAGTTTAGTTACTTATAATGGAAGTGGAACCATGGTGGAACGTTCCTACAGATGTTTAGGCCACTCCAATATGATTCACTGTTTACCCTTTCATCAGGCACGCGGTTCATTAGAGCACCTTTTGCGCATGCGCGCGGGGTAACAACTATCGTCAGGCCTCATTATTTTTTTCACAACCAAAGACTTTTCGATCGAATAATGACGATTTATCAGCTACCAGTAGCCATATGCATCTTATTGTTTGCTTTCTTCGAACGGAGTAGTTGCAACTGTCCAGTCTATGGCTGCACATCATTCCATTCCTTCACGACACCAACGCAGTACTTTAACTCGTCAGCGCGACCTAGATTGCTGTGGGAGTTCGTGCACGAGCAACTGAGGCCAACAGGAGCGGGATGTGTAACTAATGGAGGAAGAGTGCTTTGTCCAATGATCATTAGTGGGCAAGAAAAGTAAGCAGTATTGATATTGGATGCAATTATTATCATTAATTCCACTTGTGTACATGTGTATGCAGCTCATTTCACAAAATTCCATAATATTATTTCTCTTAATAATCTTCAGTAGCATAGCTCTGTGATCTATAGGAACATAGAAATTAGAAATTTTCCTAGCTAGTAATGATTGATGTTACTGATTTTTTTCTCTCAAACCATTTTATGCAATTGCATCAGTACAGCCTAATAGCAACTAAAATTTAGGCCAGCCACAAAAATAAACATAAGTAGGTGTCCTAGTTCACTGAATTGCTGGGGCTGGTCCAACGATATCGATGAATATCTAGATCTCTGGCTGGTACATTAAATAATCCAATATCATGATTCTATGATAATTTCACTGGTCACAAGGTACATACACTTAGCTATAATACACTTGTTCGTTGTTGGTTGTGTACTACTACTATTATATGGTGCGTGCAAATCATGCCTGATCAAGGATTATCATTACCTCATATGTTGTGCTTGCTACAGAGCCATGTTGATCTCCTGGGATGTTCTTATGAATGGAAGATCATCATGGAATGCAACCCTACAGAAAGCTGATCTGCCTCTTCCAGTTGTTGATATTACAGGAGAGGTAATAGCATCCAATGGCTACAAACTTTTTGGATTCATGGCTAATGGAAAGCCATTTGGAAAGCCGATTGGTCTATACCCAATTCATGGGCACGTCATGGATCTATCTATCTCCTCAGGGCAATATTTGATTCTCCTCTATAAATGCGGATTCTTCGTTGTTTATCTCACCAGTGAGTTGCACCCATAGTATAGTGCAATAGAACTGAATAAGATGAGAGTGAGTATAATCTATTGTATCATCCTGAGTGGCTATAATCTACATGACATTGTACTTGCATGGTAATATTGTGACAATATGAAGTAGATTCATATTCTAGTGGTAGCAATGGGATGCTGTGATATTGCTTCATTGTCCGAGTGAATCATACAGCTGCTCTATTATGCCTGCAGTCATACCAGAATACAATACCAATGTAATCATTGCCACACTGTACTTTCCTTAGATGGAATACCTCATGCTAGCATCTGGCTCAACGACACGGTAGATGGTGTGAAAGGAACATTCATTCCACTTAACACTCCAGTAAGTAACTCCAGTTCCAGCGAGCGTCTCTACATATTAACAGTGTTCAGGCCATTTAAGTCACACCAAAATAACTCTTTCAGTCGAGAGCTGTACATGAGACTTTATGCCATCGATGTTACGGGAGAAATGGCATACAGAATACAGATAATTTGGTACTATGATTTCGTTCTTCCATCTGCTTCAATTCCATACTCTAAGAGTCAAGTTATCAATTGTACATTGTTTTACCCTCCTGATTCTTTGACTCCTGGCCGTAAAGATGATTCAGGGAATGTAACTATGCTGCCAGCTGACATATTGGTTCAAGGAAATACTGTACTTGCTACTGTAAACTATGATGATACCAAATCTGGAGAGAGCCATTGTCTGTTTCTTGCTGTCTCTAATCTGGGTAAAAACTATTCTATCAACTTCTCAAAGGATACTGTTCAATACTGTCATGGTATGGCATACAATAGTGAAAAGTCAACCCTCTATGCTCACGACAATCATTTCCCAAGTAAACAGCTGCTGGTGTGGGTCCATGTATTTGACCCTATCATTGAAGGCTCTTCCTTACTACTCATGGATATGTACAGTGGAGACATCACTAAAAATATCAGCCTAAGTTCACTGATGGGAAAAGCCAATGTTAATATCACTTCCCGAATGTTGATTGCATATCTGTATCTTGGTAACAGTACAAAAGACCATGTGCCTCCAACGGAGCAGCCTGGCATCACACCAGTTCCACTGATTTTTGGAATCACTGATAGCTCTGGTGAAAGCAGTGTCATAGCAGTTGATTTGTCAGATATGAAAGTGCTTTGGACATTACCTATACCCAAGGGTAGGAACGTCGTTGGGCAGATATGCACAGTGGACCGTCTGCGGGACTCCATGATGGTCTTTACTGACCAAATCGGAGTATATTTCTTTCAAATTTCGTAAGCATAGTGATGTATATATATATATTATATAGATATTGATAATTATCAATAAGTGTTTGATAATATTACGTACATGTATTTGTTATGGTGTGCCCATATTATTAAACAGCAGCTTAGCATGCTGACTTTATCTTTGTAAAAAATTATTATGCTGCAAACTTGTTATATTGGTCCATACATTCTTGAAACCGACTCTTGACCATGACAGTGACAGGTCTCAATGCTTCAGCAGAGACGAATTCAATAGCACGGTACATGTGATCATAGATTCAAGAGGGGGCGGGGGAAGAGGATTGGAAACAGCTGCACCTAGGCGTGTTTCTATTTTGCCGTACCCCTAATAAATTTAATATGAAATATCATCGCTTGGATAAGATTCCGGATGTACCTACACGACTCAGAAATGCAACTGATTGGTCCATGATGCCCTAATAACAATTTTGATCTGTATGTACATCATATTATATACCACATTACCAAGCTAAAGTGATGCAAAAAACGTTGGTACCTCTAGCAAGTGTCTAATTAGAGGCCGTATAACTTATACACATCATTAAGACAAACTATGGAACCATACCATACTGACAATCCACTTACGTGTACTTCAACCACCAAGCCTACAACATGCTAAAAATCATGAAAGAGAAACATGCCCAGGATTGCAGGTCTCCATAGATATGTATAGGGCATTTCCAATCCCTCTCCCCCTCCTTAATCTACGATGTGATGTGCGCATAGAACGGTGGTAAGCATATGCATGAAGTCCTGATACTTACTCGCTCTAATTATCCCAACGGCCAAAAATAATTATGTTCTGTGTTAAATAGAAAGTAAATAAATTTGGGCAATGGTTTGTTCGAGTGTAAATAGAACGGATCCGGTGCAAATGGAGAAAGCACTATTATAGCAACTAAGAAACAGCAGTCGATGTCCAACTATAGGTTTATCGTTGTCAGCTCTAATAGGTGTGGTCAATAAACGTGGCCAACTAGGCACACCACTCACAGGCTGTAAAGAAATACATGTACCTGATACCAAAATCTGTCAAAACGGGGTACTTCATGTAATTTGCATTTTCATGTTTTGTGCACTATCGACTGGCACTTGAATAAAAGTCGACAGAAAAATGGCCTATTATGGTAACTAAATAATCGGTGGTTGCACATAGTAAAAGGAGAACTACCAATAGAAATCATTGATCCAATAAACGGATGAACTTAGTAGGCAATCACATCCTTAGGCATATTACCATAAACGTAATTCTTGTGCATGACAAACTAATTATTATTCAATGAAAGGTAGGACGTTCTATGAGGGTACACTTCTCTCCACCACTCCAACCGACTCATCCACAACTTATTTTCAACATAACTCTCCCTGCAGTGTTAACATTATAGAAGGCCGGTTACAATCACTCTGAGCTGGTATACACCTTAAGGCATTGTGCCATAGCTTCTGACTCTAACATGAGGTTGGATATTTCTGTAATTGATAAGTCTTAAGCTTACCAATTTGTTTGTATTTGGTGAAGGTAGTCCCAGGCCAGTTGATTGGTAGCATTGCTAGGGTAGTCAAGGTGCTTCACAAGCACTTGAAATGCTTCAGTGTAGTCACAAGGATCTGTAGAAGTGTGCATGTCAAGCTATAAAGTATAGTTGAGTATAGCAACCAAGCGAAGCTGATGACCATTGGGACCACATAGAGAGAGATTACTGTTAGTTGTAATACACTACATGTACATGTCCATAGCTGATGTACATAATACTATAATAATATTATTATTATGATGTCAAGAGTGTATTAGGGAGAACATACAGTAGTATGGCAGGTACAGTTTGATATCACATAAGGTACTAGGTACAAAAATTCATTTACCTTGCTTTAACAGCAATTCAACATATTCCAGTCCCTCAGAACACGAGTCATCAGCTTCTATAAGGTTCCGTAAGCATTTCAATCTCACTGGCACATTACCACTACAAAACTGCCTCAGGTGACGGCAGATACACCTGCACAATGAAGCATCACTACATAATATACATGATTGTGTATATGCGTAGGTTTGTGAGTTTCACTCACTGCAGTAGAAGTAGTAGCACATTTGATGCATGCTTCCCAAGAAACTTTTTTGCACATAATTATATCCAAGAAACTTTTTTGCACATAATTATATATGTATAAGGTAAAAGCAGAAATTTACCGTTTAAGGCTTATCCAACGTGGCTGCCTCTGCTCTTGCTCCACAAGTAACTTTAGCCCATCTTCATCATTGCCAATCGATACCAACAACTATAATAATATTATGTGTATATAGTCCATCTCAAATTATTGTAGTGGGAAAGTCTTTGAGGGATCCAGTGATATTCGCAGATAAATGGTATAGTGATAATATTTCATGAAAGTTGGATACATCAAAGATTTCCCAGTCAACATATTAATCTTATTAGCCTACTAAAAATCCTCAAGAACCTTGTAATGTAGGATTATGAAAATGTTCATATTGTCGCTGTCTGAGATTGCTAGCTGCCTAAGAGACTCAAAGTGCGTTAGAGCCTTATTCAAATAAGCTTGAGTTTTTATAGTTGGTTTCACATCCAGCTGTCCATGATCACATTCAGTTATGCCACTACTGTGATGTTCACAATCTGGATCCTTTTCTTCATGTTTTGCAGAGGCATAAAGTTCCCTTTTCCACAACATGTACTGCAGCATCCCACAGTAGCCAACAACCAGGGGGCTAGACTTAAATGGCTCTGCAGATACTTGGCTGAAAGTAAGATGGTACACAATATCTACATGTATCTTGATTCAGATTTAATCTCTTCCTCCCTCCCTACCTCTCTCTACGTACATGTAATTATTGAGCTAACCTCTCCAAAGTATCATATGCCTCTTGTATGCTGCTGTGGGTTGCAATATAGATGGTCATCTCCAAAAGTAAGTCAACTTTCTGAACATAAAAGAGAGACATCCAATGTCATTCTCTGACCTCTTTGGCTTTTACTGCTAATGGATGATCTTACTTGTTTCGTTTGTTTAGTGAATAATTCTTTGTAGAGTTGAAGGCATTCACCATATGCATTCTCATCGTGCAGTAAAACCTCAATCCCTGCCTGTGAGTACACAAAATCGGCAGTTTTGCTCATTTTTAACACACAAATTATCTTCAGCTTCGTGCTCCGCACGGGAGGAAACAGATTATTTGCTATTAAAAGAGAGTTGATATGACTGACAGGACTGGTCTCAGAAGCCACCATCAGAGGTTAAAAATTTTCCTGGGGGAGTATGCCTCCAGATCCCCCCAATACCATAGAATCCTGTAATTACGCCCTCCTTGCGCATAATAGCTCAAGTAGGTAGTTTTATCTCGCGTATAAGCCCCCATCCCCTCCCTGACTGTCAATATTAGAGTCCATAAGCCAATAAAAACAGTAGCTACAGCTAGCAAACTACCATGTTTATGCAAATAAAATGCAAGATCTAATTAGCGCAAGAAAATTTGCATTCTAGGACTTCTCATAATACATATACATCTTAATGTAGAGCGTGACGACCTTTACCAGAAAATCACACTAAAATTCAAATCATAATTACTTGCATTCTATTAGCATAAACACGGTAGCTATTTGTGTCATAGTATGCCTTACTTTGTCGAGTTTGCCTGGGCCCAAATAGCCAGAGACTAGCCTCATCCCCAGAGACATCGTGTGCCCATGTGGCATTCGACGGTTGGGAATGGTCGTCACATGGAAATGTAAGGATCCGGCATCCCGCATACAAGCCCCCTCCCCACTTGTACTTTTGCCCAATGCTAGCATGCACAAAGGGGGGCATAATCGTGGGATTCTACGGAGTTAATGAGCACTACATTATTCTTTGCTGACGAAAAGGTATTATTACAGTCCTTGCTCCCTCCCTCCCCCCAGACTAAAATCCTAAATGAAACATACCCTGTCCAGAAAGCAATGGCTTTTATGTGAGTATCACAAAATTCATGTGGGAGCATCAAATGTGGGCTGAATTAATGTGGGAATATCAGTACTACTCACTACTAGTACTAGTGTCACTACCCTATTCCTCATACTGTATGGTGGGTAATTTTCGTGGGGTGCTTATTTTCATTATTTTCACGGTTGATTTGGCAGTCATGAAAACTTCCCACCCAGAAAAATTATAACTAGAGCTCATAGAGCACTTACCCCATGCCTCTTCTTAGAGGTCTCTATTCTTTGAAATTTAATCTCTTGCTACCAACGAACGTTTTTGTTCCCTTCTGAGATCCACGACCACAAATGACATTTTGTGTTAGAAGCATGCTGTAGAGAAGCTCAAGCATGCGCAGTAGACTCCCTATAGTAGAGAAGCTTGAGCATGTGCAACAGACTTCATAAGGTACTAGGTGAGCATGTCCGATGTAGGCGTGTCCAATATACTCGCACGATTTGTAGCTTTCCAGAATGAGACAGAAGGTGTTTTTTCACTGTCGTACACCATTTTATCCCATTTATTGACCCTACTTTCGCTTAAATGTTGAGATTTGCTGATTTTATGCTGATAGATGATAGACGACAGATGAACTGATTGCTTTACCCCTTGCTGCGCATGCGTGCACACGGGGTAATAATATACTATTATGCGAGTCCATGATGATGGGCGTGGCCAAAAACCATCGTGGCAGCGTGGCCAACACTTCCCAGTGTTAGCAAACTACAGTAGCCACTATCATCCAGTTGATGGTGTCTTCGACACTACCTCATGTTATTTGTCAAAATATCTTTGCAGATATGGCTTAGTAACAAAGAAGATTGCGAGCAAGATCAAGCGTGTGTATCAATTACATCATCGTTTATGCAGCATCATGCCCCTGGACTGGGCTTCTGTCATACAATTCACACCCACGAAAATTAATTGAGGGCCTTCTCTGACTTTCTATGAAAATTAGCACCCTGAAAATTATCTGCCATTATTATGGTATTACTTTTGTGGTGATTGGCATTTTTGAATGAGATTAGACGATGAAGTTTGATATAATTTATACCTTTGACCCAGCTATATGTATTTACTTTCATAAGAACTACTGGTGCTTCTAATGAATATTCTATGCTAACCCCATTCTTAACAGGGGTCTAATTTTGTCCCATCCCAGCTTTTTCATGTTGCATCCAGAATAGCTAGGAGATGGGAGGCTAGTCTTGGACGCCAGCCCCTCCTACTCAACAGGGACTGGTGCCAGAGACTATTATAGGATGAGGCTACACGTAGGTGATACTATATGTGAGTTATGAAGTATGTGCTAAAAATTAATGATTATCCCGCACACACATACGCATCAAGGGATAAAATAATCTGTTGTGAGCACAAAATCATCACATCTTGAGATCTAGGCACCTGAGTGATTCGTAAGCACAATGAATCAATCAAACTTGGGAAATTTAAAAACTGGCTTCAGTAGTACATGTATATAATGGACACGGTCCACAAGTGTCACCATACTCCTGGTGTCACAGATAGTACCTTTTTATTAGCCACCGTAGCCATGACTATTGACAGTGCCTATATACTCACTTCATAATGCATGCAGGCCATGTGCTTTCTGCTATGCGCACAACCTAGCAGAATATTATGCAGGTAAAGGTCGTCAATAGGTTCATACATGCTGCATCTCTGTGCAGGATGCAAATGTAGTGCTGTGCGGGGTATGCACTCTAAACAGCTCTAGTTATTAATTTATAAAGTTAAGTTACCTTGCAACTGATCCCATATTACCCAGTATATTAAATATTTGAATTTTCAGTTCACAGGTTAGAGCACTTGACAAGACATATCCTACATGTACCTTCCTGATGACTTCAGGTACTTGGTCCATGGCTGTTGTAACGGCTTCCATAGTATGGGAGGCTTGAACAAACTCGTGTCTCAATAGCTGCTTACTGATGATCACCAGCAACATGGACAGGTGCTTACTGACTAGTGATGCTCGACCTTGACATCAACGTACAATATTATGTTAAAAACAAGAGAGAGAGATATTAAACATGCACTACTCAATGTGCTGCATGCCTTACCATCTCCTCCACTGTCAAGGTCTCGCTTTAGAGCTGCATGCTTCTGCTTGTAGCTGTTGAGCATACTCCACTGTAGCCTCGTCCCCAGGCTCTCTTGGGGGAGGGGAAAAGAGAGCCTGGTAACGACTGCATGCGCATGCGCGAACCCTTACCAACAAAACATGGTAAGGCAGTTTTCACAGCTAAACGGCCTTTCGAGGGGACAAAAACCAACGTTTGAGTGATTTACCTCATTTAAGCCTCCTAGACACCATCACTAGCCGATAGCAAGATACTTTTCGAGTGCTTGGGCGACTTTTGAGCTTGACTGGTAGTATACGATCAAGTAGTCCACGGATAGTATACGGAGATTTTGGCGCATGCGCATGCAGTCGTTACCAGGCTCTCTTTTCCCCTCCCCCAAGAGAGCCTGGGGACGAGGCTAACTCCACTGATACTCGTGTCATGATATTGACAATATACTAGTTGTCGGTAAAGGTCGTCCGTCACACGTGTACTCCTTTGAACTCTCAGTCTCCACAACGAGCGTGCGCAGTGCCCACACCATCAAAGGCCCTATGGGCCCAGTATAAGAATCTTTGGTTGATATAGGCAATACGAACAAGCACACATTCAAGGAGGTACTGATCACCATACAGCATACAGTCACCACCACTGGCACCAGGCACAGTTGCAACACCTGGTAAGGCACCTGGTTCATGTATTCTCAGCGACAATACTATAATTATTTTGATGAAGGTAAGTGTAAGATAATGATATGAAACTCTTATTTCTAATTATTGTACTTCTACACTGCAACTGTATGATCATCCATGGATTTCACTAGTTTATGATCACTGAAATATCTGCACTTTGATATGAATGTATCAACTTTGACTTTGCAATTTTCCATTGATCTCCACAGACATCCAACCACACAGGCTGCTAGGAATGCAGAGAGCGAGATGTAGAGTACGACAAGGTAGGTGAACATACTCTTACAAAGTGGCTCATGAGTATTATCTAGTGAAATGGTGCTCAGAAGGTAAGTTCCAACTGAAATCCATCCTAGTATGTATGCATGTTAACAACATAACGTGAGCAGAACAGTACCGGTACTAGTGTACATGTGCGCATATAACATTGTGTGTCTGGAAGCAACTTGGCACGGTATAATATTAGAGCAGATTCATTATTACACTACAGTACATTAATTACTCCATATACGTCAACAAGCTAATTACATCCCGAGTCCCAATCAACTAAAAGAATTCAGCCAACCGATGAGGTAATGATGACGAAAGTTATGATGAAACTTATAATGAAAATGTGGTTAAGACTATTTCAAAATATTTAGCACGCATGAAAGCTTGTTGGGGCCCAGAATTCGAACCTAGCATAGAAGAGATCGTGGACTATTGATGAGATATGGTGATTCTCTCAGTTCGCTTTCTTTGGCAAGCTCGCACTCGGGGATATTTTCCTATTCAGTCTAGCACATGGCAGACTGAATAGGGAAGTTGCAATTTACTTTACTGAAACAAGCAATATTTGCCCAGTAAGGGTATTGAATTGTGAAATTTGGTACAGATATACATGTAGGTGAATATGGGAAATGGTGCTGTAAATACTTTAAAGTTTGTCATCTGTTTTCATTTTCAAATTATTCCACTTGAAAGCGTTTGATGATTATGTAACATTGCATAACTCAAATATGCTACTTACATACAAATGACCCTTTACCACATACAATGAAGCTACTAGGGATGTGGTAATCGTTTCAATAATATTATTGTCACAAAAAACCTCCATAATGGTCCCTGTTCTCATGGCTGGTCATGAATATGTTGTCCAATTGGATAACTGCTCAATGTGTGGCCTGGCTTCGTGAACCTAAATATACTGTACAAAATATATTTTGAGGTATCATAATATTATTTCCTCTAATAGATATGCTCGAATTTGGAGGCAGATGTTTAACTTTCAAGCTGTATACGCATTCTACTCCCGTTTGAGGCACAATAATTTGATTGTATTGTGACAACTTTGGCTGAAAAGTAGATACTACCAGGTAAGTGCACATGCATGGACACTCTACCATAACTCTCAATTTTTCACTGCTCCGGGTACTTACTTGGCATACACATGTATATTATATTGATCATGAGTGCTTACCATGCGTGCACCAAAGTGTGTGGATGGAGTCAACGTACATTCGTAATTGTGATGAGAACTTGATCACACTACGTAATTGTATATTGTACCAAATATTATAACAAAAATATGAATGCAACGTTATGCGCTTTATCCTATAATATTGTGATATGGACCCCACAACATTAATCATTGGAAAGTGATCCTGTCTTAGAGATTTGTGATGATCCTTGCCATTGATACTGTGACTGCACATGCAATCTCTTTTTAGTCACTATATTAGGCACACCTTGGTATCTGGTGCAATTTATCTTCTTGTAGAGATATAAGTGCCTGTGCTCAATAAATATGGTACCCTGTAGCAATAATTTTTTAATGGCCAACTTAGGTAATGCAGCTCACCGATATAGACAATAACTCCCGCTCCAGTAATAAAACATCCACCAATACTTAGTATCTTGATGATTGGAGGGAAATTCCCACAACATAGTCCAATGAAGGAGGTACCACAGATGCACAGGATAAATGAGAAAGCAAACAAAAATATTCCTGTAGTCTGTGGAGGAAGGTATGTGCATGTTGTGAGATAAGGTTTTTATCATGGACCACTTACTTTCTCTCTGTTAATTTTGTAGTTCCTATAATTACCCCGCGCGCATGCGCAAGGGGTAAAGCAATTGGTTTGCCTGTATATCATCGTTATCAATTGTCGTCGTTGGTACAAAAATTGCCAGATCTCAAGTTCTAGGCATCTGTGCGTGCTATAAGCATAACCAATCGGTAGATATTGGTAAAAAAATGGTTTCCACACGCTTTGAATTGCTGAAAATGGTTTAATAAATCATGCATTTTTTGTTCAGTATGCCTGTGGTTTATCAATCACACCCACTCTACTGGCATGTACTGATACAACTGCGCATGCTCAAGCTCAGTGTAGGAAAGGGTTGTCAAGTCACAACAACAGCTGTGCAGTAGAGTGTTGCAATACTATATACACTACAGTGGCTACAGAGCACACGGAGTATATACATGCTCGAGGGAACTCTAGTTTCAGTATGTATGTCTGTCTACTCATGATCACTATTGTACATAATACATACTCAACCATTAGATTGTAGTACTATTATTAACAGTGGTCATCTTGCTATAAGTTTCTCAATGGCTATTTTGCTTCCTTATGGCACTTCAATTGCATTGTAATATTATGTAAGAGCAGAAAATTGAGGGGAAGGCTAGAAATTGAGCCCCCTGCCCCCCGAGAACCAATAACTGCTCAATAGTACCTGAAATTTTACCAATGGAAACTTACAGTTAAATACCAGGCGTAAATGTTCTCATTGGTGATAGGATTTGGAGGATCATGGTTGGTCTTACTACAGATTTTGCCCCTTTGAAGTCTATCTTTATCAGTGGTGGCTAAAATAGAAAAGGGCAGATTATGAATATGACAGAATTTTGGGAAATAAATGTGTAGAAAACTTTGCCCTATCCTGCACGTTTTCTACCTGCATTAAATCTACATTTTTGTCTAGTGTAGGTCGCTTTAACAGTGTGTGTGTGCATAATATGTGTAGTAATACCTAGTGAAGCTCCAATGAACCAGGATGCCACTGTAACCACAACCAAGATGATTATAACTAGGAAAGGAGAGAGGGAGGGAGGGAGAGAGAGAGAGGTTAAATCATGAATAAGTTAATGAAACGAAGTGGGTTGGTGTAACCAAATGGGCCGCACCTGTGGAAGTTGTGTTTGTCTTATAGAGTGTAGCTATATCACCAATATGTTGCTCTTGTGCTTATCCCCATGTAGAAAGAATCATCCAGCTATATATATAATATTATGTGATGGTAAGGAAGTCTTATCAGGACTCAATGTACATGTAGAACTTCCTTGTAGGCATAATAAGCATGGAAGCAGGTAGCATGATGATGCACCTGGCTATATTAATGGTCATTGTTGCACAGGTATCATATCCATAGTGTGTACTGTATATTCATTTTTAACTATTGTACTATTCAGCACAAATTGAGTACAAGCTCTCCATAAGAAAATTGTACTGAGTAAATTTCAGGGGCGCTAATTTCATAGGAGACCGGAATGAAATTTCATGAATGGTTTTAAATTCCGTGACAGCAACCGGTGCAGTGTTGTGCAAACGATGTAATTGATACACACTAGCACTGTCAATGTTTTCACTTTTGCAAAGTAGAAAGATAAGAATAATGAAAACTAGCACCCCATGAATGCATCTGGGTGAAGAGTGAAAACCTGTATCGCAGGAAACTTTCGAGGGAGAAAACTTTCGCAGATCGATAGGAAGGGAGAATTTCGCAGAGAAGATTTTCGCGGAATGTTAAACTGATCGCATAATGGGTTTATCGTGCTTAAGCGCTTGTGGCCCTGAGAAAATTTTTGCTGGTAGCTATAAATTCATGAAGATTTTTTCCCTCAAAAGTATACGGTAATTATTGAGCCTGGTGATAATAATAAGTCATGACAGTACCAGTTTCAGTCTCACAACCAATTTTGTTGTGTCCAAGGACTAACTTATCCATATAATTATTATTATAGGCTTGAATTTGACATAGCTGCCATATTAACATTATAGTGAAGTTAAATCTTACTAGTTGTTAGAAGTATGGATCGGAAGGACAACTCTCCACAAAAGTAGTATTTTTGATTACCCTGGCGATTGCTCCGAGTTCTGTGGCTGCGGATACCTTCAGTTTTACCTGCAGGGAAAGCCACATGGCCATAGTATTAGGAATAATCTACCATTAATTTTGCGACTAGTCTCGTCTCCAGGCCCATTCCAATTAATATTGCATATTGAAAGATGAGGTTATAGTCTACATCATACTGCTATGTACAATAGTGAAATCGTGCACAGCTAGCGCTATTGTGGCATCCATAACTATTATGATGATAATGGTAAAGAGTGACTACAATCTCGTGGTGTTGCCCGTCCAGTCCAGTAATCCTATAGCTATCATCTTCTAAAGTTACTTTAGTCTAAGCTTGCTACCCATTCAAGGAATAAGAACATGCTATGGTTTCATATATAAAGATGCCACTACTATAATACCGGCTACTAGATTCAGCTACCAATATCTCCATGGCAAGCATTGACAAAGTCTTACGTGTAGCTGATATTCCAGATACCATTCTTGGAACTCTTGTGCAACTTAATAATTGTTCTGCAGAGTTGCTGGTTGAAGCTCCCATGCGATCTGTGTGTAAATGCAGCTGCTCCACAATCTAACAAAAATGTGCAACATGAACAGTATAGGTTCAAGGTGTATATATATAATATCTATGATTAGTACTATGGCATTATATTGCGCGCTGAGCGCAGAGCGCAATGGCCGCACAGGGGGCGGTGCCACGTCACTCTCGCAATAAACTTGGGACATGGAGGTGATGGCAAGTCCAGCGACTCCAAACGGTGAAGTTGAACTGACTCTCGAGAACACATGTATGTGCCAAGTATGCTGTGTAGACAAGCCCACGGACAGCTTTGTCACATTTTCTGGCTGTGGGCACAGCTTCTGTTCGGAGTGCGTACGACACGCCTTTCAGTACAAAGTGTCTGAGACTAGAGTAAAGCTACAGTGTCTCCAGTGTTCAGCGGCGGTCACTCAGGAGGAACTGGAACACGTTTGTGACGGAGAACTATATCAAAAGTACCTGGATGCCTGCTTGACCCGACACCTATCCACAACCCCTAATGTCCGCTACTGTCCTGCCCCTGACTGCCCCTTTGCCTGTATCGACACATCGACATCAGTCCAGTCTGATGTAGTGGAGCAACACTTTATTTGCCATCGAGAGGGGTGTGGGAGGGAATTCTGTAACAGCTGTAGACAGTCGTGGCATCAGGGAAAGACCTGCCAGCAGGCACGCGAGGAGATGCCTTCTGAGTTGAAGCAACTGGCAGAAGAGAATGAGAGAATAGAAGTGGAAATCAAGAAAAACACAAAAGAATGTCCTCGGTGTCATAATAAGATTGAGAAGATGAAGGACACCTGTAACATGGTCGTCTGTTGGTACTGTGACCTCAATTTCTGTTGGCTTTGTGGTCGGGAAGTCAACGACTGGCACTTCTTCAGGTGCATTTATAATAATAATAATAAATATTATTATTATGTTTAATCATACATGTTCTCCCTGGTCCCTGGTCTGTGAGAGCCTACATAACTATTCGCTACTCTAGATAGCCTTGGGAAGATTGTGAAACTGGTTATTATGGATTCTTGTTCACTGGTTTCTGTTTCCCTTAGTCTAGGATACCTCATCTGAATACTTGGTTTTATATGAATGGCTTCTGTACACTCTGAGCAGTGGATAGTTTTACATTTGTTCTGATATAAACACATGATATGCAGTCCAACAGGTTGCACGCTGTATGGATCGAGCTCATGGTCCCGGAGGAGCCTCTACTGCTGTAGATTCTGGATGTGGGCAACAGCACCTCTTCTGCTGCTACTGGCCTCCTTCATTGTCTACCCAGTCTCACTGGTGCTAGCTCCTATTGGACTTGCTCTCTTGGTGGGTTTATTTCAGGATTTTGCTCGGGGGGGGGGGGGGGGGGGGGGGGGAATGCTTAGCGCCCAAATATTAGAGGGGCAAGTGGAAAGAATCAGCACAGTGCATGCGTAAGCACGCCCATCCAGGGGTCTGGGGGCATGCTCCCCCAGGAAAATTTTATAGCCCCTGAAATTGCTTCTGGTAGCTTCTGAGAGCATATATTATGATGATGACAACAACCTTTTAGTTACCATTTCGTTATATTATGCAGCTACATCTCTCTCTCTTTCTCTTTAAGGACCAAGAAACAAATTTCTGGGGGGGGGGGGGGGGGGGGGGGGGGGGGGTGCTTTTTGCCCCCCTTGAAATAAACCCTGGTTGTATATATATATTATTATGTTACTGTATGCTAGCCCTCTAGTGGTTGTCTGGGTGGAGTTTGTGGCCACCTGTACTACGTCATTGTCCACGCCAGATATCCTAGTATCATAGCAAGAGACAGGTGATACATGTACATATACATGAGAGGATGGCTTCTGGGTGCTTACGTTACTTGATGATTGGCCACACCTATTGAGTGCACTTACTAATGCAGTGTGCCCTTTCTGCTGCACCAGCTTGAGCTCAATTATTTAAGGTCGTTGAACTAGGCTAGTGTTGCATCATTTAGTTATTGCATGGCTACAAGAAACAAATATTCTGTGGTCTGGCTGATGGTTTGTGACGATGTAGTGGCTGTATTTGTCTGTTGTCTGTCTGTGGTTGGCATGAAAGTTGCTAGAGATCTAGGCATCTGTAACACAATAAATCCATTGATATTGTTGAAAAACTTATTTCATAATGCTTCGAGGCCACTAGTGTCATAAACACTATTTCTATTGGCCACACCTGCCCTAGGCTTTCTGCCTATGCGCACAACGTAGTATAGTATACTATGTAGGTAAAGGTCGTCAACAGCCACATGCGTGCATGCTGCTTTAACTCTCCTCTCGGAGGATGCAGATGCAGCACATGGGGTATATATGTGCTCTACAGAACTTCTGTGTTTGATAGGATGCGTACAGCCAAACATAATATACCAGTATATAAATTTCTATTATACGCTCAAAAGAAATATGGATAGAATTGACAAATAATAGACAATTATTAGTATAGGTAATAGTGAGGTTGTATGTTTTGGGTAACATTAACTGTTGCATGTCATATCATTGCATTATGCAGGTGTACTATGGAGGAAAAGCAGTGAACTGTGCCAAAGCATGCTTGATTGCCTCTATTGTCATCATAGTGCTGCTGGCCGTCCTGTTTGATGTTGTCTTAGCACTGCTCTGTGTAATAGCATTCTATGTCATTGGATTGGTGTACATCTACTGCTGCATGCCCCTAGCAATGGTGCTTCAGTATAGCCCTGACAGTGCAATGCGAGAGCTAGCTGTAGTATAGCTACTTACAACTTATCGTTTTTATCTCATTCAGCATCTTGATCATTAACGCCCACGGGCACAATTATTATGTTAATTATTTATTTTAATTAGCAGGACTATACTCATGAATGTCAGTTTGCTGCATGTGCGAACCATGCAGAGGTCAAGAGATCGATTGCAGATATATTTATAAATAGGTTTTCTGGTGGTCGTGGAGTAATAGAGACAAGATGAGTTCTGTACGGGTGGCAGTGAGGGCCAGACCACTCTCGACCAGGTATGTGTGGCTAGGAACAGCGCCATGAAATCTTACAAAGCTACATAAGATATTAGATCTTGTAGCCTGCAAGATCGATGTACTGATCGTTGCTATAAAAATTAAACTTTGTGTAGACCTAGCTTCAGAAGGATAAATTTATAAACTGATGGTACATGGGTTGATGTATTTACCACGCCCCTAGTATTAAAGGTGACCTTTGTAGTGGTTGCAGCTGGAGCTCGCGTGTGATGGTGGATTCATTGCGTCTGGATTCTCTGTCTTTTGCACGCATGATTTCATGTAATTTGAATGCCTCGTCCTCGTGCAGAGAAATGAGCCTGCATGGGAACCACTGCATATGCATGTGCATGTGCCTACTATACCGATCAAGAAAACACGCTGGCATTCTCAATGGATATGGTATAAACAGTCGTACGTGTGAAGTGCCAGACACCAAACAAACGTATTTATACTACTAGTCAATGAAAGCTCCTTTCAAGTGCTAGGGCCACTTTTGCTATAGATGACTTAAGGTGTGAATGTTTAGCCCGTTTATGGATCATGCACCATTGCTGATGCTATGAACGTATAATTTATAATAATATTATGCTGCAACGCAATAGAAGTCGAGCAGCGTGAGCCTGAGTGTAGTAGGATGGGCCACTGAACTATCCATAACCGTGGCAATATATATACCAAATTTCTTGGCTATTTGTACATATTAAATAGTGCATTTTTTCCTGTATACCAGTGTATTTTTAACCATAAGTGGGCGTGCGTACACGTGTGCATACCTACGATATAAATGCTCACACTGTAAGTCTACTATAGATTATATATGATATGTAGTCCATGGAGATTGGCAGACGGGTGCACGAGACCCTTTCTTCTTCCCCAAGCCAGAGTGCCCCCAAGCATTGTGAAATAGTTAGCCTGCATTGCACATGACGTAATATTAAAATGATATTATTATGCCACTGCATACTGGATGCCTCATGCAGAGAGATTGAGTTGGGTACCCCACTGTCACTGGAGATGAGAGACAAGTCAACCATACTCCACAAGGTACTCTAATGTGCAGCAAAGAGTAGATATGGGTTATCTACTCTTGGTGCAGCACATGTATGTTGATCACATGTTCAATGAGTATTGCTATATATGATAGCATGATTCTCTTCTTTTCTCCCAATGCCAGAGTGGTTTGAGTGGTGCCAAGAGCACTGGTCGGAGTATGGCCAAGGAATTTATCTTTGACCACTCCTACTGGTCAGTCAGCTCCTCTGATGACCACTACGCTGACCAGGAACTGGTAAGTCACCTGACTTCGGGAGTTTTTGTGTGTGCACACACACATACACACATACACACATACATACTCACTCACAAGTTTTATAACATTTGACCACTTAAAACTTTCACAGTTGGTTACAAGTTACACTCTGTTTTAGTAGACACCACCCAATCTGCTGAAGGTGGTGTCATTTATGGTGGATTTAGCCATGTGCTGGCGCTAGAAAGGCAGTGGCAGCATATGACAGCCAAGCTATAAACTGTCAAATGCTGATTGGGCTCATACAAAACCCCTTTGTCCTGCATGGGAAGAGCCTAACTGATGTGGTAGTGTCAGGACATCTGATGTGGACTATGGATTTATAATAATTAACTTACCTAAGGTATGGTGTCTTATAGCATACCTTGTAGGGGAAATTTTAAGGAATCTGATTCTCATGACTTTTTCAGATAACTGATAAGCTGTGACAACTAAACCTGCAAAATATGCACAGTTGTACAGTGAAAATTCAACCCAATGTTTTCCTATCTGTGAAAATGGAACCTTAATTCCCTGCAGTTTGGTATTATGTTTGTCTTGAGAACTGTGTAGCTACCTTCATCCTGTGGCGTAATAATATTTAACAGTGCTTGGTGCTGGAGAGTAATTTCTCCATTAATTTGTGCATAACGAAAGCTGCTGAAATTAGTCTGCTAGCAATTCATGTGTAGGTGCTAGGTATTTTAGTTTTCACTTGTTGAGCTAATTATTGTGTAAAAATTTAGTAGTTGTCACCAACAAGATTTCTCAATTTATGGCAGATGTTTGACTAGATTTAGGCTGGAGGTCCTCATAAATGCTGTAATTTATGCAAACTTTGTGAAGTCAATAATAATAATTGTATTACAGTAAGATATAGTAGAGCATGGGTAAGACTATAACCTTTGTTCAGGTGTATCCAATGTTGGTATCATTTCATGAAACTATAAAGCTTACCTATTAACACTGTACTATGTGATAAATTGATATGTGGTTCCCATTTGAATGCTGTCAATTGCTTATAAAGACACATAATAATCACTTGTGTGTGACTATGCCTAATATTAATAGTAGTTGATTCTGAATAGCCTTGAAATTCTCCTTGAGAAAGATATTTCTTCATGTGTGTGATATAATAATATACGTATAATTATGTAGAGTTTAAGGGAAGCACCCTTCCCCCTCCAAAGTATAGAAATGCTAATCTATAAGTAAATCATCGGCAATTTTAGACATAAATCTCAAAAATTTGCTGGGAAGAGTGCCCCTAGACTCCCTAGATTGGCTATGCTACACACTGCAAATTATCCTCTGAAAAATATCCTGTATCAATGTCAATGTAAGGTAGGCCGATTGTTGAAACTTTTAGGCTTTTTAATGCGACGTAGCTCAACATTGTTTTTTGTATAGAGGGTGATGTAATTTCTTTCTATTTATATCTTGTACATTAACCTTGCAGATATTCCATGATCTTGGTGAGCCAGTGCTGCAGTCAGCGTTTGAGGGCTACAACGCCTGTGTGTTTGCCTATGGCCAGACCGGCTCAGGGAAGACCCACACCATGATGGGAACACAGGTACTCACAACCATTATCAGTCCATTTAACCTGCAAATTATGGCTTGACTTTGTTATAAAGAGTATGTTTACAGTGTTAAACAGCATCTAGTGTTTGCAATTAATTTTGTACCCGCATTAGTGGCATAATTTTTTCTTGCAGAGTTCTGCAGGGCTAATTCCAAGGATATGTGAGGTGAGCACAGTGACCAAATTAAAAAAAAATCTACCAGTTCTTAATAGCAAGAACGTTTTGTGTTTGGCTGGTTTGAGTCCTTTAAGCTAAGTTCTGTGGAAACAATGTACTGGTATCGAGGAAGAGGGGGGATAATGTCAGCATAACAATTATGGAGCAGTTCAATTATTATAAGATGGTGGAACTTGAAATTTCTTTATCTAAGCTTCCAGAGTTGACAGTGTTTAGTACTTAGTTAATCATTAATTTTTTGCGTTGTCCTGTACTGCAGGGACTTTACTCGAGGATGGCTCAAGGGAGAGCAGACAGTGCAGACCAGGTTTCCTATAAGACTCAAGTCAGGTTAGTTTATTCTCTACATAATATTATGACTATGCAGATCTAACTCGGTTGTAATGTGGGTCTAGCTGATCTGGTATCCAGGGCATCCTCTAGTAGAGCATCATTTCCCACAATAGTGAACTTACGGAATTCGTACACAAACAGAGTAGCTACATCTATTGAGCTGTTGGACACAACTCTGTTACGGTCACAAACAAGATTTTGTGGTCTAGTTATTGATTGCTTTTCCCATGCATAGCTCTCTTGTTATAGCATATTGTGTGCACTTGCAGCTATATGGAGATCTACAATGAAAAGGTTCGTGACCTTCTAGGAGCCCAGCCTGTTGGAAAGATACAGCACAGCCTGAGAGTGAGGGAGCACCCAAAGGAGGGACCTTATGTCGAAGGTAGTGGATGCAAGAATAATACTAGCTCCTGTATTCTTTCATAGACCATCACTGTACAATTTACTCATAGTGTTTGGAGTCAGCCTTTAAGGCTTTGCTGTGGTGTGCATTGGTCTGTAGTTTATACACCAGGTGCTTAGGGTCATCTGTTTTGATTTGAGTGCATGTTCTTATGCTTGTAGAGGGTACTCAAATTTTATTAGTGTTGTGCACCTAATTGACCAACCCTGCTCTTCATGTGTCTCTGACTTACACTTTTCTTTCAGAGCTGAGCAAGCATGAGGTCTCTGACTATGATGCCATCTCAAGACTTATTGAGCTGGGAAACTCACACAGGTATAGTTTGTAGCACATAGTAATTCTATCATCAGGGCTTATTGCACAATACACTGTACTTGCACAATGTACTGTACAACTTGCATGATTATATTTGTGAGTCTAGTGCACAGTCTTGCTGTATTCATGCTAATAAAACACAAGATCTAATTAGGGCAAGAAAATTCACGTTCTAGGATTTTTCATAATGTATCTTATTATAGAATATGATGACCTTTATATGCAAAAGTTAAAATCGTAATTTTGCATTATTAAACATATAGTATCTACAATTCATGGATCATGTAATATTTTCTTATGCTTCAGGGCTACAGCATCCACAAAGATGAACGATGCCAGCAGTCGATCTCATGCCATCTTTACCATCAAGTTCACACAGGTGTGTGGCGAAGGGAGAGCACTCTGAAAACAGTTGTATAATATATGTTTATTATTAATTTTGTTTAGGCCAAGTACCACTGCAATCTTCCCAGTGAAACCGTCAGCAAGATACATCTGGTTGACCTAGCTGGAAGGTAGGCTATATATGATAATGTGTGGCAGTGATGTGTGTGTGTGCGCGCAGTGTTTGTGTTTGTGTGAGTATGTGTGTGCTTGGATGAGCATGTGTCTGAGAGAGAGATACTTAAGTGTGATGAGTGCATGTCAGCAGTGCAACATTACAATAATTACTTTTGGAGATATTATGGTGGCAATTTGATGTTTTATATGAGTACAATGTGTCATTCCGTTTATGGATGATGGGATTGTGATGTGTGTACACACGTGCATATGTCAGTGGTATCAGTGGTGAGCAGTTGTTGACATAGTGACATGGTGATATGCTGATCTGGCTGCATGATGGTTGTATCGTGTCGATCTGCCATTGTGGTGGTGTACACCCCTTCTTGTGTGTGTGCAGCGAACGTGCCAGTGCCACTGGAGCCGAGGGGGACAGACTGAAGGAGGGAGGGAACATCAATAGGTCCCTGGTCTGCCTCGGAACAGTCATCTCATCACTTGGTGAGCCCATGAGCAGTGCATATGTGCATGGTCATTATCACATGTAATATTATGCTCTACCATAATATTATTTTTGGGTGCGAAAATAATGATTATATATTATTATTATATGCTCTAGCTGTGTCCAATTTTGGAGGCAAATATTCAATATTCCAGTAACACACATTCTGTGCCTGTTTGCACAATTAATGAACAACCTTTCAAATTGCTGAAAATTAGCACTATTTTGTATCATTAAAAATAATTATTAATTTTGGTAAGGCATATAGATACATGTAGTATGGCAAAGGGTGTCCAATGGAACAAATACAGTAGTGTTTTTTCGACTCATCTGAGATACAGCATTTACTTGTTCTATAACTGGACATATGGACATAGTTGAAGCATCCAAATGTGCAAACATCAAATGGAATGTATTAAAATGAGGTACGAGGTGGACATTTCATCTCCCATTGGTATTTCCTCCCTTCTACTCTCTAATTTTGTGCCTCCCACCCCTCTCCTCCCTCCATATTTACCTTGACAAGAGGCATTGTGTATCCCTCACTATTTTTGCTCTGCTAGTTATCCCATGTGCATGCGCAAAGGGGTAAAATAATCAATTCTATTGTCAACATTATTTATTGTTGACACAAAAATTGCCAGATCTCGAGATCTACATATAGATATCTCAACGAGTAGCACTGCATTGCTGTTAATAGGTCAGAAATGGTAAAACAGTTATGATTCTTCATTAAAGCTCTTGATATACATGTACATGTACTGCAGATTATTGACCACACCTAGTACAGCTTACCACTATGCATGGTAATATTTCCCTCTTCTCCCCAGCTGAGATATCGAGCCAGAAGAGCCACCACAAGAGGCCATTCATTCCCTATCGAGACTCGGTCCTCACCTGGCTACTCAAAGACAGCCTCGGGGGAAACTCAAAGACAATCATGATTGCAAGTATGTATTCTCAACAATAACCGTACTACCCTTAGTTTAGTGATATCAGCAACTCTCTGCTGTTTGAATGGCTTATGTTATATGTAGGCACTGTGCCTGAGTGGGCACTGGGATCATCTTCCCAGGATATAGCTATAAAAGAGGGTTGTTGTATAATTATAAATAATTTACTATGTTCATTTACTTATTTGACTGTTAATCTTTGTTGTTGAGTATGCTGCTAACACATACTTGCAGCCATCTCTCCAGCTGAGAGCAGCTATGGTGAAACACTGAGCACACTTCGCTATTCCAGCCGGGCCAAGAAAATCATCAACAGACCGACTGTGAATGAGGTACATGCAATGTACATGGATATAATGTTATACTGGTGTATTGTGTTGTATATGTAGTCTGTACAGTGTACCTTCCATTCTACTCTTCCCTGTAGGATCCCAATGTGAAACTGATCCGTGAACTGAGAGCAGAGATTCAGAGATTGAAGTGTGTCATAACATCGGGAGGACTGGTGAGTCCCATGGTTTCGAGTATTGATGACCATTTCCAAAATACCATGTTTAGCAGTCGTAATAATTTTGTTTTTCCCGCAGAATGAAGGTGAGGTAGAGAGGCCAAGGCTGAAGACCTCAGAGAGCATCTCCCTGGCTGAGGACATCTACAAGAAAGAGGAGCAGGTTAGTAATGGGATTAAAGCTGAGTGGTGTTTGATGCGACTATCTTGATATTGTCTTTGCACACCTTTCCAGGTGGCTGAATTGACAAGAGAGTGGGCTGCCAAATGGAAGGATATCAAGAGGATTGTTGAAGTATGCCTATTGTTTTAGTAGATCTCCTGAAAACCATATCTACTTTGGTATCTACATCTTAGTCATTCCCCAGGCCCTGCCCAGTTTCACTGTACATTTTGAATCGTCCATACTCTATATTAGGGGTGTTATTATCGCTTAATACACAATACAACATTATTCTTATGCATACAAGTATCCCTGTTTAACATTAACCTTACAGGAGCACCACCTTGCCTTGCGCAGTGAGGGTGTCAAGATGACTGTGGATTCTCAGAGACCACACTTTGTAGGAGTTGATCCTGACATTCTCAGCACAGGGCTCGTCTTCTATTACCTCAGGGTATATTGATTACATGTTATACTAAGGATTATTATTAGTTATACGGGCATGAGGGATGTATGGCATTTATTGCATCATAGTCTGAGGTCCTTGTGTCCGAGGATTGAGGGCAATAAATGCCATGCATCTCGAGTGCGGGTGATATAACTAGCTTATATCCCATCGGCATGTATACCGTATTCGCTCGATCAAACGCCGCGGCTACTATTTATTTCACCGCCCGAGTTTGTGCGGCGTTTATTCGAGAGCGGCGTTTATTAATACCAGTAGCTGCCAGAGAGGCAATCCTTAGAGAAACGGTCGATTGATACCGCTGATCTAGGAGATTCTGGCCCCTTTGCTGATGTAGAAGAAGGTTAGAACTTGTTCTAGACTGTTTATCGTGTACCTGCCATCGAAAACGAGTCACGAGGCATGTCCACGTACTGGTATTCTCGAATAGTAGGCGTGGCGCGGCTACTATTCGAGAGTGGCCACTATTTTGTTCAACACTTCGGAGGTGCGGCGACTATTTGAGAGCGGCGACTAATCGAGAGCGGCGTCTGATCGAGTGAATACGGTATATGTACATGTGTAGCTACAATGCATAAAATTAATATGCATAGAACACTCAAAAAGAAAGAAAAGACAACCTCACCTTACTCAAAACGGACACACAAAGCTGCTCTTTGAGTCAAGCTCTCGAATGTCAATCGAACTTCTGAGCATCTCGTGACTGAGGGGTGTGGTCAAATCCACACAGCTAGCTACAGCCATCCAACTTTGACGATGAACTACTATTGCTAGTGTGACCTGCAATGTTGAGCTGAGTCGAAATGAAATCTGAGCTATTGACTAACTATCCTGAAAGCAAGGCTATGTGCCTACGCAGTAGATATGCATATACGGTGGCTTAGCCGCTATGCTGCTACTTGCGATTAATCAATCAACGACTCTGCCCATCGGTTCAAACCAGCACTCTCCCGCTACCCTTCCTGCCATACGTTTCATTTAGTCTCGCGAGACTGATAGTTTTACTTTTGTTGCTACCAACTTGTTTATTGTTCAAGGCCTGCAGTATTTAATATTGCACTTTGAGTTTCCTTGAGCAACTAATATTGCACTGTGGGCATAGTATTCATATTGCACTGTGGCTTACCTGAGGGTGTTCATATTGCACTGCTTGTCTCTAGAAAGTGCATTATGGTGTACAATATTATTTTACTTAGCAACAACATAGTAACGGGATATAATGTATATCCATGGTGCATTATAGGATGGATTCACATCTATTGGACTTCACAGTGGCTCGTCCGTTCCAGATATCAGTGAGTTCATGAATCCAGTGAAATTCTTAAGTGATAGTACACACACATGTACTGCTTACAGGCGTGACTGGTGGTGATATCAGTACAGAGCACTGTCAAGTGGAGTACAAAGGTCACCGTGTCACCGTGCACCCCCTGGGCGGAGATTGTTTCATCAATCACAAGCGACTGAGGAAGCCGACCAAACTCTCTCAAGGTACAGTGACCAATATTCTATTGTTTCTCCTAGGATGGGAATTGGCTCTCTAACATTTTATGTTTCTCACGATTCCAGGAGATTTACTGCAGTTGGGGGCCTCTGCTGTTTTTCGATTCAACAACCCTCACGAAGCAGCCAAGCTAAGGAGGAGACAGAGTGTAAGACCACATGTATAGTTCAAAGTTATAAAACGGTTGAGGGGAGGGGATGATGAGGATACATGATATTTCAGTAACATAGATGGAGGCCATTCATTGTTGATAGCATCTGAACTGTACCCAGACCCGTCCATGTACATGTAGCAGTTTGATACTGTGACTCTAAATCAAACTGGTAGTGTCTACATTGCATTGTAAGCATGCAGTGCCTCCTGTACTACATGCTGTTACCACACCGTGTGTTGTATCCCACACAGCAAGGATTGCTACATGCAACCAAATCTATCTCCACCAAATCCCAGCGTGAACCTACATGTAGTTCAGCAACTCTTCCTCCTTCCACCACCGCCACCGCCAGCCCCAGCAGTAGTAGTATTAGCACTGCCAGCAGTGGCAGACGAGGCACCCTGTCCTCTCCCCCAGCCACCTCCTGTACCATGACAGTTGAGCTGCAGTCCAAAGAGAGAGTCTCAGCTAGGGGAAAGAGGAGAACAGAGACATCCTTCATGTTGAACAGGTGCACCATGTCAAATCTGATCCACATCTGTCCGCACAAGAATAAGCATTATGCTAAATAGACATAGTTGACTCTTGTACTCTCCTTGCAGGTCTCATCATAGTGAGGGGGAGGTGGAGCTGGCTACTGATAGGGAAAGAAGTGCCACGCCCTCCACTGAACTCCTCCTTCCAATTCAGGAGATTAAGTGAGCTTGTATATATATATATATATATATATATATTATATATATAATATATACCAATAATGATAGATCCGTAATATTATTTTTTTTTGTAGGGATGTGGCTCCTCGTCGTTCAATGTGCTTCAGTCTGATGGTCTGGTTGTGTGCTCCATTGCTACTGAGTGTGGTCAGTGCCTTCACCTTCCCAGCGTTTGCTGTGCTGGCAATACTCCTCCTCTGTATGAAGGTGAGCATGCATGTATTTATATGCCAATATACACATGCATACACGCAGATGTGCACTCATGTTAGCTTGCAGCCCTAACGACCCTGGTTTATATGTATACATCAACCTGAGCTTATTAAAATTTTATTATTACTTGTAAGTGGCTGTAATAAGGTGGTGGCTGCCTTAAGTGGTGACGCTATTTGCATGTAATTCTGTCTGACGTTGCTTCTGTTTACTTAGAAACCCATCTTACTCAAGTTTTTGCTATCAAGTGTATTATAGAACCTCTAGCCTTGTTTTGGGAATTCTATCATAATATAGTTGGTAACTTCGGTGAGCATTAAATTTGGTGAAATGGCTCTCATTGGTATTTAAATTTGGCGATCTGAATGCTACCATGGTAGTCATGTGTGCATTAAGTTCAATTGGTGAGTTTTTAATTTGGTGATCTATACCAAATTCATCATAATATCGCCAAATTAAAAAATGTCACCTTACAAGTCCTCAGGCTAGGGGCCACAGAACTATTATAATGGTAATGGTGTAAGGACTGCAGGATCCTCTGGGTGATATGCAGAGTCTATTTTACAGTTAGGCACACTGGAGCAATAGGGATCAGGTTAGTTGATCAAGGCCATAATAGCAAGGCTCAGGTTGGACTCGAATGCATAACCCTATAGGGATTGAAACCAAGATTATACTGGCTCCCCACAACAGCTTGTAATGCACATAATCAGTTTCAGTACAATCGGGATCTAGTTAATATGGAAATACGATTATCTGGACTTGCTCTAGATGAACAAATGCATAGAGGGTATGGAGATAGTTGAGCAGTGAGCTCGACAGTGCTCTTGGCCAAGATTTCCATACGTTTGTATAGTATCTGCTACATTGACCCCTTGAAATGAGGTACATGGGCACTTATCTGGGAATGGGCGCTTGCCCGGGACATTATGGTATTCGCGGGTATTCAGTATGCCACTCAGCCTATGGACAAAGGGATCCTGATAATCAGGTTACAGTGTGCTCCCAGCTTCTCTGTTTGCACTCTAACTTAACAGACAAAATATGGCATTGTATAAGCAATAGGTGGCAGAAGGAAGTTTGTTTTGGGGGTGGGGGGTCGAGCGAAAGTGCATGAAATTTAAGACCACGCCCATTTAATTAAAATTCAAAGGTCACTTGACCATATTGAAAACTAATGGTGCACTGTGTAAAGTAGCTACTTTGTGATGTCACTATGCTTGGATTTGGGAGGGACCCAGTTACGCCTATGCGTGTGTGTATTTTTATGGGTACCACATTATAGCTAAACCGATATTGTAGGCTACTAGTATCATGCATACCCACCAATGTGATTGTCTCACTATAATACTAAACACTAAAGTGCAAATTTCTTATTGTTTTCAGATGTTTGGTTTTTCTCAGCGGTTTCGTCCCCTTCGCTGGGCTGGATCTTCCCTCGCTGTCCTCACTGCTATCACAGTCTCACCCATAGCAGGGATCTGTGATCTACTCTGCAGAATGACTTTCAGTGTATTGACATCACTAGGAATTGTGCGTGAATCATGCAAACTAACACAGACCTAGTCTCGTTTTTTTTCTTGTATGATGATCTTGTTTGTGCAATGTTGTTGGCTCCAATATCGTGACATGCATAATGTTGCAATCATAACATAGCATAATAATATTATTATTATGTGTACTGCAATATCATAATATGTATATTAATGTTATAGGATCATCAAACTTTAGGTCACCTGTTCTCAAACTAGCGCTGCTTCCCATAATTATTATGTGTATGAGGCTCATGTACTAGTGATCCCATCAGTCCGACAATAATTATTATTATTTAATGTACATAATATTAAATAATATTATTATAGATCTATAATATTCTCAAAGTGGCAAGGATCAATCAAAAATAATTTTACACCCACGAGAATGATACCTGAAAATAATTATTACTCGCGGCCCCCTCCCCCAGTTGTATAAAATTAAGTTCAAGGTGCACCGCCCATGGGCTCTTTTCCGCGGCGGCAATGATGCGCTGGGCATTTAGAACTAGCTAATCATACTACTACCAGGAAATTTACAAAGTCATGGCGATTTCCCGATTCGTTTGGAGCTCTGTTGTGATTAGTGCTATCGGAATTTTCCTCTTTGGATACAATATTGGGTGAGTATGAGTACGGCCTAGTACCCGATCTATACCTTGGCAGATCTATATTAAAGTTGTAACTGCGGCACATGTGCAGAGATACAATAAATTTTGACTGCAGTTCCACCAAGACATGGAGGGGTTTAGAGCAGTACTGGAGTTTGACACTGTGGAGAGTGAGGATGACAGCAGATTGAGTCCAGATGATTTCAATTCTAGTTTGGATTTTGTCCCAGAAGGGCTCTCTCAGTGCTCCAGGGCTGAAAATGCAACAGAATCCAACCAATTTATCTTGGTATGTGGCTATGCTCAGGGTTCTCGATAATTTTTTTCACTTGTCAAAGTGCCAGTATAAACCTAACTTTGTCCAGGCCAGATACATACAAAATGTGGGACAAACTGATCACCAACATTAATTTTTATAGCGAGCTCTCTTATCTTACAGAGTGCTAGAAAATTAATATCAGAGGCATGAGACTAAAAGTATCTATGCAGACATAAATCCCTGGCAGGGCACACCAGCAGCTAAAACATGTCATCGATGGTTCTTGACACGACTACAAATGGCACAGTATATGAACCGTGAGCTAGAAACGACGATCATCTGATTTTATTATAGCAACTGCATGAACATTAGAGAATAATGCCTATCATTTGTGGCACAATTAATTAGAATTTAAGGCTCAGCTATAGCAAACTATCTGGTCTCCCTTAATTCTATCAATCAACGTTTGAAAATTCTTTTATTGGTGTATGGAGGATATCAATCTGCTGCAATTGCAAGTGGGAGACAAGAAACGTAGCTATAACATTAGAGTTCGCTATTAGTATAGCGTGGTGCCCATACCTACTCATGCTGAAAGATGGGAATAGGGCCATAATTTAATACTATAATAATGGCCTACAAACTTTGGTATGTTTATCCTAATGACATTGTATACTCTTGTACAAAGTCCATGGGGTAATAATATTATTATACTAAAAAACTGAATTTTGGTGCAGATATGGTTGTTACAAGTTCTTATACATCTGCTCAAAATGTGAGTTAGAAAGCTTCTATTATATAAAAAACTTGACTGCATCCCCAGTAGCTGCATAGTTCTAATGGTTCATATGGTAAATAAAAGATCATCAATATAGTGCATACACAGTCCAAGCCACATTGATGCTGGCATCTCTAGGACACATCGATAAACTGTATACACGTATATTGGGGGACGCGGCTTGAATCGCCATATATTATCATCGATAGTCCATGATCTCTTCTACGCTAGGTTTGAATTCTGGATCTTCGAGCAAACACAGTCTTCACAGCAATTACATCATAGGTTTCATCATAGGGTCGAATTCTGGGTCCCAACACCATGTCATGGGAGCTAAACATTTTGAAGCAGTGTTCACTGCAATTACATCATAACTTTCATTGATCATCTTTAATTACCTCATTGGTTGGCTGAATTATTTTTTGTTGATTGGGACTTGGGATTTAATTACCTGCTCTAAAATTAATTTTTGGCTTTCTATAATGTACTGCTATTGTGCATGGGTCATCTCCACATACAGAGTCCACCAATTAGTAACTCTCAGAATCTGATGATGATGATGATGCGTTCTTGCTGTGGCCAATGTAGTGTGGAATACCAATAAATCTTAGCTGAGTTTTGATGGTGCACCTTTTTTGATTAGTTAGCAATTAATTTTACCGACAATCATCAGAAGCCCCAGTATGAGATAAAAGAGCCCACCTGAAATGCTAACAAACTACTAATTAACATTGACAAGAGACATACAATCTGTGCGTGCATATCTAACATAATATTTGAAGCTTTAGGCTGCTATGATACCATTAAATTACTTGCGTTACAGTTGCATGTCTTTAACATTAATTATTTACTGCACGTGATTGAGTTCTTAACGTAGGGTGTTTTGGTAGCAATTGTCAACGTTGGTGGACTATTAGGTTCTATTTTGGCTGGAGGTGAGTTTAGTATGTCTTGTATGTACAAATTTTAGCAAACAAAAGTGTCCTTAAGGTATGCTCTGAATTGCAGTTCATGCTTTGTGATCATTAAATCAGGTATTGCTGATATTGGTGGTCGAAAGTCGGCCATCATGATTGGAGGTAGCCTTACTACACTGGGAAGAATACTGCTCTGCACAGCTGTGAATCTTTGGTGAGTCTACAGTACTGTTACAGACCCTTTCTATATCAATCTATTGCGAGTGTAGCTGGTAGCTAAAATGTTTGCGTTTGTGAACTATGGCCAAATCTGAAGCTGAAACGGAGACGAATCGTGTAGATCTAATGTTAAGGTACCATTTAATTGCGTGGGCGTGAGCGTCAGGAATGGCTAATTCAATTAGCGAATTGTGAAGGGGCGTGGCCGAAGAGGCCATACGAGTGCTTTTGGTCGAAGGTGGGCGTGTCCAGAATCGGCCAGGGATGATTATGCGCGTGTAATTAGCGACCGGAAGTGGCCCCTGAAGAAAAGGCCGGTAATTGCCCACATCAAAGCAAGATCAAAGCATTCTTTCTTAACTATTAACCGCAACGACTTAAATTATACACTAAGTAGAAAAAAAAAGCAAATTTAAATAAATAATCTAATTTGTGGGGGATTTGGGAGCACTTGGGGGGATAATTTTTATATGGGCACGCAGAATGGGTCGAAACTAGAGATTTGACGCAGGGGAATTTTGATTCACACCTTAGAATTAAAGTTATGGCCCTTTGAAGTTTTCCCATATGTTTGTATAGGAAGCCATGCGTTTGCAATGTTTTCCGCCCACGCGCTACGTGAGGGGCGGGGCCACGCGCGCACATTAACGTGACGACCATTACCCACTTTGATCAAAATTGATGTATAGGCTGCCTGCTTGCATTGTATGGCTCTATTATGCATCAAGCTCAACTATGTGGCAGTTTTCGAACAATTTTTTTTTCTGCTTAGTGTTCTGGTCGCCTTGAAAAAAAAAAAAAAAAAAAAAAAAAAGCTTATTAGGCCTAATTAAGCATGTGGGCGTGTTCCTGGCACTGTGTGGAGTGTGTGCGTGTGCGTTAATGCAGGTTTTATTGCTTCCGATTGGGCGTGGCTTCACGGGCCAGTGCTTGGACATCGGCGCCTGGGACTTGGCCTCGGCGATAGGTGGGCGTGTCCCGGAAGCGGTGGTGACCTTTGAACCCCGCGAGGAGGCTTTGGGGGCGTGGCAGGAGGTCAAAGGTGAGGCCATGTCTGTTAATGAGGCACTGTACGGCGGTGCGATCGAGGGGCCTGTACGGCTGGACGGAAGCTGACGATGGTTTGAAGCGGATGTGGTTGCGATGACGTGTTGTTACTCCGCCCACACAGGAAATGAGGTGAGCTCTTGCGTGGGCGGTGTGGCAGAACGGCCTCCAAGTGTTTGTGTGTGTTTTGGCCTTGAGGAAGCTGTGTGTTTTAATTGGGATTGATTGTGGGCTTCCGGTGGACATCCGGTGGTTAGTAGGCACTTGATTGAGAATGGTGGTCCTTGGGGAACAGGGTGGGGCTGTTTTGGGCGTGGCCTGGCCCCTCCCTTCCGGCTCGGCTTCCGGTCCATGGAGGATATTAAATGAACACTTCCGGCTCTAGCAGCCACACCCCTGAGACCTGTGCAATTAAAAGGGCGTGGTTACACAACATGCACCTCACTAATGACTTTGATGTGGTTTAGGTGTCATATCCCCCACCTCACGCCCACGCAATTTAATGGTACCTTAAAACGGCGAAAGAAGCTGACTGCAATCGACAAATACTGTTTTTGATGTTGCCATTCTGAGGAACCAGTTTTCTCGATTTGTAAGAAGTGTGAGGGGTGGACGGGCGGGGTATGGCGCTGGATCTTCTTTTCTCATGGATTTCAACTTGCTTTCACATTTAAAACTGCCGTCAAGGCTTTAGGTCGTGACTTACATTTTGTACAGTGTTATATATGGGGCAACACGCCCACTTTTTGTGCGCACGTGATCGTGTCCAACCTCCGATCCTCTGGGCATGTACTGCACATGCGCAAGCGCAGTGTTGGAAAGGGTCGTCAAATCATTAAACAGCACTGCAGTAGAGTGTTGCAATACTACGGCCTACAGGGCACGCAGGGTATGTGCTCTATAGAGCTCTAGTTATTATGGCCATGGGTTATCACAGGACCATGATTAATAATGATTCACTACCCTTGGCAGCTCTTAAGCATGATCCTGCATGGATATCATCATGGTTCTATATAGCAATTGTCATATATAATATATTATTATAACAACGGGGCTATCTGCAAGGATGTAAACCACAACACGGAGTGCATGTGTGTATAATTTATATTGCTCATGTAGCTAAGTTGTTTCCAATCTCATTTATGGATTCATAAAGGAAGGCACTGTGCACATACGTAGCTGCAGTTGATTGTGGTCCTGGAAAATGTCCAGATGGAAATAAAAATTGGTGGAAGTTTGTCTTGGTCCACTAACATTCTTCTACATATTCATTGTAGTGTTTAACATCAATATCACCTCATCGCGTCTTCATGGGTTGGTCTTATTCAGTCAAGCTATTGCAATGCCAGCTTGATGTGCGTTGTTTAGAACTTGATTCATGGGTGTACGTAGTATCCATTGTACTATGTAATCAATATTATGTATGGTAGTTCAGTGCTATGGCACTGTACTCGAAAATGCTTAAAAACTGCTGGGCTTTTGCACAATCAGTGTGTCTGAAACTGAACTAAATGATATGAAAAATAGCTCAAAATGTTGATGTGGTGCACGTGTCAAGTTATACTGTTGCAAATTAGAAGAAAGAAGAAGACTGAGAACATGATTATTGTCACCCTCATGTTCCATATGGCTATTTGTTGAATGGAACAGTTTCAGAACTTCTATCGACTCAGGTGTAATTCAATATGCCTTCATTGTTTATTGATGCAGGATGGTCATAGTTGGAAGATTCCTGGCTGGGATTGGCTTTGGGTAAGATCATGTATAATAATAGGTATATTATAATCAAGAGTAGATTACGATAAGACTACAGGTCCTGTGTAAATGCGTTATATTAACGTCTGCACTGGTGTACACTTAACAGCTCAACAATGTTACATGCACCATGTTACTGTATAAATGGATGACCATGCAGTGCCACTGTTGCTGCAGCCAGCTGTGCAGTATGGTAGTTTATGTGTTGACTCAACGCTCACCGAAGTACATACACTACACTACTGTGTGCTTACAATAATTATATTCTCAATCAGACATAATTAATTTTTTGCATTCAGTAGTTCAACACTCTTGATATCGTTATACTAAGATAAATATTATTGTCTGGAAGCAGAGCTAAAACGTTTCTTCTCAGTATCACTGGACTTAGGACACTACAACAGACAGCCCACTGACATCATGACAGACTATGGCCCCAGCTGTGACTAAAGTGAGCTGGATGGCGGGGCAGAATTAGATTGAAATGTACACTTACATAATTTGCTCTGTGCTAGCGAAGCTGCAAGGCTACTAACGAGTTTCTCTTGCTAGCTAGCCGAGTGACTAAGTCACATGATTGGCTGGGATGTGTACGTGCGCTAGCTTACTTTCTGCTCATGTGGAAAAATAATATGTAGTCGACTGCACAATATTGTCATTATGCAGTACAGACCTTGGAAAGGAGTGAGCGAGCACTCTTTAATTGTAACATATATTGTTATTATGTATATTATATAGACCGTGATAGCTACATCACTGCCACTAAAAAGTAATAGTGTGAGAATCTAGATAATAAAGTTCTGTTACATAGACTTCTTTACATGGTGATACCAGTATACATTGCTGAGATATCTCCTGAGAGATCGAGAGGGAAGTTATCGTCAGTCATAGGGCCAATGTTTGCTGGAGGTCTTTTAATTGGCTTTGTTGTGAATCTTGGTTGTGTGGAGTTTGATATTGGATGGAGAATCTCTCTGGGCCTGCAGTCTGTGTTTGGGGTACTATTTGTCTTTGGAATGAGTTTCCTACCAAGAACACCAAGGTAGCTTGCAATGTTTCAGTAAGGGGGCTTGTCCAAAGTCCTTGTGGAAAAATTAACGTCATTATGATGTTAACATTTTACCCCCTCGATCCCCTCTCCCTCTCTTAACGTCACAGCATTTCAGCATAGATTCAACACTGAAACTCTGATTCTGCTCCATTTAGCCTACACATTCGGTATTCACTTGTATTCTACAGTGCTAGCTATGTCTTCATGGATTCATTGCATACCCGTGCTTCTTCGACAGTTTCTTGCTTGCCTGTAGCAACGTGTACACTTTTAGCTACGTATAATGCTTGACATAGCTGTCACTAAAATGCAAATTTTGACACTACTGGAGGCATATCTAGACTTATTCTATCACAAGAATGCATAATCACAACTAAAGCGAAAATCTGCTGGCAATGCAGCTGTAAAATGTCATGGACCAAGACCCCTCCCCATAATAATTTTGGACAAGCCCCCTAAACCTATTAGTTTCAGTTAGTAGCTATAAAATTAATGTACTTGAATTATATAGTGAGGTCTGTGAAACTTAGCATGACATTGTACTGTGATATGATGACCACATCCCCAGTAGCTGCATAGTTTTTAATGGTGCATGTGGTGAAAAGGTCATCAGTAATATAGTACAAGCCACATCGATGCTGGCGCCTCAATCACGGAGTTGGTGTCTGCTTTTGGAGTGAGATTCATCATAATTACCTCATCGGTTGGCTGAATCGTTTTGCGGATTGGGACTTGGGATGTAATTATGGAAAGTTAATGCATATCATGCAGATAGATTGAACAATGGCTTTTACTGAGACAGTGCAAAAGTATAATTATTCTAATATAGATGGCTCATACTAACGAAGAAAGATGATGAAGCTAATCAAATCATCGCTAAAATTTATCCTATATTAACTTGTAATAAAGAAAAAGGTACAGTTTCATCGGTTATTTTCCTTGAGGTCAAGGAATCAATCCAAGGTTCTATGCATAACTACTCATGGAAGACTCAACTTAGAGATCTACTGTCATGGAAAATATCTCAAAGGTATATAATTATGATTGTGATAATTATCAATTCGTGTTATTGATGTTACTTGACAATAGTCTGTATATATACAGAATATTATATGAATAATTGTAGTTCTTCAGCAGCAGAGTGCACAAGACTAGCTGTCTTATGTATGCACTTTGTAGCTGAAGAAGGACCAAGATCTGAATCTTTCTGTTCTGTGGTGGCTGAGAAAGCTAAGACATTCACTGGTTCAAGCACTGTAGAGTGAGGATCAGTACCCTTGTTCGATGAGCCTTGCTGGTTGGAATTGGAGCAACTACTCTATAGCGAGGGTCAGCGCCCTTGCTTAACAACTCTCATTGGTTCAGGTGCAATTAATTGGAGCAACTGCTCTAGAATGAGGCTTAGCACCCTTGTTTCGGTCCTTGGACTCTACTGGCACGACCGCTGAATTCAGGGAATAGAATATCAATGGGTGCCAGACCATCAATGTGAGGAAACCGGGAGGGTCGGTGAGGGTTGTCGAGTGAAGATACTGACCCTTGCTCTACAGCAGTTAAACCAGCTAGGTCGTCGAAAGTGTCCTTCTCGGCCCCATGCAGTCATTACCATCCTAATTTTTGATCATTAATTTTGTTCAAATAATTGAGTCTATTGATTGTTTCTTATAGAGTTTTGATGGGAATCACAATCTCTTCCCTCTCTCCAATTTGTGGAAATTTTTTGCTGTATGTGATTTTCTGTGTCTTGTGCTGCATGAGTCCACAGTGTGGTTAATTCAACCGATGTATGGGCTACAATATTATCATGATTGTATCACTTTTCTATGTAGGTATTATTCAGTTACTCTGTTCTGCGAACTACACATTCTACCACACATTTCATCTGTACTGATGGGTTTCCTGAACTTATAATTAGGTGCATCCCTGATCACTGTATTCTTAGTCGACAAGGTGAACTAATTAAGCATCAATTCTTGAGTACCGGTATAGATAGATGCATGATTGATCCATAGGTGGGGCGCAAGACGCTGCTACTATTGGGCTCACTCTGCATGTGTTTGACTTTGCTGGCTTCAGTGATATTGATAATCATATTTCAAGTGGAAGAGGATGAAAATCTAGCAGCTGGCTATGGTGTGGTTGTCCTCCTATGCTGCTTTTTGCTCAGCTTTTCTACTACATGGCTGTATGGATAACGTTATGCTCACAATACATGTTGGCATGTATATTATAATATAATATGTGTAATAATTGTAGGACCATTCCTTGGATTGTCAATAGTGAAATATTTCCAATGCATGTCAGAGGTGAGTGTTGCCTTGTCCTATACAAAGACCACATAAGTAGTTATTATACCTTACTGTCACTAAAGTTAACTACCGTAGATCGGGATATTTTCGCCAGTAAAATATTTCACTTGTAAATTTTTCGTGTAGTCTAATTTTCGCCACCAGGCTGAACTTGGTATAGGTCGTCATACATTACGCAAATATTTCGCGCGTTTAATTTTCACCACCTAAGCAACTGGCGAAAAATTTTTAACGGTAAAAATTTCCCGATCTACGGTACATCTTAATTTAGTGAATTTAGTGATAATGAATATGAGGCTAAAATTTCTTCGTGGCAATATAATTCATTTAATTAGAAATAAGGTTAATTGAAAATGCAAGTAATGTAAAGTATGTCCTCCATAACGGTTACTATTACAATGCAATGTGCAAGAAGCGACCCAAGATCATGGAGAGTTACATATTCGGTCACAAAACACATCATTTTTTGATTATTAATAACACGATACATTGTGAATGTATACCCTGCCCCCCCCCCCCCCCCCCCCCCCCCACCTGAAAAATAATATTTCTCTGCATAATAATAATATGACATTTACAGGTGTTGTCGTTTCCATAACCTCTGGTGCATTGTGGCTGGGTGCATTCATTCCAGTGCAATTGTTTCCCATACTGCTAGCCTCTCCAGCCCTGAGAGCACCCGGCACTCTCTCTATCATTGCTGCTGTCACTATGTTCTCTTTTATCTTCACTTTCTTCTTTTTACCTGAAACAAAGGTACCTACAGTATCAGAAGTAGGTAAGTGTTAGGAGTGTTGAACTACTATAGTAAACTTAGAATAGCATTTCGGAAACTTGATGTCACTGTACTAGTGTAGTACCTGGCAATTGTTACTGTCACTATCATAACAAGTACATGGTGCACCGTGCTAGATAAGCGCTAATTGAGTTTTCAGTCTCTGCACGTGTCTGAAGCAGTTAGCTACTGTAGTAGATGTGCTGACATGGTCTACCCACATCATCTATAGGCAGTACATGTATGATAAGCCTACAGCAGTCAGTAGTTTACGGATACAACTTGTGACGTCAAGTTTCTGAAACGCAGTTGTACCGTAAAGGTACATTTTTCTGCTCGTGAAAAAATTATGCGAATCGCATGCATTACAAACACATGGTGCGACAATATTTATGCGGATACAAATTTATGTGACCGCCGCTTGACTTGCATAATTCGCGTAAATAAAACTCGCGCAGAAAAATGTCGCTTTACGGTATGCAGTTCAATACTCTTATCCCCTTCTCTACTCCTGATAGTATGCATACATCTGTTTTAAATTAGCGTGATACTTATGATTGCATTGCTCATGTACTATAATATTATAATATGCAGGGAGTAAGTTTGGAGGATGTAGATAAACTATTTATGGGATCATGGTCACAAAGAATGAAGTTATGTGATCTTCTGTTGTGTAAAAGGTTAATTAATTAATTAACTCTTATCCTCCTGTGCCTACAAGTATCCCAGGTATAAACTTTCATAACTTTTTGATTTTCTAAATTAATATTATTATCTCAAACATTTCAGATATCCCGAGACACCTAATGAGTGATCGTATTATTATTATGATGTCACCAAGGTACCTCTTTGTGGTGGTGAAAAATTCTAGAGAGTTTATATAGTGCAGTATGTTAATTATTGTTGTAAATTAATTTTTTCTTTATAATTGGATTATAATGTTTGTTGGAAATGCATGGCCACACAGCTGCTTTATGTTACTTCCTTTCACCCTTGCAAAGTGATTTATAATGGCAATGTCACAACGGAGCCTAAATATGTAGTTATCAAAAATAGTGCCATCTAATCTATCACATACCATGTACTAGTGGAGTTTGTTTTATATACATAATTATAGTGATAATAATCCCAGAAGATTGAAAAATAATGTAACAATTAATGTCGATGAATTGGATCAGTATGTCTGTTATAAGTATTGATGATAAGTACAGTGTCTCCAAGTATATGGATTTGTCAGTATTTTTACTGAATTCTGATCATAAATACTGATAAAATTCAAAAATACTGAAAACTGGGAGAATTTAGTACATACATCATATTATATGGAGCCCTTTGAAAAGTACTGAAAAAATTTATGTAAAATACTGAAAAATGGGAATATTTATACTGAAAGACAGGAGAGCAGCTTGGAGGCACTGTAAGTAAAAGTGAGGTAGACCAACCTGGGCTCAGATTGAAATTTCAAAACAATGTGTTGTCATGCCAATCACACAACATTCTGCATCCCGCATGTGTTTCCTTAATTCCTAACTTGATTGTGAATATTTATAAGATTTAGGAAAGACAACTTAAAGTTTTTGCAATAATGAAGTCATAATTATTATAAATGGTGGACTATAATTTGCACAATTATTTTGTTCCAGAATATAAATACTGCATGGCCACTGAACATTGTAAATCTAGGATACTCCATGGTTTTCATATACTCATTAGACACTGAGGACAAGGGATCTACAGTATTTAGTATCCCGATGGCCCCGTTACTAACGGGACAGAGGGATACTAAATACTGTGGATCCCATTGGCCGAGGTGAGCTAAGTTATTTAGAGTTTTACAACTGTTGCTATAGTAGTACAGCTATTTGGCTTGGAGCTCTTGTACCATGGATCCTATTGGCCAAAATTTATAAGTAACTAAAATTTACAAGTAATTAAGTAAAACCTAAGCTACTTAGTTACCTCCTATTGACCAATCAGATTACAGGAAAGTGACAGTAAAATTCTAACTACAACTTAATTTTCACTCATCACAGCAGAAACCTGCATGATTTGAGACTCCTGAGCTAGCATGTACTGATATTATAATGATGCTGGATGCATACTGAAATTACACACAATGTCAAGCATAAGTCAAGTCCCTCTTGAGTTACGCACCATGTTTTACCTTAGTCATTGTAATACTATAGATAGTTGGGTGAGCACTAGTACAATATACTGGGCATATAGCTACCTATAATGTTAGGACTCCATAACATGTATCACAGACAGTATGTTGCTCATACACAGCACATGTTAACACTTAGGTCATGGCTTGTGTATAGGGTTGCTGTACCATGATTTCACTGCAGTATGTGTTCTCATTTATATCCGATTTGTTTAAGCTGACTATCTCATTAATTTTATGACATTGTACTTACTGGTTTGTGCATAGAGTCACATGTATTAGATCACTAGCACTAGAGCTTCTAGAAGATTCTTTTGCGGAGTCTTAGGCTGCTTATAAGCTGCTTGTTAGTATGATGCTGAATATTCCATGCCAATCTATTATACTATTAATTTTGCTGCTATATCTGAGTTGCAACCCGTTGGCCGCATTACAATAATTACAGGCCACCCAAGTTCACAGATCAGCTGCATGGTAATCAACTGTTGTGAAGTTTACTTGAATCAGAAAGTAAGTTTCTGTTATGCACAAGACAATTACAATGTATACACAAGGTAATGAATAATTGAAAACTTGCCATGTAGTCTACAATTTCAGTTTTAATTATTATTCAAATGGAAAAGCTCATGAGTATACGAGTACATCATAGTCCAGAATGACAGTCAAGTGTGGCTATCTTATAACAGCACTCATTTGGTCACAAACACTGTCCCTTTCCCAAGTGATTGACAGGATAATAATATTATCTCATACCATGTCATGTATCATTATGCGTTGCCAAGCAGCAGGAAAAGATAATTATAGATATATCACATTAGATTCTCACTTGAATCAAATCTGTATGCAAAAAAGGAAAATGCTACAAGTCTATAGCATGATATATGTGTTAGTGTGTGCACTGCTGATAGCAGGCAGTAAAGAACAACCTCTTACCTCTAAAGTGGGCAGTTTGACAGCCATTACACCGGTGCCTACTTTGAATCAAATAATCAATATCGATTGTGAGCCTATTTCAGATGATTCTTGTCGTGCTAATCTGTCTCTTGAGAATGTTGCGAACGAATCAAAGGCTATGAGATTCTCTACTATATATGTCAACATTACTGTCTCTCAGCTGAAGATGACTGCTCTGGTGAATTTTTCACAATTGGAGGCTTTAACTATCAGTGGTGATCTGAAGGCGAGTACTAATATAACTTGTATAAGAAGCAATGCTGGGCTTGTGCTGCATAGAATAGATAAAATTACGCTCACCAATGTCAGGATAATGCACTGTGGGGCTACTATACACACATTGAGGAGTACTATGTACAGCTCTGCCATCACAATTTTGCATAGCGGGGATATAGACCTGAATAATATAGATATAGTTGAAAGCAAAGGAACTGGATTTACAGTTCTCGATCACCATGAAGGTTTCATTCACGTTGAATCGTCACAGTTTAATAACAATACTCTTCCTCTTGATGATCTTGAATATGTAACTGGAGGTGGAGGAGTTTACATTGGTGGCTTTGAACAAGATCCATTGAGCCCCATCACAATTATGTTCAATAATTGTACGTTTGAGGGAAATCGGGCACACACAAGATACTATCATCACCTTTATATTGATGACCTAGGACAGCCAGTCAGTGGATATGGTTTAGGTGGAGGGGCTGCCATTGTATTTGAGAGAGCCTTAACTGACATACATGTAATATTCTCTGGATGTATGTTTGCAAAGAACAAAGCATTATTAGGAGCTGGTCTTGCTTCAGAAATGGGAAGTGTACCAGATACCAAAATGAAAAATGTTTCTGTACTAGTGGAAAATTCAATATTTGAGGAAAATGGTTGCAACAATAAAACATTTGGTGGAGGAATGCATATCAGTTTCAAGGATGAATCTGATGCATTCAGTTCAAACAGGTACACTATTGTTAATGTTACGTTCAAAAACAATTACGCGCAGTATGGAGGTGGTCTTCAGTTCTCTTCGTGTATAAAAAATCACATTGATTACTCAAACATTGTGGAAGTCAGTAATTGCAAGTTTGAGGGTAACCATGCCCACATAGGCTCTGCTGTGGACATCACTCCAAACGTATTTCAACGCTTCTCAGGTGGTTTATTTGTAACTCCTGTGTTTCATAGTTGCAATTTTTCACAAAATATGGTCACAAGAAATATTAATAGAACTCAAATGCAAGCTACGTATGGTATTGGAACAATTTATATTAGCATGTACAATATTGCACTAGAGGGAAACAACATCTTTTGTAGTAACCTAGGAACAGCCATACATGTAGTTAATGGGAACATAGATATGTCTCAAAGCGATGCTGTATTCAAGAATAATTCTGGCATCCAAGGAGGAGCAATAGCCCTTATTGGAGTATCATCAATGATTGTTGGTCCAAACAGAAGGTACATATTTGTGAATAATACAGCATTAGAGAGAGGTGGAGCTATCTTTGTGAAATCAATCGACAATCATGACTTCACTACTTCAAAAACATGCTTCATTCGGTACCTTGAAAATATACCAGCTAAGGAATCATTATGGGACTGCAATATCTCATTCATCGGAAACACAGCAGGCTCAGGTTTAGGAATTACTGGTAACACAATCTTTACCACATCACTGCATTCATGTCAATTTATCAAGAATAGAACTCTATATTATGGTTCTAAATTCGAGTTCATTGGTGCAAATGAAATATTCAGTGCACGAGGAATCACTATTGAACATGATGTATATATCAGTAACCAAGTTGCTACGGAAGGAGCTGTACCACAGTTCGGTAATGATGAAGTCAGAGTTTTTCCAGGAGAAGATTTTGAACATGGTGTGAGCTATGATGATGATTTGGGAAATCGAGTAAAGGAACTTGCACTTATTGCTGCAATACAAACACACAAATCTGGGATACAACCAGATACAAACATCTCTTCTTATTTTGGGAAACATATAATACTCATGGGTAAAGAAAATGTGACTGATAAGCTCTATCTACAAACAGCAGGATCACGTTCAAGTATTGTGCAACTTGAGGTAAAGCTTTCTGAATGCCCTCCAGGTTTTGATTATGATCATGAAACTAAAAAATGCATTTGTAATCACAAACAATACATTGGTCTAGTGAAGTGCGATAGACAAAAATCTGTTTCGTACATTACTCCTGGATATTGGATAGGGTTTGTTGACAAGCACAGGAAAGAATTGGCAACATCTTACTGCTTACTCCACTTTTGTAACTATAACAATTCCTGTACACCAAGATTAGCAATAGAATTACCAAAACTGAAAATTCAACTGGACAGAAAAATTTGTGGAGAATCAAGGACTGGCACTGCCTGTGGGAGTTGTGCTCCAGGGTACACCACACATTTTCACTCACCAACATACCAGTGCAAGCGTACAAACACACGTTTGTGTAAACTAGGCTGGCTATTCTACATCATCGCTGAACTAGTACCAGTAACCATCATATTTGTCACTGTCATAGTCTTAAACATAAACTTCACGTCGGGAGCCATTAATGGCTTCATTCTATTCAGCCAGCTGTTGTATTCCTTCAATATTGATGCTAGTGGCCTCATAGCATTTCCAAGTTGGATAGCCGCCCTGATGGATCAACGTGGACTGTTTTATGGACTATTTAGCCTGGACTTTTTTGAAACAGACAATTTGTCCTTCTGCCTCTTTTCCAATGCCTCAGCATTAGATATTGTAACTTTCAAATACGTTACTATTGTCTATGCATTACTGCTTGTGATAATTGTCATCTGGTTCTTAAATAAGTGTGGAGGAAGATGTCTTGGTAAATGCTTCAGGATCACTACAGTTAAGGCATCCATCATCCATGGCATTTCTGCCTTCCTGATTCTCTGTTACTCGCATTGCATCAGAATCTCTCTTAATTTGCTAGATAGCTTTTCATTATACGTAAAAAGTGGCAGTAACATTACTACATCTAGGAGAGTCTGGCTCAATGGAGATGTGGATTTCCTCAGTAGAAAGCACTTGCCTTATGCTCTACCGGCAATATTTTGTTTACTGACAATTGGGATAATACCTCCAATACTGCTACTGGCATATCCACTATGTAACAAATGTTTGGCAGCAGTTGGTCTTGAAGAATCTAAGTTCGTAAATTTTGTCTCCCGAAATATTCATATTAGTAGTCTCAAACCCCTGCTTGATTCATTTCAGGGCTGTTTCAAGGACAATTTAAGGTTTTTTGCTGGCTTATATTTCCTCTATAGATGGATAGCACAGATAATTTCTGTTGCCCCCTCAACAGGATTCAGCCGTTATGACGTAGGTGTGAATACTCTCCTTACTCTTATCTTAGCACTACATTCCCTTTGCCAGCCTTATGCATACAAAGGGCATAACATGATTGACACTCTTCTCTTTACTGACTTGACCCTTATAACTGCAATTACTTTCTTTCACTTGTATGTGATTCGTGCAAGAGTGAGTCAGCAAACAGCTGTGGAGGACATCACTGTATCAGCTGTCATACAGGTAGTACTAGTCTACTTGCCCCTAATAATTATGGGAGCATACATAGCAGTGTCAGTCTACAAGTTCAGTCTCAGAAAAAGAAACCAGAATAAACCGAAAAGCAAACTGCCAAGCCGACTAAGAGAGTTAATAGCACCGATAATTGGTGATGATAGTCTTGAAACAGAGCAACTTCCCCACCGACTCGTTGTTGGGGACGTTGAATATGAGTCTTCATATGCTGCTACAGAATAATTGTATGTATACATAATCATACAGTGCCACAGTCTTACTAGTTATGTAGGTAGGCTAACCTAAACTGATAATGTATTTGTAGCTAGTTTTGAACCAAATTATTCATAGCATATTTATATTACCATAATTATTATTACGTAGAAATTTTTGCCAGGAGAAAGTTTTTTTACCAATTTTGTCACCTGCTCTCATTAGCAAAAATTCTATCATGCAGACTGTTTTCCTGCGTTAAATATCGTATAGAGAATAATAATTACGGCGACCTTTACTGCATTGGTGAAAATCTTTCCACGAACTTTTTCTCCAATACAAAGATAGCTGCTGGGCTTGGAAAAATTTTTATCCAGTGAAAATTTTCACGTATACAGTATTTGGTTGAAATCCCCATCCTTCTACAGTGGAATACCCTAATCATCCCTGAGATGGGGACACATGCATGCTTTTGATACAAGGTCCCACGTACAAAACACGAAAGGCTTAGGGGAAGTATATTATTGTGATTAATCCTCCTTTATCAGGATCATACTTTAATCTTTCCCAAGGGTATCTGCATTAGAGGGTGTAGCTCCACTGTATATACATACAAAGATCACCATCACCAAGAAGTATGAATTTTCTTCAAAATTTCAAATTTTAGATTCATTACAGTGACTATAGAGAACTTGTAGTATACTAACTTAATAGTAGTAACAATACAGTTTATAGGAGAGTGCAACCCCAGCAACATTGCTGTGGGTAGTCTGGATTAAAGACTCGATTTTCATAGCCATACACCCAGTAGCTGAAACTCTTTCCCTTATAATCACAATACACCTCAGACACTGGTACTATGCGAATCCAGTGACGCTATATAATATTGTGATGCATATATATGTGCATGTATAATGTGTATGTGAAGCAAGAGAGAGAGAGAGAGAGAGAGAGAGAGAGAGAGAGAGAGAGAGAGAGAGAGAGAGAGAGAGAGAGAGAGAGAGAGAGAGAGAGAGAGAGAGAGAGAGAGAGAGAGAGAGAGAGGTGTAAGTCTTAGTGTGTTGCCTATACACTCATTAAAATTGGATTCTATCTTTACACTATGCACCAATAATTAATATAATTTTTATACCCACACAATGTCATGGTATCATGCATACCTGCATGAGTATCATTTCATTACGGAAGGAGATGGAGTGTGCATGGATTAGCTGCTGAGATGCTTGATTCACTGTTTGGTCAGGAAAGGTCATTACAGGAATTACACGTTGACGCTGATCACTAAACGCTTGTTGTCCCTGAGCTCCACGTATGAGCTGGTCAGGCAAGGCAGTCCTCTCCACAACATGATCATTCTTGTGTGTTGTCCAAGTAACAGTGAGCTTAATGTAGCATTTAAGTTGTCCATTAGTATCGCATACTTCACACTCTAGAAGACCACTCCCACCACACGTGTAACATCTACAGAAATGAACAAATTTAATTATAATACTGTACACTATAGAGATTCACTGCATTAATTTTTAGGAGGAGAAAGAACTCTATTCCAAAAAGCTCACCTTATTGTAAGTTAGGTACCGTATTTCTTCTAAAAATTCGGCCCTTCTAATTATTCGGCACCCTTTACCGAATGATTGAATATAGTCTCTAATTTTTCGGCAAAGGTCGTCATTCGTATATGCTATAAACGGGAATGGAATGCGCACGCAGACAGAATGATGAATATTAACCTCTAAAAATTCGGCGAAGCTAAAGCAATATTATTATTTCCATGCCGAATTTTTAGAAGAAATACGGTATTATGCATAGTCACAGTGAGTCAACATAAAACTAGAGCTCTGTAGAGCACATACCCCGCGCGCTCTGTAGCCACTGTAGCGTAGTATTGCAACGCTTTGAGGCATAGCTGTTTCATGACTCGACGACCCTTTCCAACACTGAGCTTGAGCATGCGCAGTCGCATCAGCTTACTATTATGGTAAAAGAGTGGGCGTGGTCGATAAACCACAGGCATGCTGAACAGAAAATACACGATTCGTAGCACTACTAAGCCTTTTTGAGCAATTCGAAGCGCATACAAACCAGTTTTGCACCGATATCTACCGATTGGTTTTGCTTACAGCATGCATAGATGCCTAGAACGCGAGATCTGGCGATTTTCGTGCCGACAACGACAAGGACAACGACAACAACGACAGCGACAACAGACAGACAAACCGATTGCTTTACCCCTTGCGCATGCGCGCGGGGTAACAATTAATGATTCTAACATCACTGTGACTATGCATAATACCCGTTTTATGTTGACTTACATTATCTTCCCTGTGCAGTTACATGATAGACAAGGGACCACCTGTAGGTGGGAGTGGTTGTCACTATTACCATCTTGATCGGTGATATAGTGCTGCATAACTTGCACGTGACATCCATTCCCATTGCAGTTGACACAGATAACCTAGTCAAATGGTAAAGTAAACAAGCAGTGTCATCTAGAAAGTGAAGAATAGCACAGTGCAGGACTGTGCTGCAGATTGGCTATATATCCGTTGACAACTTTATGTAATGATTTTCTTGTATGAACACTTGACCATCTCCCCAGTAGCTGCACAGTGTAATGGTGCATGTGGTAAAAGGTTGTCAATAGAATGCATACACATCGATCGATGCTGGCCCCAGAAATCATGGAGATGGCGTCTAAGATCGACTCTCAACCTTGATAGCGACAATTTTCGATGCTTCAATCAGAGACGAGATCGACAGCACAGTATTCCTTCCCAACTTCAGGCTGGTCGCGCTGCTGCAGTCTTGTGCGGGACAACCCCTTCACGGTGACAATGAGTGTTATATATAGTGCAAGGCTAGCTTTATTTATCCACGGCATTACGTAAGCCAAGAAAATACTTGAAGTTCAACCAACGGTACTTCTCAGAGAAAGTAGCGCTCAGCTTGTAATCTATTCGCTGGATACACGTGTAAGATACTCTACATATTTACCGATTTTCAAGTCCCAGAAAGGCTCCAGCGAGGGCCCTAGATTTTTTCATAATTACCTCATAGGTTGCATCATAATTTCATCATAGTTTACACCACAATTACCTCATAACCACAGAAAGTAAATTGCTACTGGGGAGATAACAACAGTCTGAGGCCAATTTTAATGATGTCATTGTGTGTGGTGCAGTATACTATTGCATTCTTGTGGTTACTCCCAGGTTTGAGCCTGGCTTCATGATTGCACATGCATGTTCCCAGTTAATTAAGGGTTTGCACTAGAGTGCTTCATTACCGATATAATACTCTCCCTAATGATGTAGAAAAGCAGTAATACAACTCACTATGCCACGTCCAAGGCACCGCCAACACCTGTTCATACCTTCACCATTACAGTTGATGCAGGTCTTAACAGATGCAGTGTGAGGTACTTCATAACTCTTCTGGTGATCAAAGAACATCCTGCTTGGCCGTACAGTAATGTCCCAAGCACTAGGAGCTTGGCCATTCTCAGGTCCATCAATTGTTTGACCTACAATATATTATACGGATATCATAATAATTTACTGTAGACAATTCAATGTATAGCCAATCAGATTTTTCAAGTTTACCAGTGAATGGCTCGAATGCCCAGCTTGTTTTTCTTCCCTCTGTAAATGTCTCAAGCTCATACTATTAATGTGAGTGTTACGAAAGAATTGAGGTAAGTCATAATAACTAGTCAACCTATCTCTATTGTACTCACATGAAATGCACTTGATGACTGAATATTTGTAATAACAAGATTCTCAGCAGCTCCTGTGCCATAGCAACAATGATCATATACTTCGTCATATAGAGCTCTACGAGCAATCTCCTCAGTAATCGTTGGGATGCTAGGGGAGAAGGAGAGGAAAGAGAGAGAGAGAGATCGAGTAACTTGTGGGATAGCACTTAACTAACCAACTTACTTTGGTTGTAAATTAGAGGATTGCTCTGGATCAGGAGCAGTGGCTTGAGCGTGAACAGGTGGAGGAATGAGAGAACCTAGTAACAAAAAATAAATATTATACTTCTATAGTTGCATGCAAATTCTTTTGAAATTCTGCTGTGAACTGTTTATTTCATAGCTTCTAGCTATTAACACATTGAAAATTCTTTCACATGCAACACTTGCCTCCTTCACTATCAACATTTTCATAGCCAGTCACATGATCCATGCTAGAAACAGGTGGATAAGAAGGTTCTGAGGGTCCTGCAGCACTATCCTCATGCTCTTCTGATACATCATGATCACCTTTAGAGTGTGATGTATCATTTACAGGCAAGATATAAACTATATAATTAATTTTAATTAACAAAATAATTATTGTCAGTATTAATAGCTACAAGTAAAGTCCTTCATGTTTATTTCCGGGTAAGTTATAGTTACCACATCCCTAATAGTGCTATATGGAATGAAGCCACTATAGTGCAAAACCCTCAGTGCATTGCATTAGCTATAGCTAGTCTGAAGCGTTTTCAACGAAATCCACATAACGCATACCTTAGAAAACAACTACTGTACCCCTCGCACGTGCTAAGGGTTAATAATTAATGCTTGAGTTAGGGTGTCCAACCAAAAATATGAAGATTGGCAAAGCTAGCCAATCCATTGCAGGGTTTTCCAAGTAGGTCACTGACTCATCACTGATCTCAGTAGGCTGTCAACTACGCCCAGCCCCTTGGCTTTACTTTGTACTAGATCTGCTGATCGGGCACATGGTATACTAAGTGGCATTGTATAGATGGGATACAATGTTAGTTAATGATAGTATCAAGAACTGTTATAGCTAGTGTTATTAATTTGCTAAGAAAGGGCTGAGTCACGGATAAAAACAAGCACTTAGAGATAAGATTGTGAGCTAAAGTTCAAGAAAGGTCATCAGCTAACCCTATTTAGATCCTAGTTGTAACAAACACTGTTATCTGATTGGTCAGGAGCAGGTATCTACTTCTCATATAAACCTGTAAAAAGCTCATATAAACCTGTAAATTTTCATATAAACCTGTAAAAAAATGTTGCCTATGGTTAGGATTGTTGCTAGGCAGCAGTTTATATGTCGAGCCTATGGGCATTGTTGCTAGGATTGAAAGTTGTTAGACACTGTTTAGTCGGTTTCTACGTGATTTAGAAGACCTCATGGCTCAGTAGAACCCTCGCTTCGCTCGGGATTCTACACAGAGCCCTTCTGTCTTCTAAATCACGTAGAAACCTCCTAAACAGTGTCTAACTATTATATAATATTATATCACTTCAAAACAAAGTGTGGCAGTTAGTATTAGACAATGCATGTAAAGCGCATGTGTGCTAATGTATTAAAAAAGAGCTCAACACTTTGTCAAAATCGACCCAAAGTACTGGACTTGACAATGCATGCTAGCATAGCTAGCTATATATTGACAAGAGTAGATTAGCAGCAAGAGTATGCAATTTATTCTTTCACAATAATATTATTGATGTCACTGTCAGTCACCAATAATTGTAGGCTAACTGTAACTGCTACACAACTACACCACCACAAGGGCCAAGCCCTTGACCACCACTAGTAGTATCCATGATGTCAATATTATGTAGGAACATTCAAATGTTGTCTGCAGTCTACCCACTTAATTGCATCATGCCTGCAGCCGGGTGTGAGACCACAGTGCCACACATACTAAAGGAGGTTGAGAAGTGGCTAGTTGTGGTTACCAAGCCAGATGTTCATGATTGGTATCTAATAATGGCAATTGGGGGTGAGCCTTTGCCTGCACTTATGTTCCAAACATGTCATTAACAAAAAATTAATGTTTCACTACTGGATAAAATACCCACTGTAAAGTGGCCCTTGAGGGTAAGAGCATGGGAGTTGAATATAAAAAAAATGTAGCTTGATTTTGAGAGAAGTGGGTATTATTAAAATCGGCATTGAATGTATATCACTGAGTTTGGGGCTCACACTTAGTGCATGCATAGCTAGCTCTACACCCTTGATGCACATTAACTTTGCATTGTTTCGATGTGTAGTACAATTCAAGTGAGTCCTAAATATTTTATAGCAGTTTTCATCTGAGTACCTACAGTACTAGTCTGGTCAGCAAAATTTCGGGTATCTATTCACTGGACTGGACTATTGGACTCACCTTTGACCCCAAAATACATGTAATTTGCACTGATTGGCAATCCTAGAATGCTGTTGTATCCCTTCTCTGTTTGGGAAGATACAGACTTCATGCTTGCTAATTGCTCTAAATCAGATGTCAGGCAGGTGAAAATCAGTTATAGTAGCTATTTTCTACCTGGTCAGCCTCCAGAGGGTGCATATGGGTTCATTTGCAGCAGAGGAGGCTCAAAGACTAGCTATATTGCAGGGGGACTTGTTTCACTACTGGCTGGTTTGATGATCCTTAGATTGAATGTCAATTTATCCATGTCCCTACATGTACAGCTAACTATCACTGAACCACAGCTGGTTTTCATCATACATGTAGCTACACAGTTACTGTATTAGCAAGGCGACTACAGAGCATTGTGGCAAAAATAGAAAGACTGGCTTACAAGAGTATTAAACAACACAACTAGAGAGCTAAATGATTGAGGAAATTTGGGGGTCAAAGGTGAGTCCAGTAGTCCAGTCCAGTGAATAGATACACCCCAAAATTTCCATATTAAATCTCACTATTCATTTAAACTGTTTAATAATATATCGTCTGAAGGATGTGGTTTGCGAGATCAATCTATATCCAGGCTGGGATATTAAAGATCATCACAGTTTATTAAATAGTCGGGGCCTTACTTGTATAAATCCGTGGAGTTAGTCCAGAGCTGCCTCCCTGCTGAGCCTGGCCATTTACAGACGCGAAGCCACTTCGAGCGCTGATCCTACGATGATTGACTGACTGAGGAAATTTATTGTACGTCTGAGCTGCCATAATAAGGTCAATAAAAAGCCAAAAAGAGTCCGATATTACCTAGCGTGTTGATTCGGGTATACCCGGTATTAATTACCCATGCGCGCATGCGCAGCAAGGAAGTAAGGCTCTCAGACTCCGTTAGAAATAATAAAACATAGGCCTATGTACTCCTGGTATTACATACGTAGTACGGTGGCCCACAAGTGCATTCGTTTTGGTCCTCAACTCAATCCTGATTCTGATTCTCCTACTTAATTTTGATTTTGATTCTGATTCTCTGACTTGATTTTGATTTTAACTCTGATTCTCTGATTTGATTTTGATTCTCTGACTTGATTCTGATTCTCCAACTTGATTTTGATTTTTGATTCTGATTCTCTGACTTGATTCTTATTTAGATTCTTACTTCGATTTTGTAAGTGGATTCTGATTCTCTGACGTGATTCTCATTGGGCTTTTAAAGAGACCTGCATGGGAATATTTTAATCCCCCCAAGATTAAAATGATTGCCACAAGAGGCCTATAGAATCAATTAACTATTGCCAATGGAACAGGACCCTCAAGAAACTCATTAAGAGCCCCCTCTGCATGAATGTAATTATCAATCCTCAATGGGAGGTGTATGGCTATTATATACAATTAATAATAGTTATGGAAAGCCCATTTGAGCAAACTTTCAATATTGCACATGCAATTAACAGTGAAAACATGGGATGGCCTGGACCACACACAATCATTATATTTCTAAGCAAGCACATTACATTAAGCCCTACTAACCATGGCCAGCAAAAAAAAATTATCATCATATACCACACAAGACCACAGATTAGTCACAAGGCAAGCTTTGAGGCAGTGATATAATTAATTTTGTGTACATGCGGCAAATCATAAACTACCCATCAAAAGAACAGGACTGGCTTAAAGTAGCTAGCTGCTATGCTATTGTGGTGGTAATCTCAGTGTCCCAAAGGAGTTGGTCCCATGCATCATCTTGTTAAGAATGGAGGTAACCAAATCCTTAACAATGACCGAGTTCTTTTCTCCTCTATCTTCAGTAGAAAACCAATGGGTGTAGCTATCTGTTCACACTCACTATAATAATATCATGCATTCTGATTAGAGAATTAAGAATCAAATCAGAGAATCAGAATTATGCATGGTAGAAAATAAGAATCGAGTAGCTAAGAGAAACAGAATCTAAAATCAAGTCGGAGAATCAGAATCAAAATAAAAAGTCATAATCAAGTTGGAGAATCAGAATCAAATCAGAAAATCAGAATCAAAATCAAAATCAAGTCAGAATCAAGGTTGAGTTGAGGACCAAAACGAGTGCACTTCTGGGCCAGTGTAATACACTGTAGATCCCTTGTCCTCGGTGCTCAACTATTTCGTTTATACCCCGTCTAACGGTAGCTTTGGCAGAGGTCGTCAATGTTGCTGGTGCTCCAAATTTTCGTGGCGCAATATTTTCGTGAATTTCGTGATTTGACTTCTGATCACGAAAATATATTTTTGGTCTATACATGTCTCATTCCACACGCGTTTTGTTTTTACGTAGCCACGCCCACCGAGCATCCATCATGTGTATCCGAGGCAGCAGATCCTCTTTTCACCGTCCTATCTATGGGTCTAACATCATCCTGGCAACATCTGAGGGACGGCTCCCTCCCTTTTAACTCTATTACATGTTTCTTTTAAATTTTTGTTTTTGTTTCTATTTTTGGTCTATACATGTCTCATTCCACACGCGTTTTGTTTTTACGTAGCCACGCCCACAATAGTACTAATTTAAAAACAGAAATAAAAGAAACATGTAATAGAGTTAAAAGGGAGGGAGCCGTCCCTCAGATGTTGCCAGGATGATGTTAGACCCATAGATAGGACGGTGAAAAGAGGATCTGCTGCCTCGGATACACATGATGGATGCTCGGAGCGAGGCAAAGGAGAACCGACACCTTAGCCATCCCATCACTGCTGGATAGTCATGTTGTCTCTACTGGGCAATCATGTCAGCCAAGCGTTTGTAGAAAGTTGTTGCCTCCCTTCCCATGCCACCAGTTGTAGACAGAACTAGAGGGGCGAATATACCATGCTGGCTACGTTCTTGCGCATCGCAAGCACGATCGTGCGTAAGCGTACGCATGCGATTATCGAACGTGTGAATCGCTGCTAACAATGTACAGATTCTGTACGCTTACTTTCAAAAAGTTGCCTACCTAATCTAGTCTCGCGCGCCAGCCCCTCCTATGCAAAAAAAAAAAAAAAAAAAGCGAGAAAGGGTCTGGTAAATAACGTACCATCCGCTTGTCGCCGTGTAGGCTATATGAACTACCAATGAAATGGCAGTATCTAGTCACATGACCATCCGGGATATACGCAACTCGCGAAGTAGCTGTGTACGTGTATACAATAAAGTTCGCGGTCACTGGCCCGCGAGACTAGTTACGCTCTATCTTGGCAGGAACGATGGAGAAGCTCGAGGACGCAGTGAAGACAGCAAGCGCTGAGTTAGGCTATTTGTCATTGAAGGAGAAACAGCTAGAAGTTATCACTTCGTTCTTGTCTGGTCGTGATGTTTGCGGTTAATGATGTCACGTTCTATGATGTCATGTGCATTCCACGGGAACAAACGGATGGTACGTTACTTACCAGACCCTTTCTCGCTTTTTGCGTAGGAGGGGCTGGCGCGCGAGACTATACCTAATCTGCAAGAACCAGTATCAATCCGCCAACAATCACGTTGAAGAGAAGGCCAAATAGACAGCTGAAGGTGTTAAAGGCAGGCCCTTGTTCCGCCGAGCCACTGTGGGCGGTGAATTATACCGAATTATCCGCGTCTGCGCGGGTGCTGCGGCGTGGTGGTATTCACGACCATCACGATAATTAGTCTGGGGTACCAGCCCCTTCGCAAGAGAGAGGAAGGGTCTGGTAACATCCCTATACTACTCTACTCTTGGGCACGTGGAATGTTGTGAATGTAATTTTTACTACGTTGTGGACGCAACTCATGTGGCTTCTAACCAAAATCATCGCGCACGCACCAATGATCATAGTACTATGTACTGGTGCGATTCAAAGCCGATCGCGCATATATAGCGCGAGCAAGTACTGCACACGGCGGTCACGCGCTAGACCACACTGTGATCTGATTGACCATGTCCACATTCCAGACATGAGCACAACGCGGGTATAGGTATGTTACCAGACCCTTCCTCTCTCTTGCGGAGGGGCTGGTACCCCAGACTACACGATAATTGGGATTTTCAGCAATTTCACGAAAATTTAGAACCACGAAAATTTGGAGCTATACGGTAATGAACCGCGATCTGATTGGGATCTCCTATTTCGGTCGAGAAGTCGATCGGTATAGTACTCCGGGGGGGGGGGGGGGGGGGGGGATCAAAACGAATGCGCTTGTGGGCCACCGTAGTATTTAGGGACACCCGAGCGTAGCGAGGGGGATAGAAGGATGCGGAGCTAAATACTGTGGATCCCATTGGCCAAGGTGAACTACCGTATGCGGGAAACTTTCGAGCGCGAATCGGTGAAATATAGTTTCGCGGAGAAAACTTTCATGGATCTGCAAACGAACGCTGGGTTCGCGCATGCGCAATCAATTGAAACTGCCGAGTGCAGTAGCTAGAGGTTGGATTGTTGGGACATTTGAACGCAATTGCATACCAAAAATGTGCGTCATGTCCAACCCTGAAAAGGCGGACGACACATCCCATCCACGAAGCAGAGCCAGATCGCCAACGACCTCGTTTATCCGAGCCTGCAAGGTGCTAACCGCAAATGACCTCGTTAGTAGCGATTTCAGATCTCCAGGGATAATTACTCCGCGCGGAATTACGTTTGCGTGGCTTCGGATAGAGGCTATATAATTCGAAATCTGGAATCGCTACCAAATGTTCGTAGCACGCAGGCACCGTGCTCACCCCCGTATGCCACTTTCTTATCCAAGCTCTTTGCCTACATGATCGACGATCGCCGATATTGCTGTACGAGAAGGGACTCTATATCGACCGCGCTGTTATCGATCTCGCCGACATACCCCGATAAAAAAATCGCTGCGCATTACATAATGGACCATTACATAATATTGCACGCGAGCGCGATCGAGATCTGCTAGTATAGTAAGTGATCAGTCTGTTTGGCCAAACAGTATATTTCTGGAAAGAGCAGTGGCTGAGAGAATTAAGTACGCTGCCGGTATTTACGCATAAATGTATCCTCGCATAACATACCACTCCTGGTCTCGGCGAGTTTCAAATTTTTGCGCATGCACCACGTTAAGGATGACGTAGACCGAACTTTCACTTTCGCGGCGCGGATTGATAGAAGGGAGCATTTCGCGGAGAAAACTTTCACGGGATGATGGGTGTGGCATGCCTAAAATTTCGTAGAGAAAACTTTCGCGGATGGTTGTAAAATCGCGAAATTCGTGAAGATTTTATCCCTCGAAACCCCCCCCCCCCCCCCGCTATAGACCCATTGCACGTACAAGAAAAATCCGTAAAACTCCGTAAATTGTCCTCCAACGGCCGCCTTGTTGGAGTACAAGCGTCTGTGTAAACTTGTACTAGCAAGCGCTAAATGGTGCTGTTGCTCTATCGATGTGCATCGACGCCAAACTAACTGATATTTCGAAGCACGCTGTGGTTAGTCTAACATACTGCAACCATGAGAAAAACGGATGCTTACCTTCTTTGCAAACGAGCGGCAAAGGCAGCCTCTGTACATTTTCGCCATAGAAAACGGCTCCAGTTTTCCTCCAGGGCGGCTCACTGTGAGCGCCCCGTGACGTCACGTGCAATGGATCTATACTTGGAAGATGGCTGACGACACGTACGTACGTACGGCAGCGTAGCTAGATATGACACGTGATGTATGCCACACCTCTTTAGGTATGTCACACCCCTTTAGGTATGCCACGCCCCAAATTTCGCGGAGAAAACTTTAGTCTCGTCCCCAGACCCCACCCCCAAAATGAGGAAAAGGGTCTGGTGAACTCGAACTTGGGCTAGTCTCGTCCCCAGACCCCACCCTCGAGGAGGAAAAGGGTCTGGTGAACTTGGGCAGAATCCTTGGGCCTGCGTAGTCTCGCAAGCCATACCTTTCAATCTCCGAGAGAAAGAGGGTCTGGTAACTTCGCGTACATAGAGTTGTGCTGCTGGAATTAAATAATGGACCGTTTTACGTGACATCACGTTAAGTTTAGATTGCGCCGCGCGCGCTTGCCTAGCATTCAATATAGGCGCGCGATGTTTAATAACAATGCGCGGTTATTGCGCTATAGTAACTCCGAAAAGCTGCAATCTGATTGGTCGCTCCAGGATCTTGGAGCGTGTACAACTCGATGTACGCGAAGTTACCAGACCCTCTTTCTCGCGTGCGGAGATTGAAGGGTGTGGCCAGCGAGACTAGGGCCTGCGCTGAGGAATTTCCACGCGCCAATGAGATCGTAGCTTTGGCTCAGTCATATGACAAGCTTACCGCAGGAATGCAACATCGCTATATATACCGTCTGTATAGCTATTGAATTTCGCCGACCAATCAGATTCAAGATTTGTTTTATTGCCGGTTGCGGGCATGCGATCACATGCAAACGCAGCCATAGCGACCAATCAGAACCAAGCTTTGCATGGCCTTGTCGGCACATATGCGCATGCGCCGTAGAACGAGAACCAAGGATTCAGCCCAATTTCACCAGACCCTTTTCCTCCTTTTGGGGGTGGGGTCTGGGGTTATGTAGACAATGGCGTATTTTAAGAAATATTGCCCTTAGACCTAAAGGGGAGATTTTACGCCACGCTCGCCGTTTTGTACATAACGGGGACATTAATTTTTACGCAAGGTATTTTGGCGCATATCTGCCCTTGTGTTTGAACATGATAATAACATTATAAAGGGAAGATTATACGCCAACCATATGAGTGGCGTAAAAGCTTATCTTTATGATAATAAACAAACACAAGGGCGAGTTTATGCGCCGTGAACGCGCGGCTCTTAATGAGGTGGGCGGGGCTGAGCATGCGCAATGGATCGAGTGGCGTCTTTATGTTAATGAACACAAGGGCGTGTTTATGTGCCGTGAGCACGCGGGTTGGGTTTCGGTAATCGGTTAGTGACGGGGGGTTTGGGTTTAGGCTATGGTTGTTGACAAAGGGTTAGTATTTATAGTGCGTATTATGGGCAAATAATATCTAACACATCAATAAATATATTCGATCGAATAGACACACCGATTGATAAATATATTCGATCGATCGAATAGACACACACATTGATTAAATATATTCGATCGAATAGACACACAGATTGATACTTCGGATTGATCGTTCCAAGAATTAGATCGATAGTAGTGACCAATCAATGTGATCGATTTAGTTGATCGCTTCATTGCAGGATTAAAAGACGCGGCATTTGTGACCCGCGCCGGGTGTGGCTTATGGTAGGATTGATGGAAGGTAATAGTGCTTCACATGGGTGTGGCTTATGTATTCACGCATGCGCATGCGCATGGTGATAGTGTCACATAACACAAATTGAAGGGGCGTGGAATACCACACTAATACTGAGTCAGCAAAGCAACAGAAAGGTTCGCTGAAGCCACGCTCGTTAAATTAGACGGCTATTTGCGTGTGTTGTATGCTGTCATAGGCACTATTCAATACCACTATGGAAGTGACCCTTCGAGTTCTGATTTGCTTGCGCTGGGTGTCAAACCCAATAGCCATGCGCATGCGTATGTGCGTGAATACATAAGCCACTCCCACTCCGGATGCCGCGCTAATGAAGCGCATCGATGATCCAATTCCATGAGCGATGATTAAATTTTATCAATGAGAACTTTCTATCTGCCCGATCTATCTGCGATATCGATGTCACCATCAGCCACACCCGGTGCGGGTCACAAAAGCCGCGTCTTGTTAGCCTGCATAAAGCGATCAACCAAATCGATCTCGTTGACTGGTCACTATTATCGATCCAATTCTTGGAACGATCAATCCGAAGTATCAATCTATGTGTCTATTCGATCGAATATATCTATCAATGTGTTAGATCAGTCAGTTAGATATTATTTGCCCACAATACGCGCCATAAGTATTATAGTGACAAGGTGTATAAAGGTGGAAAAAAGGGTATCCAGCAGCGGCGAGCTGGGTTGGCAGAGCGGACTAGGGCTGTGGCTGGTGGAGCGGTGGTCATGGGTTCGAATCCCGCTTGATCTTTGTTTCTTCCACTTACATAGAATGGCCGAGTTTGAGGCGCATAAACTCACCCTTGTGTTATTCAGTATCATAAAGAGAAGCTTTTACGCCACTCAGTAAGATACTTTGCGCATGCTCAGCCCCGCTAAGAACGGCCGAGATCGTGGCGCATAAACTCGCCCTTGTGTTTGTTCAGTATCATAAAGAGAAGCTTTTACGCCACTCAAATGGTTGGCGTATAATCTTCCCTTTATAGTATTATAATAATGTTCAAACACAAGGGCAGATATGCGCCAAAATACCTTGCGTAAAATGTCCCCGTTATGTACAAAACGGCGAGCGTGGCGTAAAATCTCCCCTTTAGGTCTAAAGGAAACACTGGCGTAAAATCTTCCCTTTAGGTCTAAGGGTAATATTTCTTAAAATACGCCAATGTATGTATGACCGGGTCTGGGGACGAGACTAAACTTGGGCTGAATTCTCGGTTCTCGTTCTACGGCGCATGCAAATCTTGAATCTGATTGGTCGGCGAAATTGAATAGCTACCGTATAGCGCTTAAATTTCGTGGGACTTAATTTTTGCGGATACAACGGCTTCCGCGAAAATTATTCAATGAAAATTTCCAATGCCCACGAGCGCGCGCCCATACCAGGCCGGAACCGCGAAATTTATTCAACGAAAACTTTGTAGAGAGCTATCCGCGAAATTTAAGTTCCGCGAAATTAAGGCGCTATACGGTATACAGATGGTATAGCGATGTTGCATTCCTGCAGTAAGTTTGTCATAATAATATTATTATTATTATGATTGAGCCAAAGCTATAGCCACGATCTCATTAGCGCGTGGAAATTCCTCAGCACAGGCCCAAGAATTCTGCCCAGTTAAGTTCACCAGACCCTTTCCTCCTCGAGGGTGGGGTCTGGGGACGAGGGGGGCATAGCCCCTCCACTTTTGAGTCTGAACTTTCTTATACTAATTAGCTAATTTAAGAATTCATTGTGTATTTTATACCATGCATTGTTGAAGTAATTTTCTTACTCGCCTGAACGAGCCTAATTACACAGGAATAACTGATTCAAATTTTAGTCCCCAAAATGCCTCAGAAAGCATCTGGTAATACCTAAAATTTAATCTCAAAATTTTCTGGGGGAGCATGCCCCCAGACCCCCCTAGGAGAGCTGCAAGCAGCAGGGGCCTTTACCCCCAACCTATTCTGTGTCGGTTTGTATGCCCCCCCCCCCCCCCCCCCCCCCCCCCCCCCACTTTTTTTATTGCTTCCTACCCCTCTGCTTGAAAACTTTAGTTTTACAACTGTTGCTATAGTAGTACAGCTACATATTTGCCTTGGAGCTCTCGTAATACCATGGATCCTATTGGCCAAAACGTACAAGTAACTAAACTACTTAGTTACCTCCTATTGACCAATCAGATTATAGGAAAGTGGCAGTAAAATTAATAATTAGACACTGTTTAGGAGGTTTCTATGTGATTTAGAAGACTGAAGGGCTCTATAGGATCCAAGCGTACCAAGGGTTCCTAGACTACTGAGCCCTGAGGTCTTCTAAATTACGTAGAAACCGACTAAACAGTGTCTAACAAGTTTAGATCATATAGCTTTGTATTGCTAGAGCCAGAGGGCAAAACTTGTTGGTGACTGAGATATAGCTAGATACCTGTCAGTAGCCAATAAAATTGCAGTGTTTGTTACAGCTATGATCTAAATAGTCCTTCGGTCTAAACAGTACAAGTGTCTATCTAATATGTAGAATCTCTGTGCAAAGCTACTGAAGCTGTCCTACCATGATGCTCACGCCACATGAACTTGTCAAGATAGGAGCTCATCATCTGGTCATAGCAACCTCTCATTCTCTTTATCTTGATTTTCACTCTGTTCCAATATGACTATGTTTTGAGTGTGAACCCCAGTTGTAGAGTTGACGAACTCAATGCTATGGTTCACTGTCCGGTATTGAGCCAAGGGGGGGGGGGGGGAGATGTTGAATATTGTTGTACGCCGCCCACATATCACTCCACACTATTGTTCCTGGGCAAACATGTCGCTGGATTATGGGGAGGAGAGTGGCAGCATCACAGGAGGCAACTAGCTAGCTCCATTACTCAAAGTGCTGGACTCATGCTCGTGTCTACCATACCAAATACCCATGACTGCTGACGTGAGGGATGACTTAATTGTGTGTTTGTTTTCTGATTTTTTTTGTTTGTTATAGCTACCTTTGGTATGTGGCTAAATAGCGATTCATCAATTTGAACCACTAAGCTTACACCAGGACCTCCAAGTGTTAAACATTGTGTGACCAGTCTCCAGTCTACTGGTAGACCTGGATGGCTGTGGTTTCGGTAACCTTGGCTTCCTCTGCTGCATCAGTCACCGGATACTCCCTAATTAGTCCACTAGTGCAACAAGACAGGCCACTTCTGGAGGGATACCTTTGACTCGAAACTCCCATGGTGTAAGGGTCTGGCTCCGCGAGACTAGGTGCAAACTCTGTGTCTTTCTGCAAGTGGTCACTGGACACCGCCATCTATAATTAACCATTTCCTGTCTATGCTGCGTATACTACACTGCCTAGGGTATAATCATTTACCTCCGTTTATCTTGGATATCATTTCGTGTTTGTATGACCATTGCAGTGCCACAAACAGAGCAATTGGGCTGAAGAGACAGCAAGTTCTTCTCAGTGCTGAAACCAGGTAATCCGCCGGCTTGACGGTCAAGATCACCAAAAATAATCTGCCCAAGATCCAAGATGCTCATCTTTCCGCCAGAAGTGCACAGTAGCCCGCTCAACTTCCCCGCGCTTGCTACTGATTGGCCATTGAGCTATATATCATAGGTGCATTCCCGAGAACTAATTTTACTTCACTCACACAGTGCGCATGTGCGTGCATAACATACTATTATTATTACGCATGCGCATAATAATATATTCTGAATGGACACGCCTACATGATGAGCGGATTCCAGAAAGTCGAGTACAGCATATTATTTCATCATTTCTGAGTTTCTAAAAGGTCTGGTCAGTCTACTATAGTTGATCCAGTTAATGATAATCTGAAAATTATTTGCAATAAGACGCTGATATCAACAATGTTACATCATAGAGTCGGTAGACTCTATAAGTAGGGATGGCCCGGACACTCCATAGGCCATATACATAACACATTACAAATACCCAAATATCTCAAAACAGGTAACTTTGTAAAAATTTCTAAGTGTCAAAATCAGAATCTCCAGCAACCCTTTCTCGCGCATGCGCAAGGGGTAAAGGATAGATATTGGCGATGATTTTCTCGCTGTCGATTCTGAAGGTGTCCACTTAATGCCTCAGCTCATGATTTATCGAGTGTAATGTTTAGACAATTTAAGACGCAGGACTCCATGGAAGGTGTTGGTGAGGAGAGTCTCTCGAGGGATGACGGTGGTGGAGATGTTGGTGTACTCCATTTGGACAAATACCGCTGACTTGTACGTGGTGCCATAGATAATGGGGGGGGGGGGGGGGGAGAGAATGGTGGTGCCTCGTCTGTCTAGCCTTGTGCTAGGGAGTTTCTACCGCAGAACCTTTCCACTGTTCTCTTTTGAATGATATCCAAACCATATTTCTCCCTGATTTGTGCGTAGCTGGTTCATTGTTTTTTATGTTATTCTGTGTGCGTGTCTGTGTGGCTTGCCACTCCCTTTCAGGGGCCAAATCAATAATCAATAATAGCTATATATGATATGTCGTCATCATAATGCGTCGTCAGCACAAAAATCGCAAGATCTCAAATTCTAGGCATCTGTGTGTACTCTAAGCACAACCAATCGGTAGATATCGGTGAAAACTGGTTTATACGCGCTTTGAATTGCTTTAAGAAGGCTTACTAGCGCTACAAATCGTGCATTGCTGTTTAGCATACCTGTGGTTTCGACCACACCCAACTATACTTGCATGTGCTGATGTGACTCAAGCTCAGTGTTGGAAAGGGTCGTCAAATCATTAAACAGCACTGTTGCTATAGTGGCTGCAGGGCACGTGGGGTATGTGTGGCCGTGGGTTATCACAGGAGCATGGTTAATAATGATTCACCTTGGCAGCTCTTATACATGATCCTGCATGGATATCATCATGCTTCTAGCAATTGTCATAATAAGGTAAATGAACCAGTTATGAAACAGTGAGTTATAAATGAATTTTAGGTGAAACTAGATCTAATTAGCTCTTTGTTTCATAACCGGTTTACTTCCCTTATAGCAACGGGGCTATCTGTAGCGTGTCCAAAGAATTTCGAAAAATTCTGAAAACTGGTACAAGGATGTTACAGGCATGAAGAGCAACCTTAGAGCAGCTGAACAATATGCATATTGCTGGGGATTTAATCCGTTTTCTTGGTTCTACAACCTTTTGAAGTTACTCACTACTGTCTCTCTTTTTGCTCCTTGCATAGTACTATATACAGACATGGCACCATACAAACTATGGGCCACCAAGGGTCCCTAGATAATCTACAATATCTCAGCTCTGGTTAGGAGTTCGATCACGAAACAAATTGCACCAGATAGCTCACAGAATGAGCTTTCAATTGACCTCTTAACCATGTAAATTGGTTGCACAGAAGCGCCGCTAGCTTCATTTTTGTTTGTATTAAGTTTATATTGAGAAAGTGGTTTGGATGGGTATGCCATATTGCCTTGCAATGGTTTTATTTACGATTGTATTACAAATACTGTTGGATAGCACTTGCAAATAGCATGATAGTGGGACTTCAATACTGCTTTAGGTTACTGCTGAACCTGGGGCCTCTGTATATTAACTATCTTTAGAGCCCAGCAGAGTGAGTTTCTTTCCACAATACATCACTAAATCTGAATGAAATTACCTAAAAAGTATATTCCACAAAAAAGTAGGCCATCAATGACTTGCAATGATGCATATCATTGAAATCAGCACTAGAAAAAACCTATATGTCACGGTAAGGACCACTAAAAAGTTTTGGAGGTCATGAATACTCACAAACCCAGGCAAAAACTACAGAGATAAGTGCCAGAAAAATTATGTATTGATGTTCCTTACTATCAAATCCAGAAAGTACAGCAAAAGAGCTGCCGATTGACGTGCGAAGCATGGAAAACGGTCGAGAATTGGTTTGTGGGCATGAAAATTTGTAATGTCACTTTATGGTGCCGCGATTAGATAGACTATAACGCGTAAAAACAAGCGACACATTTTTTCGAGTTATAATTATCCTTTGGACTCGCTACTATCTGCAAGGATGTAAACCATAACACGGAGTGTATGCGTGTATACTTTATATTACTCATATAATTAAGTTGTTCCAATCTCATTTACGTAATCTATATTATCTATGGATTCACAAAGGAAGGCACTGTGCACATATGTAGTAGCCTCGTGCAACATTGAAAACGTGGGAGTGGCCTGGGGACGAGGCTACATATGTAGCAGACTGCAATACTGTTAATTAAGCACATGCGCTTATAACACGCAGCAGCAAGAAAATATGCGCTTAACAGGAAGCATGCGCTTGATTAAAAGTGCTAAAATACGGAAGTGGGGCGTGCATAAAGAACGTGTCGAGGGTAGAAAGGCCTACAATGGTGGCCAAGACGCGACCAGAGAGCGTAATTCTCGACGTTTTCTTCTCCAGCCTACTTCTAGCCTTCTTTCTGGGCTCGTGTAACCGATCGCTCGTCATTCAGGTGGCTTGCTGGGCATGTGCGCCTAACTAAGAGCGGTAAACCTCACATAAAACTATGCGCTTAAGAAAAAGTATGCGCTTAACAGCGAGCAGCACTTAACAACCAGTTTCTACGGTATCTTCTTAGTTACGCCTATGGGTAATACTCCAAGCATAAAGTTTTTACTTGAATAATGATATGAATAAATAGTTTGGAAACCTGCATGCATACAGTATAGCTACATAAACGTATGGTACATGTAATTATATTAAAATTAATCTCGTTTTTCTGGTTATACTATTTATACTATATACAACGAAAAATATTTTTCAGACGATCAATTTTCTCTATAATATTATAGTCCGTGTCCTAACCTGGAGGGCATAAAAGATGCGCTCTCCTACAAGTTCAGAAGGCTCATGATTGGTCAGAATTGTTGTGCCGTGTGCACAAATAAGGTTGCCAGGGCCAAGGCATAGATTATGTATAATGTATGGCCAAGGCATAGAGATGCATTCTAGATCTCGAGCTCGAGCGAGCGGCGCAAGCACCGCGCGTTTCGACAGGCCTGCTTGGCAGGCCACCGAGCCTCGAGCGAAGCGAGAGGTGATGTCTGCTCTTTGTCATGGTATGGAGGTAGATTCGACGTTCGAGCGGAGTGAGAATGTCTACACGGTGAGTTTGAGTAGCTGCTCAGTGAGGGGTGTGGTCTACACCATAATAGCAAAGTTCGGTGCTGCTTTCATCTGCGCATGCGCCCTCTACTAACTGGCACTCGATTGTACATAGCATACTGTTAGTAGTGTTCAGTCATGATTGTGACATCAAACATACTTGTAAAGATTGTCAATAATTGTTCTGTTATGAGAATGCTAATGCTAATTTCTTGCGTCAAATTGGATCATTAGATTGATAGCGAGTGTGGTAATGTCACAAGCATAATGCATGACATTGTACAATAATTAACCTCCTGGAGTGGGTGGCAAAGTTTTGATGGAATTAATATGTATAAATGTGCTCAATGACCTATTATCAAGAGTATAATAGATAGAATCGATAGATATTTTAATGTCACACACAGAATAATGCATCTGGCCATGCAGGATTTGGCTTATGTAAGAGGGGAGGAGAAGAGAGTATCTAACTGCTGAAAAGCTGTTTTTTTGTAGTACAAAGGTCACCAGACATACTTTTGTACAATTGGTATACTTTGTACTACGAAGAGGTTTGTTAGATACTTTCTCTTTTATCCACTTTTGCTATTACCCAGTATCATTATTATAAAATTTAATATTGGTAGCTAGGATAAGTCTAAAAGAGACCGTCATAATACAATATCATGTGGACTGTAAATGCAAACAGGATATATCGGTATGCAGGAAGATTAGACATGTTGCAGCTATAATACCATAAATCGCGAATATTTCGATGTTAAAATATCTTCGGACAGCATGGCTTGTGCGAAAATTAAACGTACGAAATATATGCGCAATATTAACGACAATGCGGTCAGGGTCGTTTGTCCGAAAATTATTTAACGCGAAAAATTATCGCATGAAATATTTTAGACACGAAATATTCGCGATTTACGGTATTATTATTATTAGTATAAAATTAATGGCCCCAGCTATTATGGCCTTGTTGAAAGTAAGGCAGTTTGTTCTTGCAAATTCTTAACTGTTCCTATAGAGTAGCATATAATTTTTTATTATTGCACCTAACTATCATACTATCATACCTGGAGAATTCACATAATGCTCCTTGCCACTCCACAGGGCATAGACAAAATCCTGATATTATACATGTACCACCATTCTGGCAAGGTGGATCACAGGCAACTGCATAATAGCAAGAATATAATCTTGTTATGATCGAATGTGTGTGAGTTCCACATGAAGCTCATGTGACAGAGCCACCAATTTTCTCTTCGCAAACCTTGATTGCAGTTGGCTCCTCCCCAGCCTGCATCACATACGCACTCAGTGGGAGAGGTGATGCAACGACCATGAATGCATGAAATTGTGCACTGGGCCTGCTCACACGTTGAGCCAGTCCAACCCCTGGGACATGAGCATGAGTTGTCTCCTATGCACACACCTCCATTACGACACTCAGTTGCACATGCTCCTGTATGCACAATGTGATAAAAGTTAATTAGAGTAGAGCAAACAGATTTGTGCATACTTTCATCACAATTGGTGCCTGTCCATCCACTGTGGCACATGCACCGAGCTTCAACACAGTTTCCATGTACACAGTTTTCTTCACAAAGATTTCTTCGATCTGTATGCGTATAGGATCAATATTGCCAATCATGGTTTCTAGATAGCCTCGTCCCCAGGCCACTCCCACGTTTTCAATGTTACACGCAATGTAACATTGAAAACATATTATGGGAGTGGCCTGGAGACGAGGCTAGTTTCTAGATATAATTTCTAGTAGCTTACCATGCTCACATCTTGATCCCTCTGTACCATCAAGACAGGAACATTGGCCAGGAGCATAGCAGTAACCGTCATTAAGACATGGAGGATCACATACAGCTAAAGAGATCTGTAGTGGATTTCGTTGTCACTGGTGAAACTATTAGCAACTTACCTTGTTCACAGTGAAGTCCTTGCCACTGCTCAGTGCAGATGCACTGTTGTGGAGCAATGCAAGTGCCTCCATTTTGACAACCAGGTGAGCAAGTAGCTATAATTAATATAATGATGTACACATGACAGACTCGGCAAGCTGAGGGTACCCGGAGCTAAAGAACATTCACCTTGTTGGCATTGCTGGCCACTCCAGCCCCATAAGCAGGCACATACCCCAGGTGATGTACACTGACCACCATTCAGGCATGGTGGATTGCAGATAGCTGAATGATGATACATCCGAGTTAAAATTTGGACTTAATCTGATTCAGTGGTCACAAAATAATAGTACCTTCATCACAAGCAGTTCCTGCCCACTCTGGCTCACATAAGCAGATGTGGCTGTTCGTGCAAGCTCCATTAATGCATTGTGGATTGCATGATGCTGTGATACATGGTAGGCATAATTTAATTTTACTAAAGTTCTTTAGCCACTTTCAAAATTACTAATTGAATGGCACCTGTTTCACATAGAGTGCCTCCCCAACCATCAGGGCAGACACAGTGTCCTGGTGCATAGCATTCACCACCATTCTGGCAGGGAGGTTCACATACAGCTGCAGTCACAAGGGTGTATGTGTTATATAAACATACATTAATGCTGTTACTTCAAGTTCTCATACCATTCTGGCAGTGATCCCCTGACCTCCCAGGTATACACTCACAGACACCAGGTCTAACGCATGTCCCACCATTCATACAGCTAGGATGGCAGACAGCTAAGTTAAGAAGACAAGAGAAATTTGAACTTGCAGACACAGCACTGCAAGATAGCAGCTTACGAGTTTCGCACAAGGGTCCTGTCCAACCTGATAGGCAAGTGCAGTGGTTGGGCATACTGCATGTTCCTCCATTAAAGCATGTTTGCTCACATATTGCTAAAAATGGAGGTAGACTGAAGATGAGATGGTTTATAAACCATGCAATAACCAGAAAATCTCTAGATTAGGCAGCTAACTAGTTGATAGAGCTAAGCTTACCCTGTTCACACTGAATTCCAGTCCAACCATTAGCGCATGTACATGATCCCTCTGACGTACACTCTCCTCCATTCAGGCAAGGTGGATCACAAAGAGCTAAATTAATTAGGAGTAATTCCATAAAAATTAATAGTCATAACATAATAATAATAATAACAATATTATTATACCTTCTTGGCACCGCAGACCACTCCAACTTGAAGTGCACTGACAATGACCAGGATTAATGCAGCTTCCGCCATTCTGACATGGTGGATGGCAGACAGCTGTAAATTTACGGTATGTGAGTGGATTCGTACTACATTGCATGTGGTTTCTGTGCACTCACGCTGATCACAGCTTTGTCCATCCCACCCAGCAGGACAGTTGCATTGATTAGGCCCAATACATTCACCACCATTTTCACAAGGCTTCAAACAAATAGCTGCAATGCGAAGAAAATGAGACATGGCCATAATTCAGCCATAGATTGTAGCTATAGGTAGCTAAGAACGTACGTTCATTGCAAGTATTGCCTTGCCAGCCTTCTTCACAGCTACACTGGTTCAGTCCCACACAAATACCATGTACACAGCTACTATCACATCTTACTGCAACGTCAAGCCGTATCTTATCAATGTAGCTAGATCAGTCAAAGTGAGTTCGATTTACCTGTGCATCCTGACTGCATATCAGTGATTCCACTGCCACAGTTGCACACGTTTGGAGCAACGCAGTGCCCTCCGTTAGCACATGGAGGATTACATACGGCTGCCGCAAAAAAAAGCATAAGACTGATAAATTAATGTCCCAACTATTACTCGTTGCATGAAACTTTGACTAAACCTTGTTGGCAAGTGTTTCCACTCCAGCCCTCAGCACAAGTACACTCAGATGGAGCAGTACAAGTACCACCATTAGCACAAGTGGCTCTACAAACAGCTATAGGAGGAAAAAAAACCTCGTCAGCATCAAACATCTGTGGTTACTTATAGAAGAGTCAATTGATTATGACATGCATAGCTACACATACGTTGATCGCAAGTTGGTCCAGTCCAGTCAGTCCCACATGAGCAGTATTCAGGATGAGTGCACTGTCCTCCATTTTTGCATGGTCGGCTGCATCTTGCTGTGTAGATAGCAATGACAAGCTCAAGTGGAAAGTGCTTATAAATGGACGTGGCTAATGCATAGGTACAATAATACCCTGATCACAACGAAGTCCAGTCCATCCATGCTGACATTGACAGTGGTCTGGTCTGTAGCAGCGGCCATTTTGGCATGGAGGGGTGCATATTGCTGAATAACAAGAAAAAATAATAATCATGCACAGACAGATATCTGTCGGATAGTTAGGGTACCTTGCAAGCAATCAGAACCTTCCCATCCCCCAGTGCAATTACAAATATCTGGTTCTACACAATGACCACCATGACGGCATCTTTGCGTACAAATTGCTGGCAGGAATCATAGAATCAGTTAACGAATCATATGATAAAATAATAAGTGTGTGCAGCTTACGAATTTGACATGTCTGTCCTCGCCATCCTTCGTGACACCGACAAACTTCAGGATCAACACAGTCCCCATGCACACATTTGCGACATATAGCTGCCAGTATTATTACCAAACTAATTGGATGTAAAATTTTACATCGAGTTGGTATTAATCAGCTTACGGGAACTACAAGTGTCTCCAGTCCATCCTGGTGGGCACCAACAAGTATCGACATCAATACAAACTCCTTGATTGACACATGGTGCATTACACTCCGCTATAGATTACGATCAGTGGATTATATTAGTTCTGTTGCGAGCTAGGCATAATCATGTATAAATATTGCTAGCTAGCTACCTCAACTGGTCATGAGGTTGCATGTAGTTTAATACATTAGTGATAATAATGATAAGACTTACGAATACATCTCCTACGTTCAGAGCTGTAAACAAAACCAGGACAAGGGCATACAAATCTGGTAAATCTGAATATACGAGGACAGCTGCAAGCTGGCATAGACGATATAAAATCAATGTCACAAGTGTCAGTGCCCATGCATGTATATCTTACGTGGCGATGGGAGGCGGTCTCCGATTTGGATAAGCCTCGACTGATGCGAGCCTACACAATACACACAAGGCAATCATGAACATTACTGAAGCAACTGTCGTTCGTAGCGATGTCATCCTTGCACACCGTGTAGTATTAGTTCGCTTGCAACTCAGCAGCAAAAAAAAAAAAAAAACAACCAACAACAACTGTGATAACTGATCTCCAAGGATCGCCGTGATCGATTTATAGGCGGGTATGCCCTTGATGCATCGCGTTGCTTCTAATTATAAATTGTTAAGGCCGCAGACCTTTAACCCCAGTCCATTATTACTTTGACCCCAACCATTTTCATTACTGAATTTAATTTTTGTAAACATCAAATTGACGTCAATTTGTGCTTATTTCCTCCTTCCTGGCCTGGCTGATTACTCGGGCTAAAGAGTCAACAAAAATTTTGACTGGCCGCTAACTCCAAGCCACAGAGTGTTGTGCACCTATCAAATCACTCCAAGTTTTTGACGAAATACAAAAGAACATACCATAAATATACTTGAGAGTGCCTTTAAAGATGGGCCTTCCTCTTGGAATGCTTTTGATCATTTTTACAGCAGTGCTGTCAGTGGAGTCCAGGTATTTTAGCAATGGTGTGTAGCTAAGCTTTAGCTATGTCTCCTTATCTGCGTGCATTTCAATGTTTCTTGGTATGCGGCATGAAGTGGGATCTGCTCCAGACAGCGGCAGACTACAAGAACAAGATCTGTTGCCCATGTTGTCTATGCTACTGAAGTACAGCACTACTATACTCGTTGTGGACTATTTGGATTGGGAAGATGCCGAAGATCACGAAATGTGTAAGATGCATGCAACATTGTACTAGCTATAGTATATGTATAGATCATGGGCTTATAATATTTTCTATAATAAATTATTATAGTCGAGTTAGTAGGACTGAATACATACCACAGACCTACGTGGTTTACAGCATAGAGAACTACTGCTGTCCTGGATACTCTGGAACGGGTCGAAATTGCCAACGTAAGCATGAATGTATAATAATATAGTTATACTAACATTGTCATAGCTACTTCATAATAATATAATTATTGGGTAGCTAATAATTATAGCAGTAACTAAAGAATACTACAGTGATTGCATGATTGCAGTGCCACAAAGTAACATTCTATATCCCATGTACTCCACAGCTATTTGTACACCAGCGTGTCAACATGAGGGAAGATGCACACGGCCCAATTATTGCACGTGCTCAACTGGGTTTCGAGGTCATCGCTGTGAAGAACGTAAGACATTAATTAAGAATGAGCTTGAAGTTGATTGGATTACTGGCATTTATACAGCTATTTGTACACCTGAGTGTGAAAATGGTGGAGAATGTGTGGGACCAAATCAATGCCACTGTCCTGCACACTACTCTGGATCTCGATGCCAATATGGTAAACTAGCTAGTATACTATAGCTCTAGACTGTGTGTTGATAATGATCCTTGCATTGTGTGATACAGCCGAATGTAGTCCTCCCTGTCAAAATGGTGGCCAGTGTGTGGCTCCCAATGTCTGTTCGTGCCCTGAAGGATGGACTGGACCACAGTGTGCAGAAGGTTAGAAATTATTGTCTGTAAACAAGTATAAATGTACGTGGTAATTTCTCACTGCAGCTGTTTGTGAGCCATCTTGTTTGCATGGTGGGAGATGTGTAGGGCCAAATCAGTGTGATTGTACAACAGAATGGACTGGTGAATACTGCCATATACGTAAGTGTTATACTTAAATAAAAATATGCACAGCCAGGCATTAATTTTGAAATCATGTTGTAGCTGTCTGTGACCCACCATGCCAAAACGGTGGAAGATGCACAGAACCAGGAAGATGTGAATGTGCCAGTAGTACAAGAGGCTTGTATAGTGGGCATCTTTGCCAAACACGTATGTTAATTATTTTTAATCACCCAGTTGCAAGACTGTGCTAGAATAATAATCATTATTATGTTCACTTGTTATAGCTGTGTGCCAACCTGCTTGTCTGAATGGTGGTAGCTGCTCTGCCCCTGGTGTCTGTACTTGTACCAGCAGCTACACAGGGCCTCTCTGTAACAGACGTAAGTTTCTGATGCAGTTTCCATTCAATTTAATTTTTTTGGTCTCCAATTTATATAATATAATTATATAGCTGTTTGTGATCCTCCCTGCAAAAATGGAGCCACTTGTTCACAAGATCTTCGATGCCACTGTGCTCCTGGATGGACAGGAGAAGTATGTGATGAAGGTACATCTATTACATCAGCATGCTTTGATAGTATACCATTAGCAATATAATATTATGCTCATCAACTCTCTATCTATATAGCTGTCTGTCAACCACCATGTGAAAATGGAGGGAACTGCACGCAGCCAGGATACTGCTCATGCCCATCAGAATGGGAAGGTGCAAGATGTGAAACACGTAAGTCTATAGTCTGAGTATCTACCAGTTCTTTTAATCCATTCTACTCATCTTGTATGCAGCCGGATGTTCACCAGAATGTCAGAATGGTGGAGATTGCTATGAGCCTGGAAACTGTCACTGCACCACTGGGTGGTCGGGAGATCGGTGTGAAGAAGGTATTATTATTAGTATTGTATACTGCATGTGCAATGGTATGGATTCTCCGTTCTTTCTAGCTCAATGCCGACCACCTTGTGCAAATGGAGGGCATTGTGTCATTCCAGGCCACTGTGCTTGTCCAAGTAATTGGACAGGACCTCGATGTGAAGAAGGTACTACTATTGTGCATGAAATGCTGTTTAGTTAATAATGTTACTTTCATTTCTTTGTAGCCGTGTGTAATCCACCATGTGCAAATGGTGGCACATGTACTGATGTTGGGGAATGTACTTGCCTTCCTCATTGGGAGGGAGATCATTGTGAACAAGGTGAGCATGCAGTAGTTAATAGCATTTTTTAAATTGAAATTGATTTTTCATGCAAACTCAATATTATTATAGCTGTCTGTACTCCATCCTGTGCCAACGGTGGAACCTGTGTCAGTCCTGGTCACTGTTTGTGCACATCTAGCTGGAGAGGCCAGCACTGTGAAGAAGGTATGTTATAATAATAATTATGTTTTGCTGATTATCGAGTAATGCTGCTATGATTTACTCTGAATAGCTGTATGCTCTCCTGAGTGTGATAATGGAGGAATCTGTCTAAGCAGTGGAATTTGTGACTGTCAACCAGGCTGGGAAGGAAGCGATTGTCGACAAGGTTGGAATCGTGTCATACCTCATAATATACTAGCCCTGAGCATGATTGAATGATGTACCTCACAATTATTATCGTAGCAATTTGTCGGCCACCTTGTTCGAATGGTGGACATTGTATTTCACCTGGACACTGTGCCTGTCCTACAAATTTCCATGGAGCAAGATGTGAACTAGGTACTTCTGTAATAGATATCCAGTACTCTACTCTAATACCATACAATTACAGGAACTTGTACTGACAATGACTGCCTCCATGGTGACTGCAGTAGCAATAATACCTGTATCTGTCATCACCATTGGTTTGGAGAGCGTTGCAATCGTGCCATATGCTTCCCACCAGATGGCTGTCTAAATGGTGGCCACTGTGTCTCACCAGGACACTGTTCTTGTGCTGCTGGATATGGAGGGCTCAAATGCGAGGAAAGTACGTATGCATCCATTTATGGTGTCATTGTAATGAAAATCCTCTCTTTTTATGTATCAGCTGAATGCACTGTAAACTGTTTGCATGGACAATGTTTGGAAACTGAAAACAGGTGTCAATGCAACTATGGATGGACTGGCAGTAGTTGCAGTGAAGGTAGGCTAGATATACCAATCATGCTGTGTGACATGTTGCTGTGCATAATCTGCCTGTAGCTATCTGTCACCCACCATGTGAAAATGGAGGTACTTGTATCATACCTGGGACGTGTATATGTCCAATAGACTATCAGGGGTATCGCTGTGAAATTCCCCCGTGAGTTGCAGTAATTATTGTACTTCATGCATAAGCTAGGATATTATAATCATTGCATCTTTACTCAATTCAGCTATAATGGATATAGTAATAAGTAGGATATGTACATCTATCATGGAGAAGCAACAAGCTTATTAAACTGTCATCATTAACAGCTATAGCATAGATAATTATTAGTGGATATTATTACACTATAATTGTCATGCAGTCTCTCCAGACTTATTATTGTAATTGTACAAAGTTGATTATGCATTGTTACTGAGTGACATGAGGATTGATTCTTGGTGGCTATAATATAGTAACTGTTTATAAAACCATGCACGCATAGACGTATAATATTATATGGATCCACTGTGCTTTTGCATGCTTAGAGTATAATACAATAATTGTGGTTGGGCATGAAGTATAGATCTTGTATTTGGCCTATATCACATACTAGCTAGCCTTGCATGGGTATACGCCGGAGTAGATAAGGAATACCGGTACGAGTATTGAACTGCATACTACTGCGTTTCGGAAATTTGACGTCTCAAATTGTGTCTATAAACATTAAAATTAATTTTAACTACTGATTCCTGTAGTCTTATCATAATGTTGTATACTACCTATGGATGATGTGGGCAGACCGCATTAATTAGCATGTAGCTAACTGCTTCAGACAGCACTTATCTAGCACCATGTATATACTTGTTATGATAGTGATAGCAATAATTGGTCCAAATACTACACTAGTGACCTCAAAGTAGCTAGACTGGAATTGAAAGCTCAAGTACATAATATTAATACGTATAAAATTATTATGACCAATAATTGAGCTACTGTACAAGCTCCATTTGCTAAGTCAAATAAAGAGGTGGTTTTTTACAATTAATTTTTGAATAATATTATAGAACAAAATAAAATTAACGATAAAATTATACTTCTATAATATTATTATATTATCTATAATATCTTGATTATTGATCAGAAGATGCATGCTGCTATTAATGAAGGCACTGGAGTGCAGAACCCTCACTGCCGGGTATCATGTGACGCGGCATGGCCATGATCAAATCCTAGCTCAATCTCACTGTGTATGTTTGCTCAAGTGGTGGCCAGCCAATTATTAGATATAGTAAGCTATTTGCAAATTAATATCGAGTACGTGTACGTCAAATGTGTACTTCCCTCAGACAGATCCTTACCAGTGAACATGGGGAGGAATGGATGGACGGATGGACAGAAACCGCCATGCATTATAATTTTCATTACTATATTGGTTGTTGACCTGGACAAGCTAACTAGTTTACCTGATAAACTAGTAAGTCATAGTGAGAACATACGAAAATTAATGCAAAGTCTGTAGTCTTTGTGGATATGGTTCTTAGCATCCATGGCAAGTTATAAAAATCAATAATATCAGGATGCCAGGAGTGCAATAAGCCTATGTAGCTACAATAATTAATCCTCCAAAATATCTGGAGAAACAAAGAATCCAGTAGTTAATTTGTCCCACATCTGCATCATCTATCTTGCTATGATATGGATGTGGGACAAATAATGATACTGAGGAGTAGCTACCTCATCTGATCCTGCCACACTAACAATAGGTAGGGTCACTGCACCCTAGTTTCAGGACTGGACAGCCTGTGTCCTGTGTACAAAAAAATCCAAAGTTTAATGAGTGCATGAACTCTCCATTCAGAAGAGTTCTACTGAAAATGGATGAGGTAAACCATAATAACATTCAGGCCAGGAGGATGCATGCATATCATAACAACTATCTACACAAGGTAATCATTGGGTCCCCCCACAGAAAGAACGGTAGGTCCCAGCATTAAGCATGCCACACCAACTAAGGATTAATTATCTAGTTTCAAGTTTGAACAGCCTGTGTACAAAAAAGCCCAAGGGTGCATGACCCCTGCTGAAAATTCCAGTGTACAAATACTAATTCATAGGTGATATGTACATCCCTCATCAGGGATTTATCTGCATAGAGCCCAGCAGAGTGTGTCCCCCTTCCCCCCAAATTTAATGATTACCTGTTTGTTAAGTAGGTGTTAACCAAGAGCAAGTGTACTCAGTGAGTGTGCATGACTATCTGAATAATAATAATATCACCTGGACTAATTATGTTGAAGTGTTACTTAGGTGCCTTTATGGGAACATTAGTATTAATTTATGCTTTAGCTTCCCGCGCTTTGTGCGGGAGGGGGCACATTCCCCTCTCATACCCACCCCCTTGGGCCGCCAAGGTGGCCCATTACTTCAACTGCTCCCATGTTTCCCCACTAAATGTTTGGGCCAGATAAAACCCTGCTCATATAATATTATACCTAACAGTTATTATGAAAATTAATTGTATAGAGATAAATAAACGAGTGTCAAATCTACTGCCCTCCATTCAGGAGAGTTCTACCGAAAATGGATCATGGAGTTGGTGAACCACAGCCACGAGTCTGTGAATATAGCATTAGAACAAAGCACATCAACCAACAATGTCATACACAACAAAGTCTGAACCCTTGTTACAGTTATGGTCTGTGCAAAACAAGTTTATGATGCATGACCTCTTCATTCATATAGACAGACAGTTTAGAGGTGGGGAACCACAGCTCTATGAATACCATTAGAGGATAAGGTACACTTCATAAGCTAGAACAGTGATTTTGATACTGGACATTCAAAATAACTCCCAATGGATATTATAATAATGTAGTATGTGGCACAATAGCAACTGTTATAGTAATTTCAATAGTTTGAATTGGCTTAGAAGAGGCATACAACTACATTGTATTACAGCCTGAAATAATAATCATAGAGTCGGTAGACTCCATAAGTAGGGATGCCCCGGACACTCCATATACATAATACAATACAAATACCCAAATATCTCAAAACAGGTAACTCTAGAGTCTGTAAAATTTCTAAGTGTCAAAATCAGAATCTCCAGCAAATTGTCTATCTAATAAGACCAAGGTCATTCATCAAAACAATTGTACATGCCAGAACCAGATGTTAAAAAAAATAGCCATTTGTTATTCTTTCTTTCTTTTTCATTATCAGGGCTAATTAACTCAAGACTGCCTTGACCGCTCATCTTAGTTTGAGTATAAATCCACTCTATTTTGTAGCGCGCAGTGCAGTGGCACGCTAATTTTCCGTTTCCTTGACAGGTACCTCCCATCTTCTGATCGAGAGTTGCATAAACAAACCATATTAAAAGATGGCATTGATAAAATTTAATTATGCTGAGAGCAATAAAAAAGAACAGAAACACAATTGAATAAATTGAAGGATGAAGTAGGGATGGCAGGGTCAAAAAGTACACAAACAAGATTTGTAGGGATAGTCACATCCACTATACATCCCTACACTTGCTTTTTGTATAGCTATAATATAACTGTGTATGTGGTGCAAAAATAATGCAAAGCTGATCAACTATCCTGAGCCATACAGGACGTTTTCTCCCACATGCACATCAAGAACACTCACTGAAGGATAGCACAAACAAGTCAACAACAATAAGTGTATTATAATCGAGAAAAAAACAAGTGTAGGAATGTATAGTGGATGTGATTATCCCTACAAATCTTATTTGTATACTTTTTGACTCTATCATCCCTACGTCATCCTTCAATTTATTCAATTATTTTTATACTTGTAATAATATACACCAAAAGGTATAGCTGACTTCACCACGAGTACTGAATGTGAAATAAGTGATTTGCCTAATTTTCGCTAAAAATTGTACCTGCGAATATTAAATTTGTCATCATCTTTTAATAACAAATTTGCTAAAATTAGTGCCTGCTACACTTGCTATTTCCAAAATTCATTAAAATTTGTACCCGCAAATTAATTTTTATACTGTGTTTATGCTAATAAAACGCAAGATCTATAAATAGTGCAAGAAAATTCACATTCTATATAGGACTTTTCTTAATGGAGAGTGTGACGACCTTTACCAGAAATTTAAATTAATGAGTTTTTAACTTGCGCTCTATTAGCATAAATACAGTACTTCATTGCATACCAGATTTAAAAAATAGATCATACGCAGCCAAAAAATCCCTAATATATATTGGGGTGAACTATCAGATTCTTTGTTTTTTCCAGAGATCTTTGAAGGACTAATAATTGTACATGCAGGGATTTGATGCTAGCTCTCTTGACCTCTTGGTACCACTGATAGTAGTTTCTTGCAGGTATACACATTCCAATAGATTCCCAGCCCTGTATGAAACCAGCTGGTTTAGTGAGTGCATGAACTCAATATTCAGAAGAGTTCTACTGAAAGTGGATGGGGCTATCTAAATAAGATCCCCAGACCTACTAGTGTCACAACTGAGCACTATCATGCCCTCATGTACTACATCCTTGTCACAAGGGGGTTGCCCAATTTCATGATTTTGGATAGCTTGTGTACAAAAAATCCCATGTTTAGTGAGTGCATGACCCTTGCTAAAAATTTAATAACCTATGTAGCTGTGTACAAAATAACCAAGTCATGAGTCATAGATAACTATTTGCTGAAATTGCATGAAGATAAACAAGTGTACAAATAAATTTAATGGGTGCAAGACCCTTCTATTCAGGAGAGTTCTACTGAAAATGGAGGTGGTGAACCACAGCTCTATGAATATTATGACACCAATCAGATGATTACTATGATACCAGTAATAACATTGTACAATCCTAACATGCAAAACAAAGTATGAAGTGTTACGCTAATGCCATGTGTATGTGAAAACAAGTTTATTCAATGATGTATGACCCTTCTTTTAGTAGGGTTCAATAGAAAATGGAGGTGGTGAACCACAACTCTATGAATACCATTAAAGGACGAGGTGCACGAACTAGAATAATGATTATTGATATTTGACATGCAAAATAACTCCCAATGGGTATAAAACAAAGAGAGCAATAGTTTGTGACACATGCAGTCAGTTACCTACAGCAGCTACCTGCTTTTAACTCATAGTCAGTGTATATCCCATCAATAGTTTAATAGCTATGATCATGCAGAACTGGTGGTTGTGGATTCTGACAGTAGCATTCTGCACTTATGAAGGTGACATTAGCAATAACTACTGACTTGCATACATGTTGCTGTAGCTATATTTCATGCATGAAGAACTCACTTCCAATTACACATGAAATTTAATGTTTGCTGTTTGCATAAATTACACGCAGTACTTGCAGTACCAGCTGCAAGGCCACAAAAGAATGAAGACAAAGAGAGACAATCTACTTCATGGCAAAATGATAATGAGATGCAAAGAGCAGTCCGACTGCAGTACCCAGTATTCCTTCAACCTGACCAATCAATGCCAGAAATCAATGTGAGCATAAACTTGGGAAGCGGACACTTTAGAAAGACTCGCCAAACTGGCCTACAAGGACCAGCAACATCAAGTAAGCTAGCAACTCTGAGCTGGTCACTGACACTTGTATTGACATTATTGAGTATAATAATATCTCTATTGAGATTGATGCACGAAGGTGCATTGTGATATTATCTGAGTTAAACTTGCCCTCATGCATGCATATAATATATGCAGCACCACCAAATCACTTGCTATTTGCTAATCGACAATTCCTGGCCAGGATAAACCACGATGGGACTGGGGTACAGGCAATACGGCTAACACACTCCAGCGGAATAGCACCTAATGCCATTGCAATTGACTATGATATCAGGTTGGAAGGCTCATAGTCCTTCATGATTAACAATGAGTGAACATGCATACCATAGGAATGACCTGATATTTTGGTCTGATGTTCAGTTTCAAGTAATAAATGCTGCTCACTTCAACGGATCTAATTTAAGAGCTTTAATCAGTACTGGTATTACAGTACCAGGTATAATAATAATATTATGTCACATAATGATGCCTTTGTTATCATCATATTTTTTTGTTCTTTTGGATAGATGGACTTGCTTGGGACTGGGTCAATCGTAAGCTTTACTGGACCGATGCTGGAGACAAAGATATTGAAGTCTATGATGTTGTTAATCAACATAGAAGGAAGCTTATTCAGAAAGGACCAAATGCTCTACCAAGAGCCATAGTGTTAGACCCGGCAAATAAGTAAGTAGCTAACTATACTACAATACATAGATGATAATAATTATTATAGCGTGAATACCCTAATAATAGATTGATGTATTGGACTGACTGGGGGCAACCAGCAACAATAGAACGGGCATCAATGGATGGTACTTCTCAGACCATCCTTCATAATTCTGGTTTAGGGTGGCCCAATGGTTTGACCATTGACTACACCACCCAGACACTTTACTGGGTTGATGCTCAACTGGACCGCATAGAAACTTCAACTGTATCTGGATTAGGCAGACGAATACTAAGTACTACACATATTATATACCATCCATTTGGTATCGATGTTTATCAGGGAGTCCTCTATTGGACTGACTGGCAGGCCAAAGCTGTTTTGAAGGCACCAGTGAGCTCGCCAAGCTCAGTGCAAATCGTGATCTCTAACCTTTACCTGGATCCCATGACAATACGTACAGTTTCCCTGCAGAGGCAACAGCTTAGTAAGGACCTTCTAAAAAATCTGTTTTTGCCTTTTCTATTTAGACACAGCATACTTGAAAAAAATGCATGACATTGTGCTTAATTAAATGCTATAGGTACTAATCCATGTGGCGCCAACAATGGAGGCTGCAGCCACATTTGCCTGTTGAGCGCAAGTAGCTCCAGGGGATTCAAATGTGTGTGTCCTGATGGATCATACCTTGGAACTAACCAGAGGGATTGTGTTGGTGGTAAGTGATAAATTAAAACCCACAATTACTCATTTTATAATATCATGTGACTGTATACAATACCATAAAAGCATCACTAGCTCCCACTACTACAACTCCGCCTATCATTGGATCCACTTGCACACCTGAGTGTGAAAATGGTGGAACATGCACATCACCAGGAATTTGCACATGTGTAGCGGGATGGAGAGGAGTGCGTTGCCAGGAAGGTAACAAAAAGAAATAATAACACACACGTACACAATGCAACATTATTTTAGCAATTTGCACACCCGAGTGTATGAATGGTGGGACATGCACTGAGCCAGGAACATGCTCCTGCACTGCACACTGGCAAGGGCCTACTTGCCAACAAGGTATAGACTAATGGAATTAATCTCAACTCAAAATCACAGAATCACATACCTTTATCTGTTTCAGCTGTGTGTGATGCTGGTTTCTGCATGAATGGAGGCACCTGTGCTCGACATAATTTCTGCCTGTGCCCAGCAGGGTGGACTGGAACCAGATGTAATACACGTAAGTCACTCTATTTAGCTTGCTGCATTATCATTGATGGTACTGCAACATCCACACAGCTGTTTGTAACTCAGCATGTCTGCATGGGAGATGTACTGCACCCAATACATGCACATGCGACAACGGATGGGAAGGAAACCTATGTGAAAGATGTATGCTACTTAGTCAATGGCTAATCATGATACATACTAATAATCATCACACTTACACTTTTAGCAATTTGCAATCCATCTTGTGTTCATGGCACCTGCTCAGCCCCGGATACTTGTGCTTGTGACATAGGATGGGAAGGCACACTCTGTGATGAGGGTGAGAGCTTTATCATACACACACGCATCTGTAACAAAAGTAGCAGCACTTGAAATGCATGCCTTCACCAACAATGCAGCTATCTGTGACCCTGCTTGCTTAAATGGAGGTCGTTGTCATGGACCAAATCAGTGTACATGTACAGCAGAATATACAGGAAGCCAATGTGGAGAAGGTGAACTGGATATTTCTATCATTAGATCTTATCTAGTTTATTTCTCCTCTGCTAATTCATCAATCAGCTATTTGCTTTCCTCCTGATGGGTGTCAAAATGGAGGGGTGTGTGTTAGGCCAAGTCTTTGTGCTTGTCAAGCATACTGGGCAGGACGAAGATGTGAAGACCGTATGCCAATTTTCATCATATTGAGCTTGAGTTTACAAAACACCATCTAATTTATGCATTTTACAGCTATTTGTAATCCAAGTTGCATCCATGGTGACTGCACAAATCCTGGAAACTGTGATTGCCATACAGGATGGACAGGAACACGCTGTAATGAAGGTAAGTTTTTTAGCACTATAGTCCAATTAAGAGTTATGATAACTTTGATCAAACTTGCCTTCATTCAATAGCAATCTGCTATCCACCAAGTGGATGCCTTAATGGAGGCTATTGTATTTCCCCTGGAATCTGCTCATGTGCCTCAGGATGGACAGATGACAGATGTGATGAAGGTAATTACCTCTCAATTTCTATTATTTTTATAGCGTTAAATTAAATAATTATTTATGACTAAGTCTTGAAACAATGATAGGTATCTGTCCACGAGGCTGCATCCATGGAGACTGCATCGCACCAAACAACTGTCGGTGCCACAGTGGTTGGACTGGTGATCAATGTGATACAGGTATGTATGCAACTAATCAGAGTCAAAATTGGTGAATATACCCAGTGACTTTTGTTAATGATTGCCGTGGCATTGCAGCGGTATGCTTCCCTGAATGTCAAAATGGAGGGCGGTGTATACTTCCCGGCCATTGTTCCTGTCCGCATAACACTGATGGCAATCGCTGTCAATATGCAGTAAGTGCATTATTAATTACTAACACACAAGGAATTAACCAATTTCTTCTCTGTAGTATTAACAATACCTGCAGAGTCGAAGAAAATCAAACTATACATGTAACTACTCCAACTATCCAGTAATTTTACCTCATGATACTAGTATGCACATTACTATTACCTCTTTTGATCCTTAAAAATTAATTAATGCACAACAATTATACCATTAACCTTATAAGCTAAAACACTCAATATAAAAGGTCAATAATAATATTAATAAGAACGGCTAGCTATTATAAGGAGAGAGTTTAGTTCAGATGGAAGAATTTCACTGCAAATGGATCGGATCATCCGAGAAGTCAAACAATATCAATGCAGTCTAATTTTCTTCAATGCTGTTTCTTAAGAGTGTATGGACTGTTGGCAAAAATGTCATCAGGGAGCTTATCGATCCTATCTGTGGCATATAGGTCAGTGCTATTATTGGCAAGACTGCAGTATCAAAGTTACTGTATATGGAATTCAGAAATATCAAGTTCAGTCATATCACTAAGAACAATTGCAATTAATTCCAATATTATGACATTTCAACAGCTCAGTGACTGCTTTCCTTACTTTTTCTTCTTGAAGATGATAACAATATAATAGACATGACATTGTGTGTCTCCTCGGGTTGCACTAATAATCAGCTCCTTGTCACCCACTGTGACAGTCACTGTTCCAAAAAATTTAATGGCAAATCTAGGCTAGTTGTGTTGTTGCAGATTGAAAGTTGATGTTCACTCTTGAAGCCATAGCTTGGACCCCAAATTCATCAGAAGATTGCATCATCATGTAAATGGCTGACAGTTGCTCCACCTATATAGCAAATTACACACTAATTACACACTAATTACACACTAAGTTACACACTAAGTAGAAAAAAAGAAAAAAGGAATAGGGCACGCAGAATGAGTCGAAACTAATGATTTGATCTTGGGGGAGTTTGATTCACACCTTAGAAATAAAGTTACGGCCCTTTGAAGTTATCCCATATGTTTGTATAGGAAGCCATGCATTTGCAATGTTTTCCACCCACGCGCGCACAACAACGTGACGACCATTACCCACTTTGGCCAAAATTGATGTATAGGCTGCCTGCTTGCATTGTATGGCTCTACTATGCATCCAGCTCAACAATGTGGTGGTTTTCGGATAACTTTTTTTCTGCTTAGTGTGTGGTCTGCTTGAAAAAAAAATCTAAATTCTACCACAAGAATACTCACATCATGAAGACGAACAGTATACATATAACATGGTAATGTTCTGGAGAACGAGTATGATGGATAACAAGTTTAGCCACTTGCATCAAATGTGTACCTGCATGGGCCAGTGCCAGTGGAATGCTGGGATGCTAACTGAGTGGCTTGGAAACACTTGGAACATGAAGCACTATAGTGCAAAACCCTCGGCGCAAGAGCAATAGCTAGTCTGTATAGCCTTGAACCCAGGCTATATAGTCTGCATATTCCATTTTGCCAAGCAACACTGTAATAGTGTACAGTGTACAGCTCAGTTGTTGAGAGTAACCACAAGAATGCAGTTACACGGATTGCATGCAATTAGGTAATAGTGCCACGTGCATGCCAGATCAGCAGATTTTAATAGTACAAAGTAAAGCCAAGAAGCGTAGTTGATAGCCTACTGTGATCTGTGATGAGTCAGTTGAGTTACAAGAACTATCGCTAGAGTTACACACTACTAATCTTGAAATGAAGCCATCGCTATCTCTTTCATCGATCGAGAGCTCGTCAAGAAGCGAAGAAGGCCATGGTGGTCAGCAAATGTCGCCAGAAAATTTGAACGAAGCGTTTTCAAAGAAGTCCACACAATTCAGATCTTGAAACTACCACGAAAAGCCTAATGGTAACTTGTTTTCAACGTATAAAACTGGTATGTAGCAGCTAGCGCAGTAACAGACAGACAGACAGACACATACACACAGAACGACTACCGTACCCCTCGCGCATGCGCCGAGGGTTAATAAAGAGGGTGGATATAGGAATCACTCTGAACTTGATTTGATGCAGTTGGTCCATCATAATAAATTATTCCAACAAAGTTGTTGATCGTCTGCTATACATAATATTCCAATAAAGCAGTTTGCAAGTCAACTATGGTCGTATATAGATTTGCCTTGCACTAGCGGTTCATTACCTCCAGCAGTAAATATCATACCTTTAATAGATAGATTGTAGAGGAGGAGGGGAAAGGGATAGGAAACGAGATCACGTGAGCCATATATACGTGAACAAACGGGATTCCCATTCCCTGTCCTGCTGGTCTTTTGGCGCGAAGCAGAAGAGGTCAAGAAGCTGTCGACAGTCGGAGAAGCGAGGGTTGCCATATCTCCTTTTTGAGCTTAGATTGAAGCGTTCCAGAGTTTAGGTAAGTTTTTCGCGAGTTAAATGGCTCGTTAAAAATAAGACTACAATTCGCCAGGTGCAGCGCTAGCGTTCTTGCGGGGTAGGTTTTGATGATTTGACTGATTCTTGACCTACTTGTGGAACATTTCCAGAAAAGCTATGTAAGTATAGCTTTTCCTGTGATGTATTTCTAGTTGCTTACATGTTTATACACGCAATGAGGCACTTAGAAAGCTTTTTTTCTGTAATGGGATCTTTGACATAGCTTTATTACCACTGGATCAGCCTTTCTTACTTACCTATGCTTGTGGTGCAGCTACTTCGTGCAGGGAACCTCTAATGCCCCGTTTTTTATGTCAACTAAAAGCTTATTTTGAGCCCAACATAAAGAAATTATGAATAATAGCTAAAATTTAAAGGTTTACTAGATACTTACCATTACATTCTAGTAGTTTATTGCCGCTGGATATTCTCTACAATGCTTATGAACAAAAAGAACTCTTAGCTTGTGTTCATGCTTAGCTTAAGGTAAAGGGATAATGTATGTATATATGGGCCTATCATTGTGATATTTTTTAAGCTGGTATCCTTGCCACCACTATAGGGAAATGAGCCGCCGTAAGTTTCGTCTAACAGCACCAAAAAACTGGGAAAGGAAAAAGTATGAACAACGTTCTCTTGCTTCGAATGACGTAGACATGCCAGACAGTGGTCCGCTTATGGTGAAAATTCCACGAGAAATTGCTGACACCGCATTGCTCACCCTCCAAGTATCACGTACAGGTTTTGATGGATGGACAAGGATGTATGTAACTGTCAATGCTGTCCGATTCTGCAAGTTGGAACACCACGAAGACACCTCCAGAGTGGTGATGACTCTCGATTTGAAAATGGGGATATGCACATTGCTGGTAGAATGTAAGAATGTGAAGCTTTCACCAGAAAGGGTATCCACACTGGCAGAATTCACTGAGGTAGTGAAAATGATTGATCGTCACAATATTTGCCAGGGGATTACGGATAAGAAGTTTGCCCCTCTGATCAGCAAACGTGGAGGCACCTTTGTCGACCCTTATGGTAAGATGTAGTTTTCTGTTTCAAAAAAGTTGATTTTATGCATTTTATGTTGCAGGTAATCGTGTTGCTCACTACGACTCACAGTACAAAGCTATCCGGCATGATAGATGTCATCTTCTTGTAGACGGAATAATCTGTGAGCAGTGCAAGGTATACAAAAATAATTCCTTGTTAAAGCAATTGAAACGGATAACATGTAGCGAGGATAAGGAAAACAGAGTTTGCCACCCTCAAAGTCATGCAAATTATAGGTTCCTGACATCTGAAGAAAAGGATGAACGAATGAAACTACTACATAGCCAACTTCGCAGCAAAACTCGTATGCTTCAACTGCTGAGACAAAACATAAAAAAAAATTATCAGAGAGAAGCAATCGTCATAGATAAGACAACGAGTGACGAATTAGCAGGCATGTTGACGGCTCATGCTACCTCTGTCAAGGAGAAATATGGAGCAGAATCGTTTCCAGGCGTGTTTTGGGAGCAGCAGCTCTCAGCTGCTTCAAAAAAGAATGCAAGATCTATTAGGTGGCACCCACTCATCATTAAATGGTGTCTCTACCTACATCATAAATCAAGTGGAGCATATAATATGTTGCGAGATTCCGGAATACTTAAACTACCTTCAGGTCGCACCCTTCGTGACTATAGACACTTCGCACGAGCCAAAACAGGTTTTTCATATGATTACGACAAACAGCTTATCGAGCTTGCACAAAAAACAAAACCAACCTGGCTTTCACAGTATCTCATCCTTTTAATAGATGAGATGTATGTCAAGGAGGGATTAGTATTCAACAAGTCATCTGGGGCTCTGATAGGCTTTATTGAGCTTGGTGACATAGACGATCACCTACGTAAATACGAGAGTGTCATTCAGGAGTCGGGTGATGAGCAAAAGCCAAAAGAATTGGCGAAAACAATGGTGGTCATTATGGTACGTGGTGCACTTACCAACGTAGTGTTTCCATATGCTGTTTTTGCTGGAAAATCGCTGAAGGGCCACAACTTATTTCCGCTGTTTTGGGAAGCCATCGAACGTCTTACACGGCACCAATTTCGAGTTCTTGCAGCCACGTGTGATGGTGCATCTTGCAACCGAAAACTGTTTCAGATGCACAATCCTAAAGAAAAGCTAGTCTACAAAACAATCAACGTCTACTCACCTGATCGGCATCCAATCTATTTCATATCTGACCCTCCTCATCTGATTAAGACACTACGGAACTGCCTGGCAAATGTGAAACGACACTTATGGGTGAGTATACTTTTTGTTGTGTGTGAATGATTGAGTATTATATTTGCTCCTCCCACAGTGTCAAGGTAAAGACCTAAGTTGGAGCCATATTGTTGCTTTGTACTTGCGTAATGGTGGTGCTGCTACCGGGCTCAACTTGATTCCAAAGCTGAAATACGAACACGTGTATCTAACGTCTCATTCAAAGATGCGTGTGGACTTGGCCGCACAGGTATGTACATGTGTACTGTACATTTACGTACAGTTACCAACTGTGAGAAAATTCCGAGCTACATGTATCTGTCAGATAACTGTGTACTGTCAATTTAATATTCATCACTCCAGGTCCTCAGCAGCAGTGTCGCAGAAGCACTGTATCTTACTGGTGGTTCAAGTGCATATGAGACTGCTTTTTTCATCAAGAAAGTTGACCAATTCTTTGACTGCCTCAATGTTAACTCCTACAATGAGGGCAAACGGAAGAGGAAGCCATTTCTTCAGGTGTATACCAGCAGCAAAGATTTTAGGTTGAAGGTAAGCTATGAGTGTGCTGATTGTAGTGGTGTGTAGACTAATAATATGCGAGATAAATGTGCATATAGATTCTAATAAATGCTCACCCAATGTGTTGTGTGCACCACATAGTTACATACACTCTGAGTTACATATGCATAGTATTATGGTTCTAATAAATGCTCACTGTGTGTGTACACATGTATCTATGTGTATGCGTGCAAGAAGCAACTAGTGCTAAGGGTGTTTCTGTTTATTAATTTGCAGTTTCTGAGAGATGAGTTTTTGCCCTACCTAAAAGCGTGGGAGGATAGTGTGCACAGCAGGGAAGGATTTACAGCCAACGAGAAGAAGATGATGATGATTAGCCAAGAGACATTGAATGGCATCAGAATCACTGGTAGGTTGTTAAGCAAGGTTCCATTATACTGTTGTTACAGACGTCCTGTGTGTGATGCTGCTGATGCACAGAAATGTTAAATATTGTGGTGTACTGGCTTGTGCATATGCATGTGTGTTTGTCATTGCCTAGCAACCAAAGTTTCTGTAGGTGAACTACCAATCACAGGATGAGTGTGGATGATCATAGGGTAGCCTGATGATGAAAGGGGTCATGGACAAACGAATCAGTTACATGACGTTTATTGGGGTGCACTGTGTGTGTGCATGTGTGTGTATGCATGTACGTGCATGCATGCATGGTATGGACAGAGCATGACATTGTTATATTTTGTATGTTCATAATTATCATGACTTTCGTGATGCTACTGTATTATACACGCTAACTTTCTAATCTACAGTATCGTCTTTCTTGGAGTTAGTACCTCTTATCCTCAATCTCCCTGGTGTATCAGCTTTTATGAGTGGCAAGCTAAACCAAGACCCTTTGGAGAAATTTTTTGGGTGCATAAGGCAAAGTGGAAGAGTGAATGATAACCCCTCTGTTGCAGAAGCCGTAAAATCTACCCAAACTTTCCGGGTGATTAATGCCATCAGATTCAGCGATATACGAGGAAATTGTCGAGGTACCAAAACAAAATCTCTTGAAGTTGAGGACTCAGATATCCACTTGTCTAAGCGCAAACGTAGACGTTCATCTTGACTATGATATATCATATTATATTATACATACATGTACAATACTATGCTAATATACAACTTTATTCATTTTTTTCAGCAAGTTTCCTTCTCAGGGGTTTTGTTTTTTCTGTTGTTTTTTTGTTTTCTCTCTTGTATTTTTCAAGGATGGAATTTGCAAAAGAAAAACCACGAACCGTTATCCACTGTTTTACGATCTTTTTAATAAGTAGTGTTGATATCTCTTCTGACATTCCTACAGTCGCTATACACCAGTTGAATTGTACATCGCTATCTTCGATGATTTCAGCAGCAAGTGACTTGGGGATTCTAGTACAATCTGGTCTCAGCTTCCGACGTGTGGCATATTCGATTGCACATAGGCTCTGGTAAAATTCATCTGTAATCCGTACAAGGCCACCCCTATCTATAGAGCACATCCACTCCTCTGATTCAGCAGGTACAGTGTCATCATCCAAATTTGTGATAAGCTTGAGTCCAACCAACATACTGTCATCCTTTTGTAAGCTGCTTGTAAGTGATCTGATAATATAACCCCCCACATACCTTAGGGCATTTGCTTCTTCGTATGTTAATTCAGTGATGTTTGTAGGATTGGCTTCTTGGATTGGGGTAGCCTGTTTTAGTAAAATCACTAAGCACTCCAGTGATAGACGCTGATACACCAGTGGATCTGGTTTCAATTTGTATACCTTCAGAAATTTTTCCCAATCAGACTGAAAGAGTGGTAATATTCTAATTTCATGAAATTTTGTCCAAAGTTTCTCTTGGTCAACACTTAGGTCATTTTGTGCACCTGTAATTATGCTTCGTAGCATTTCAAAATGCCACCTAATGAACGTTGCTGCACTGTTATTGACTGATGAGTAGTCGATGCCACTGATGTAGGTGTTATAAATTTTGATGTTACTCCTTATTTCATCTGTAGTGCAAAATTCTTCATCTTCTAGCAGCTTGCTACATGCTTTTTGAAGCAGCTGCACTGCTTCAGCTAGAACAGAGTCACCTGAAAAATTATAATAATGTCCACTATAAGTTTAAACTCTTACATTTGAGCACAAATAGCAATATACTTTGATTCTGAGCAGCGCAAACATTAGGTAGCTCTGCTGAAGCCATTGTCCTGTCCTTCTCGTAGTCGTTTTCAACAGCGCGGTAATTTGGCGGGAATCACGTTACCACGGTATTGCGTCATCATTAACCCTTTTATTACGAAATACTTGTATATGCCCGCGAGTTACTGTTGGACACGGAGTGAGAGGGTTAAAAACGGCCGTTTCCTATCCCTTTCCCCTCCTCCTCTACAATCTATGGATATACCTACTAGTTATACTATGTGTACGCCTAGCCTGGCCTGCTGGCCATTGATTAAATTTTAACACCACATGCACCCCGCGCGCGCTGCAGCGTCGATATATTATGGTCAGGGAGCTCGATGAAAGCAGCCTGTTGACGACCTTTACCGACATATTGTGCTAGGTTGTGCGCATGAGCAGAGAGCACATAGTGGGTAGTGTGCATAGGCGTGGCCAACAAAACGCAGTATTTGCAACGCTCGTGGGCCTTGCCAAACGATTCGAAGAATACTGAAGCCAGTTTTTCGGCGATATTTACGGATACGTTGCATTTACGAGTCACTCAGATGCCTAGATCTCCAGATCTGGCGATTTTTGTGCTGACGACCGATCACATTACCGCTTGCGCATGCGCGCGGGATAATAAATGCACTGGAGTGCTGCAGAACCCTCACCGCGGGTACCGCATGATTAGTCTCGTGCCCGGCCCCTTTTTTGCGTAGGATCTAGGAGGGGCCCGGGCGCCCGGGGCCGGGGCTGGGCACGAGTCTCTCGTAGGGGGCGGGGCAAGAGACTACGCAATAATATCGCTATATCTACAAAAATTTTTGAGACCGCACCCCCAAAGGACGTGCTTACAAGTGATCTCTAATTAGAATAGCCACCACTGTACCTTCATGTGATGATCACATTGGGCAGTTTAGTTCCACTTTCTTCAGCTATAAATTTTATGTTTAACGGTGCAGTTCATTTACGGCTTTCAAAATGAGTGCTAATCCTGCCAATTCAGTGCGTCGGCCCTCCGGACACGTACAGGATTCACTTGGAGCGTCCTACAGTGATCCTGGATATGCTTTAATGCGACAGCATCGTAAGAGAGCAAACGAGTATCTAGGTAGAGCTCTGGAGATAGATGAAAGCGGACATGGTGAGCATTTAAGTTTCATTATCTGCCATTGACACTACTGCAAGCGCATCACAATTTAATATTATGTATCAAATGCCTGTGTATGTAGGAGACAAGTCTGCAGCTATTGATTTCTACTCGAAAGCAGTGACAGAACTGGAGAATGGTGTATCTTGCACAGTAAATCTGAGAGGTCAGTCAGGAATATAACAGATAGTACTTGTCTAGTGAAACCTTGATTTTCTGGAATCCCTACTACCATGCCGTTTATGGAGAATGGTTTTTAAGTAATAAAATCTCCATGCTTTCTGGTCATCTGCTGCCAATCCCCCAAGTGTTACATAGTTGCCAAGTGTCCCGTTTTGGCTGGGACAGTCCCGGTTTTGGCCCTATGTCCCGGTTGTGTCCCGGTTTACCTGATATTGCAGCATTGTCCCGGAATCCAGCTCGATTGCACAAATGGAGGTGTGGCACAAGCATAAACTCAGTATATTATCGAATTTCAGTCCATATATCTCGATATTTAGTGGGTGTGGCAATACATAATCGGCCGAAAGTGGGTGTGGTCACCGGAAAGTGGGCGTGGTCAATAAAATTTCGCACCCGTTTCGCGCGCATTAATTCTGTATTGTTTGTTGTCCTGGTCTCTCCTCTCATAAACTTGGCAACTATGGTGTTAGGCCACTCCAAATCAACTAGAGCTCATAGAGCACATACCCCGCGTGCCATGGCAATACCATCCATGGCCATGCCTCTTTTTAGAGGCCTCTATTCTTGGAAGTTTAATCTCTTGCTACTAACAAACTTTTTTGTTTCCTTCTGAAATCCATGATCACAAATGACATTAATTTTGTGCTAGAAGCATGCTATAGAGAAGCTTGAGCATGCGCAATATACTTCATAAGGTACTAGGTGGGCGTATCCGATATACTTGCACGATTTGTAGCTTCCCTGGGTACTGCCTAAAGCTAAGAACGAGACAGAAGGTGTTCTTTCGCTGTCTTATACCATTTTCAGTGGCGGATCCAGGATTTGTGATAGGAGGGGGCACGCGCGCGAAAATTTTGCGCCACGCCCCCTAACGCTTGACCACACCCCTTAAATTGCCGCTCAACACTAGTTGACACGTGGTAAATGGAAGTGGCTCAGCCATTTGAGCTAAAAAGCACTATGTAAGTTGGTTTATAGATAGTTTTACTCCACAGTTGATAGCCCTAGAATGTGTGCCTCTCTTGTAGCTACATAGTTTGCATGTGTGGCTCTCCAAAAAGGGGGGGCACGTGCCCCTTGTGCCCCTATGCTGGATCCGCCTATGATTTTATCCCATTTATTGACCCTACTTTTGAGATTTGCTGATTTTTATGCCAACAGACAACGGACTACAGACAAACCGATTGCTTTATCCCTTGCTGCGCATGCGCGCATGTGGGGTAATTAGTTATTTCTTGATTTCCGCCTGCATGTATTTCCATCAGTACCAGCACAATACCACCTCAATTTGTTTAACTTATGGTTTTGACGACCATTTCCCATCAAACTTGTGACTAAATGATCATTTCCAGCCACCTGCCCGCATCATATCAGTTTTGGGCTCAGGGGGGAATGAGAAATAATGAATTAATTTGGAGTGGCCTTATCAGTTATGCCCTCTGTGTGAGTATATATTTACCCCGTGTGCTTGCGCTTGGGAATCTATCATTATTGTTGTGGGCAAAGTCACGACATCTTGAGATCTACATGTATGACCTGAGCGATTTGATAAGCTCACCGACTCCATCAATAATTTGATGAAAAACTGGCTTCTGTATGCTTCGAATTGTTTGGTATGGCACATGAGTGTCACAAATGGTGTGTTTGTCAGCCACCCTAGCCATGCCTATAGATCGACCATGCTTATATTGCACTGATCAGTGTATAATTGGCCTATTTTTAATAAGGAAATAATAATATGCATACTTTTGCAGCTCTCATCTCTGTGTAGATTGATGTCCTCTATAGAGATCTTTAGTAATGTGACTTGAGCTTGTCTGAATGGAATCAAGATGCTTGATAAACGAGGCCAGAGAATCAAGATCAAGATCACATGATGTATTATTGTGAACCAACTCCCGAGGTTTGTATGCAGTATGGAAGCACAAATCCCGAGGGCAAAGCAATAAACATATTTTTGGCCCTCAAGAACTGTATGAATGTTTTACCGTGGTCCTCAGGAACTATATAATAGTTAGATAGTATCTGCTTAGGAGTTCTATTATACTATTAGGGTTTCTGCAGTTTATAATACATGTATCAAGCTTTAAGGCATATTAAATTTACTAGGATCTAAAACTGTGAGACATGCACTGCTTGGTTAGCTTCTATGGGATTTAGAAGACCTCATGCAGGGCTCAGTTAAACTCTCACTTCACTTAGGATTCTATATAGAGCCCTTTGGTCTTCTGAATCACATAAGGGACTATGTTTTACTTGGCATTGGATCCTAGCCTCATTCAAGTCCTGTACCTAAGCAAAAATGGAGTCTAGATGCAGGCTAAACACGGTACATTTGGCTAGTAGATAATAAGGAGAAAATTAAGATAACCATGGAGGATTTGTATGAATAGTGTCATCCACCATGAATATTGATACATCATACATGTAGCTGAAGCTTATCCCTTCACATGTAGCATAGATTCAGATCTGGTTACCTACATGTACATGCTTACCAAATGAGTTACATGTACATATACATTGTATGTTCCCTGCCAGTGTGGACTTTTCAACGGTCCATTTTGACCCTAGATATTGAAAAATGCCATGATTATCATCAGATCATCCATTAAATATTTCACTTTGGCTGTCTACAGACAAGGTGAAATATTATTTTTTGCAAAATTTATGGTATTCACAGCCTTATCAAGTATCAAAATCAACTGTCCGCGCCCCACACCTTCACAGTGTACACTGTACATATAAATCCTTATTGGATGGGAATCAGGATATTTACTTTGAATAAAAGGCCACTCCAAATTAATTCATTATTTCTCATCCCCCTGAGCCCAAAATTGATGCGGGCGGGCAGCTGGAAATTGTTGCTTAATCACAAGTTTGGTGGGAAATGGTCGTCAAAACCATAAGTTCGGAGGCCCAAAAAATGGAAGCGGTATGCTTTTGTATTGTGCTGGTGCTGATGGAAATACCGTACCCTCGCGAAAGAGGGCCCATGGGCGGTGCACCTTACATTGGGCCAAGATTGGGGGATGGGCCGATATTTGAGTAAACACTAGACCTTAGCAGGAAATTGAGCCCAAAGTGAGGGGTGGGCCGACATTCCATAGTGGGCCCTCTTTCGCGAGGGTACGGTACATGCGGGTGGAAATCAAGGGGGGATGAGAAACAAGTAATTGATGTGGAGTAGCCTAACTCGTTATTTTGGCCTATATGGCCGTTTACATGTGATATAGATTTACCACGTACATTGACCCATTGAAATTTGGTACATGCATGGGTATATACTTGTGGACACTTGCCTACAGTAGTTAATTCTTCCAATGCAAGTCAGTTGCTAATGCACTATCTATATTATACTGTAGGAGAAGAGGCTGCAGCAGTGGAGAGCTTGAGGAAGAAAATGATGACCAACCTTGAAAATGCCAGAGATAGGGTCAACTTTCTATGTAAGCATTTATTCGCATTCTATATCATCTCACTTTCATATTTGATGACCATTTCCATAATATACATGTATTATGAGGAAGCTTATAAATTGCACTCCTGGCTCTGTGTGTTCTTAAGTTGCCATTAGTACCAATAAGTTTTCTATTTTTATAGTAAAGGGTGGCAGTTTGGATGGGGAGTCTAGCTCCACCCATCAGCCACACCTACCCCATCCAATGGAATCGGTGAGACTACCATTTGCTACTCCAAGAGACAAAGTGAGTTTCAGTAGGAATCATGCAACATATTATATGAACATGTGTATCCATCTTGATAATAGCATCCTTCACACGCTCCATCTCCCAAGTCCCATCACTCTGATAAAGTTGATAGCACAAAGGGAGGTGGAGGTGACAGCAAACACTCAAGCTCTAACCTGAAGGGAGTGGATAAAAAGCTCGCTGCAACTATACTAGATGAACTCGTAGAAAGGTATGTTTATTTTCCCCTTTAGTAGTACTCACTTCCACTCAACTGAGATTTTCTTGTTCAATTGCATGCAGTGATTCCTCAGTGACTACTTGGGATGACATTGGTAAGTTGCGTGTTGTTCCAGTGTACGATACGATTGAGTGTTCTTTCTATGGGCAGTTGGTCTTGAGTTACCCAAGCGAACTCTCCAGGAAATTGTTATCCTCCCAGCCCTAAGACCAGAGGTTGGTATGGACTGTGTACATGTAGATTATTTGAATTATGCCTTGACCTAGATTCTTTTTTAATCCAGCTATTTACAGGGCTTCGGTCTCCTTGCAGAGGACTGCTTCTCTTTGGTCCACCTGGTAATGGAAAAACAATGTTGGTAAGTAGATTCACCATATTATGACATAATATTATAATGTGATGATGCCAAAAAGATTTTTAAGTTCCTAACCATATTATTTTTTGTCCACTTCAGGCCAAGGCAGTGGCTCATGAATCTCACGCAAAGTTCTTTAACATTAGTGCATCATCGCTCACTTCCAAATGGGTAAGTATTCTTGTTCATCTTCAGACTCTAGCTCTCAACAGAAAGGAGCTGGGGACATTGGACTGATTTGTTGGTCTCCTTGAGACCCAGTAGTCAGTGCCAATGTCTCCAGACCACACGGTGTGAGGTCTGGAGGTCGTATATTATTTATGCAATGCTACTCCCTTAATAGTGCGTAATACCATACAATTACCCCCCCCCCCCCCCTTCCCTGACTCTGACTGAAAATGCAGATATTAGAACCCATAATAAAAACAGTAGCTAAAGCTTGCAAGCTAGCCATTTGTGTCATAATATTATATACCTTGCTACTCCCTTAATAGTGCATAATATTATTATTATGTTAGGTTGGTGATGGGGAGAGACTGGTCAAGGCTCTGTTTGCATTGGCCAGAGAGCTGCAACCATCCATCATATTCCTTGGTAAATTGCACATTATTGAATGCGTAAGGATTGGGGAGAGGGCCAGTACTTTGAAATGTTGTTATCCACATTTTACCAACTACAGTATTGTGTATTCTTTTTAGATGAAGTAGATGCGTTGCTGAGTCGCAGGGGAGAGTCAGAACATGATGCCATGAGAAGACTAAAGAATGAATTCCTGCAATCATTTGATGGGGTGAGTATATGCGACAATTACAACTAGAGCTCACTAGCACATGCATAGTGTCCCTGCATTGCATCTGAATAATGTAGCCACAAATTTAATGATTATAGTGGCTGTACAAGAATTACTGACGACCTTTACCCTCTCACAAATTGTGCTCACTTTACCCCATTGTGCGTGTTCATGCATTTTTGGAAGGATTTTGTAGTATTGCATGAGCTGTGCATCCTTAAACTTCCAAACATTGTGGTGCTACATGTACATGTACATGTATAGATGCACACTACTGAGGGAGAAAGGATTTTGGTGATGGCAGCAACAAACAGACCACAAGAGCTCGACGATGCTGCACTAAGGTAAGATGATATACATACTCTCATGCCTTGTATTCATAGCGTATAGCGGAAAACTTTCGTAAACATTAAATCTGGGTGAAATGGTTCTCAGTTGGATGTTTGAAACTTTTAATTTGGTGATCTGAATACTTTTTTAAGGCACCATAGATACGCATGTACCGTAAAATATCCCGTAATTGTGCATCCTCACGCATAAGCCCCCCATCTCTGACTGTACTATAAGAGTCCATAAGCCTATAAAAACAGTAGCCACAGCTAGCAAACTCGCCATTTTTATCATATTAGGCCTTACTTTGTCATTTTTCTCGAGTTTTGTCCATCAAACACCCAGAGAAAGTGCAGAGATCACGCGCCCACATGGTCATTAATGGTTGTCACACGGAAATGTTACGATCCAGCGTATAAGCCCCTCCCCACTTTTACCTGATGCTAGCATGCACAAAGGGGGCTGTGTAATTGCGGGATTCTATGGTTGTAAAAAATTGGCAAGTAGTTTTATTTGATGATCTTTGCCTAATAATCAAGTTTAATCAGTTTCCCCGCTATATGGTATAATTATAGCATGTGCTCATAACAAATCTGCAGGCGTTTTGGAAAGAGAATATACATTCCATTGCCTGGACTGCAGGTCAGATCATTATTTGTTAGACCACTTTCACTTCCTCATGTTTTGTTTATAATACAAATGTAGGCGAGAAGAGCTATATTAGGAAAGCTGCTTGCTAAGCATCACCACTCCCTGACTGATAAGCAACTGCACACACTGGCTGAGTGAGTCCACAACTTCTATGTCCCAAATATTAACTAACATTAATGTTAATATTATTTTTAGTAACACTTTCAAGCAATTACTGTTTTCATGATTATCGTCGCACACATGTGTGAGAGTCACAGTAGTTATTCTCTGTGTGTGTATTACTGCGCTAACATGTATGTCCAAAGTGAGCCGTTATGTAGCAGCTTTTAGGCTTTTACAGACATGCATTATGTGAAATTCACTGAGAACATTTCATTCTGGAGATGACAATGCTTTGTTTAAATGTTCTGGTGACATTTTCTGACCATCATTGCCATTAGATTGTATCCAAATGGAGCGTGTGACAACCTTTACGGTGTGCGAAAGTTAAAGCTGTAATTTATTTTTTAGCTTGCGTTCTGTTATAGATAAACTACACACTACTGAGGTTATCCACTTTGGTGTCTATTTGCACCATCACCTTGTGTACATGTAGGTGTGATAACCTCAGTGGTGTGTAGTTGTACTACAGCTATAGTTAACTAGCATCCTTTGCTGATTAAGTGTAGTAAACCTGCCCTAATTGGCAGTTAACTACTCCTTGTTTATGTTAGATAAACACTAGGTGGTGCCTTTGGTGCACCTACATGTACGCACTGTAGTACAATAGAATAAACACGCGCAGTATGGTATGCTTCTTACCTTGCGTGTATTTGATCTGCTGATCTGACATGCATGTGGTATATTATTCTTGTGGTTACTAATATACTAGCCAGGGTTTCATTTGGGGGGAGTCCCCCCCCCTTAGAAACTTCTTGAAAATAGCCACCAACCATACACACAATACACGTACATGTACATGTAAAAAGTTTGAATGGTAAAAGTGTCCAAAGCGGCAGTTTTGCTCCATAAACTATCTGAAGCTTTGCACTACGTGTACGTGCATTAGGAAACACATTCCCATCCAAAAGGAGGGTTATCACTGACAGGCTCCTCCCCAACCAGGTCTCAAAAGCCACCAGAAACAGTTTCAGAGGTTGTAGAATTTTCGTGGGGGAGCATACCCCCAGACTCCCCCTAGTGTAAGATAGTTAATGAACATTATTCTTTGTGGATGAAAAAATACTTGAAGTTGAAGTACAGTGTAGTCCACCTACATGTAATTCGAATCCACATACCACGAATTTTCTTCTAATTCGAAGTCTTTCCAATTCCCACACATAGAGCTAATACATAAATTCGAAATGCCGCTTTCGCTTAATTAGAAGAAACACAAGGTCTAGTATATGGACGTCCGGACATGTATATATAGTATACGGAACATAGATCACGTGGGCACCACATGGCTGCAGCCGAGTGCAGCTGCACTAGCCAGAAGTAGCTATATCTAGTAGTATCAGGCTCTAAACTGTTAAAAGAAAGCTAGAAATAGTAGATAGAGTGGACAGTCTGCCTCCAGAGAAGGAGGAAAAGGTTGTTGCATCTGAATATGTGAAAGATTATTATGTGTGGTAGCTATTATCCCTTTAATTCAAAATTATCATTCATATGAGCAAAATTCGAATTATGTGGATATTGCTGTAATTCAAATTTTCCTTTAATTCAAATTATTTGGGTGGATTTGTAAATTCGAATTAAGTGGACTACACTGTATTACATAGTCCTCGCCCCCTTTAACTCAGTGATTGTAGTGTTTGCTCTCCCTTGACAAACATCCTAAATGAAACCCTGCTAGCTATTGCTTCATTTAATAATACTTTTCTTTATTTGTTAGAATGACAGATGGCTATTCTGCTAGTGATCTAAAGGCTCTTGCTAGCGATGCTTCCCTGGGACCAATTAGAGGTACATAATTATAGGGGAAGAGTTATACAACCATCTGACACACAAATAATCATTATTATGTTACAGAGCTCGACCTCGCGACACTGAAGAGTGTACCGGCCAATAGGGTATGTCAAAATCAATAATTACTGTGGGTGTACATAATATTTTGTGCATCATATCAGGTTATTAAGCACATGCACTTATACATGTAGAAAGTGTGCACGTATAAAAGAGTGATTTATAGCACCACCCACTTTCGAAGCTTATACATTAGCATGCAAGGTACCCCCGGTATTTATAGTTAATATGGGTATTATCCACATCATGTCTATCAAAAATAAAATAACATGTAAACCAAGGATTCAAGAAACATTAGAAGAGTAGAGAGAGAGCAGCCAGCAGAAGAAGCTATGATCCTCGTGCTTGCATCTCACTGCTTCAGATAGTATCTCTGGGGTCGCCATGGGCCATGACTGAAGATTGTACCTTCTAGAGTCTTCTAAATCAGCAGTAGCACTGAGCTCGTCAATCATAAAACTAATAGTGTTTCAGTACCTGTTTGTTTGTCGTTTATACTAGTATCACAGTGTTGTGCTTTTTTTAGCCCCTGCACTTAACAGTGAGTAGCAAAACCAGGAAGGAAGTATGCTCTTATAAGATACATGTACTTTAAAGGTGTGCTTAACAACCAGAGTCTACAGTACATATACTTTGTGTGCACTAGGTTCGTCCGATTAACTTCCATGACTTTGAGCAGTCTTTGCATCAGAGTAGATCCAGTGTGTCCCCTGAGTTGATCAAGGGTCTGGAGGAATGGAATGCTAACTATGGAGTGTCCGCATAATGACTACTATCCATGCAATTCATGACTCATGTGGGTTTGTGTTTATTCATATTAACTGTTGCTGCCTTGTATGTTGTTAGTGTTTAATAGTAGCAATAGTATAATATTATAATAATGAAAAACTTGACCACATCCCCAGTAGCTGCATAGTTCTAATGGTGCATGTGGTAAAGGTCGTCAATACACACCTCGATACCGGGGCCTCAATCACAGAGCTGGAGTCTAAGATCAACTTTCGACTTCGAGTTTCGATGCTTCAATCAAAGGAGATGAACTCGACAGCACAGTACAGTCGTTAAGCCAGCGGTCCAAAATACGTACAAGCGTTGCAGATACAGGAAGTACATCCGGTGGCACATTCCAATGCATGCAATTTTTGGCCGTTTTTATCTATTTTTTCATACCTGTCCTATCTAGGTCATCCTTCACTTCTAGGATTCCAAACAAAGACTAGAAGACAGAGTAACTCTTCTATTTTCTGCTCGTTCAAGTCCTATAACCCGGAGACGTTCATGAGCTCCGTGGCGATCGTTTTTGTGCATGCCGTTCGCAAGCGCTCATAAAAAGTCCCTCGCGCAAAAAGTGGGGCATTTAGGTTCCCTTGGATCGATTCCCATGATTCAAGCACCATTCAATAGCTCTTGTGATGCTCTACAATATGAGACTGGAACGAAGTTTTTCCATAGAGCGGTTCCCGAGTTACACACCACAAAAAATTAGTGCAAAAATTTATTTTTCAACGCGCAAGTCAGCAATACAACGTATAGATTTATCATACAAACAAACAATATATTTGTATCCACAGACATTTTCTGCCTATTGTAAGACACTAGATATCAGGAATATTCTTGAATAACATATTGAAGGTTTTCTTGACTTGTTCAAGGTTCTCTTAGCAGTCTCAACAGCCTGGGGTTTGGGAGTATGAGCGAGGACACTGATATAGCAGTTCTCTTGGCACCTCAGAAGTCAGCCTCTCTAAAAAAAAGGCTAAAACCTGAGGCCCAGGCAGCACCTTCGCTAGGCAGTGGAACTGCATCGCTGCCCCCCCTCCCTTCCACCCTCCCATACTCCCTTCCACCCACCCTGCGCCTCCTGGTAGCTCTTCGTCACCTGCATGATGGATATCGTGTATGTGGAGAGAAGAGTTTCATTAATAAACCCCAATTAAGGCCCAGGTAGCACCTTTGCTAGGCAGTGGAACTGCATCATAGACCCGGCCCCTCCCATACTCCCACCCATCCTGCGCTCCTGGTAGCTCTTCGTTATCTGCATGATGGATAGCGTATGTGAGGAGAGAGAGAGAGAGAGAGAGAGAGAGAGAGAGGGAGGGAGGGAGAGAGGGAGGGAGAGGGGGAGGGGGAGAGGGAGGGAGGGGGAGAGAGAGCTGAGAGAGGGAGGGAAAGAGGGAGGGGGGAGAGAAAGAGAGAAAAGTAAGTACATGTACATATATTATATCATGGAGGGGGGAGAGGTAAGCAAGTGAAGAGGTGAAGGGGGAGAGAAAGGCATATAAGTAAGGGGTGTAGGGGGAGGGGAGTGAGCAAGCGAGCGATAGAGCACTAGTCGTCATCTTCAGATAAGTTCTCTTCATGATCACTGGTACACGATGTGGTCTCGTCATCAGCTTCATCCTCCAATTGAAGATCAAGGTCATCCTGTAGCTGTTCTACTCCGCTGTCATCAGGCTGATTTCTAGACTTGGGTAAGTTCTCACAATTAGTGCATCTACATCCAGGCCCACACTTAACACCAGCTTTGAAACAGGAACATCTATTATTACAGCAACCTTTCTTACACCCACACCCCCTCAATAACAGATGTACACTTTCTTTCACTTGCTCAAAGTTACTGGGATCATCCCAGTCTATTTCTAGACAGCCATCTACCACCTTCCATCCAAACTCATTGACATCCAATAGGTGGTATGTATTCCTGTATGCTTGTCCCCAGAAGTGTGATACCCAGCATGAGCGGAGCCAGTGTCGTCGTAGGGCCTCCCAAGAGGGAGGAAGCTCATCCTCAAACTCAATATTCTCCCATATGGTGGATCTAATGCAGTCAAGCCATTGTTTATGCTGGGAGATGGGATCACTACAACAGAAGGAATTTAACAAAGCTCTTGGACAGTCATACTTAAATGAACATAGATACTTCTTAAAATATACAGTTCCAATAAGACGAATAAAACTCAAGAATCCTAATTCACGATTACTATCACACGTGCTAGCTAGTGTACCTTGGGACACATCATTGATAAATGAGGCATGCTGGAAAAATACTTTCAAAAAGGTGGACTTTCCAAAACCAGCAAAATAGGACACATAATCACAACCTGTACATATGAATAGAGTTTGTAGCACTTTGGGCAGTAGATCTCTTGAAATAGAACTTAAGTCAGGGTCACCTTCAAGGGATGTAATAAGGCTGTTAAGACTAAGATAGCGATGTTCTTGACTTGAAAACACACTGATACGTACGAATACATCCTGTGATTGATTGCACATTAATGGTAGTCCAATATGGTATACATCTGTGTCTGGAGAGCACACGAGTTTGCGCGTTCCTGGACTTCTCAGTACATGCAGCCAAACTCTGGTGTCAGCCTCCTCAGCTCCACAGGACAGGGTAGGGACAGGTTGTACACCCCCAGTTGTTACTTCCCAGGCTTGGTCCTCCTCCACACCACTAAAACACCCAGCCAAAACAACCTTTTGATGTTCTCTAAGCCTACATGTACCCACTGAAAACTGCTTAAATGACTGACCCAGATACAAAACCAAGGCTCTCTTACACTCCCTACAAGCAAGGTAGTCTCTCCACTTAGATGGTACAGGGCATGTATCAGAAAATGTCACATGCTTATGATCAGGGGATAGTGAGGCTGTGTCATCCCTACGCTTACGTTCGAATGACTTAGGTGTATTAGGCTGTCTACCAGGATTGTCAAATACAACATGCACCTCTTTACACCCATTAGTTAAGTGGTGGAGAACAAACCGACGGAGAAGGAACTGTGAATAGTCCTTCATAGTGCTATGTGTGGTCAAAGGGGAGGTGTTGATCATAAACATGCCCTCTAGTACAACAACATCAGGCACCCACCCACCCAGCAGTTGGTTGCGAACTAGATCTTTGTAGCGGTTTTCAAGCCACTTGGTGGTATAGCTCTTCTGGCCCTTGTGGAGGTTGCCATTAGGATCACTGATGGCTCGAGGAAGCTCGATGTACTGTTGACCTACCTGCTGGGAACTAGATCCAAACTTTGCATTCCATGCAAATGCTTTACGGAGGCACTTGCCCACAAGCTTTTTCTCTTTATCAAGCTGCTTCATTCTCTTCTTTAACTTCCTAGATGAGGCAAAGGTAAGGAGCTTGACTTTCCTCCTTGGTACTACTGCAGATGGATCTTTTAGGATATAAAACTTGACGTGATTTTCAAACCTTTCCTGCCCTACCTTCCAAAACCCAAGCAAGTCTATTTTTTGCTCTGGAGTGGCAACTTGTCCACTCATTGATGTTAGTGGTCTCACTTCAACGACATCTAGAGTGTTTGTCGACTGCACTTTAGTCATCATGCATTTTATGTTTTCTTCTCTCTTAATAGACTGTTGAGAAACATCAAAGACACTAATTTTGTCATTCTTAGTTCCATCTAGGTCAAGCAAAACAGAATTTTTAACTGCATTCAGTACCAACGATCGTACCGGATAATAGTAAAGCATGCGGTCAAGATACTCTTTGCTAGGGCGAACTATTGTTGTCTTTAAGTCCTTGTTCACTAGCATCTCATGTGCTTCATCCAGTGCAACAGAACGCATGTGCTTACCAGTGATACTACACACAAACGCACCACTCTCAAGAAATTTCATCACATCACTAGGCATCTTGGCAAGGTCTCTCAGATGGTTTGGAATAAGCTTTTGGTAATGGGGGCGATCGAATGCCACAAATAAAGGGGCCATACTCTTAATCCCACTCAATCTCAACTTCCATAGTCCACTACGCATGGACAAAAACAGAGATAAATAGGACAGCATGTCACGGAATACAAAATTAGCCCAAAATTCCCAAACAGGATCTTTTTCTTGAAGAGCAGATACCCAATCAGTGAATTGTTTGTGCACTTCTGAATGGACTTCCCTAGTTCTTTCCAAGTACTCTTTCAATGGGTCATAGCTCTCGTTTTCACCCATTATCTTATTACATTCAAGCATATTGGCCTTTGCAGCTGCTACGATGTCTGAAATGGAACTCTCATCATCACTGTCTCTCACACACTTAAATGCTTTAAACATCTGCCTATACATCGCTTCCCACGCTTGAAGCAGAAACTGATGGGTCCTCTTGTAACTAGAGCACTTTTTGATGGATGTTAATGTTTCCCCTCGATGACCTGAGGACTCAGCCAAATCCTTAAGGCCAGCATCAAAATACACTTTCATCAACACTGACTGATAGTTTGAGAGAAGGTGCCAGTCACCAATGAATGGAATGACCCAATCTAGATCAGCACCATACTCTTGCTTTAGCTCACAAATACGGGTATATGTCTTTTGATCACCAACTAGGACTAGATAGTCAGCAGACTCCCCTATCCCATACTCCTTGTGCAGTTTAGCCACTACTGCTTCCATGGCCTCAGTTGAGTCAGCATGCAGGTCTACTACAGGCAAATACACCACATTAGAGCACTGTACCTTTGGAATATTGGGCAGAGTCATGCCACAGAATGTTTTCAGATCAACTAACAGTTTGTCAGGTCCACTGGCTTCCTTCATTAACACATAACTAAACAGAGTTTCATTCAAATTGTCAACAGCACTCTGCTCAGAGGCAGTAACTTGAAAAGAGCCCAGTTGAACAGTGCTCTGGGCACTACTGGAATTGGATGCCAGGGAATGCCTAATACTATCCACTTCCATATCTGAAACATTCTGGCTATGATGTTTCGCTGCCTCGGCAAAGGTACGTGCTCTTTTTGTGTGGGGAGATCTGGTGGACCGTAGTGGTGAAGCGATTGGACTGCTACGTTCTTGACGCTTCCGTGAAAGCAGTGAACAAAGCTTCTCAGCAGGTTCTATCTTAACAGCAGGCACATGTGCACGTTCGCTAGAACTACTTGCAGTGCTTTCACTAGTCGTTGCTTCTCCAGTTGAGCTAAAAAGTCTTCTTGTTGCTGTGTTTTGCTCACGATGGACAGCTGTATCAGGCATTGGTTGCACAAGCTGAATACTAGTTGCATGCCAACTGCGGTGTTGGTCACCAGAGTACACGGTAGCACTGCTCTGCAGAAAGTCTACATTGTCGGTTGACGCAACAGTAAAAGCTTTTTCAACTAACAGGCTCCTAGTACCAGCATTCTTCCGATCTACCGATACAGAGTGGATTATACGTTTTAGTGTATCCACTGATGAGCAAATACCAAACCTGTTTAAAATAGTTATCAACTCAGTTGAGCCCCCACACGACTCAATGACATCACTGAGTACAGCATGGAAAGGGGAGTTACACTCACTATTGGTGATGAAGATGATGAGAGAGACAAGGTATGCCTGACGGAGGTGTTTGATATGACCAGAAAATGTACTGTCATTCACAGATGCACTACGTCCCTTGCGTTCGTTAACAGACTGAGTAAGTTTACAAACATGTTCCCAAAGCTCAGGAGCAATAGAACGTACAGTAGCAACAAACTTGTCTACATCAAAGGCTAGCTTCATAGACTGATCTCTCGACTCACTTTTCTGATGGTTCACTAGTTCATGCACTTGATGGTTTAAAAGGTTGGTCTCATAGGCTTGAAAAGCAGCAGTGCAGCTGCTATTAGCATGGAGGGTATGGGATAACAAAGTACGCATGTCAGCTTTAGTCCTATGAAATATTGTACCAACATTCCTATCAACACAAAATGATGTTAACAATTCACCAAACTCATTTCCTAAGAAGGTTAATAACCTACTCTTAGACGTACACACTTCAGAAAAATCAATATCATAGTCACTCAAATGCTGCATAAATTGTCTGTACATAGTAGGGAATAGGAAAGGGCGATCAGATGCTGCCAGCTCACATGCATGCAGTGCCGTCTTGTAGAGACAACATTCTACAATATCACTAGCTTCTGGCGTTATATACTCAAATTCATGGACTATTTTCTCTAGGTGTTCTTTCTTTGCCTTCAAATTCAAAATTATGTCCTCACTGGCCAGCATGCATACATCTGACTTGAGCATCTGATTGAAAAACTTGTAACACGGATAACACACTTGATCACCATCTTCAATGCTCTCACTAAATTCAATGGTATCTTTGAGAAAAGACTCAACTCTCTTAGGATCAGGGCAAGATACGAAAATACACTTCTTGTTCCGGCTTAACACACCACAGGCTTTACATGCATCAGACTTACTTGTAGTATTAAGCTTATATACTTGCTGGTAATGCTTTGTGCACAATGAAATGTCCCCTGGGTGGTCAATACTACCTAACCCTAGAGAACCACATATCGTCTCCCAGGTAAACTCATGCTTTTCAGCCTTGATGTCAACTGAGTTACAAGAGGGTACACAACACCGTGGCACTCTTTTATCCTTCAACCACCTAAGCTGGAAAGGCTCACCATCATCCCTGGCCTTCATTGAATTTCTTATACTTGAACGACATGCTTCACACACACACATATTTTTGTTACCAACATTAAGTCCTGATTCCTCCTCAAGAAACGCAACCATAGACGGAGACCATCCTTCTGTATGGCGATGTCGCCTTCCACAAAACTCGGAAAAGCAAAAAGAACACTTCTTTGCTTGGCATTTTCGACTCATTCTTGCTATCTTTCAGAGAATCCAGAAAATTATCTACAAAACGAGCAGAAAACACCACGTGGCACGCATAGAATTTTCTGGATTTTTGATGTCGTGTAACTCTGGAACCGCTCGATGGAAAAACTTCGTTCCAGTCTCATATTGTAGAGCATCACAAGAGCTATTGAATGGTGCTTGAATCATTGGAATCGATCCAAGGGAACCTAAATGCCCCACTTTTTGCGCGAGGGACTTTTTGTGAGCGCTTGCGAACGGCATGCACAAAAACGATCGCCACGGAGCTCATGAACGTCTCCGGGTTATAGGACTTGAACGAGCAGAAAGTAGAAGAGTTGCTCTGTCTTCTGGTCTTTGTTTGGAGTCCTAGAAGTGAAGGATGACCTAGATAGGACAGGTATGAAAAAATAGATAAAAACGGCCAAAAATTGCATGCATTGGAATGTGCCACCGGATGTACTTCCTGGATCTGCAACAATTGGACCGCTGGCTTAACGGCTGAGTACAGCTTCCGAACTTCAGATCGATCGTGGGATGACGCGTGCTATAAATAGCGCAAGGCTAGCTTTATTTATCCACAGGATTACGTCAGCCAAGAGAACGCGTGAAGTTCGGCCAGCATTACTTGTCGGAGAAAGTAGCGCTCAGCTTTTAATGTATTCGCTGGATATGTATGTAAGTTAATATATGATTCTGTGGATTTTCAGGTCTCAGAAGTGTTCTGTAAAGGCTCTGAATTTTAGCGCTATGACGACATAGGTTACATCATAATTACAACATAATTACCTAATAACCGCAAAAAAGTAAATTTATACTGGGGATGTAACTATTCCTTAAGCTTGTATATGTGCAGTTTCATGGTAATAATAATATTGTATGCAGGACTGGTAGAACTGGTCCAATTGGTCGGACCACTTTTTCTATCATTTGGTTGGATAATCTCTATCGATCGTGTGGTAAAGAACTTGCATGCTCCATAATTTTGAACAGATCCATTGAGACCGTTATCCAGACCTAGCATTCTTCACTAAGGTATCAGCATCTTCTGGCCCTAGTGCAAAGATATTTATCCAGGTTTTTTATGCTCAACTATATACTGATATTCAAGTGAGCCACATAACTGGCCATGCGATCATAGTTCAGTGGCATTAGAAGATATTCTGGAGTAGGGGGCTGGGAATGGTAATTGAATCAATATAATATTATAGCTGTGGCAGGCACTGCCCACTACAAATTTAAGGGGTATGGGGGCATGCTCCCTCAGGAAAATCTAGATTTTCACTTCATAGAGTGCTTCTGGTGCATTCTGAGTACGAAATTTTACCTGTAAAAGCCTAACCACACGCAAAATAAATTATAGCAAGGCAGCCATTGCAGAAGTTCATTTGTACACATTCAAGGCTGTAATAATATTAAGCTGCTATGCATTGTAACATGCCACAGAGAAGGGATAAACTCAGTGTGGTGTAAATCATATTCGAGTATGCATACTTGTTGATCCAAGTCTTTAGGGTGTCAGGAATACTGGGTAGAGGAATTTCACTGGGAAAGGGAGCCTATTTTGATCAGGGGATCCCTGGTTCTTTCGCCACTGTACTATCTGTAATGGAATGTACAGCTCATCTGAGTGCCTTCTGCTTCTCTAAATACCAAAAAGAAAAAAGAAATTAGCAGCTGTAAATTTCCGAATCTTGGATGTCTTGTGAGGCTAAAGTCTGGCTGTTAATACTGGACTCAGAAGCCTATCTCCCACTGGGATGACACCCGGCTTGGGAGGAATAAGTTTATAAAACCACATGACTTAAGGGTGCTCACCCGAAGGCACCCTGATCCCCCAAGTACTAACTATATGGTACATCTCTGGATAATAATAAATTTTCTGTGGCACTTACACTACAATACTAAATGAATGATACTGGCTAACACTCCCCCGAAATTGTTGCTATCTTCCATACACACAAGGTAGCCTAGGCATCTGCATGTGACCAATGCATCTTGATCTACCAACTCGTGTTACCAAATTTTGTTTATTGTATGCACTTTCACTGTATTTTGTTACCCTAAACTTGTGTATTATTATAATATACACTTCTTTATTATTGTCTTAAATCTCAAGAAGTAAACATGATATTGTACATTTTTGGGAACTGTTGTCGTTATCCTTTGACAGATTTATGGTTTCAGTATAACCCATGATAAATGAAGTGTAAACTACATAATATAATATGTTGATACTTCATGAGCAGCTGTAGTTGTGAATGCAATTAGAGTATATACAGCAGATTCAAGCACCTTTGCAATACTAAAAACCACAGGTGTAACTAATTTAATAAGCCATATATAGGTAATAATAATAATTATTGTAGGGGAACAGTTTGTACATGCAGCAACACAACTTAGGGTGGTTTTCAGTGTAGTCCGGCTATTGCAAGGGTGCGCTGAAGCTATTATTACTAGTGTCATGCAGGTACATATATATACAGCTGATCATAATTATTAACCCTCACCATAAGCGTAATCAGTGGGATTACTGCAATCTTTGCTGTCCATCCATGTCTCCCTGTGTTCAGGGCAAGGGGTATTCTAAGAGATAGTATACATTTGTGAATCTTGCATTGAATACCAGTGAACAAATTTGACCATGAAAGTAGCTTACTAGTGGGCTGGTCACTGCAGTGGTTGTGAACACACCATCACTTGCACTTTGCTGAACAAGCATGCACAGTGAGTGAGATTGAGGCATTTTTCACATGCAATTGATATCATCTATGTTATAATAGTCATGGCATGCTATACATGATGCCCAGCAGTGAGGGTTCTGCACGCCTTCAATAAGGCTTAAAAATTATTGATACAAGCCGCAATAAGAACTATGGTGTTTAACAGTGTCGTATGACTCACTATAATAATCATAATTAGTATAATATTATTATTGTGTTCATCTATAAATACTTAGTCTAGCTAGTATTACTTTTAATGTCTATAACCGTGTGGCCTTGATTCATATTATGCAGGTAAAATCAGCAGTGTTCACATAGGAGTCCTCAGTATTGAATAATTATTACAAAATGTTTGTTTTTGTGCTCAGGCATTGTCACGCTGACAATAAGCTCTCTGTACATGCCTCCAATCTGTTGTGGATAGGCCTCGTCTTTGTCCAATACTTGCAGGTCGAAGAGTACGGATAGTTGGCCGACCATTAGAACTAAAATCATATGGTCCATAGTGCATGACTGAACCATAGTCATAGGGCAGACTAGTGTCCGCTCTAAGTATTTTGAAATTATGTCGATGTTCTGTAGTAATAAAACTGGAATCTTAACATTGTCATGACTAAAAATATTATTACCTCGTCTGATATTATTCATGTTTATGATGACATAGTTGTCCCTGTCTGGTCGGCTCTGCTCGTGGGCTCTTCCCAGGGCATGAAGAATTTCATGTTGTACAATGCCTCTATCTTCACACCCTCTACCTATATTGACAGCTTGCCTTCTACCGATCATTCCCAAGTATGAAAAGCAGCTATTAATGAAAGTGAATAAATTGACGAATAGGGTATGGTTGTGTTGTTTCCTTACCCACTACTACTTGATGTAAAGTGCACAAAATTTGGATAGTTCATCCAGTTTTGCTGTGTTCTCCTTTCAAATCTGATGCAGCTTCTCGATGCAAACTCTCTAATGGAATTATGAATGTGACGTAGAGCCACTGAATCTATGGTTAAAGTATACGTGAGTGATAATACGTCAAATCTGCTGGTTAACAACGGTATTACATCATATTGAATCTTCTGAGAAATACAAATATTTTTGTATTATCTGTATAGCAAGGGATTTTCATAAGGAGAAATGTTGTCCTATAATATTATTATTATTATTATGGAAGTTTATAATTAGTGGGAATTTTTCATGGATAGTCAGTCTTTATCATTCATTTTTGCTATGGACAGGTAGCTGGGCTTGGTGAAATTTTGAAATATTTGGCTCTAATATTTAATATTATGGTATACTCACTCAAGCTAGAGTCCAGCTCATATGGCACAATACCATTTGGCCAAAATCTTACACCTCTATTCAGAAATCCCTGTGCCTCACTGCCATCACCAACATTGATTATGAGCAGTTTCTCTTGCTCAGGTGTCAGTAGTAGATCTCCATACATGTGTGGATTTTTGGCTAAACCAGTTACTGCAGAAAGTTACAAACCTCAGTACATACACTTTAATAAGACTATTTCTTTGCTCACTTTCATTGATCTTCTCTTCATTCACTTCTGGCCCATATGTAGTGTAAAATAGTTAATCTTAGCAGCTATATATTATACTTTCTATGTAAAACATATTTTCAATATCTACAGTACCTTGTTGCTCATAGTACGCCATTGGTGCTTCATCTCTATCTTGAACTTGCGAGTTGGCAAATGCATTGATAAGTTTAACAATCACATTCTGATACTCTTGATCACGGAGAGCTACTGGCCATAGCAAGATTCATGTAATGAGCATGTATGCATAATAAAGCCCAGGCCTAGAGAACGAATTTCTATTATGATCATAGGAGCCTACCTGATCTCTCTGCGGATGTTTGAGGTAGGAATGGTTTTGCACTTGCATACCAAACACTTCTGGTACCAAGCACCATTAAAGTGGCAAGGACTGCAAACTTCATGATCTTGTATAATAATAATATATAGCACCAGTACTGTAAGAAGCAATGGCTTCTGCCTACAATAGCAATTGTGTATTATGTGAACTGATAGTTCTAGTGGCAATAGTCTGTATATATAACAAACTGAAAGCTATCACATGATCAGTTGCTTAGTAAAATTATGTAGATGGTAGTTAAATACATTTTGTATTCATATTATTATACTGACAGCCTGGGTTGTTACCCTAATAGTATAAGCTAAGGGCTTTCCGAGGGATATTACACAATATTAATACTAATGCAGCATAATGCATGGCCTGGTTGTTTGTTGTATATGTACTTATAGGTACTACATGAATTATAAGTACGTACAGTGCTTCAAGGCAAGAGAGAAATTTTTTTTATTTTGAGTTTTGAGCTTCACAGATATCATTTTATCATCTTTCTGCATTAAGTGCATTGAGAGCCCCAAATGGATTTTCAAGTATTTTTTCAAATATCAATTGAGTTTTTGACGCTCTGAAATAATATTTTTTATGTAACCGACAAACCATAATTCCCTTAGCCTTCAAACTTGTGTCCAAGTAACTTCATATTTTGCTGTAATTTCTCGAAATGGAACCGCTCCCATAAATATAAATTTCAATACTGTATAAACCAGATTTCATTAAACAGAGCCATGTTTACAAGCATTTAAGCTCAAAATTAAAATTTGCTCTCTTGCCCTCCCCCACACCCCCCCCCCCCCCCAAAAATCCCGGGGGGCTATGGATAGAGTAGGTAAAGGTCGCCAGGAGTGAAAAGATACTCAGCCATGCGACGATCTTTTCCAGCTCACCATGGCCAAAATGAGGATAGGCAATGGTTATGACATCCATGTATTGGTACCCGACCGTCCATTGGTCCTCGGAGGAGTGAACATCCCCTACTCACGAGGTTTGCTCGGCAATACGGACGCTGACGCCCTCATCCACGCCATTATCGATGCAATTTTGGGTGCTCTTTGTCTTGGGGACATAGGACATCACTTTCCTCCTGACGACTCCAGCGTGAAAGATGCAAGAAGCGTCGATTTACTAAAGCAAGTTTCGAAGATGGTAACTGATAGATCGTGGCGCATCAACAATGTTGACTCTAGTGATTGCTGAGCAACCTAAACTCCGCCCACACATTCCTGCTATGCGGGATATCATAGCTGAAGCTCTTGATGTGGAAAAGGATTGCGTGAGCATAAAAGCAAAGACTAATGAGAAGATGGGACCAATAGGAAAAGAAGAGGCCATTGCTGCTCATGCTGTTGTACTATTGGTTCAGTAGTCTTAGTACTAAGATAGTTTGCTGTACGTTCAACATCACTATACTATTGCGCATGCGCATAATTGCAAGGAGTATTTCTGACCTCGAGCCTGGACCTCAAACATGAGCTCTGGTTCATATGCTTTGATGCGGCAGTACTACAAGAAAGCTAATGAATATCTTGCCAAGGCGTTGGAGATTGGACAAGGTTAGACGAAATCTGGAATTCTGTGATCGGGATTCACCCTCCGATCGATTTTTATGACCGATTTAATATCCATGCAGGTGATAAGGCTACAGCAATTGCGCTATATTCTAAAGCCGTGGTAGAGCTAAAGAATGGAATTGCATGTTCTTTGAACGTAGAAGGTAAGCATGACTATGGCATGATAAAGATTCTTAGAACGTGAATGGTAGAATTAGACTGCTACCTTACTACGTATACCTTTGGCCATGGTGTGTGAGGCGTGAAAAATCGCGGAATGCATGCATCCGGTCATACACTCTGGCCCTCTCTAGGAAGCCCAGGGATACAGCTACATGTACATGTACATGTGCATCCATGATTTATTTTGGAGTGCAATGCATGATGCCATATAGTGGGAAATTTTCGTGAAAGGCCAATTTAATTTGTAGTCCATGCAATCATGCCTGTACACTCATAGATGATATTCAATGTAGTACTAGAGTAGGGTTGGCATATTTCGGACAGCTAAGAAAAGACAGCGTTATATCACAGACAAACGAGCAGCACTAGATCGCGACTATGCAACCACAGATAGGCCCAAACACCACCTACTAAACGAGCCCCTAACCATGCCCCCACCTACTTCCGTTTGTGCAGGGCGTGCGCACGAAGTACCGCTGGTTCTGGAGGTAGAGAGCGGACAGTGTCGACCATTACCGGACAAAGGTGAAAGAAAATACATAAAAAATCGCGGCTGCAGTTATCAATATATGACACATAAATGGCATCAAATGCATCACAAACAACATCCTTCTTACATCCTGCCTTTAGATTAAAAGATTAATCCAAAAATTGTGAAACAATTCATGAATACATTAAGTAATGCAATATATGCATTGTCCAGAAACTACCTCTGAAAGTTCTTTACAAAAAAAATCTGGTTTATGCTTACAATAAGGTCAAAAAATTCCGGAAAAAATTCTAAAAATTCTCCATACATTCTAGTATGCACATACCAAATGAAAAAATAATTCATCAAAAATTGATGCCGCTGTACCATAGTAATAATATTCATAAATCTTAGCTACCATGAAAAACCAGCTTCTTGAAAAAAATACGAAAAAGTTGCAACAGTTTAGAGCAGCATTGTGCAGCTTCTGTGTGGATGCACACCACAAGAATTGAGATATAGGTAGTACTTACATGGCCCCTACCTCATGGCAAATGGTGAACGATTACGTAATACCGTTGGCCGTATAAACACAATTATGTGCGAGGCGTCCAGTAACTGCCTCCGTCCGATAATACCCTACCCTACTCTATATCATCTATGGTACAATCGTGCTTATTTCTTGTGTGTAATTTCACAGTTAGTCATCAGGAGCTTATGAGTGCCGCTATGCGACGCTCATAAGCTCCTGATCATTTATCCATAAAATCTTTGAAAATTGGACCCCTTTAAAATTTCCTGCTATTAAATTCCATGGGTTGATTTTTAGGCTGGGGATGGGGCCGGGCTGCCACGTCATACAATTACAGCACCAACTATGTTGGTTTGTACGTATTTTGGACCTCTGTCTTAACGACTGTATACTCTCTGGCTTACTAGGTGCAGATAACTTGGCTGCAAGGAATCTGAGCAAGAAGATGGTGATCAATCTTGATAACGCTAGAGACAGGATTGGCTTCCTTTGTAAGTTCATAAAATACTTAACCACATCCCCAGTAGCTGCATAGTTCTAATGGTGCATATGGTAAAAGGTCATTGATATAATGTATACACATTCTATGACTAAATCCCCCCCTCCCCCCCTCCCCCACCGATTTTCAGGCTCTACATTATATTTATTGGGAAGAATTGTTGATTTGTATCGAGACTACCAAATTGATGAGAATTTCTCCTCAAAAGAGCATTTTTATGACATTTTAAATAACAGGATAGAAAATTTTGCGCACTTCGTGCACAATGATCATCAAGCCCCCCCACATTACAAATTGTGTCTATGCCCATGCTAAGCCACGTCAATGCCACGATCTCAATCATAGAGATTGAGACTGACTCTCAACCTTGACAGTGACAAGTTTCAATGCTTCAATCACAGGGGACGAGTACAGATCATGCTTAGTCTACAGCTTCCAAACTTCAAATTGGTCATGGCACAGCATGATAGCACGAAGCATGCTTGAGGCAATATATAGCGCAAGGCTCTGCTCTGTGCATCACAGGATGCAGATACAGCGCGCAGGGTATGCTCTGGAGAGCTCTAGTCTAATTATCCACGGGATTATGTAACCCAAGAGAACGTTCAGCCATCAGTACTAGTCAGAGAAGTCAACACTCTACTTGTTAAGTATTCGCTGGATATACATGTAGTAATCATACATGCATAAGATACTCTACATATTTCCTGACTTTCAAGTCTCAGTAAGGCTCCATCGAGGCCCTGAATTTTTCTCATAGGTTCCATCATTTCATCATAGGTTACACCATAGTAATGAATGCACAGGAGTGCAGAACCCTCACTGCTACGTGCATGCATGACTCATGTGCATGTAAATCTATAGCATGGCTCACTGTGTATGCTTGTTCATTATCAGGATAGTACGTATCCTGCAGCTGAACAGAGTTCTGGTACTGTTCTCTTCAGAGTCAGTGATGTAGGAGTAGGGGGAAGGAGGGCACCTGGCTATATAAACTAAAGGCCTCTGTGGTGTATCTACACTGAATTACGCACTTGAGAGCCACTGCCTGTTTACACTGTCACTGCATTGACAACTGACCAACAATTAAAGCACAGAATGGCAATCGTCATTGTAGCTGAGGTAGGTGCCATGTACATGAATACAGACTGGCAACAGCAGCATGCTGCTACACTATTGGGCAGGACCTGACATGGCTGTGTTTAATTATAACTTGCACATGTACACTTAGCAAACTTCAATAATCTTATGAACTTTCATGTTAACTTCCAATGGCATGTGAACTTCATTTCAAATTCGTGCAAACTTTGGTGTGAACTTACATGCAAACGTCCAAGTTAGTACACAAACTAAGATACATATGCCCGAAGGGCGGCTCATAAGCTCCTGATACAGTGAACCACAAGGGGTACAATTAGCCTCGTTCCCAGGCCACTCCCACGTTTTCAATGTTACACACAGAAAACGTGGTAGTGACCTGGGGATGAGGCTAGGATACAATGATAATTTTCATTTGGGGGACAGTTTAATGTCTATGTGTTCACATTCTCAAGTTTATGGCGGCTAAGAGGGACATTGCCACGGGGCGGCTTGGGCCACTTGAAAGCTGCTGTTGGCCGATAAAGGGCCGCCATTCGGCTATGGCTGGCCGCCGCGGCTCAGCATGCCTATTAAAATTATTATTTAGTTTACGAATCGTTAACTGGACAATGTTGGGTGTGGTCTTAGAGTTAGACCGCCGAGTTCTCTCTGGATTCACCCCTCTGCGTGTTTATCAAGACGCTGTGATGGGAGTATGACTATTGATGAGACTACTGCCCATGCACACGCAATACCAACTTACCAGACCACGCCAACTGCAGCGTAATGAACTCTTAAGTGAGCACTTTTGATCTCTGCTGAGCACGAGAACGATTACCACTGAAAAAAGAAAGGGTGGTATACGTAATATAAACGTTTACCCTCTGAAGTTTAATAGCTAGTAGTCTACTGAAAGCACGTGATTAATAGGCATGGCTATCGCCCCTGTAGCCAGTGTTGTTTGAATCCAAATGAGACCAAGTTCATTTCTTTGTTATGTTTGATCGCCATTATAAGCCACTGCGCCCAGATGACAGAGATAGTCCAGTAAACTGACCCTTTGCGCATGTACGCGGGCAAATACATAGTACCATACTGTCTCGTAAACTGGAGAATGATTTTTTTTTTTTAAATTGGCGGGTGCGGCTGAGCTGCGGACGCCAAACGGCAGCCCTTTGTTAGCCGACAGGCGGCCCATGGTGGCTTGGACCACTGTGACAGTGTCCCTCTCGGCCACTGTACAAATTTGATAATTCATGGCTCAGTGACATGTATTTGGGGTCAAAGTTTGCCATTCACATCCATGAAAATACCGTATTTTCTTGTTATTAGGCGTATTTCGCTTATAAGCACATATTCGTTATTAAGTGCATACTATTTTGTTGGCCTAAGCACTCGCTATTAGGCGCATTTCACGTATAAGTGCATATTATGTGACCCTTGACCTCGATATCTGCACGCTTGCTAGCTTGCCCAGGGCTCCAGCCTTTTCAAGTTAGGCGAAATCACTATGGCTACTGTCGATTCTCAGGTTCTTCCAGTAATGAGTGCCATTTCGACCTGGGCGGATTGTAGCAACATGAACGATCATGCAGTCAATCGATTGGCCACACCCCTTAAATGATACCGCGAACGCGCATGCGTTCTTGCTGTAGCTATTTTTAGTTAGGTGTATCTCGCTGTTAGGCGCACTTCGCTATTAAGCGCAGGTTTTCTTCCTGTGGAGATATAAGCGCATGCACTTAATAGCGGGAAAATACGGTATACCGTATTTCTTCTAAAAATTCGGCCCTTCTAATTATTCGGCACCCTTTACCGAATGATTGAATATAGTCTCTAATTTTTCGGCAAAGGTCGTCATGCGTATATGCTATAAACGGGAATGGAATGCGCACGCAGACAGAATGTCGAATATTAACCTCTAAAAATTCGGCGAAGCTAAAGCAATATTATTATTTTCATGCCGAATTTTTAGAAGAAATACGGTATTACATGTACAGTACCTCTAACTGAGGCAATAACTATGGATTTGTATGGTAACACAATGCAACGTATCATGCCTATCACGTATGGTCTTCTATTATACATGTGTATATTACAATATAGTTGAAGAACTATAATAATGGCTACCTATATTATAGTCAGTTGCTGTAAGCTACAATATCATGTACATGTAGCTGAGGCTATTATAAGCTATGCTAGCTAGCTATCCTAACATTTCAAATAATGGAGTATAACAATGTCTGTGGTGCAAATACCAAGTGCTCACACGATAATGTTATTATTATGGGATACTCAAGTTAAGAGAGGTTGATCTTCTTCACCTAGGCCTCCTGTATTCATATAATTAAAGTATCAACAAATGAATGCAGTAAGCTAATTAGCTAGTTATCGTGATTGTCACCTGGCTCATCCTCATATAGCTGATTTGGATCTGCCACAATCACGCCAACAGGAGGTTCTTCTCTCCTTTTCCTCCACTTATAAAGTGGACAGCTTCTTTTACAAGCACACACGACGACTGTGGCAACGATGGCACTGATTATGCCAAATATGAGAATAATCATGCCGGCAGCAAATCCAAACAGTGATCCATAAATCTTCCCGACATTGACCTCTTTGAGAATATCATTGATATCTATAATATCTGGAAGATCAAAGGTTGTTTTAGGGCAGGACGATGGTTCATCACTGCCATCACCACATTCATCAATGCCATTACAGTGCTGTGACCTAGTAATGCACCTCTTATTGTCACAGTGGAAGCTTGATCCTCTGCAGACTTCTGTAAAATCAAAAATTATCCTAAAATTATTATTATTGTGATGCTAACAACTTAATGTGCTTTGTGTACATGTACATGTATGCACATCATTGCTTGACTGCATGCAGCCACCCTCACAAGCTCTACTACCCGTGTCTTTATGTTATATATTCTGCAGCATTTCAAAATCATAGTCTCAGGCTATAGTGCCTGCTGGATTATAGATGGTTCAGACTATTGATAAAATAAATATTAATACTCACCACAATTGACTTCATCCCTTCCATTCAGGCAATCTAGTATGCCATCGCATACATAATATCGCTCAATACAGTATATGTTATTACCACACTGCCAGTAATAATTGTTGCTATAACTTGATGATGTGCTACATCTGCGTGGTGTAGTACGTCCTATGAAGGAATATATTGTTAACCCTCGGCGCATGCGCCGTAGGGTTATGGTAGTCGTTCTGTGTGTCTGTCTGTCTGTCTGTCTGTCTGTTAACTCTGTAACTGCTGCATACTTCGTTTGTGAGTCTCAAGCTCGTGTTATATGATTCCTAATGGCGTTTCAAAGCCATGTATATTGTGTGGATTTCGCTGAAAACGCTTTGTTCTCCAGTTCTGGCGACATTCAGTGCTCAGGAATATATTGTTAACCCTCGGCGCATGCGCCGTAGGGTTACGGTAGTCGTTCTGTGTGTCTGTCTGTCTGTCTGTCTGTCTGTCTGTTAACTCTGTAACTGCTGCATACTTCGTTTGTGAGTCTCAAGCTCGTGTTGTATGATTCCTTATGGCGTTTCAAAGCCATGTATTGTGTGGATTTCGCTGAAAACGCTTTGTTCTCCAGTTCTGGCGACATTCAGTGCTCAGGACCGCTACCTTCCACCATAGGACCATCCTTCCACGCACCTTGGCAGCTTTTCGATGGACAGAATGAACAATAGTAGACTTCTTTCAAGGTACAAACTAAGAAGTTCCAGCTACAACTCCTGTAAAGCTACTGCCTGCCTGCCAATAGTCAGCGAAGTATAAACTGCTTAGCTTCTTGACTTCAAGCCACACCCAATGCACTTGTCTCTATTTACACGCAAGTTATGCTACCGTATACATTGTACTGCACTCTCTAGCCAGCTGTTTTTCACTTGAAAGGCTGCCCAGCAGCTGGTAAGGACGTTTAATAGTACTAATATGAATGTGCTTGTAGCCTTGTACCCAGGCCCTTGGAGGGTACCTTTGGTTCTCTACCACCCAGTTCACATGCAACACTTTCTGGGCAGAGTTATTGTATTTTGTGATTTGATTATGCCTCCAGTCTGCAACTGAGCAGTGTCCTAAATATTCAGTGTTCCATGGCAGAAATCTGTGTGTGTGTGTGTGTGTGTATGTGTGACTTCCAGTTTATTCCACTGGCCTAAGGAAAGCAAGAGAATGAGCAATAGCATCACTGACAATCAGCAGATGAGATTGCATTGAGGCTAGTCACGGATAGCACCAGAAAAGCACAAAAGTGAGCCTACACAGAATACAGCCTAGTCTAGTCACTAGACCAGAGATGCCATAGATAAGGCCTTTATACTCCACCTCCAAACTGGTACGACACCCCTCAACTTGAGCTTGAGAAGCATGCATGTGGGCACTCAGATCAATGTAGTTATCATTCATGTGCCAGCTTGTACGTGCAACAAATGTTGAGAAGAATCGCTCATGTCCAGGTCTGCCACTTGGTGCCAGTATCTTTGCCATATTTGGCTCCAAGTTCAATAAAATTTAATGACAAGAGTGTTGGGTATTATGTGACTGCATAGATCTGCAGTCGAAGACTGAGAGTCTCAGTTCCCTGCCCAGTATTGTACGTCACTATACTATGAATTTCACAGCGCCGAGGGTTTGGCACCAATGGTGTTCATTATTAAATCAATTACAGCTGCTTGATCATGGCCATACATACCAGTGCCAGAGCCAATCAGAAGCATCAGAATGATGAAAGTAGGTAGAAGATAGTACATTGTATATCTCTGATGACGAATAATATTATTGCCAGAAACTCAAATTACTGTGTGCGATACTATAATTTTATTTCTGCAGACACACGATCTGTCTTAAATAGCCTTATCCTTAAGCTCCCTCATGCAGTGTTTCATAGTTCGCATGCAGAAACAACATTACAAACATGAGGGAGCCTGGGAACGAGGGTGCAGTTGTCTATACTTTGCACTTAACAGTGTTGTTTACTTTTAGCCTAGGTATGTCTATTTATACTTTCAGTGTTTCTTAAAAATTATATTATAAGTATAAAAAGCTATGGATGAAGTAGGGATGGAAAGGCCAAAAAGGATAACAAATGTCTCCCACATCAATAGGCGCACAATTGAGAAAAGTAAGTATATAGGGGTGTATAGTGGTCGTGATTATCCCCACAAATCTTGCTTGTGTGCTTTTCGGCCCTCCCATCCCTACTTCATCCTTCACTTTTTACGACAAGGGTTGGTGTTAGTCTAGATCTTTACATGGGGGAGAGGGTCTGGTGACCTGAACAAGAGTGAAAAAAAGTAAAAAGAGGTGTGCCATTAAATATGAAGGAGAAGTGTTGAGTGGTGGAAGTTGCTTACATTGTACAGTTGTTGCCGCTGAAATGCAATAATAGACATGCAGTTTTATGTGATATCATGTTAAACGAGCAAGCGCCATATAAAAGGGCGCTTATCCACGGGATTATGTTAGCCAAGCTTAAGAAAACGCGTGAAGTTTGGCCAGCGGTACCCTTTAGGGAAAGTATAGCACTCAGCTTATGATAGCTATAATATAATGTTCACTGGATACATACATCAGATATTCTACAATAATTATTAATAATTATTTTGTTCAGTGATATCATACATAGCTAAGGCCACTCCAATATGATTACATGTAGTTGTTTCCCATTTCCCTCCCGCATCTTTTCCACAATTTCCAGATTTTATTCATTATAGTGTATTCCTGCTCCTATCTCGTTGTCTAACAGCGGCTTTGGCAGAGGTCGTCAATGTTGCTGGCGCTCTAATACATATAGTGATAATGATAATAAACTGCCTGCCTGCATGCCCCAGGCTTTCTGATGAAAGGGGAAGCAGTGATTCATAATATTATTGGAGTGGCCTAATCATCAAATGCTTCAAGTGGCAAACTTGAATATGAAGATGGTTGATAAACCTTAAAGTATTAATTTTACAGAACCAATTTCAATATTCACCCATATCAGTGCTAAATTTCACAATTCAAATACTCTTATTATACAAATATTAGCTACTTGTTTTAGAGAAGTAGGGATATAATATGATCTAACTATTTTCATTGACTATACATGTATATAGCTAGAGGTGGAGGACTGAAGGTGAAATCCAATACTGCCTTCCAATCATACCTATCCTCTAGTACCATGGCCTCTACTACCACATCACCAGCACATGTGAGTGCTAAATTTCACAATTCAAATACTCTTATTATACAAATATTAGCTACTTGTTTTAGAGAAGTAGGGATATAATATGATCTAACTATTTTCATTGACTATACATGTATATAGCTAGAGGTGGAGGACTGAAAGTGAAATCCAATACTGCCTTCCAATCATACCTATCCTCTAGTACCATGGCCTCTACTACCACATCACCAGCACATGTGGAAGTTCCATCCACTGCCAGAAGCACACAGTCGTGTGGCTCTACGCACCAGCCACACCAACCCATTATTAGTGTGAAGTTCAGTCTAACTCCTCCCACCGGCCACACCCATCTAGATCAACAGGACCAGAGCATACCAAGTCACAATCGAACTCTATCCACCAATCAAAACAGTCTTCCAAGTCTCCTATAAAAGACAAAGTGAGTGGGAAACATGCAATCTATCCATAGTTGAATACATGAGTATTATTAGCTAACAGCAGCAATGGATTTAGAAGGGGGGGGGGGGGGGGGGCTAAGGGGGCACAGGTGTACCTGTTATTGCATGTATTGTACCTTTGATCATTAATAATTTGTGTCAGGGTGGCAAAGGAGCATGCAGCTACCAATTCTGTGCATCATAATTATTATAATAATATTGTGTAAAAATGAACCCTTGACCATCTCCCCAGTAGCTGCATAGTGTAATGGTGCATGTGGTAAAAGGTCGTCAATAGAATGCGTACACATCGATAGATGCTCGCCCCAGAAATCATGGAGATGGCGTCTAAGATCGACCCTCAGCCTTGACGGCGACAAGTTTCGATGCTTCAATCACAGAGACGAACTCGACAGTACAGTATTCCTTCCGAACTTCAGGTTGGTCACGCTGCTGCAGTCGCGCGCGGGACAGCCCCTTGTGACAATGCGTGCTATATAGCGCAAAGCTAGCTTTATTTATCCACGGCATTACGTAAGCCAAGAAAACATGTGAAGTTCAACCAACAGTACTTCTCAGAGAAAGTAGCGCTCAGCTTGTAATGTATTCGCTGGATACACGCGTAAGATATTCTACATATTTACTGATTTTCAAGTCCCAGAAAGGCTCCAGCGAGGCCCTGAATTTTCTCATAATTACCTCATAGATTACCTAAGAGATTACACCATAGGTTTCATCATAATTACACCATAATTACCTCATAACCACAGAAAAGTAAATTGCTACTGGGGAGATAACTAATTCAGCTTTACTTTATAGGGACTCGGGTTTTCTGTAGATAAACTTAAAATTTCCGCATGCACATGCTACGGAAATGGCAATACTGTAAATTTTACTTAATTTCTGGTGATCATTACCAGACATTGTGCGCAAGCATGATCAGAACAATAATATGACCTGCATGCATTCATCATCAGTACAAAAATCACCAGATTTGGAGATCTAGGCGTCTGAGCGACTTGTAAGTACAGCATATCCATCGAAAAACTGGCTTCATTATGCTTTAAATCATTTAGCAAGGCAAATACTTCATTTTATTGGCCACACCTATGGACACTACCCACCACGTGCTTTCTGCTCATGCGCACAACCTGGCTGCCAGTGACCTGAAGGCTCTGGCTAGTGATGCTTCCCTGGGACCAATTAGAGGTAAGGAAACTTGTGGGATAGGCAAATTCTCTCAGTGAAGTTATTATGAAATTTGGAATTATAGGGTTTGGGGATGTCATGATAGGATGACAATCTTAGGGAATATTCTAGTAGTTGTAATCTCACTGGTTAGAATCTCCTACCCCCTTTCCAATCAGAAGGAAATTCATGACTGCATTTTAATGGTGGTGGTCTAGTGTTAACCAAATAATTATAATATAGTACAGCAAACTATGAACTTTCTGTAGTACAGACAAAATAACTAATTCAGCATAATCTTAGCATAGTATATTATTGCAATAGACAAAGACACAATAATATTAATTATTATTCACATACACTGGCTACAGTACCCCTTGCCGGGGTGGCAGTCTGAGGTATATACAGTATTCGCTTGATCAGACACCGTGGCTACTATTTTTATTTCACTACCCGAGTTTGTGCGGTATCTATTTGAGAGCTGCATTTATTAATATCAGTAGCAACCAGAGAGGCAACCGGTAGAGTAGTTAATGGTTGCTTGACACCACTAAGCTAATAATATTATCATAGAGGCTCATACGTATACTGTGTCAGTAATAACTTTTTTGAGCAGATAGACACAATTAAAAATTTAATAGAAACAACAGCAAGACGTTTCGGCCCTTGGGTCTTAAGAAGGTTAGAACTTGTTCTAGAAGACTGCTAAGTATTCTTTCCAGTATCTGTCCGGCATCAAGAACAAATCATGAGGTATGTTCATATGTGCATGTTCTACTGGAATAGTAGGCGTGGTGCGGCTAGTACTATTCGAGAGCAGCATCTGATCGAGCGGATACGGTAGACACTGCCAGTCAGTAATATGACAAGTCTGACTAGTGAGACTCATTAAATTAGCAATGATGCACAGGTGACTAACAATTAATTATGATACCGTATTTCTTCTAAAAATTCGGCATGGAAATAATAATATTGCTTTAGCTTCGCCGAATTTTTAGCGGTTAATATTCATCATTCTATCTGCGTGCGCATTCCATTCCCGCTTATAGCATATACGCATGACAACCTTTGCCGAAAAATTAGAGACTATATTCAATCATTCGGTAAAAAGTGCCGAATAATTAGAAGGGCCGAATTTTTAGAAGAAATACGGTAATAATTATGCCTGCTGTACAGTATATAATAATACAGAAAGAAAATGATTTAAAGCATAATGAAGCCAGTTTTTCGATGGATATGCTGTACTTACAAGTCGCTCAGACGCCTTGATCTCCAAATCTGGTGATTTTTGTACTGATGATGAATGCATGCAGGTCATATTATTGTTCTGATCATGCTTGCGCACAATGTCTGGTAACAGTGAGCATAGGTCTGGGAACAAGGCTCTAATATTATTATAGGTGTGTATGATTTATAATTTCAGGCATTTCCTATAGAAGGGAGCATAATAATCTGCTTTTCTGACAATCCTCCACATTCAGTGTAACCAGGAGTACATTACAAGGAGTGTGCAACACACATAGCAGTAGTACAATCATCTCTTTCCAGATTTGACATCGTAGAATATCATTAACACACAACCACTAAAATCATGAAGCCATGAATGTTGTGTCTGCACTGTCCTATCAGTAACTAGCTGCAACTGCAGCTACTGTGTCAGTTGTCTAGCAATAGGAGAGTTATGGAATGGCACCTGTCTCTGTCACTATATAAACTGAAAGTCTTTGTGACTTGTATAGAGCCACTGTATATTTACCCTTTTCACTGGACAACTGACTTGCAAAGCACAGTATACAGAATGTAACTCAGTGATTGCAACTTAAGTACCTTTTAATGATATTCAGGCCCATGTACAAGGGTGGTTGTGATGTCAAATCTGGAAAGAGATGTTTATACTACTACTGGTTGTGTTGCACACTCATTGTAGTAATGTACTCCTGGTGTAACTGTTATTGAATTTCTACTTGATGCAGAGTGAACGTTAATAATCTGCTTGGTTTATCCTCCAATAGGTTCATCCTATCACTGCCTTCCAAGACTTTGAATTCTCCCTGCATCACAGCAGGACCAGTGTGTCCATGGAACTCATTAGCGCCCTGGAGGAATGGAACACTAACTATGGAGTGTCTGCATAAAGATTACATGGTGTATTAACATTATTATTCTAATGCAGAACGCGCATGCGTAGTAATAAATATGTGACGTCATTTCGTTATCAGCTGACTTTCAATCACAAACCGCAACCCAAATTTACTTCCGGGGAAAATAGAAGTCCTAGGAATGCCCACTAGAAGCATGGATCCTTCGTATTTAAGTTTTCTGTTTGGCGGCATTTTAGTTCGCTCGTCAGCCCTTTGGGCATCACCTCACCATTCTCGATCTCATATAGGATACTTGGCTCTGACAAATGGGAAATTAATTCAGTCAATTCTTTGGAATCGTTTAGTACTATTCGCCAATCACGACCTGCCGCGCCGAAAGCCGTCATGATCTCTAGCAGCAGTAGTAAGAAGGTACTGTTTGTCAGTTACGTGCCGCAGCTATACGAGCCCAATCGATACTCACCACGAGAGAGCCAGCAGCGTACCAGCCGTACGGCAATTGTCGTGGAGAGGAGCAGCGCAGACCAGGTATCCATCCAGGGATACGCGGCTGTACCCTACAAGGACAAGCACAAGTGTTGGAGTCTCTTCCAAGTGAGTTAATAAACAGCATATGTATGTCTATGTCTTCGAACTAGCTTCGATAGCACCAGATTGTTGTCTTACTCTATGGGGCATGGTCTCCCTGCAGCTAATAATTGAGTGTACTACGAGAATGCACACAACTAGAGTAAACGTGCTTTGATGTATTATAATTGTTCCGCAGAGAGCAGTGAAGGAGCTTCTAGCAGTGCCCTCCAGTCTGTCCATCTACATTCGATTTGCAGACCCTCCACACTCCGCCATCTCCAGTCTGCACACGGTGTTGCAAGTGCCGTCCCACGTGGTCAACCTCACTGTGTCCCCTCTCCCCTCCTCAGTGCACACCAGCCCACCCTCCACTGCCACTGACACGACAACCTTCCTACAAGCTAAGGACGAGAGGGACCCCTACTGTCGCTACAGGGACCTCTACCAAAAGCCCCCACGAAGGAGTTTAACAGGTTGTAGATCAATGGACGGACAGCATGGTGATGCATCTCGGTCCTCTAGTGGATTTGTCCGACAAAAGTGTGACTTTGCTGAGATGAACAGACTTCTTTCCCAGCTGGCTGAGGTCAGTCTTAGCCTGCAGCGCACAAAGGAAGAGTGTGACATGATTGCAAAGAGATGCCCACCAAAGCCAAAGGAGAGGACACAAATAAAGAAGTGTAATGGTAGCTGCATGGAGGAGGTGGATAAAGCCGCTCCAAAGGAGGAGGTAGTGAGGGAATTGGAGAGCGAGGAGGAGAGTGCGGTGGACAAGAAGGTGGAGGAGCTCATTCACATGGCCCACTCCATAACGCAGGGAATCACAACAGGCCCAGAACAGCAACAAACAGCACAAGGTAAGATGTAGTCTCCAGAGTGTGAGAAAGCAGGTTGCCTATGGTTAAAGCATGATTGGGAAGTGGGCTTGCTAAGTCCCCTCCTATGTGGTTGTTTAGAAGCCAACAACACCTCTTCCCTTGAAACAATTAGAAGTGTCATAGTCATCACAAGTCAACTTGTCTGCCTGGATACTGAGATCATTTTCACTGCCTCATTGAACATTGCTGACTAAATCTCAGCATGGAGTTGAATATAGTTGCACTCAAACTAGGCTCTCACTGCATTGACAGTGTATTTAGTTTAGTGCAAGAGTTTAACTGCTTCAGAATGATGTCACCACCTTCAATATTACCCATGCTAATTCTCATCACAATAAACAAGCACATTGTGCAACTATTTACACAGTAATGAATATTCCCTTTTCTGATGGGACAATTGTTGTTCCTTGCCACCTGTGCACATTTTCTTACCCTGCGAATTTCCGCTGTTTCTCCCCATTGTTTGCCTTGTGTATCCCCCGGGTTAGTGCTTGGATTATTTCTCGTCGTTTGTATGTTTTGTCTTAATGGAGCTCCATGTTTTCACAACCTCTTAACTAGCTCTACGTAGGCCATTTGGGGATTAAGCGTTGCTCTCGCAGATGTATATGGTGTATGCATTTGTATATACACGTACATGAATATACACAAAAGGGACACACACGTGTTAATACTGCTGTCTATTATAGCCGGTAACCAAGGAGGCCATGTTTGCTAAACAGCCACACGGGCCAACTAGACAGCCTGCATTGTCTCGGGCTCTTTGTGTGAAGTGGCTATGCTAGGCTATTTTAATTGGTCATCAAAAACCAAACTGGTCAATTATGAATGTATACACTTGTAGTCGCCAGGGAGATGTTGTAAGTTGGTGTCGTCATCGGGTATGAATTGCCGGCCTGAGTTACGTAGTGGGCTTAGCAAACTACATGTAGCTAGTGTGGAGCCCGTCAGTCTGACCTATTTTCAACAGTTTAAGTCGTCACATTATTGTTACTACATACTGTGTGTTAATATGCACTTACATGCATGTACCTACATGCAAGTATTATTAAATATTATTGCATGGATGTGTGGTGTGTGAGAGGGATAATGCGATAATCATGGGTCACTGACTATCAATTAACACATAATCTTGAAGCGGCAGCAACAATTACAATAATGTGCATTAATTTAGTGCATGCTTATTATTCTGCTATAATCCTCTACAAAACTGCTTGACTTTTATGGCCAACAGCAGTTAACTGATTGAGATGCCTCTCGTATCTTAGGGTGTGAGCTGTCATCCTGTCATCCTGTGCATGTACCTTTCCACACAGTTGCTACATTATCGTCAAAAATGTTGTACAAAGTTTGTAGTGTCCTGGAATTGACATGGGAATGGTGGCAATTATGGTCATTATCATCTTTGATGGCAGCAGATTTTCACGACGCACTGATGGTTAAAACACGAGTTCGTCCCTTACTGTAGCAGAACAGCTGTTTGGTGTGTAGCAGTGATACCATGGCTGCAGTTACATGTAGGTCCATAAAATTTAATATGAGCAGGTTTAGTACTTTGTTAAGAATGTTGCTGTGTCCTGGGCTTTGCGTGCATGTCCTCTCACTAGCTTTCAGTTGTCATTGGTTGTGCACTTGCATGCATGCTATCAGTCCATCAGTTAATTAAGATTGGTTATATATAAGACCCCATTGAAGAAAAGAGCTTATAACTCCAATGCTACGTATAAACGCAATTATTTCCTTTTAAAGTAATCATGATCATCTCCTATTATGACATAACGTATTGCTCTCTCTGGACCATTCCCTGTTGCAGTGCATGCACTAACTGCTATCCTTAATATAGCCATATAGGCAAGTATTTATCAGTGGTGATCCTAGTGGAAATATCAGTTGATTTCAAGTAATGTCGAGCACATGATTAGCAGAAGCACATGATATTAAGGTGCATGGCTGGCATGGGGCCTCCTTTACTAATTTGGATGAATGAAGTTGCTAGCTAATAATAAGCTTCCGATGCTAGTTCCATGTAATGAGGTTGTATTGTTTTTAGAGGAAACCTCTTATGTAAAGGCCAGGCATCCATTAATGGTCAACCAGTGCAGGAGGTTATCCAACACATGATGTGCATGCATGGCTGTATAATATCTTCCAAGGTATTTACTGCATCTAGTTGACGCATAATAATTATGTAAGTTGTAAGATTATGCTCGCCTCTCTGTGCCCATGACACATGTGCTTATCAATATTCATGACTTACTAGTTTTTTAGGTTTGTGGGTAGTTTGTAGACTCAATTCCGCTTCCTTAATGGCTGGTTGTGGTTGTCCACTTCCAAGGGGGCCCCAGGCATGTGCAGCTAATTCTCTCTTTGTTTGTTGAATTTGTGGTCTCATGCCTGAGGCACTTATGGTGTGAATGTTGTTGCTGGTGGGAGCTAGGAACAGTCCAGGAGCAGCTGATGAATTTGCTGTGAGCTAGAGCTGACAATAGGCCTGGGAAGAAGACCTCTGCAGAGACCACTAACTAACCCATACACACAGCACCCAATTCCCCACACCTGAATAAAGTAATTAGGCCAAATATGCAATTATGCCAGATACTAAAAAAAAGAATTAAATTCTCTTAATTAAGCCTGTCTGAACATGTATACTGTGGATATGCGCATGCAGATAGTTTCCAGAGAGAAGTCATATCTAGTTTAGCTACTCTCACGGATACATGATCATCCTTTATACATTTAGGCTCTTCTCCACTAAGAGAGTAGAAAACACACGCATTCTGATCTCTTGTGTTGATTGTTATGATTGCCATAGAAACATGTCCGCTGGACTGCCCTGCACAAGTTGCTAGCTACGCAAGTATATTATATTGAGTTATTTGTAGCTAATTGCTGACAACCAGTACCTTGCTTCATAGCACTGCTATGCACATGCTCCCAGGATGTTTATATTCATCGTGCAGCAGTAGTAGCATGAATCAGTCAGTGGGCAAGTGGCGGGAGAGTAATAGTTGTGTCAATCTTTCCACGCTCCATTTGTGCACAGTACAACTTGTCCTATTGAGATCACTGTAACAGTTGTGAATGTGCATCCTTTAGCTGGGAGTGGAGGAAGCTCTATTATGACTAAGCCTGTGTCAGTGGAAATATATGGTTACCACTTTATCTAAACACTTGAAATATATTATCGCAATGTCATGTATATTGGAGCACTCTGATATAACAATTATTATGTTTGGTACAATGGAATGTACGTACACTGAATGTGTGTTATGGTTCTTGGAGCGTTCAAAGTTTGAGAGTGCAACAAAGAAGTAACTAGAGCTATAGCGAAATTGAGGAAGCATACAAAGTAGGACAGTAGTACTAGTGGAGTTTAACAAATAAAATAATTAATGGCTAAAAAGCCAATTTTAGCTTCAATGGCTGGTTTTCATTCCTGTGGGTGTTCTTTAATTTATGGAAACATGGATACTATCACTAGTCGCTGTTGCACTGCACACGTGTGCATTCCTCACTCAGTAGGATGGACCTATACATAACACACTTAGTCTAGTATAGTAATATGTGCTGTTCTTTGAGTATCCTAATCAGTATGGGTATGTGCCGTGTGAGTGGGATGGGTGTAGTTAGTCAGTATACATGACATTGTTGCAGTACATGTACATTATACTGTAGTGTGTACGTGCATGCTATTGTATAGCTATACAAGTCTGCAAGTGTACACAATTAATTCACTATACCAAGTGGTAGCAAGTACATGTACGTGCATTGATTGGGGCGAGCCGAAGCGAGCCCCACACAAGTGATGTCAATCGAGATTTTCCGTTTATATATATATATCTGCCGTCCGTACGTCATTCCGTATATACCTGTCTTCTATTTCAACGATATACAATATTTCTTCCGTTACGCGCATGCGCATACGACGTAGGGACACGGTACGGGAGCACCGAACACTGACATCGAGGGACTAAAAAAGAAAGACTGAGAAAACGCAGAAACAGAAGGTTCAAAAGGAGAGCTGCCGAGACTCAGACTGAGAGGGGCAAGGCTACAAAGAATAAGTATGTCGTTCTAGGCAGGCAGAGCGAAACATTTCCAGTAGATACAGCCGGATGGTCCATTTGAGACTCCAAATTCAAGGCCCTAAAAACAAGTGACTGTTGCTAGCAAAATGATCATCGATATGAGGCTACACTGAACTATGAGACCATGCACTATCCAAGTAGCTACAGACACGTTCTAACCGTAGTTTCCACTCTCTCGAGTCTGATCATAAATTTCCAAACTTGATAAAATCATTTGTACACCACTTGTGTGGGGTTCGCGGAGGCTCGCCCCATTGATGTTAAAACATCATCTCTAGTATTCATGCTATCGATGTTTTGCGGATGTGTCCTGTGTTTTGATTGGGTAATTGATACTTACTAGACTCCATCTGATACTGGCTGCTGTGCTACATGGGTGCATGGATGAGCCGGCGCTGGTGAAAGAGAGTTGGCATACAGCCTCACAGCCTATACAGATAGCGTGTCAATGTTTGAACACAGAGGGAGCTTGTGTTTGACCCACTAGCTCTCAATTGTAGCCAATAATTAGGCATTGGTGTCAATTGTTGACACATGTCCCTGCACGTGTGCCCTGAATGAGCTTGCTAGTGTATACTATAATAAGTCTACATGATCGATATCTACACAGACAGATTGCAGTAAGTATGCTTTGGCACAGAGAATTATTGTGCAAGTGATGGCATACATACACAGTATGAAGGCACTTCGTTAACATTGTTATTAGTGTTGTTATAATGACAGTTGTTTGCCTCTCTCCTCGACCTACATTGTAACATATGCTGTGGGTACAATGTATTAATGAAGTGTGACAGTTTAATTAATTGAATTGGCCATCAATTAAATTGTCATGGTCCACTATTGGCACATGATGACGTGGTGCATGCCTCCCCCTTAGTCCTAATCTACAAACCATTGTCGCTAATATTATTAATCAAACTCGAGTGGTATGATGAACATAATTGAGCCATTAAATTAAATTTGCCTAAGTACTTTACACTCTTGATCAGACTCGACATTATGCCACATGCTTTCGTGAGTGTCAGTTGGTCGTTGATGAATCAACCGTGTTGCCTTGGAGTGTGTAAGGCTAGAGTGCATACCAATGTGGCCTGGGAAGAATACTCTAATTTGCTTTAATGAAACTACAAGGCCTCTTCGAGTGCATGGGACCCGCTCCCTAGTTAGGCCAATTAGCCAAGCCACTGCATCCCACCTCAACAGCATGCATGCCGTGCCATATAGTCATTATTGTCCATCAAGCTATCAGGCTTTCCAAAAATAAGAGACCTTAATTAGTGACGTTGAAGTTTTGGGGGGGGGGGGGGGGGGGGGGGGGTGGGGGAAGAATATTACTCATTAAAATGTCTAATGTTTGGTGCTTTCTTAGTCTTATTTTGTGGTGTTATCTGATCATGATGGTAGTACAGTGGGGACTATGTTTTTATCCCCTTTTGTGAGTATAGTAATATTTTTATAAACTCCACTACTGTGGTGAGTTATCCATGGGGGACCATCCCATGGCCAAAATATGTGCAAGTTGCATGTATGTATTACCTGGTAAGAGGTACTGGTACCTGTGCATGTATGAGTTTTACCAATGTTTTGAAACTTAATCTAGGATTGACTGCATGATCTGCTCTTGGTTTTAGGAATAGCTGTAATTGTGCTATTGAATAGCGTTTTGTAGGTTTCTGTTGATACCGAGACTGAGGCTTTCTGGTTTCCTAAGCAACCACAGCTATTACCTCCCTGCATCTCGCTACTGTGTGATCTGAAAACCACACGTCATAACGTCACATTTCTTCTCCATTGAGTAGTTGGCCCTAGCTCTGTATTTCAGACGTGCAGCCATAGTCTAGAGGATGCTCCAGCTGAAGGCTGCAACCACAACAGCTATTGATGTTCACTTGTGGGGTAATGTGACAGTGCTAGTGACTGCCAACACTGAGCATTTCATTTGCACGCACATGTAGCACTGGCATATGCAATCCATGCCTCGGCTAAGCAGAAACTATTCCTGTATCTATGACTACTTTTATGTAGTTCAATCCAGAATTTGTGTAGTAAGCTTATAGTTATGTTGACAAATGGACGAGTTTCACATTATTAAAGATATGTTTGAAAACTTGAGACTGGATACGGTCAAAATTGTGGTGATATGTTTAGCATCAATTTTACGGTGTTATTTTTCTTGTGGTTGTTAGAAAAGATCGTTGTTATTTTTTGTTTGCTGTATTTTAGGTGGGAAAATCACCAAAAATTATACATGTGGGTAAATTCAGTTTCTCTGTTGTTGGTAGGAAGAGATCGAGAGTGCTCTTTCTTTGCCAGTCATTGTGCTCTAATATTATGAGATTGAGCAGTATTTATGCTGCTTTCCTCATCTAGTGGTAGCAAGAGTCTTGGTGGTAGACACAAGAACAAGTAACTATTATGTAAAAGGTTAAAGTAACTTAGTGACTCAACTTAATTAGATACACATGCATATGGATATTTCCTTGTGAAGGTCCATGAGATTAATGCTATAATTGTCTCTAGTATAGTCTGACTGAAAGTGCACCAGATATTATACACAGAGGGTGTGTGATGAGTCTATATGGTGCTCTTTCCTCTGCCATTGACAACTAAGCCACCAAAGCTAAACCCTGGGTCAATATCACAAGCTTTGTTGCATCATAGCTGCTTCGGTTGTCTATCTAGTGCACTCATGGCAGATGACCAAGGAGGGAAGAAGCTAGTAGTAAGGGCTAGAAATAGTATCTTTGCTAAGGGAATGCAGAAATGAGACTGCTTACTCTAAATTGATTTCTTACTAAAATTGTTGTAAGTACCTTATGCAAATTAATGTATTATTTGGTCTGATACAATATCTGTTTGTGTAGCTGTTTATTATCAATATTGTCAGAAATTAGTTAATTGTTGCAGTACTTGTCTGATTAAATGTAATAAGGTAGCCCTACCCCACTGAGCTGTCAGAGATGCTACTGTGGCGTGGTAATCTTGGTTGTGTGTTGACTACCCAGGACTGCTGTTAGGGCAGGGGACCATCTGTGAACTACCTGGGATTGCATGGTTACCGTAGCAGAGCATGATGATGTCACTTGTATTGTCTGGCCATTTGCCAAATGATTATTCCTTCCCCAGTGTTCTCTGGGCATCGTTGAGGGCTCAGGGCCCACCACATCCAGATTATCTTTCCAAACTTCCCATGTGTATCATATTATCACCACATACCAAACATTGGCTGACTATCTATTAGTACTACTAACCTTCCACCTATTCAGAGGATTGCAATTACAAAATTTAATGGCAATTTGCAGGTGAATCATTAGGTAAAGAATAGCTTCATGTGGCAGCACATGCTTTGATAGTTTCTCAAGTTAGCTCTATGTGTGCGGGCAATGGTTAGTATACTAGTGCTCTCAGTGCCACTGGCACAACTAATGGACGTGAGCGACAGCATTTGTCCACTTTAGGCAGTTTAGCATTGTCCCCTTCTCTTTCCTTAAGTCTTGCTTATTACTCTGTCGGGTACTAGAGAGCGTGGGCTCTGTCATACATTAAGTGAGTTATCTTAGCACATAATTGGGCCATGTTGCCTACAGTGTAGCCTACTATGGCCTGCCCAAACTGCTTTGATGTGTTCAGTTTTGTTTGGTGATTGTTTTGCTAAAGGTCTAATTATAGCTAGGCTACTTATGAGTTTCTCCTACTAGCAGAAAGGCGAGGTATTACCGTATTCCAGTGTATGTTGTATAGCATAGATTCCATATGTGTGACACCGACGTTGTCCTTTCATGGAAGTAGTGGAGCAATAATTTTCACTGGCTCCATGATCAGTTAGACATGACTCGAGTCCTTTGTCTGTGTGATGGGTCAGTCAGGGAGGGAGCTGGTTAGGGGTATCGTGTTACCATCTGATCAGTAATTGTAGCACCAGTGGGAGGGTTATTGGAGCTATAGACATGCAAAGTGGAAAAATCATTTAACCACATTCTTCCTCAGCTCCACTTATTATTCCTCACTTGGCCCACACGTACATGGAGTATATGAGCACTGGTGCACACCAATAAAGAATGCAAACTTTAGTAAATTATTATTAATGCAATTTGCTTAAGCTACTTACAATTATTATTGCCACACGCACACTCACACACACACACACACACTCGTGCTCACACACTGCAGTGTCTCCCTTGCCTGCCCACCATTCCGCCAGCAACCTGCCCCTGCCCGACTGTCCCTCTGACGTCTTTGTTCGACCAAGCTTCTCTACTGGCAGTGCTTATGTCATGTGGAATCCAGTCAGGTCAGTCCCTATATCCCTTTTAGCTGGCAGTGCTGGAAATAGCACTAAAGTGATTGGAACTTAAGAAAAGCACCATTGTTCTTCTGTTTATAGTCATTACCCACCTACTGCATTGTGGTAGGTTTCTGTGACACACCTGTGTAATGTATAGCCCTCTAAGCCCATGCACTGTAGTCCATCTGTGTATGTAGGCAAGGCTTACCTACAACTCATTCTGATTCCACAATAACAACGTTTAATTTTATCATAATAATAGTTATATATGCAATTATTGTACTATGTGTGTATTAATTAACACGGGAAAAAACCACAAACAAGCGCATTTTAAGCTTATTTCGTGTTTGAGAACACGTGCTCTCTTACCCCAGAGCTATGTATGCTGCCACTACAACGTGGTGGTCTTTTATTAATCTACTGAATGCCTATCATATTTAATTTATATAATTCTGCCAATTGGCTAATCATTAGTTAAGTATAAGTTATGTCCAGAACCTAATTTTATGACCGTACATTATAATCATGGTTATTCAGAGCTATTAATAATTATTTAACAATGGAATGATAGTTGCCCACATACGTGTGCCATGTTTGGTTAATTGTGTTAATGTGGGAGTTGATTGGTAGTAGATTGCTTAGTAACGTAAATCAGCCTTCAACACTCAGCTGTAGAATTGTGGATGAGACCTAGTGTTAAAATCCAACTTGATATCGTACTAGTGTGCATGGCAATTTTAGCAATTTTTATACTCTGAAATCTCAACTGTATTCTAAGAAATTGGAGTTGGAATCTGATCATAATGCATTCTATCTTTAGTAGAGCCGTTGATCTTATGGTATTCAATTGTATGAGATTTTGGAGTGTCGTTGATCTAAACTCGTCTACTGGGAGGAAGTATGCATTGTGATCAGATTCCACCCTCAATTTCTTAAAACTACGTGAAGAATCTGAAAATGTGTATAATTGTGTACTATGTCATAATAATGTGCTAGTTGGTACATGATTGACAAAGTCAAGGTTTGCGTGTATAGCTGCAAAATACTTGCAAATGTGTCTTAGATGCTCATTGGCTATTGTAGCCAAAAAACAAAATTTTATACGTGGTAACCTTATAATTAATTAAGGTGGTCTGAAAGGTATATATCCTGTCATTCCTATTGTGGTGGGTGCATAGCTTCCCATCTTGTCTCTCCTTTGAAGTGGTAAACATACGCAAGCTTGGAGATGACCAACAAGCAAGGCTTTGCCCTCATTTAACCAAAGTACATACATTGTACAAAATTCATTTTGCTCTTAGCGTGTGATGCAGATATCAATTATCGTGGCAGGTAGTGACTTAGCTGTGACTGTGTGTGGAAGCCTGGTAACCTGCTGGCTGGCTGGACATTCTGCTCAGCAAGCCTGCCTGCCTTCATGTGTAGTCTGCAGCCAAGCTCTAAGCGTGGAATCCTTCCAGAGCATAGCTCACAGTGGCTTCCCTGAATACACTGCGGCCGTCTGAAACTCGAGCTACCCAAACAGATACCATCAGTCAAGACAAGCTGTCACTATATTCAGTTATTGTGACACTGTGGCTAGGCTGATCATTTCTTTGTCTCCAATTATTTATTTGTAGTCATGTTTAACATTTTGCTGATTAAATTCCTTGCATGCTTCGGATCTGAAGTCTAGTAGGCACATTGGACTGTGTAATACTTGCTAAATTTGCTAAATGTACTAGCAATCAAGCTCTTGCAGAGTATTAGGAACACATATAGGGAATGTGATCATATGATTGTGCATGCTACCTACCACATGATATCATCTTGTTGCTTATTTTGTAGCATGGGAAATGAATAATCTGTTGTTTTTCAGTTGAGAAGGGGAACCATCTGCTATGAAAAACATCACTTTTGATATGTAAACATAAAGCCTAGATTTTTTTCAGCCCAACAGTTTGTTTTCAATTCAGTAGCAGTGGGTGGACTGTATACCTATTGGGAGATGGAAACAAATGCTACAGTATAAAGATAAACTTGGAAGGGAAGTCAATTTGTCATGCTGCTGTAATTCGATCC